>JAUIMM010001037.1:35000-1235000 GCA_031769625.1 Taudactylus pleione | reverse complement strand
GTCAGAGCATTCTCTATTATACTTGTCCTTATACACCGTGTCAGAGCATTATCTATTATACCTGTCCTTATACACCATGTCAGAGCATTATCTATTATACCTGTCCTTATACATTATGTCAGAGCATTCTCTATTACACCTGTCCTTATACACCGTGTCAGAGCATTATCTATTATACCTGTCCTTATACACCATGTCAGAGCATTATCTATTATACCTGTCCTTATACACGGTGTCAGAGCATTATCTATTATACCTGTCCTTATACACCGTGTCAGAGCATTATCTATTATACCTGTCCTCATACACCATGTCAGAGCATTCTCTATTACACCTGTCCTTATACACCGTGTCAGAGCATTATCTATTATACCTGTCCTTATACACCGTGTTAGAGCATTCTCTATTATACCTGTCCTTATACACCGTGTCAGAGCATTATCTATTATACCTGTCCTTATACATTATGTCAGAGCATTCTCTATTACACCTGTCCTTATACACCGTGTCAGAGCATTCTCTATTACACCTGTCCTTATACACCGTGTCAGAGCATTTTCTATTATACCTGTTCTCATACACCGTGTCAGAGCATTATCTATTATACCTGTCCTTATACATTATGTCAGAGCATTCTCTATTACACCTGTCCTTATACACCGTGTCAGAGCATTCTCTATTATACCTGTCCTTATACACCGTGTCAGAGCATTATCTATTACACCTGTCCTTATACACCGTGTCAGAGCATTATATATTACACCTGTCCTTATACACCGTGTCAGAGCATTATCTATTACACCTGTCCTTATACACCGTGTCAGAGCATTATCTATTATACTTGTCCTTATACACCGTGTCAGAGCATTATCTATTACACCTGTCCTTATACACCGTGTCAGAGCATTCTCTATTACACCTGTCCTAATACACTGTGTCAGAGCATTCTCTATTATACCTGTCCTTATACACCATGTCAGAGCATTATCTATTATACCTGTCCTTATACATTATGTCAGAGCATTATCTATTATACCTGTCCTTATACACCGTGTCAGAGCATTCTCTATTACACCTGTCCTTATACACCATGTCAGAGCATTCTCTATTATACCTGTCCTTATACACCATGTCAGAGCATTCTCTATTATACCTGTCCTTATACACCATGTCAGAGCATTATCTATTATACCTGTCCTTATACACCATGTCAGAGCATTCTCTATTATACCTGTCCTCATACACCCTGTCAGAGCATTATCTATTACACCTGTCCTTATACACCGTGTCAGAGCATTCTCTATTATACCTGTCCTTATACATTATGTCAGAGCATTATCTATTACACCTTTCCTCATATACCGTGTCAGAGCATTCTCTATTACACCTGTCCTTATACACCGTGTCAGAGCATTATCTATTATACCTGTCCTTATACACCGTGTCAGAGCATTCTCTATTACACCTGTCCTTATACACCGTGTCAGAGCATTCTCTATTATACCTGTCCTTATACACCGTGTCAGAGCATTCTCTATTACACCTGTCCTTATACACCGTGTCAGAGCATTCTCTATTACACCTGTCCTTATACACCGTGTCAGAGCATTCTCTATTACACCTGTTCTTATACACCGTGTCAGAGCATTTTCTATTACACCTGTCCTTATACACCGTGTCAGAGCATTATCTATTGTACCTGTCCTTATACACCGTGTCAGAGCATTATCTATTATACCTGTCCTTATACACCGTGTCAGAGCATTCTCTATTATACCTGTCCTTATACACCGTGTCAGAGCATTATATATTATACCTGTCCTTATACACCATGTCAGAGCATTATCTAATATACTTGTCCTTATACACCATGTCAGAGCATTATCTATTATACCTGTCCTTATACACCATGTCAGAGCATTCTCTATTATACCTGTCCTCATACACCATGTCAAAGCATTATCTATTATACTTGTCCTTATACACCGTGTCAGAGCATTATCTATTATACCTGTCCTTATACACCGTGTCAGAGCATTATCTATTATACTTGTCCTTATACACCGTGTCAGAGCATTATCTATTGTACCTGTCCTTATACACCGTGTCAGAGCATTATCTATTATACCTGTCCTTATACACCGTGTCAGAGCATTCTCTATTATACCTTTCCTCATATACCGTGTCAGAGCATTCTCTATTACACCTGTCCTTATACACCGTGTCAGAGCATTATCTATTATACCTGTCCTTATACACCGTGTCAGAGCATTATCTATTACACCTTTCCTCATATACCGTGTCAGAGCATTCTCTATTATACCTGTCCTTATACACCGTGTCAGAGCATTCTCTATTATACCTGTCCTTATACACCGTGTCAGAGCATTCTCTATTATACCTGTCCTTATACACCGTGTCAGAGCATTATCTATTATACTTGTCCTTATACACCGTGTCAGAGCATTCTCTATTATACCTGTCCTTATACACCGTGTCAGAGCATTCTCTATTATACCTGTCCTTATACACCGTGTCAGAGCATTCTCTATTATACCTGTCCTTATACACCGTGTCAGAGCATTATCTATTACACCTGTCCTTATACACCATGTCAGAGCATTATATATTATACCTGTCCTTATACACCGTGTCAGAGCATTATCTATTACACCTGTCCTTATACACCGTGTCAGAGCATTCTCTATTACACCTGTCCTATCTATTATACCTGTCCTTATACACCGTGTCAGAGCATTATCTATTATACCTGTCCTTATACACTGTGTCACAGCATTCTCTATTTTACCTGTCCTTATACACCGTGTCAGAGCATTATCTCTTGTACTTGTCCTTATACACCGTGTCAGAGCATTATCTATTATACAAGTCCTTATACACCATGTCAGAGCATTATCTATTATACTTGTCCTTATACACCGTGTCAGAGCATTATCTATTATACCTGTCCTTATACACCGTGTCAGAGCATTATCTATTATACCTGTGCTTATACACCGTGTCAGAGCATTCTATATTATACCTGTCCTTATACACCGTGTCAGAGCATTATCTATTATACCTGTCCTTATACATTATGTCAGAGCATTCTCTATTACACCTGTCCTTATACACCGTATCAGAGCATTCTCTATTATACCTGTCCTTATACACTGTGTCAGAGCATTATCTATTACACCTGTCCTTATACACCATGTCAGAGCATTATATATTATACCTGTCCTTATACACCGTGTCAGAGCATTATCTATTACACCTGTCCTTATACACCGTGTCAGAGCATTCTCTATTACACCTGTCCTATCTATTATACTTGTCCTTATACACCGTGTCAGAGCATTATCTATTATACCTGTCCTTATACACCGTGTCAGAGCATTATCTATTATACCTGTCCTTATACACCGTGTCACAGCATTCTCTATTTTACCTGTCCTTATACACCGTGTCAGAGCATTATCTCTTATACCTGTCCTTATACATTATGTCAGAGCATCCTCTATTACACCTGTCCTCATACACCATGTCAAAGCATTATCTATTATACTTGTCCTTATACACCGTGTCAGAGCATTATCTATTATACCTGTCCTTATACACCATGTCAGAGCATTCTCTATTATACCTGTCCTCATACACCATGTCAAAGCATTATCTATTATACCTGTCCTTATACACCGTGTCAGAGCATTCTCTATTACACCTGTCCTAATACACTATGTCAGAGCATTCTCTATTATACCTGTCCTTATACACCGTGTCAGAGCATTATCTATTATACCTGTCCTTATACACCATGTCAGAGCATTATCTATTATACCTGTCCTTATACATTATGTCAGAGCATTATCTATTATACCTGTCCTTATACACCGTGTCAGAGCATTCTCTATTACACCTGTCCTTATACACCATGTCAGAGCATTATCTATTATACCTGTCCTTATACACCATGTCAGAGCATTCTCTATTATACCTGTCCTCATACACCCAGTCAGAGCATTCTCTATTACACCTGTCCTTATACACTGTGTCAGAGCATTATCTATTATACCTGTCCTTATACACCGTGTCAGAGCATTCTCTATTACACCTGTCCTAATACACTATGTCAGAGCATTCTCTATTATACCTGTCCTTATACACCATGTCAGAGCATTATCTATTATACCTGTCCTTATACACCATGGCAGAGCATTCTCTATTATACCTGTCCTCATACACCATGTCAAAGCATTATCTATTATACTTGTCCTCATACACCGTGTCAGAGCATTATCTATTATACCTGTCCTTATACACCATGTCAGAGCATTATCTATTATACTTGTCTTTATACACCGTGTCAGAGCATTATCTATTGTACCTGTCCTTATACACCGTGTCAGAGCATTATCTATTATACCTGTCCTTATACACCGTGTCAGAGCATTCTCTATTATACCTGTCCTTATACACCGTGTCAGAGCATTCTCTATTATACTTGTCCTTATACACCGTGTCAGAGCATTATCTATTATACCTGTCCTTATACACCATGTCAGAGCATTATCTATTATACTTGTCCTTATACACCGTGTCAGAGCATTATCTATTATACCTGTCCTTATACACCGTGTCAGAGCATTATCTATTATACCTGTCCTTATACACCGTGTTAGAGCATTCTCTATTATACCTGTCCTTATACACCGTGTCAGAGCATTATCTATTATACCTGTCCTTATACATTATGTCAGAGCATTCTCTATTACACCTGTCCTTATACACCGTGTCAGAGCATTCTCTATTACACCTGTCCTTATACACCGTGTCAGAGCATTTTCTATTATACCTGTTCTCATACACCGTGTCAGAGCATTATCTATTATACCTGTCCTTATACATTATGTCAGAGCATTCTCTATTACACCTGTCCTTATACACCGTGTCAGAGCATTCTCTATTATACCTGTCCTTATACACCGTGTCAGAGCATTATCTATTACACCTGTCCTTATACACCATGTCAGAGCATTATCTATTATACCTGTCCTTATACACCATGTCAGAGCATTCTCTATTATACCTGTCCTCATACACCATGTCAAAGCATTATCTATTATACTTGTCCTTATACACCGTGTCAGAGCATTATCTATTATACCTGTCCTTATACACCGTGTCAGAGCATTATCTATTATACTTGTCCTTATACACCGTGTCAGAGCATTATCTATTGTACCTGTCCTTATACACCGTGTCAGAGCATTATCTATTATACCTGTCCTTATACACCGTGTCAGAGCATTCTCTATTATACCTGTCCTTATACACCGTGTCAGAGCATTCTCTATTATACTTGTCCTTATACACCGTGTCAGAGCATTATCTATTATACCTGTCCTTATACACCATGTCAGAGCATTCTCTATTATACCTGTCCTTATACACCATGTCAGAGCATTCTCTATTATACCTGTCCTTATACATTATGTCAGAGCATTATCTATTATACCTGTCCTTATACACCATGTCAGAGCATTCTCTATTATACCTGTCCTCATACACCCTGTCAGAGCATTATCTATTACACCTGTCCTTATACACCGTGTCAGAGCATTCTCTATTATACCTGTCCTCATACACCCTGTCAGAGCATTATCTATTACACCTGTCCTTATACACCGTGTCAGAGCATTCTCTATTATACCTGTCCTTATACATTATGTCAGAGCATTATCTATTACACCTGTCCTCATATACCGTGTCAGAGCATTCTCTATTACACCTGCCCTTATACACCGTGTCAGAGCATTATCTATTATACCTGTCCTTATACACCGTGTCAGAGCATTCTCTATTACACCTGTCCTTATACACCGTGTCAGAGCATTCTCTATTATACCTGTCCTTATACACCGTGTCAGAGCATTCTCTATTACACCTGTCCTTATACACCGTGTCAGAGCATTCTCTATTACACCTGTCCTTATACACCATGTCAGAGCATTCTCTATTACACCTGTTCTTATACACCGTGTCAGAGCATTTTCTATTACACCTGTCCTTATATACCGTGTCAGAGCATTATCTATTATACCTGTCCTCATACACCGTGTCAGAGCATTCTCTATTATACCTGTCCTCATACACCATGTCAGAGCATTATATATTATACCTGTCCTTATACACCATGTCAGAGCATTATCTATTATACCTGTCCTTATACACCGTGTTAGAGCATTCTCTATTATACCTGTCCTTATACACCGTGTCAGAGCATTATCTATTATACCTGTCCTTATACATTATGTCAGAGCATTCTCTATTACACCTGTCCTTATACACCGTGTCAGAGCATTTTCTATTATACCTGTTCTCATACACCATGTCAGAGCATTATCTATTATACCTGTCCTTATACATTATGTCAGAGCATTCTCTATTACACCTGTCCTTATACACCGTGTCAGAGCATTCTCTATTATACCTGTCCTTATACACCGTGTCAGAGCATTATCTATTACACCTGTCCTTATACACCGTGTCAGAGCATTATATATTACACCTGTCCTTATACACCGTGTCAGAGCATTATCTATTACACCTGTCCTTATACACCGTGTCAGAGCATTATCTATTACACCTGTCCTTATACACCGTGTCAGAGCATTATCTATTACACCTGTCCTTATACACCGTGTCAGAGCATTCTCTATTACACCTGTCCTTATACACCGTGTCAGAGCATTCTCTATTATACCTGTCCTTATACACCGTGTCAGAGCATTCTCTATTACACCTGTCCTTATACACCGTGTCAGAGCATTCTCTATTACACCTGTCCTTATACACCGTGTCAGAGCATTCTCTATTACACCTGTTCTTATACACCGTGTCAGAGCATTTTCTATTACACCTGTCCTTATATACCGTATCAGAGCATTATCTATTATACCTGTCCTCATACACCATGTCAGAGCATTCTCTATTATACCTGTCCTCATACACCATGTCAGAGCATTATATATTATACCTGTCCTTATACACCATGTCAGAGCATTATCTATTATACCTGTCCTTATACACCATGTCAGAGCATTATCTATTATACCTGTCCTTATACACCATGTCAGAGCATTCTCTATTATACCTGTCCTCATACACCATGTCAAAGCATTATCTATTATACTTGTCCTTATACACCGTGTCAGAGCATTATCTATTATACCTGTCCTTATACACCGTGTCAGAGCATTATCTATTATACTTGTCCTTATACACCGTGTCAGAGCATTATCTATTGTACCTGTCCTTATACACCGTGTCAGAGCATTATCTATTATACCTGTCCTTATACACCGTGTCAGAGCATTCTCTATTATACCTGTCCTTATACACCGTGTCAGAGCATTCTCTATTATACTTGTCCTTATACACCGTGTCAGAGCATTATCTATTATACCTGTCCTTATACAACGTGTCAGAGCATTATCTATTATACTTGTCCTTATACACCGTGTCAGAGCATTATCTATTATACCTGTCCTTATACACCGTGTCAGAGCATTCTCTATTATACCTGTCCTTATACACCGTGTCAGAGCATTCTCTATTATACCTGTCCTTATACACCGTGTCAGAGCATTATCTATTATACCTGACCTTATACATTATGTCAGAGCATTCTCTATTACACCTGTCATTATACACCGTGTCAGAGCATTCTCTATTATACCTGTCCTTATACACCGTGTCAGAGCATTATCTATTACACCTGTCCTTATACACCATGTCAGAGCATTATATATTATACCTGTCCTTATACACCGTGTCAGAGCATTATCTATTACACCTGTCCTTATACACCGTGTCAGAGCATTCTCTATTACACCTGTCCTATCTATTATACTTGTCCTTATACACCGTGTCAGAGCATTATCTATTATACCTGTCCTTATACACCGTGTCAGAGCATTATCTATTATACCTGTCCTTATACACCGTGTCACAGCATTCTCTATTTTACCTGTCCTTATACACCGTGTCAGAGCACTATCTCTTGTACCTGTCCTTATACATTATGTCAGAGCATCCTCTATTACACCTGTCCTCATACACCATGTCAAAGCATTATCTATTATACCTGTCCTTATACACCATGTCAGAGCATTCTCTATTATACTTGTCCTTATACACCGTGTCAGAGCATTATCTATTATACCTGTCCTTATACACCATGTCAGAGCATTATCTATTATACTTGTCCTTATACACCGTGTCAGAGCATTATCTATTACACCTGTCCTTATACACCATGTCAAAGCATTATCTATTATACCTGTCCTTATACACCGTGTCAGAGCATTCTCTATTACACCTGTCCTAATACACTATGTCAGAGCATTCTCTATTATACCTGTCCTTATACACCGTGTCAGAGCATTATCTATTATACCTGTCCTTATACACCATGTCAGAGCATTATCTATTATACCTATCCTTATACATTATGTCAGAGCATTATCTATTATACCTGTCCTTATACACCGTGTCAGAGCATTCTCTATTACACCTGTCCTTATACACCATGTCAGAGCATTATCTATTATACCTGTCCTTATACACCATGTCAGAGCATTCTCTATTATACCTGTCCTCATACACCCAGTCAGAGCATTCTCTATTACACCTGTCCTTATACACTGTGTCAGAGCATTATCTATTATACCTGTCCTTATACACCGTGTCAGAGCATTCTCTATTACACCTGTCCTAATACACTATGTCAGAGCATTCTCTATTATACCTGTCCTTATACACCATGTCAGAGCATTATCTATTATACCTGTCCTTATACACCATGTCAGAGCATTCTCTATTATACCTGTCCTCATACACCATGTCAAAGCATTATCTATTATACTTGTCCTCATACACCGTGTCAGAGCATTATCTATTATACCTGTCCTTATACACCATGTCAGAGCATTATCTATTATACTTGTCTTTATACACCGTGTCAGAGCATTATCTATTGTACCTGTCTTTATACACCGTGTCAGAGCATTATCTATTATACCTGTCCTTCTACACCGTGTCAGAGCATTCTCTATTATACCTGTCCTTATACACCATGTCAGAGCATTCTCTATTATACTTGTCCTTATACACCGTGTCAGAGCATTATCTATTATACCTGTCCTTATACATTATGTCAGAGCATTATCTATTATACCTGTCCTTATACATTATGTCAGAGCATTATCTATTATACCTGTCCTTATACACCATGTCAGAGCATTATCTATTATACTTCTCCTTATACACCGTGTCAGAGCATTATCTATTATACCTGTCCTTATACACCGTGTCAGAGCATTATCTATTATACCTGTCCTTATACACCGTGTTAGAGCATTCTCTATTATACCTGTCCTTATACACCGTGTCAGAGCATTATCTATTATACCTGTCCTTATACATTATGTCAGAGCATTCTCTATTACACCTGTCCTTATACACCGTGTCAGAGCATTCTCTATTACACCTGTCCTTATACACCGTGTCAGAGCATTTTCTATTATACCTGTTCTCATACACCGTGTCAGAGCATTATCTATTATACCTGTCCTTATACATTATGTCAGAGCATTCTCTATTACACCTGTCCTTATACACCGTGTCAGAGCATTCTCTATTATACCTGTCCTTATACACCGTGTCAGAGCATTATCTATTACACCTGTCCTTATACACCGTGTCAGAGCATTATATATTACACCTGTCCTTATACACCGTGTCAGAGCATTATCTATTACACCTGTCCTTATACACCGTGTCAGAGCATTATCTATTACACCTGTCCTTATACACCGTGTCAGAGCATTATATATTACACCTGTCCTTATACACCGTGTCAGAGCATTATCTATTACACCTGTCCTTATACACCGTGTCAGAGCATTCTCTATTACACCTGTCCTAATACACTGTGTCAGAGCATTCTCTATTATACCTGTCCTTATACACAGTGTCAGAGCATTATCTATTATACCTGTCCTTATACATTATGTCAGAGCATTATCTATTATACCTGTCCTTATACACCGTGTCAGAGCATTCTCTATTAAACCTGTCCTTATACACCATGTCAGAGCATTCTCTATTATACCTGTCCTTATACACCATGTCAGAGCATTCTCTATTATACCTGTCCTTATACACCATGTCAGAGCATTCTCTATTATACCTGTCCTCATACACCCTGTCAGAGCATTATCTATTACACCTGTCCTTATACACCGTGTCAGAGCATTCTCTATTATACCTGTCCTCATACACCCTGTCAGAGCATTATCTATTACACCTGTCCTTATACACCGTGTCAGAGCATTCTCTATTATACCTGTCCTTATACATTATGTCAGAGCATTATCTATTACACCTGTCCTCATATACCGTGTCAGAGCATTCTCTATTACACCTGTCCTTATACACCGTGTCAGAGCATTATCTATTATACCTGTCCTTATACACCGTGTCAGAGCATTCTCTATTACACCTGTCCTTATACACCGTGTCAGAGCATTCTCTATTACACCTGTCCTTATACACCGTGTCAGAGCATTCTCTATTACACCTGTCCTTATACACCGTGTCAGAGCATTCTCTATTACACCTGTTCTTATACACCGTGTCAGAGCATTTTCTATTACACCTGTCCTTATATACCGTGTCAGAGCATTATCTATTATACCTGTCCTCATACACCATGTCAGAGCATTCTCTATTATACCTGTCCTCATACACCATGTCAGAGCATTATATATTATACCTGTCCTCATACACCATGTCAGAGCATTATCTATTATACCTGTCCTTATACACCATGTCAGAGCATTATCTATTATACCTGTCCTTATACACCATGTCAGAGCATTCTCTATTATACCTGTCCTCATACACCATGTCAAAGCATTATCTATTATACTTGTCCTTATACACCGTGTCAGAGCATTATCTATTATACCTGTCCTTATACACCGTGTCAGAGCATTATCTATTATACTTGTCCTTATACACCGTGTCAGAGCATTATCTATTGTACCTGTCCTTATACACCGTGTCAGAGCATTATCTATTATACTTGTCCTTATACACCGTGTCAGAGCATTATCTATTATACCTGTCCTTATACACCGTGTCAGAGCATTATCTATTATACCTGTGCTTATACACCGTGTCAGAGCATTCTATATTATACCTGTCCTTATACACCGTGTCAGAGCATTATCTATTATACCTGTCCTTATACATTATGTCAGAGCATTCTCTATTACACCTGTCCTTATACACCGTATCAGAGCATTCTCTATTATACCTGTCCTTATACACTGTGTCAGAGCATTATCTATTACACCTGTCCTTATACACCATGTCAGAGCATTATATATTATACCTGTCCTTATACACCGTGTCAGAGCATTATCTATTACACCTGTCCTTATACACCGTGTCAGAGCATTCTCTATTACACCTGTCCTATCTATTATACTTGTCCTTATACACCGTGTCAGAGCATTATCTATTATACCTGTCCTTATACACCGTGTCAGAGCATTATCTATTATACCTGTCCTTATACACCGTGTCACAGCATTCTCTATTTTACCTGTCCTTATACACCGTGTCAGAGCATTATCTCTTATACCTGTCCTTATACATTATGTCAGAGCATCCTCTATTACACCTGTCCTCATACACCATGTCAAAGCATTATCTATTATACTTGTCCTTATACACCGCGTCAGAGCATTATCTATTATACCTGTCCTTATACACCATGTCAGAGCATTCTCTATTATACCTGTCCTCATACACCATGTCAAAGCATTATCTATTATACCTGTCCTTATACACCGTGTCAGAGCATTCTCTATTACACCTGTCCTAATACACTATGTCAGAGCATTCTCTATTATACCTGTCCTTATACACCGTGTCAGAGCATTATCTATTATACCTGTCCTTATACACCATGTCAGAGCATTATCTATTATACCTGTCCTTATACATTATGTCAGAGCATTATCTATTATACCTGTCCTTATACACCGTGTCAGAGCATTCTCTATTACACCTGTCCTTATACACCATGTCAGAGCATTATCTATTATACATGTCCTTATACACCATGTCAGAGCATTCTCTATTATACCTGTCCTCATACACCCAGTCAGAGCATTCTCTATTACACCTGTCCTTATACACTGTGTCAGAGCATTATCTATTATACCTGTCCTTATACACCGTGTCAGAGCATTCTCTATTACACCTGTCCTAATACACTATGTCAGAGCATTCTCTATTATACCTGTCCTTATACACCATGTCAGAGCATTATCTATTATACCTGTCCTTATACACCATGGCAGAGCATTCTCTATTATACCTGTCCTCATACACCATGTCAAAGCATTATCTATTATACTTGTCCTCATACACCGTGTCAGAGCATTATCTATTATACCTGTCCTTATACACCATGTCAGAGCATTATCTATTATACTTGTCTTTATACACCGTGTCAGAGCATTATCTATTGTACCTGTCCTTATACACCGTGTCAGAGCATTATCTATTATACCTGTCCTTATACACCGTGTCAGAGCATTCTCTATTATACCTGTCCTTATACACCATGTCAGAGCATTCTCTATTATACTTGTCCTTATACACCGTGTCAGAGCATTATCTATTATACCTGTCCTTATACACCATGTCAGAGCATTATCTATTATACTTGTCCTTATACACCGTGTCAGAGCATTATCTATTATACCTGTCCTTATACACCGTGTCAGAGCATTATCTATTATACCTGTCCTTATACACCGTGTTAGAGCATTCTCTATTATACCTGTCCTTATACACCGTGTCAGAGCATTATCTATTATACCTGTCCTTATACATTATGTCAGAGCATTCTCTATTACACCTGTCCTTATACACCGTGTCAGAGCATTCTCTATTACACCTGTCCTTATACACCGTGTCAGAGCATTTTCTATTATACCTGTTCTCATACACCGTGTCAGAGCATTATCTATTATACCTGTCCTTATACATTATGTCAGAGCATTCTCTATTACACCTGTCCTTATACACCGTGTCAGAGCATTCTCTATTATACCTGTCCTTATACACCGTGTCAGAGCAATATCTATTACACCTGTCCTTATACACCATGTCAGAGCATTATCTATTATACCTGTCCTTATACACCATGTCAGAGCATTCTCTATTATACCTGTCCTCATACACCATGTCAAAGCATTATCTATTATACTTGTCCTTATACACCGTGTCAGAGCATTATCTATTATACCTGTCCTTATACACCGTGTCAGAGCATTATCTATTATACTTGTCCTTATACACCGTGTCAGAGCATTATCTATTGTACCTGTCCTTATACACCGTGTCAGAGCATTATCTATTATACCTGTCCTTATACACCGTGTCAGAGCATTCTCTATTATACCTGTCCTTATACACCGTGTCAGAGCATTCTCTATTATACTTGTCCTTATACACCGTGTCAGAGCATGATCTATTATACCTGTCCTTATACACCATGTCAGAGCATTCTCTATTATACCTGTCCTTTTACACCATGTCAGAGCATTCTCTATTATACCTGTCCTTATACATTATGTCAGAGCATTATCTATTATACCTGTCCTTATACACCATGTCAGAGCATTCTCTATTATACCTGTCCTCATACACCCTGTCAGAGCATTATCTATTACACCTGTCCTTATACACCGTGTCAGAGCATTCTCTATTATACCTGTCCTCATACACCCTGTCAGAGCATTATCTATTACACCTGTCCTTATACACCGTGTCAGAGCATTCTCTATTATACCTGTCCTTATACATTATGTCAGAGCATTATCTATTACACCTGTCCTCATATACCGTGTCAGAGCATTCTCTATTACACCTGTCCTTATACACCGTGTCAGAGCATTATCTATTATACCTGTCCTTATACACCGTGTCAGAGCATTCTCTATTACACCTGTCCTTATACACCGTGTCAGAGCATTCTCTATTATACCTGTCCTTATACACCGTGTCAGAGCATTCTCTATTACACCTGTCCTTATACACCGTGTCAGAGCATTCTCTATTACACCTGTCCTTATACACCATGTCAGAGCATTCTCTATTACACCTGTTCTTATACACCGTGTCAGAGCATTTTCTATTACACCTGTCCTTATATACCGTGTCAGAGCATTATCTATTATACCTCTCCTCATACACCGTGTCAGAGCATTCTCTATTATACCTGTCCTCATACACCATGTCAGAGCATTATATATTATACCTGTCCTTATACACCATGTCAGAGCATTATCTATTATACCTGTCCTTATACACCGTGTTAGAGCATTCTCTATTATACCTGTCCTTATACACCGTGTCAGAGCATTATCTATTATACCTGTCCTTATACATTATGTCAGAGCATTCTCTATTACACCTGTCCTTATACACCGTGTCAGAGCATTTTCTATTATACCTGTTCTCATACACCATGTCAGAGCATTATCTATTATACCTGTCCTTATACATTATGTCAGAGCATTCTCTATTACACCTGTCCTTATACACCGTGTCAGAGCATTCTCTATTATACCTGTCCTTATACACCGTGTCAGAGCATTATCTATTACACCTGTCCTTATACACCGTGTCAGAGCATTATATATTACACCTGTCCTTATACACCGTGTCAGAGCATTATCTATTACACCTGTCCTTATACACCGTGTCAGAGCATTATCTATTACACCTGTCCTTATACACCGTGTCAGAGCATTATCTATTACACCTGTCCTTATACACCGTGTCAGAGCATTCTCTATTACACCTGTCCTTATACACCGTGTCAGAGCATTCTCTATTATACCTGTCCTTATACACCGTGTCAGAGCATTCTCTATTACACCTGTCCTTATACACCGTGTCAGAGCATTCTCTATTACACCTGTCCTTATACACCGTGTCAGAGCATTCTCTATTACACCTGTTCTTATACACCGTGTCAGAGCATTTTCTATTACACCTGTCCTTATATACCGTATCAGAGCATTATCTATTATACCTGTCCTCATACACCATGTCAGAGCATTCTCTATTATACCTGTCCTCATACACCATGTCAGAGCATTATATATTATACCTGTCCTTATACACCATGTCAGAGCATTATCTATTATACCTGTCCTTATACACCATGTCAGAGCATTATCTATTATACCTGTCCTTATACACCATGTCAGAGCATTCTCTATTATACCTGTCCTCATACACCATGTCAAAGCATTATCTATTATACTTGTCCTTATACACCGTGTCAGAGCATTATCTATTATACCTGTCCTTATACACCGTGTCAGAGCATTATCTATTATACTTGTCCTTATACACCGTGTCAGAGCATTATCTATTGTACCTGTCCTTATACACCGTGTCAGAGCATTATCTATTATACCTGTCCTTATACACCGTGTCAGAGCATTCTCTATTATACCTGTCCTTATACACCGTGTCAGAGCATTCTCTATTATACTTGTCCTTATACACCGTGTCAGAGCATTATCTATTATACCTGTCCTTATACAACGTGTCAGAGCATTATCTATTATACTTGTCCTTATACACCGTGTCAGAGCATTATCTATTATACCTGTCCTTATACACCGTGTCAGAGCATTCTCTATTATACCTGTCCTTATACACCGTGTCAGAGCATTCTCTATTATACCTGTCCTTATACACCGTGTCAGAGCATTATCTATTATACCTGACCTTATACATTATGTCAGAGCATTCTCTATTACACCTGTCATTATACACCGTGTCAGAGCATTCTCTATTATACCTGTCCTTATACACCGTGTCAGAGCATTATCTATTACACCTGTCCTTATACACCATGTCAGAGCATTATATATTATACCTGTCCTTATACACCGTGTCAGAGCATTATCTATTACACCTGTCCTTATACACCGTGTCAGAGCATTCTCTATTACACCTGTCCTATCTATTATACTTGTCCTTATACACCGTGTCAGAGCATTATCTATTATACCTGTCCTTATACACCGTGTCAGAGCATTATCTATTATACCTGTCCTTATACACCGTGTCACAGCATTCTCTATTTTACCTGTCCTTATACACCGTGTCAGAGCACTATCTCTTGTACCTGTCCTTATACATTATGTCAGAGCATCCTCTATTACACCTGTCCTCATACACCATGTCAAAGCATTATCTATTATACCTGTCCTTATACACCATGTCAGAGCATTCTCTATTATACTTGTCCTTATACACCGTGTCAGAGCATTATCTATTATACCTGTCCTTATACACCATGTCAGAGCATTATCTATTATACTTGTCCTTATACACCGTGTCAGAGCATTATCTATTACACCTGTCCTTATACACCATGTCAAAGCATTATCTATTATACCTGTCCTTATACACCGTGTCAGAGCATTCTCTATTACACCTGTCCTAATACACTATGTCAGAGCATTCTCTATTATACCTGTCCTTATACACCGTGTCAGAGCATTATCTATTATACCTGTCCTTATACACCATGTCAGAGCATTATCTATTATACCTATCCTTATACATTATGTCAGAGCATTATCTATTATACCTGTCCTTATACACCGTGTCAGAGCATTCTCTATTACACCTGTCCTTATACACCATGTCAGAGCATTATCTATTATACCTGTCCTTATACACCATGTCAGAGCATTCTCTATTATACCTGTCCTCATACACCCAGTCAGAGCATTCTCTATTACACCTGTCCTTATACACCGTGTCAGAGCATTATCTATTATACCTGTCCTTATACACCGTGTCAGAGCATTCTCTATTACACCTGTCCTAATACACTATGTCAGAGCATTCTCTATTATACCTGTCCTTATACACCATGTCAGAGCATTATCTATTATACCTGTCCTTATACACCATGTCAGAGCATTCTCTATTATACCTGTCCTCATACACCATGTCAAAGCATTATCTATTATACTTGTCCTCATACACCGTGTCAGAGCATTATCTATTATACCTGTCCTTATACACCATGTCAGAGCATTATCTATTATACTTGTCTTTATACACCGTGTCAGAGCATTATCTATTGTACCTGTCTTTATACACCGTGTCAGAGCATTATCTATTATACCTGTCCTTCTACACCGTGTCAGAGCATTCTCTATTATACCTGTCCTTATACACCATGTCAGAGCATTCTCTATTATACTTGTCCTTATACACCGTGTCAGAGCATTATCTATTATACCTGTCCTTATACACCATGTCAGAGCATTATCTATTATATTTCTCCTTATACACCGTGTCAGAGCATTATCTATTATACCTGTCCTTATACACCGTGTCAGAGCATTATCTATTATACCTGTCCTTATACACCGTGTTAGAGCATTCTCTATTATACCTGTCCTTATACACCGTGTCAGAGCATTATCTATTATACCTGTCCTTATACATTATGTCAGAGCATTCTCTATTACACCTGTCCTTATACACCGTGTCAGAGCATTCTCTATTACACCTGTCCTTATACACCGTGTCAGAGCATTTTCTATTATACCTGTTCTCATACACCGTGTCAGAGCATTATCTATTATACCTGTCCTTATACATTATGTCAGAGCATTCTCTATTACACCTGTCCTTATACACCGTGTCAGAGCATTCTCTATTATACCTGTCCTTATACACCGTGTCAGAGCATTATCTATTACACCTGTCCTTATACACCGTGTCAGAGCATTATATATTACACCTGTCCTTATACACCGTGTCAGAGCATTATCTATTACACCTGTCCTTATACACCGTGTCAGAGCATTATCTATTACACCTGTCCTTATACACCGTGTCAGAGCATTATATATTACACCTGTCCTTATACACCGTGTCAGAGCATTATCTATTACACCTGTCCTTATACACCGTGTCAGAGCATTCTCTATTACACCTGTCCTAATACACTGTGTCAGAGCATTCTCTATTATACCTGTCCTTATACACAGTGTCAGAGCATTATCTATTATACCTGTCCTTATACATTATGTCAGAGCATTATCTATTATACCTGTCCTTATACACCGTGTCAGAGCATTCTCTATTAAACCTGTCCTTATACACCGTGTCAGAGCATTCTCTATTATACCTGTCCTTATACACCATGTCAGAGCATTCTCTATTATACCTGTCCTTATACACCATGTCAGAGCATTCTCTATTATACCTGTCCTCATACACCCTGTCAGAGCATTATCTATTACACCTGTCCTTATACACCGTGTCAGAGCATTCTCTATTATACCTGTCCTCATACACCCTGTCAGAGCATTATCTATTACACCTGTCCTTATACACCGTGTCAGAGCATTCTCTATTATACCTGTCCTTATACATTATGTCAGAGCATTATCTATTACACCTGTCCTCATATACCGTGTCAGAGCATTCTCTATTACACCTGTCCTTATACACCGTGTCAGAGCATTCTCTATTACACCTGTCCTTATACACCGTGTCAGAGCATTCTCTATTACACCTGTCCTTATACACCGTGTCAGAGCATTCTCTATTACACCTGTCCTTATACACCGTGTCAGAGCATTCTCTATTACACCTGTTCTTATACACCGTGTCAGAGCATTTTCTATTACACCTGTCCTTATATACCGTGTCAGAGCATTATCTATTATACCTGTCCTCATACACCATGTCAGAGCATTCTCTATTATACCTGTCCTCATACACCATGTCAGAGCATTATATATTATACCTGTCCTCATACACCATGTCAGAGCATTATCTATTATACCTGTCCTTATACACCATGTCAGAGCATTATCTATTATACCTGTCCTTATACACCATGTCAGAGCATTCTCTATTATACCTGTCCTCATACACCATGTCAAAGCATTATCTATTATACTTGTCCTTATACACCGTGTCAGAGCATTATCTATTATACCTGTCCTTATACACCGTGTCAGAGCATTATCTATTATACTTGTCCTTATACACCGTGTCAGAGCATTATCTATTGTACCTGTCCTTATACACCGTGTCAGAGCATTATCTATTATACCTGTCCTTATACACCGTGTCAGAGCATTCTCTATTATACCTGTCCTTATACACCGTGTCAGAGCATTCTCTATTATACTTGTCCTTATACACCGTGTCAGAGCATTATCTATTATACCTGTCCTTATACACCATGTCAGAGCATTAT
This sequence comes from Taudactylus pleione, assembly GCA_031769625.1. NCBI lineage: Eukaryota > Metazoa > Chordata > Amphibia > Anura > Myobatrachidae > Taudactylus > Taudactylus pleione. The sequence continues at coordinate 1,215,592 of JAUIMM010001037.1, read as the reverse complement.
CTATTATACTTGTCCTTATACACCGTGTCAGAGCATTATCTATTATACCTGTCCTTATACACCGTGTCAGAGCATTCTCTATTATACCTGTCCTTATACACCGTGTCAGAGCATTCTCTATTATACCTGTCCTTATACACCGTGTCAGAGCATTATCTATTATACCTGTCCTTATACATTATGTCAGAGCATTCTCTATTACACCTGTCATTATACACCGTGTCAGAGCATTCTCTATTATACCTGTCCTTATACACCGTGTCAGAGCATTATCTATTACACCTGTCCTTATACACCATGTCAGAGCATTATATATTATACCTGTCCTTATACACCGTGTCAGAGCATTATCTATTACACCTGTCCTTATACACCGTGTCAGAGCATTCTCTATTACACCTGTCCTATCTATTATACTTGTCCTTATACACCGTGTCAGAGCATTATCTATTATACCTGTCCTTATACACCGTGTCAGAGCATTATCTATTATACCTGTCCTTATACACCGTGTCACAGCATTCTCTATTTTACCTGTCCTTATACACCGTGTCAGAGCATTATCTCTTGTACCTGTCCTTATACATTATGTCAGAGCATCCTCTATTACACCTGTCCTCATACACCATGTCAAAGCATTATCTATTATACTTGTCCTTATACACCGTGTCAGAGCATTATCTATTATACCTGTCCTTATACACCATGTCAGAGCATTCTCTATTATACTTGTCCTTATACACCGTGTCAGAGCATTATCTATTATACCTGTCCTTATACACCATGTCAGAGCATTATCTATTATACTTGTCCTTATACACCGTGTCAGAGCATTATCTATTATACCTGTCCTTATACACCATGTCAGAGCATTCTCTATTATACCTGTCCTCATACACCATGTCAAAGCATTATCTATTATACCTGTCCTTATACACCGTGTCAGAGCATTCTCTATTACACCTGTCCTAATACACTATGTCAGAGCATTATCTATTATACCTGTCCTTATACACCGTGTCAGAGCATTATCTATTATACCTGTCCTTATACACCGTGTCAGAGCATTCTCTATTACACCTGTCCTTATACACCGTGTCAGAGCATTCTCTATTACACCTATCCTAATACACTATGTCAGAGCATTCTCTATTATACCTGTCCTTATACACCATGTCAGAGCATTATCTATTATACCTGTCCTTATACATTATGTCAGAGCATTATCTATTATACCTGTCCTTATACACCGTGTCAGAGCATTCTCTATTACACCTGTCCTTATACACCATGTCAGAGCATTATCTATTATACCTGTCCTTATACACCGTGTCAGAGCATTCTCTATTACACCTGTCCTTATACACCGTGTCAGAGCATTATCTATTATACCTGTCCTTATACACCGTGTCAGAGCATTCTCTATTACACCTGTCCTAATACACTATGTCAGAGCATTCTCTATTATACCTGTCCTTATACACCATGTCAGAGCATTATCTATTATACCTGTCCTTATACACCATGTCAGAGCATTCTCTATTATACCTGTCCTCATACACCATGTCAAAGCATTATCTATTATACTTGTCCTCATACACCGTGTCAGAGCATTATCTATTATACCTGTCCTTATACACCATGTCAGAGCATTATCTATTATACTTGTCTTTATACACCGTGTCAGAGCATTATCTATTGTACCTGTCCTTATACACCGTGTCAGAGCATTATCTATTATACCTGTCCTTATACACCGTGTCAGAGCATTCTCTATTATACCTGTCCTTATACACCATGTCAGAGCATTCTCTATTATACTTGTCCTTATACACCGTGTCAGAGCATTATCTATTATACCTGTCCTTATACACCATGTCAGAGCATTATCTATTATACTTGTCCTTATACACCGTGTCAAAGCATTATCTATTATACCTGTCCTTATACACCGTGTCAGAGCATTATCTATTATACCTGTCCTTATACACCGTGTTAGAGCATTCTCTATTATACCTGTCCTTATACACCGTGTCAGAGCATTATCTATTATACCTGTCCTTATACATTATGTCAGAGCATTCTCTATTACACCTGTCCTTATACACCGTGTCAGAGCATTCTCTATTACACCTGTCCTTATACACCGTGTCAGAGCATTTTCTATTATACCTGTTCTCATACACCGTGTCAGAGCATTATCTATTATACCTGTCCTTATACATTATGTCAGAGCATTCTCTATTACACCTGTCCTTATACACCGTGTCAGAGCATTCTCTATTATACCTGTCCTTATACACCGTGTCAGAGCATTATCTATTACACCTGTCCTTATACACCGTGTCAGAGCATTATATATTACACCTGTCCTTATACACCGTGTCAGAGCATTATCTATTACACCTGTCCTTATACACCGTGTCAGAGCATTATCTATTACACCTGTCCTTATACACCGTGTCAGAGCATTATATATTACACCTGTCCTTATACACCGTGTCAGAGCATTATCTATTACACCTGTCCTTATACACCGTGTCAGAGCATTCTCTATTACACCTGTCCTAATACACTGTGTCAGAGCATTCTCTATTATACCTGTCCTTATACACCGTGTCAGAGCATTATCTATTATACCTGTCCTTATACATTATGTCAGAGCATTATCTATTATACCTGTCCTTATACACCGTGTCAGAGCATTCTCTATTACACCTGTCCTTATACACCATGTCAGAGCATTCTCTATTATACCTGTCCTTATACACCATGTCAGAGCATTCTCTATTATACCTGTCCTTATACATTATGTCAGAGCATTATCTATTATACCTGTCCTTATACACCATGTCAGAGCATTCTCTATTATACCTGTCCTCATACACCCTGTCAGAGCATTATCTATTACACCTGTCCTTATACACCGTGTCAGAGCATTCTCTATTATACCTGTCCTCATACACCCTGTCAGAGCATTATCTATTACACCTGTCCTTATACACCGTGTCAGAGCATTCTCTATTATACCTGTCCTTATACATTATGTCAGAGCATTATCTATTACACCTGTCCTCATATACCGTGTCAGAGCATTCTCTATTACACCTGTCCTTATACACCGTGTCAGAGCATTATCTATTATACCTGTCCTTATACACCGTGTCAGAGCATTCTCTATTACACCTGTCCTTATACACCGTGTCAGAGCATTCTCTATTATACCTGTCCTTATACACCGTGTCAGAGCATTCTCTATTACACCTGTCCTTATACACCGTGTCAGAGCATTCTCTATTACACCTGTCCTTATACACCGTGTCAGAGCATTCTCTATTACACCTGTTCTTATACACCGTGTCAGAGCATTTTCTATTACACCTGTCCTTATATACCGTGTCAGAGCATTATCTATTATACCTGTCCTCATACACCATGTCAGAGCATTCTCTATTATACCTGTCCTCATACACCATGTCAGAGCATTATATATTATACCTGTCCTTATACACCATGTCAGAGCATTATCTATTATACCTGTCCTTATACACCGTGTTAGAGCATTCTCTATTATACCTGTCCTTATACACCGTGTCAGAGCATTATCTATTATACCTGTCCTTATACATTATGTCAGAGCATTCTCTATTACACCTGTCCTTATACACCGTGTCAGAGCATTCTCTATTACACCTGTCCTTATACACCGTGTCAGAGCATTTTCTATTATACCTGTTCTCATACACCGTGTCAGAGCATTATCTATTATACCTGTCCTTATACATTATGTCAGAGCATTCTCTATTACACCTGTCCTTATACACCGTGTCAGAGCATTCTCTATTATACCTGTCCTTATACACCATGTCAGAGCATTATCTATTACACCTGTCCTTATACACCGTGTCAGAGCATTATATATTACACCTGTCCTTATACACCGTGTCAGAGCATTATCTATTACACCTGTCCTTATACACCGTGTCAGAGCATTATCTATTACACCTGTCCTTATACACCGTGTCAGAGCATTATATATTACACCTGTCCTTATACACCGTGTCAGAGCATTATCTATTACACCTGTCCTTATACACCGTGTCAGAGCATTCTCTATTACACCTGTCCTAATACACTGTGTCAGAGCATTCTCTATTATACCTGTCCTTACACACCGTGTCAGAGCATTATCTATTATACCTGTCCTTATACATTATGTCAGAGCATTATCTATTATACCTGTCCTTATACACCGTGTCAGAGCATTCTCTATTACACCTGTCCTTATACACCATGTCAGAGCATTCTCTATTATACCTGTCCTTATACACCATGTCAGAGCATTCTCTATTATACCTGTCCTTATACATTATGTCAGAGCATTATCTATTATACCTGTCCTTATACACCATGTCAGAGCATTCTCTATTATACCTGTCCTCATACACCCTGTCAGAGCATTATCTATTACACCTGTCCTTATACACCGTGTCAGAGCATTCTCTATTATACCTGTCCTCATACACCCTGTCAGAGCATTATCTATTACACCTGTCCTTATACACCGTGTCAGAGCATTCTCTATTATACCTGTCCTTATACATTATGTCAGAGCATTATCTATTACACCTGTCCTCATATACCGTGTCAGAGCATTCTCTATTACACCTGTCCTTATACACAGTGTCAGAGCATTATCTATTATACCTGTCCTTATACACCGTGTCAGAGCATTCTCTATTACACCTGTCCTTATACACCGTGTCAGAGCATTCTCTATTATACCTGTCCTTATACACCGTGTCAGAGCATTCTCTATTACACCTGTCCTTATACACCGTGTCAGAGCATTCTCTATTACACCTGTCCTTATACACCGTGTCAGAGCATTCTCTATTACACCTGTTCTTATACACCGTGTCAGAGCATTTTCTATTACACCTGTCCTTATATACCGTGTCAGAGCATTATCTATTATACCTGTCCTCATACACCATGTCAGAGCATTCTCTATTATACCTGTCCTCATACACCATGTCAGTGCATTATATATTATACCTGTCTTATACACCATGTCAGAGCATTATCTATTATACCTGTCCTTATACACCATGTCAGAGCATTATCTATTATACCTGTCCTTATACACCATGTCAGAGCATTCTCTATTATACCTGTCCTCATACACCATGTCAAAGCATTATCTATTATACTTGTCCTTATACACCGTGTCAGAGCATTATCTATTATACCTGTCCTTATACACCGTGTCAGAGCATTATCTATTATACTTGTCCTTATACACCGTGTCAGAGCATTATCTATTGTACCTGTCCTTATACACCGTGTCAGAGCATTATCTATTATACCTGTCCTTATACACCGTGTCAGAGCATTCTCTATTATACCTGTCCTTATACACCGTGTCAGAGCATTCTCTATTATACTTGTCCTTATACACCGTGTCAGAGCATTATCTATTATACCTGTCCTTATACACCATGTCAGAGCATTATCTATTATACTTGTCCTTATACACAGTGTCAGAGCATTATCTATTATACCTGTCCTTATACACCGTGTCAGAGCATTCTCTATTATACCTGTCCTTATACACCGTGTCAGAGCATTCTCTATTTTACCTGTCCTTATACACCGTGTCAGAGCATTATCTATTATACCTGTCCTTATACATTATGTCAGAGCATTCTCTATTACACCTGTCATTATACACCGTGTCAGAGCATTCTCTATTATACCTGTCCTTATACACCGTGTCAGAGCATTATCTATTACACCTGTCCTTATACACCATGTCAGAGCATTATATATTATACCTGTCCTTATACACCGTGTCAGAGCATTATCTATTACACCTGTCCTTATACACCGTGTCAGAGCATTCTCTATTACACCTGTCCTATCTATTATACTTGTCCTTATACACCGTGTCAGAGCATTATCTATTATACCTGTCCTTATACACCGTGTCAGAGCATTATCTATTATACCTGTCCTTATACACCATGTCAGAGCATTCTCTATTATACCTGTCCTCATACACCATGTCAGAGCATTCTCTATTATACCTGTCCTCATACACCCAGTCAGAGCATTCTCTATTACTCCTGTCCTTATACACCGTGTCAGAGCATTATCTATTACACCTGTCCTTATACACCGTGTCAGAGCATTCTCTATTATACCTGTCCTCATACACCATGTCAGAGCATTCTCTATTATACCTGTCCTTATACACCGTGTCAGAGCATTATCTATTATACCTATCCTTATACACTGTGTCAGAGCATTATCTATTATACCTGTCCTTATACACTATGTCAGAGCATTATCTATTATACCTGTCCTTATACATTATGTCAGAGCATTCTCTATTACACCTGTCCTTATACACCGTGTCAGAGCATTATCTATTATACCTGTCCTTATACACCATGTCAGAGCATTATCTATTATACCTGTCCTTATACACGGTGTCAGAGCATTATCTATTATACCTGTCCTCATACACCGTGTCAGACCATTATCTATTATACCTGTCCTCATACACCGTGTCAGAGCATTATCTATTTTACCTGTCCTTATACACCTTGTCAGAGTTTTCTCTATTACACCTGTCCTTATACACCGTGTCAGAGCATTATCTATTATACCTGTCCTTATACACCATGTCAGAGCATTCTCTATTATACCTGTCCTCATACACCATGTCAAAGCATTATCTATTATACTTGTCCTTATACACCGTGTCAGAGCATTATCTATTATACCTGTCCTTATACACCGTGTCAGAGCATTATCTATTATACTTGTCCTTATACACCGTGTCAGAGCATTATCTATTGTACCTGTCCTTATACACCGTGTCAGAGCATTATCTATTATACCTGTCCTTATACACCGTGTCAGAGCATTCTCTATTATACCTGTCCTTATACACCGTGTCAGAGCATTCTCTATTATACTTGTCCTTATACACCGTGTCAGAGCATTATCTATTATACCTGTCCTTATACACCATGTCAGAGCATTATCTATTATACTTGTCCTTATACACAGTGTCAGAGCATTATCTATTATACCTGTCCTTATACACCGTGTCAGAGCATTCTCTATTATACCTGTCCTTATACACCGTGTCAGAGCATTCTCTATTTTACCTGTCCTTATACACCGTGTCAGAGCATTATCTATTATACCTGTCCTTATACATTATGTCAGAGCATTCTCTATTACACCTGTCATTATACACCGTGTCAGAGCATTCTCTATTATACCTGTCCTTATACACCGTGTCAGAGCATTATCTATTACACCTGTCCTTATACACCATGTCAGAGCATTATATATTATACCTGTCCTTATACACCGTGTCAGAGCATTATCTATTACACCTGTCCTTATACACCGTGTCAGAGCATTCTCTATTACACCTGTCCTATCTATTATACTTGTCCTTATACACCGTGTCAGAGCATTATCTATTATACCTGTCCTTATACACCGTGTCAGAGCATTATCTATTATACCTGTCCTTATACACCATGTCAGAGCATTCTCTATTATACCTGTCCTCATACACCATGTCAGAGCATTCTCTATTATACCTGTCCTCATACACCCAGTCAGAGCATTCTCTATTACTCCTGTCCTTATACACCGTGTCAGAGCATTATCTATTACACCTGTCCTTATACACCGTGTCAGAGCATTCTCTATTATACCTGTCCTCATACACCATGTCAGAGCATTCTCTATTATACCTGTCCTTATACACCGTGTCAGAGCATTATCTATTATACCTATCCTTATACACTGTGTCAGAGCATTATCTATTATACCTGTCCTTATACACTATGTCAGAGCATTATCTATTATACCTGTCCTTATACATTATGTCAGAGCATTCTCTATTACACCTGTCCTTATACACCGTGTCAGAGCATTATCTATTATACCTGTCCTTATACACCATGTCAGAGCATTATCTATTATACCTGTCCTTATACACGGTGTCAGAGCATTATCTATTATACCTGTCCTCATACACCGTGTCAGACCATTATCTATTATACCTGTCCTCATACACCGTGTCAGAGCATTATCTATTTTACCTGTCCTTATACACCTTGTCAGAGTTTTCTCTATTACACCTGTCCTTATACACCGTGTCAGAGCTTTCTCTATTATACCTGTCCTTATACACCATGTCAGATCATTATCTATTATACCTGTCCTTATACATTATGTCAGAGCATTCTCTATTACACCTGTCCTTTTACACCGTGTCAGAGCATTATCTATTACACCTGTCCTTATACACAGTGTCAGAGCATTCTCTATTACACCTGTCCTAATACACTATGTCAGAGCATTCTCTATTATACCTGTCCTTATACACCATGTCAGAGCATTCTCTATTACACCTGTCCTTATACACCATGTCAGAGCATTCTCTATTACACCTGTCCTTATACACCGTGTCAGAGCATTATCTATTACACCTGTCCTTATACACCGTGTCAGAGCATTATCTATTATACCTGTCCTTATACACCGTGTCAGAGCATTCTCTATTATACCTGTCCTTATACACCGTGTCAGAGCATTCTCTATTACACCTGTCCTTATACACCGTGTCAGAGCATTCTCTATTACACCTGTCCTTATACACCGTGTCAGAGCATTCTCTATTACACCTGTCCTTATACACCGTGTCAGAGCATTCTCTATTACACCTGTCCTTATACACCATGTCAAAGCATTATCTATTATACTTTTCCTTATACACCGTGTCAGAGCATTATCTATTATACCTGTCCTTATACATTATGTCAGAGCATTCTCTATTACACCTGTCCTTATACACCGTGGCAGAGCATTCTCTATTATACCTGTCCTTATACACCGTGTCAGAGCATTATCTATTACACCTGTCCTTATACACCGTGTCAGAGCATTATATATTATACCTGTCCTTATACACCGTGTCAGAGCATTCTCTATTACACCTGTCCTTATACACCATGTCAAAGCATTATCTATTATACTTTTCCTTATACACCGTGTCAGAGCATTATCTATTATACCTGTCCTTATACATTATGTCAGAGCATTCTCTATTACACCTGTCCTTATACACCGTGGCAGAGCATTCTCTATTATACCTGTCCTTATACACCGTGTCAGAGCATTATCTATTACACCTGTCCTTATACACCGTGTCAGAGCATTATATATTATACCTGTCCTTATACACCGTGTCAGAGCATTATCTATTACACCTGTCCTCATACACCGTGTCAGAGCATTATCTATTATACTTGTCCTTATACACCGTGTCAGAGCATTCTCTATTACACCTGTCCTCATACACCGTGTCAGAGCATTATCTATTACACCTGTCCTTATACACCATGTCAGAGCATTATATATTATACTTGTCCTTATACACCGTGTCAGAGCATTCTCTATTACACCTGTCCTCATACACCGTGTCAGAGCATTATCTATTATACTTGTCCTTATACACCGTGTCAGAGCATTATCTATTATACCTGTCCTTATACACCGTGTCAGAGCATTATCTATTATACCTGTCCTTATACACCGTGTCACAGCATTCTCTATTTTACCTGTCCTTATACACCGTGTCAGAGCATTATCTCTTATACCTGTCCTTATACATTATGTCAGAGCATCCTCTATTACACCTGTCCTCATACACCATGTCAAAGCATTCTCTATTACACCTGTCCTTTTACACCGTGTCAGAGCATTATCTATTACACCTGTCCTTATACACAGTGTCAGAGCATTCTCTATTACACCTGTCCTAATACACTATGTCAGAGCATTCTCTATTACACCTGTCCTTATACACCGTGTCAGAGCATTATCTATTATACCTGTCCTTATACACCGTGTCAGAGCATTATCTATTATACCTGTCCTCATACACCGTGTCAGAGCATTCTCTATTACACCTGTCCTCAAACACCATGTCAGAGCATTCTCTATTACACCTGTCCTTATACACAGTGTCAGAGAATTCTCTATTACACCTGTTCTTATACACCGTGTCAGATCATTATCTATTATACCTGTCCTCATACACCCTGTCAGAGCATTCTCTATTACACCTGTCCTCATACACCCTGTCAGAGCATTATCTATTACACCTGTCCTTATACACCGTGTCAGAGCATTCTCTATTATACCTGTCCTTATACATTATGTCAGAGCATTATCTATTACACCTGTCCTCATATACCGTGTCAGAGCATTCTCTATTACACCTGTCCTTATACACCGTGTCAGAGCATTATCTATTATACCTGTCCTTATACACCGTGTCAGAGCATTCTCTATTACACCTGTCCTTATACACCGTGTCAGAGCATTCTCTATTATAAATGTCCTTATACACCGTGTCAGAGCATTCTCTATTACACCTGTCCTTATACACCGTGTCAGAGCATTCTCTTTTACACCTGTCCTTATACACCGTGTCAGAGCATTCTCTATTACACCTGTTCTTATACACCGTGTCAGAGCATTTTCTATTACACCTGTCCTTATATACCGTGTCAGAGCATTATCTATTATACCTGTCCTTATACACCGTGTCAGAGCATTCTCTATTATACCTGTCCTTATACACCATGTCAGAGCATTCTCTATTATACCTGTCCTCATACACCATGTCAGAGCATTATATATTATACCTGTCCTTATACACCATGTCAGAGCATTATCTATTATACTTGTCCTTATACACCATGTCAGAGCATTATCTATTATACCTGTCCTTATACACCATGTCAGAGCATTCTCTATTATACCTGTCCTCATACACCATGTCAAAGCATTATCTATTATACTTGTCCTTATACACCGTGTCAGAGCATTATCTATTATACCTGTCCTTATACACCGTGTCAGAGCATTATCTATTATACTTGTCCTTATACACCGTGTCAGAGCATTATCTATTGTACCTGTCCTTATACACCGTGTCAGAGCATTATCTATTATACCTGTCCTTATACACCGTGTCAGAGCATTCTCTATTATACCTGTCCTTATACACCGTGTCAGAGCATTATCTATTATACTTGTCCTTATACACCGTGTCAGAGCATTATCTATTATACCTGTCCTTATACACCGTGTCAGAGCATTATCTATTATACCTGTCCTTATACACTGTGTCAGAGCATTCTCTATTATACCTGTCCTTATACACCGTGTCAGAGCATTATCTATTATACCTGTCCTTATACATTATGTCAGAGCATTCTCTATTACACCTGTCATTATACACCGTGTCAGAGCATTCTCTATTATACCTGTCCTTATACACCGTGTCAGAGCATTATCTATTACACCTGTCCTTATACACCATGTCAGAGCATTATATATTATATCTGTCCTTATACACCGTGTCAGAGCATTATCTATTACACCTGTCCTTATACACCGTGTCAGAGCATTCTCTATTACACCTGTCCTATCTATTATACTTGTCCTTATACACCGTGTCAGAGCATTATCTATTATACCTGTCCTTATACACCATGTCAGAGCATTATCTATTATACTTGTCCTTATACACCGTGTCAGAGCATTATCTATTATACCTGTCCTTATACACCGTGTCAGAGCATTATCTATTATACCTGTCCTTATACACTGTGTCAGAGCATTCTCTATTATACCTGGCCTTATACACCGTGTCAGAGCATTATCTATTATACCTGTCCTTATACATTATGTCAGAGCATTCTCTATTACACCTGTCCTTATACACCGTGTCAGAGCATTATCTATTATACCTGTCCTTATACACCATGTCAGAGCATTATCTATTATACCTGTCCTTATACACGGTGTCAGAGCATTATCTATTATACCTGTCCTTATACACCGTGTCAGACCATTATCTATTATACCTGTCCTCATACACCGTGTCAGAGCATTATCTATTTTACCTGTCCTTATACACCTTGTCAGAGTTTTCTCTATTACACCTGTCCTTATACACCGTGTCAGAGCTTTCTCTATTATACCTGTCCTTATACATTATGTCAGAGCATTCTCTATTACACCTGTCATTTTACACCGTGTCAGAGCATTATCTATTACACCTGTCCTTATACACAGTGTCAGAGCATTCTCTATTACACCTGTCCTAATACACTATGTCAGAGCATTCTCTATTATACCTGTCCTTATACACCATGTCAGTGCATTCTCTATTACACCTGTCCTTATACACCATGTCAGAGCATTCTCTATTACACCTGTCCTTATACACCGTGTCAGAGCATTATCTATTATACCTGTCCTTATACACCGTGTCAGAGCATTATCTATTATACCTGTCCTCATACACCGTGTCAGAGCATTCTCTATTACACCTGTCCTCAAACACCATGTCAGAGCATTCTCTATTACACCTGTCCTTATACACAGTGTCAGAGAATTCTCTATTACACCTGTTCTTATACACCGTGTCAGATCATTATCTATTATACCTGTCCTCATACACCCTGTCAGAGCATTCTCTATTACACCTGTCCTCATACACCCTGTCAGAGCATTATCTATTACACCTGTCCTTATACACCGTGTCAGAGCATTCTCTATTATACCTGTCCTTATACATTATGTCAGAGCATTATCTATTACACCTGTACTCATATACCGTGTCAGAGCATTCTCTATTACACCTGTCCTTATACACCGTGTCAGAGCATTATCTATTATACCTGTCCTTATACACCGTGTCAGAGCATTCTCTATTACACCTGTCCTTATACACCGTGTCAGAGCATTCTCTATTATACCTGTCCTTATACACCGTGTCAGAGCATTCTCTATTACACCTGTCCTTATACACCGTGTCAGAGCATTCTCTTTTACACCTGTCCTTATACACCGTGTCAGAGCATTCTCTATTACACCTGTTCTTATACACCGTGTCAGAGCATTTTCTATTACACCTGTCCTTATATACCGTGTCAGAGCATTATCTATTATACCTGTCCTTATACACCGTGTCAGAGCATTCTCTATTATACCTGTCCTTATACACCATGTCAGAGCATTCTCTATTATACCTGTCCTCATACACCATGTCAGAGCATTATATATTATACCTGTCCTTATACACCATGTCAGAGCATTATCTATTATACTTGTCCTTATACACCATGTCAGAGCATTATCTATTATACCTGTCCTTATACACCATGTCAGAGCATTCTCTATTATACCTGTCCTCATACACCATGTCAAAGCATTATCTATTATACTTGTCCTTATACACCGTGTCAGAGCATTATCTATTATACCTGTCCTTATACACCGTGTCAGAGCATTATCTATTATACTTGTCCTTATACACCGTGTCAGAGCATTATCTATTGTACCTGTCCTTATACACCGTGTCAGAGCATTATCTATTATACCTGTCCTTATACACCGTGTCAGAGCATTCTCTATTATACCTGTCCTTATACACCATGTCAGAGCATTCTCTATTATACTTGTCCTTATACACCGTGTCAGAGCATTATCTATTATACCTGTCCTTATACACCGTGTCAGAGCATTATCTATTATACTTGTCCTTATACACCGTGTCAGAGCATTATCTATTATACCTGTCCTTATACACCGTGTCAGAGCATTATCTATTATACCTGTCCTTATACACTGTGTCAGAGCATTCTCTATTATACCTGTCCTTATACACCGTGTCAGAGCATTATCTATTATACCTGTCCTTATACATTATGTCAGAGCATTCTCTATTACACCTGTCATTATACACCGTGTCAGAGCATTCTCTATTATACCTGTCCTTATACACCGTGTCAGAGCATTATCTATTACACCTGTCCTTATACACCATGTCAGAGCATTATATATTATATCTGTCCTTATACACCGTGTCAGAGCATTATCTATTACACCTGTCCTTATACACCGTGTCAGAGCATTCTCTATTACACCTGTCCTATCTATTATACTTGTCCTTATACACCGTGTCAGAGCATTATCTATTATACCTGTCCTTATACACCGTGTCAGAGCATTATCTATTATACCTGTCCTTATACACCGTGTCACAGCATTCTCTATTTTACCTGTCCTTATACACCGTGTCAGAGCATTATCTCTTGTACCTGTCCTTATACATTATGTCAGAGCATCCTCTATTACACCTGTCCTCATACACCATGTCAAAGCATTATCTATTATACTTGTCCTTATACACCGTGTCAGAGCATTATCTATTATACCTGTCCTTATACACCATGTCAGAGCATTCTCTATTATACTTGTCCTTATACACCGTGTCAGAGCATTATCTATTATACCTGTCCTTATACACCATGTCAGAGCATTATCTATTATACTTGTCCTTATACACCGTGTCAGAGCATTATCTATTATACCTGTCCTTATACACCGTGTCAGAGCATTATCTATTATACCTGTCCTTATACACCGTGTCAGAGCATTCTCTATTATGCCTGTCCTTATACACCGTGTCAGAGCATTATCTATTATACCTGTCCTTATACATTATGTCAGAGCATTCTCTATTACACCTGTCCTTATACACCGTGTCAGAGCATTCTCTATTATACCTGTCCTTATACACCGTGTCAGAGCATTATCTATTACACCTGTCCTTATACACCGTGTCAGAGCATTATATATTATACCTGTCCTTATACACCGTGTCAGAGCATTATCTATTACACCTGTCCTTATACACCGTGTCAGAGCATTCTCTATTACACCTGTCCTATCTATTATACTTGTCCTTATACACCGTGTCAGAGCATTATCTATTATACCTGTCCTTATACACCGTGTCAGAGCATTATCTATTATACCTGTCCTTATACACCGTGTCACAGCATTCTCTATTTTACCTGTCCTTATACACCGTGTCAGAGCATTATCTCTTATACCTGTCCTTATACATTATGTCAGAGCATCCTCTATTACACCTGTCCTCATACACCATGTCAAAGCATTATCTATTATACTTGTCCTTATACACCGTGTCAGAGCATTATCTATTATACCTGTCCTTATACACCATGTCAGAGCATTCTCTATTATACCTGTCCTCATACACCATGTCAAAGCATTATCTATTATACTTGTCCTTATACACCGTGTCAGAGCATTCTCTATTACACCTGTCCTAATACACTATGTCAGAGCATTCTCTATTATACCTGTCCTTATACACCGTGTCAGAGCATTATCTATTATACCTGTCCTTCTACACCATGTCAGAGCATTATCTATTATACCTGTCCTTATACATTATGTCAGAGCATTATCTATTACACCTGTCCTTATACACCGTGTCAGAGCATTCTCTATTACACCTGTCCTTATACACCATGTCAGAGCATTATCTATTATACCTGTCCTTATACACCGTGTCAGAGCATTCTCTATTACACCTGTCCTTATACACCGTGTCAGAGCATTCTCTATTACACCTGTCCTTATACACCGTGTCAGAGCATTCTCTATTACACCTGTCCTTATACACCGTGTCAGAGCATTCTCTATTACACCTGTTCTTATACACCGTGTCAGAGCATTTTCTATTACACCTGTCCTTATATACCGTGTCAGAGCATTATCTATTATACCTGTCCTCATACACCATGTCAGAGCATTCTCTATTATACCTGTCCTCATACACCATGTCAGAGCATTATATATTATACCTGTCCTTATACACCATGTCAGAGCATTATCTATTATACTTGTCCTTATACACCATGTCAGAGCATTATCTATTATACCTGTCCTTATACACCATGTCAGAGCATTCTCTATTATACCTGTCCTCATACACCATGTCAAAGCATTATCTATTATACTTGTCCTTATACACCGTGTCAGAGCATTATCTATTATACCTGTCCTCATACACCATGTCAAAGCATTATCTATTATACTTGTCCTTATACACCGTGTCAGAGCATTCTCTATTACACCTGTCCTTATACACCGTGTCAGAGCATTCTCTATTACACCTGTCCTTATACACCGTGTCAGAGCATTCTCTATTACACCTGTTCTTATACACCGTGTCAGAGCATTTTCTATTACACCTGTCCTTATATACCGTGTCAGAGCATTATCTATTATACCTGTCCTCATACACCATGTCAGAGCATTCTCTATTATACCTGTCCTCATACACCATGTCAGAGCATTATATATTATACCTGTCCTTATACACCATGTCAGAGCATTATCTATTATACTTGTCCTTATGCACCATGTCAGAGCATTATCTATTATACCTGTCCTTATACACCATGTCAGAGCATTCTCTATTATACCTGTCCTCATACACCATGTCAAAGCATTATCTATTATACTTGTCCTTATACACCGTGTCAGAGCATTATCTATTATACCTGTCCTTATACACCGTGTCAGAGCATTATCTATTATACTTGTCCTTATACACCGTGTCAGAGCATTATCTATTGTACCTGTCCTTATACACCGTGTCAGAGCATTATCTATTATACCTGTCCTTATACACCGTGTCAGAGCATTCTCTATTATACCTGTCCTTATACACCATGTCAGAGCATTCTCTATTATACTTGTCCTTATACACCGTGTCAGAGCATTATCTATTATACCTGTCCTTATACACCGTGTCAGAGCATTATCTATTATACTTGTCCTTATACACCGTGTCAGAGCATTATCTATTATACCTGTCCTTATACTCCGTGTCAGAGCATTATCTATTATACCTGTCCTTATACACCGTGTCAGAGCATTATCTATTATACCTGTCCTTATACATTATGTCAGAGCATTCTCTATTATACCTGTCCTTATACATTATGTCAGAGCATTCTCTATTACACCTGTCATTATACACCGTGTCAGAGCATTCTCTATTATACCTGTCCTTATACACCGTGTCAGAGCATTATCTATTACACCTGTCCTTATACACCATGTCAGAGCATTATATATTATACCTGTCCTTATACACCGTGTCAGAGCATTATCTATTACACCTGTCCTTATACACCGTGTCAGAGCATTCTCTATTACACCTGTCCTAATACACTATGTCAGAGCATTCTCTATTATACCTGTCCTTATACACCGTGTCAGAGCATTATCTATTATACCTGTCCTTATACACCATGTCAGAGCATTATCTATTATACCTGTCCTTATACATTATGTCAGAGCATTATCTATTACACCTGTCCTTATACACCGTGTCAGAGCATTCTCTATTACACCTGTCCTTATACACCATGTCAGAGCATTATCTATTATACCTGTCCTTATACACCGTGTCAGAGCATTCTCTATTACACCTGTCCTTATACACCGTGTCAGAGCATTCTCTATTACACCTGTCCTTATACACCGTGTCAGAGCATTCTCTATTACACCTGTCCTTATACACCGTGTCAGAGCATTCTCTATTACACCTGTTCTTATACACCGTGTCAGAGCATTTTCTATTACACCTGTCCTTATATACCGTGTCAGAGCATTATCTATTATACCTGTCCTCATACACCATGTCAGAGCATTCTCTATTATACCTGTCCTCATACACCATGTCAGAGCATTATATATTATACCTGTCCTTATACACCATGTCAGAGCATTATCTATTATACTTGTCCTTATACACCATGTCAGAGCATTATCTATTATACCTGTCCTTATACACCATGTCAGAGCATTCTCTATTATACCTGTCCTCATACACCATGTCAAAGCATTATCTATTATACTTGTCCTTATACACCGTGTCAGAGCATTATCTATTATACCTGTCCTCATACACCATGTCAAAGCATTATCTATTATACTTGTCCTTATACACCGTGTCAGAGCATTCTCTATTACACCTGTCCTTATACACCGTGTCAGAGCATTCTCTATTACACCTGTCCTTATACACCGTGTCAGAGCATTCTCTATTACACCTGTTCTTATACACCGTGTCAGAGCATTTTCTATTACACCTGTCCTTATATACCGTGTCAGAGCATTATCTATTATACCTGTCCTCATACACCATGTCAGAGCATTCTCTATTATACCTGTCCTCATACACCATGTCAGAGCATTATATATTATACCTGTCCTTATACACCATGTCAGAGCATTATCTATTATACTTGTCCTTATGCACCATGTCAGAGCATTATCTATTATACCTGTCCTTATACACCATGTCAGAGCATTCTCTATTATACCTGTCCTCATACACCATGTCAAAGCATTATCTATTATACTTGTCCTTATACACCGTGTCAGAGCATTATCTATTATACCTGTCCTTATACACCGTGTCAGAGCATTATCTATTATACTTGTCCTTATACACCGTGTCAGAGCATTATCTATTGTACCTGTCCTTATACACCGTGTCAGAGCATTATCTATTATACCTGTCCTTATACACCGTGTCAGAGCATTCTCTATTATACCTGTCCTTATACACCATGTCAGAGCATTCTCTATTATACTTGTCCTTATACACCGTGTCAGAGCATTATCTATTATACCTGTCCTTATACACCGTGTCAGAGCATTATCTATTATACTTGTCCTTATACACCGTGTCAGAGCATTATCTATTATACCTGTCCTTATACACCGTGTCAGAGCATTATCTATTATACCTGTCCTTATACACCGTGTCAGAGCATTATCTATTATACCTGTCCTTATACATTATGTCAGAGCATTCTCTATTATACCTGTCCTTATACATTATGTCAGAGCATTCTCTATTACACCTGTCATTATACACCGTGTCAGAGCATTCTCTATTATACCTGTCCTTATACACCGTGTCAGAGCATTATCTATTACACCTGTCCTTATACACCATGTCAGAGCATTATATATTATACCTGTCCTTATACACCGTGTCAGAGCATTATCTATTACACCTGTCCTTATACACCGTGTCAGAGCATTCTCTATTACACCTGTCCTATCTATTATACTTGTCCTTATACACCGTGTCAGAGCATTATCTATTATACCTGTCCTTATACACCGTGTCAGAGCATTATCTATTATACCTGTCCTTATACACCGTGTCACAGCATTCTCTATTTTACCTGTCCTTATACACCGTGTCAGAGCATTATCTCTTGTACCTGTCCTTATACATTATGTCAGAGCATCCTCTATTACACCTGTCCTCATACACCATGTCAAAGCATTATCTATTATATTTGTCCTTATACACCGTGTCAGAGCATTATCTATTATACCTGTCCTTATACACCATGTCAGAGCATTCTCTATTATACTTGTCCTTATACACCGTGTCAGAGCATTATCTATTATACCTGTCCTTATACACCATGTCAGAGCATTATCTATTATACTTGTCCTTATACACCGTGTCAGAGCATTATCTATTATACCTGTCCTTATACACCGTGTCAGAGCATTATCTATTATACCTGTCCTTATACACCGTGTCAGAGCATTATCTATTATACCTGTCCTTATACATTATGTCAGAGCATTCTCTATTACACCTGTCCTTATACACCGTGTCAGAGCATTCTCTATTATACCTGTCCTTATACATCGTGTCAGAGCATTATCTATTACACCTGTCCTTATACACCGTGTCAGAGCATTATATATTATACCTGTCCTTATACACCGTGTCAGAGCATTATCTATTACACCTGTCCTTATACACCATGTCAGAGCATTCTCTATTACACCTGTCCTATCTATTATACTTGTCCTTATACACCGTGTCAGAGCATTATCTATTATACCTGTCCTTATACACCGTGTCAGAGCATTATCTATTATACCTGTCCTTATACACCGTGTCACAGCATTCTCTATTTTACCTGTCCTTATACACCGTGTCAGAGCATTATCTCTTATACCTGTCCTTATACATTATGTCAGAGCATCCTCTATTACACCTGTCCTCATACACCATGTCAAAGCATTATCTATTACACCTGTCCTTATACACCATGTCAGAGCATTATCTATTATACCTGTCCTTATACACCATGTCAGAGCATTCTCTATTATACCTGTCCTCATACACCCAGTCAGAGCATTCTCTATTACACCTGTCCTTATACACCGTGTCAGAGCATTATCTATTATACCTGTCCTTATACACCGTGTCAGAGCATTCTCTATTACACCTGTCCTAATACACTATGTCAGAGCATTCTCTATTATACCTGTCCTTATACACCATGTCAGAGCATTATCTATTATACCTGTCCTTATACACCATGTCAGAGCATTCTCTATTATACCTGTCCTCATACACCATGTCAAAGCATTATCTATTATACTTGTCCTTATACACCGTGTCAGAGCATTATCTATTGTACCTGTCCTTATACACCGTGTCAGAGCATTATCTATTATACCTGTCCTTATACACCGTGTCAGAGCATTCTCTATTATACCTGTCCTTATACACCGTGTCAGAGCATTCTCTATTATACTTGTCCTTATACACCGTGTCAGAGCATTATCTATTATACCTGTCCTTATACACCATGTCAGAGCATTATCTATTATACCTGTCCTTATACACCGTGTCAGAGCATTATCTATTATACCTGTCCTTATACACCGTGTCAGAGCATTATCTATTATACCTGTCCTTATACACCGTGTTAGAGCATTCTCTATTATACCTGTCCTTATACACCGTGTCAGAGCATTATCTATTATACCTGTACTTATACATTATGTCAGAGCATTCTCTATTACACCTGTCCTTATACACCGTGTCAGAGCATTCTCTATTACACCTGTCCTTATACACCGTGTCAGAGCATTTTCTATTATACCTGTTCTCATACACCGTGTCAGAGCATTATCTATTATACCTGTCCTTATACATTATGTCAGAGCATTCTCTATTACACCTGTCCTTATACACCGTGTCAGAGCATTATCTATTACACCTGTCCTAATACACTACCTGTCCTCATACACCATGTCAGAGCATTCTCTATTATACCTGTCCTTATACACCGTGTCAGAGCATTATCTATTATACCTATCCTTATACACCGTGTCAGAGCATTATCTATTATACCTGTCCTTATACACTATGTCAGAGCATTATCTATTATACCTGTCCTTATACATTATGTCAGAGCATTCTCTATTACACCTGTCCTTATACACCGTGTCAGAGCATTATCTATTATACCTGTCCTTATACACCATGTCAGAGCATTATCTATTATACCTGTCCTTATACACGGTGTCAGAGCATTATCTATTATACCTGTCCTTATACACCGTGTCAGACCATTATCTATTATACCTGTCCTCATACACCGTGTCAGAGCATTATCTATTTTACCTGTCCTTATACACCTTGTCAGAGTTTTCTCTATTACACCTGTCCTTATACACCGTGTCAGAGCTTTCTCTATTATACCTGTCCTTATACACCATGTCAGAGCATTATCTATTATACCTGTCCTTATACATTATGTCAGAGCATTCTCTATTACACCTGTCCTTTTACACCGTGTCAGAGCATTATCTATTACACCTGTCCTTATACACAGTGTCAGAGCATTCTCTATTACACCTGTCCTAATACACTATGTCAGAGCATTCTCTATTATACCTGTCCTTATACACCATGTCAGAGCATTCTCTATTACACCTGTCCTTATACACCATGTCAGAGCATTCTCTATTACACCTGTCCTTATACACCGTGTCAGAGCATTATCTATTATACCTGTCCTTATACACCGTGTTAGAGCATTCTCTATTATACCTGTCCTTATACACCGTGTCAGAGCATTATCTATTATACCTGTCCTTATACATTATGTCAGAGCATTCTCTATTACACCTGTCCTTATACACCGTGTCAGAGCATTATCTATTACACCTGTCCTTATACACCGTGTCAGAGCATTCTCTATTATACCTGTCCTTATACATTATGTCAGAGCATTATCTATTACACCTGTCCTCATATACCGTGTCAGAGCATTCTCTATTACACCTGTCCTTATACACCGTGTCAAAGCATTATCTATTATACCTGTCCTTATACACCGTGTCAGAGCATTCTCTATTACACCTGTCCTTATACACCGTGTCAGAGCATTCTCTATTATACCTGTCCTTATACACCGTGTCAGAGCATTCTCTATTACACCTGTCCTTATACACCGTGTCAGAGCATTCTCTATTACACCTGTCCTTATACACCGTGTCAGAGCATTCTCTATTACACCTGTTCTTATACACCGTGTCAGAGCATTTTCTATTACACCTGTCCTTATACACCGTGTCAGAGCATTATCTATTATACCTGTCCTCATACACCGTGTCAGAGCATTCTCTATTACACCTGTCCTCAAACACCATGTCAGAGCATTCTCTATTACACCTGTCCTTATACACAGTGTCAGAGAATTCTCTATTACACCTGTTCTTATACACCGTGTCAGATCATTATCTATTATACCTGTCCTCATACACCCTGTCAGAGCATTCTCTATTACACCTGTCCTGATACACCCTGTCAGAGCATTATCTATTACACCTGTCCTTATACACCGTGTCAGAGCATTCTCTATTATACCTGTCCTTATACATTATGTCAGAGCATTATCTATTACACCTGTCCTCATATACCGTGTCAGAGCATTCTCTATTACACCTGTCCTTATACACCGTGTCAGAGCATTATCTATTATACCTGTCCTTATACACCGTGTCAGAGCATTCTCTATTACACCTGTCCTTATACACCGTGTCAGAGCATTCTCTATTATACCTGTCCTTATACACCGTGTCAGAGCATTCTCTATTACACCTGTCCTTATACACCGTGTCAGAGCATTCTCTATTACACCTGTCCTTATACACCGTGTCAGAGCATTCTCTATTACACCTGTTCTTATACACCGTGTCAGAGCATTTTCTATTACACCTGTCCTTATACACCGTGTCAGAGCATTATCTATTATACCTGTCCTCATACACCATGTCAGAGCATTCTCTATTATACCTGTCCTCATACACCATGTCAGAGCATTATATATTATACCTGTCCTTATACACCATGTCAGAGCATTATCTATTATACTTGTCCTTATATACCATGTCAGAGCATTATCTATTATACCTGTCCTTATACACCATGTCAGAGCATTCTCTATTATACCTGTCCTCATACACCATGTCAAAGCATTATCTATTATAATTGTCCTTATACACCGTGTCAGAGCATTATCTATTGTACCTGTCCTTATACACCGTGTCAGAGCATTATCTATTATACTTGTCCTTATACACCGTGTCAGAGCATTATCTATTGTACCTGTCCTTATACACAGTGTCAGAGCATTATCTATTATACCTGTCCTTATACACCGTGTCAGAGCATTCTCTATTATACCTGTCCTTATACACCATGTCAGAGCATTCTCTATTATACTTGTCCTTATACACCGTGTCAGAGCATTATCTATTATACCTGTCCTTATACACCATGTCAGAGCATTATCTATTATACTTGTCCTTATACACCGTGTCAGAGCATTATCTATTATACCTGTCCTTATACACCGTGTCAGAGCATCATCTATTATACCTGTCCTTATACACCGTGTCAGAGCATTCTCTATTATACCTGTCCTTATACACCGTGTCAGAGCATTATCTATTATACCTGTCCTTATACATTATGTCAGAGCATTCTCTATTACACCTGTCCTTATACACCGTGTCAGAGCATTCTCTATTACACATGTCCTTATACACCGTGTCAGAGCATTTTCTATTATACCTGTCCTCATACACCGTGTCAGAGCATTATCTATTATACCTGTCCTTATACATTATGTCACAGCATTCTCTATTACACCTGTCCTTATACACTGTGTCAGAGCATTCTCTATTATACCTGTCCTTATACACCGTGTCAGAGCATTATCTATTACACCTGTCCTTATACACCATGTCAGAGCAATATATATTATACCTGTCCTTATACACCGTGTCAGAGCATTATCTATTACACCTGTCCTTATACACCGTGTCAGAGCATTCTCTATTACACCTGTCCTATCTATTATACTTGTCCTTATACACCGTGTCAGAGCATTATCTATTATACCTGTCCTTATACACCGTGTCAGAGCATTATCTATTATACCTGTCCTTATACACCGTGTCACAGCATTCTCTATTTTACCTGTCCTCATACACCCTGTCAGAGCATTATCTCGTCTACCTGTCCTTATACATTATGTCAGAGCATCCTCTATTACACCTGTCCTCATACACCATGTCAAAGCATTATCTATTATACTTGTCCTTATACACAGTGTCAGAGCATTATCTATTATACTTGTCCTTATACACCGTGTCAGAGCATTCTCTATTACACCTGTCCTAATACACTATGTCAGAGCATTCTCTATTATACCTGTCCTTATACACCGTGTCAGAGCATTATCTATTATACCTGTCCTTATACACCATGTCAGAGCATTATCTATTATACCTGTCCTTATACATTATGTCAGAGCATTATCTATTATACCTGTCCTTATACACCGTGTCAGAGCATTCTCTATTACACCTGTCCTTATACACCATGTCAGAGCATTCTCTATTATACCTGTCCTTATACACCATGTCAGAGCATTCTCTATTATACCTGTCCTTATACACCATGTCAGAGCATTCTCTATTATACCTGTCCTTATACACCATGTCAGAGCATTATCTATTATACCTGTCCTTATACACCATGTCAGAGCATTCTCTATTTTACCTGTCCTCATACACCATGTCAGAGCATTCTCTATTATACCTGTCCTCATACACCCAGTCAGAGCATTCTCTATTACACCTGTCCTTATACACCGTGTCAGAGCATTATCTATTATACCTGTCCTTATACACCGTGTCAGAGCATTCTCTATTACACCTGTCCTAATACACTATGTCAGAGCATTCTCTATTATACCTGTCCTAATACATTATGTCAGAGCATTATCTATTATACCTGTCCTTATACACCGTGTCAGAGCATTCTCTATTATGCCTGTCCTTATACACCGTGTCAGAGCATTATCTATTATACCTGTCCTTATACATTATGTCAGAGCATTCTCTATTACACCTGTCCTTATACACCGTGTCAGAGCATTCTCTATTATACCTGTCCTTATATACCGTGTCAGAGCATTATCTATTACACCTGTCCTTATACACCGTGTCAGAGCATTATATATTATACCTGTCCTTATACACCGTGTCAGAGCATTATCTATTACACCTGTCCTTATACACTGTGTCAGAGCATTATCTATTATAACTGTCCTTATACACCGTGTCAGAGCATTCTCTATTACACCTGTCCTAATACACTATGTCAGAGCATTCTCTATTATACCTGTCCTTATACACCATGTCAGAGCATTATCTATTATACCTGTCCTTATACACCATGTCAGAGCATTCTCTATTATACCTGTCCTCATACACCATGTCAAAGCATTATCTATTATACTTGTCCTCATACACCGTGTCAGAGCATTATCTATTATACCTGTCCTTATACACCATGTCAGAGCATTATCTATTATACTTGAACTTATACACCGTGTCAGAGCATTATCTATTGTACCTGTCCTTATACACCGTGTCAGAGCATTATCTATTATACCTGTCCTTATACACCGTGTCAGAGCATTCTCTATTATACCTGTCCTTATACACCGTGTCAGAGCATTCTCTATTATACCTGTCCTTATACACCGTGTCAGAGCATTATATATTACACCTGTCCTTATACACCGTGTTAGAGCATTATCTATTACACCTGTCCTTATACACCGTGTCAGAGCATTATCTATTATACCTGTCCTTATACACCGTGTCAGAGCATTATCTATTACACCTGTCCTTATACACCGTGTCAGAGCATTCTCTATTACACCTGTCCTAATACACTATGTCAGAGCATTCTCTATTATACCTGTCCTTATACACCATGTCAGAGCATTATCTATTATACCTGTCCTTATACATTATGTCAGAGCATTATCTATTATACCTGTCCTTATACACCGTGTCAGAGCATTCTCTATTACACCTGTCCTTATACACCATGTCAGAGCATTCTCTATTATACCTGTCCTGATACACCATGTCAGAGCATTCTCTATTATACCTGTCCTTATACACCATGTCAGAGCATTATCTATTATACCTGTCCTTATACACCATGTCAGAGCATTCTCTATTATACTTGTCCTTATACACCGTGTCAGAGCATTATCTATTATACCTGTCCTTATACACCATGTCAGAGCATTATCTATTATACCTGTCCTTATACACCGTGTCAGAGCATTATCTATTATACCTGTCCTTATACACCGTGTCAGAGCATTATCTATTATACCTGTCCTTATACACCGTGTTAGAGCATTCTCTATTATACCTGTCCTTATACACCGTGTCAGAGCATTATCTATTATACCTGTCCTTATACATTATGTCAGAGCATTCTCTATTACACCTGTCCTTATACACCGTGTCAGAGCATTCTCTATTACACCTGTCCTTATACACCGTGTCAGAGCATTTTCTATTATACCTGTTCACATACACCGTGTCAGAGCATTATCTATTATACCTGTCCTTATACATTATGTCAGAGCATTCTCTATTACACCTGTCCTTATACACCGTGTCAGAGCATTCTCTATTATACCTGTCCTTATACACCGTGTCAGAGCATTATCTATTACACCTGTCCTTATACACCGTGTCAGAGCATTATATATTACACCTGTCCTTATACACCGTGTTAGAGCATTATCTATTACACCTGTCCTTATACACCGTGTCAGAGCATTATCTATTACACCTGTCCTTATACACCGTGTCAGAGCATTATCTATTACACCTGTCCTTATACACCGTGTCAGAGCATTCTCTATTACACCTGTCCTAATACACTATGTCAGAGCATTCTCTATTATACCTGTCCTTATACACCATGTCAGAGCATTATCTATTATACCTGTCCTTATACATTATGTCAGAGCATTATCTATTATACCTGTCCTTATACACCGTGTCAGAGCATTCTCTATTACACCTGTCCTTATACACCATGTCAGAGCATTCTCTATTATACCTGTCCTGATACACCATGTCAGAGCATTCTCTATTATACCTGTCCTTATACACCATGTCAGAGCATTATCTATTATACTTGTCCTTATACACCATGTCAGAGCATTCTCTATTATACCTGTCCTCATACACCTAGTCAGAGCATTCTCTATTACTCCTGTCCTTATACACCGTGTCAGAGCATTATCTATTACACCTGTCCTTATACACCGTGTCAGAGCATTCTCTATTATACCTGTCCTTATACACCGTGTCAGAGCATTCTCTATTATACCTGTCCTTATACACCGTGTCAGAGCATTATCTATTATACCTGTCCTTATACATTATGTCAGAGCATTCTCTATTACACCTGTCCTTATACACCGTGTCAGAGCATTCTCTATTACACATGTCCTTATACACCGTGTCAGAGCATTTTCTATTATACCTGTCCTCATACACTGTGTCAGAGCATTCTCTATTATACCTGTCCTTATACACCGTGTCAGAGCATTATCTATTACACCTGTCCTTATACACCATGTCAGAGCATTATATATTATACCTGTCCTTATACACCGTGTCAGAGCATTATCTATTACACCTGTCCTTATACACCGTTTCAGAGCATTCTCTATTACACCTGTCCTATCTATTATACTTGTCCTTATACACCGTGTCAGAGCATTATCTATTATACCTGTCCTTATACACCATGTCAGAGCATTATCTATTATACCTGTCCTTATACACCGTGTCACAGCATTCTCTATTTTACCTGTCCTCATACACCCTGTCAGAGCATTATCTCTTCTACCTGTCCTTATACATTATGTCAGAGCATCCTCTATTACACCTGTCCTCATACACCATGTCAAAGCATTATCTATTATACTTGTCCTTATACACAGTGTCAGAGCATTATCTATTATACTTGTCCTTATACACCGTGTCAGAGCATTCTCTATTACACCTGTCCTAATACACTATGTCAGAGCATTCTCTATTATACCTGTCCTTATACACCGTGTCAGAGCATTATCTATTATACCTGTCCTTATACACCATGTCAGAGCATTATCTATTATACCTGTCCTTATACATTATGTCAGAGCATTATCTATTATACCTGTCCTTATACACCGTGTCAGAGCATTCTCTATTACACCTGTCCTTATACACCATGTCAGAGCATTCTCTATTATACCTGTCCTTATACACCATGTCAGAGCATTCTCTATTATACCTGTCCTTATACACCATGTCAGAGCATTCTCTATTATACCTGTCCTTATACACCATGTCAGAGCATTATCTATTATACCTGTCCTTATACACCATGTCAGAGCATTCTCTATTTTACCTGTCCTCATACACCATGTCAGAGCATTCTCTATTATACCTGTCCTCATACACCCAGTCAGAGCATTCTCTATTACACCTGTCCTTATACACCGTGTCAGAGCATTATCTATTATACCTGTCCTTATACACCGTGTCAGAGCATTCTCTATTACACCTGTCCTAATACACTATGTCAGAGCATTCTCTATTATACCTGTCCTAATACATTATGTCAGAGCATTATCTATTATACCTGTCCTTATACACCGTGTCAGAGCATTCTCTATTATGCCTGTCCTTATACACCGTGTCAGAGCATTATCTATTATACCTGTCCTTATACATTATGTCAGAGCATTCTCTATTGCACCTGTCCTTATACACCGTGTCAGAGCATTCTCTATTATACCTGTCCTTATATACCGTGTCAGAGCATTATCTATTACACCTGTCCTTATACACCGTGTCAGAGCATTATATATTATACCTGTCCTTATACACCGTGTCAGAGCATTATCTATTACACCTGTCCTTATACACCGTGTCAGAGCATTATCTATTATAACTGTCCTTATACACCGTGTCAGAGCATTCTCTATTACACCTGTCCTAATACACTATGTCAGAGCATTCTCTATTATACCTGTCCTTATACACCATGTCAGAGCATTATCTATTATACCTGTCCTTATACACCATGTCAGAGCATTCTCTATTATACCTGTCCTCATACACCATGTCAAAGCATTATCTATTATACTTGTCCTCATACACCGTGTCAGAGCATTATCTATTATACCTGTCCTTATACACCATGTCAGAGCATTATCTATTATACTTGTCCTTATACACCGTGTCAGAGCATTATCTATTGTACCTGTCCTTATACACCGTGTCAGAGCATTATCTATTATACCTGTCCTTATACACCGTGTCAGAGCATTCTCTATTATACCTGTCCTTATACACCGTGTCAGAGCATTCTCTATTATACTTGTCCTTATACACCGTGTCAGAGCATTATCTATTATACCTGTCCTTATACACCATGTCAGAGCATTATCTATTATACCTGTCCTTATACACCGTGTCAGAGCATTATCTATTATACCTGTCCTTATACACCGTGTCAGAGCATTATCTATTATACCTGTCCTTATACATTATGTCAGAGCATTCTCTATTACACCTGTCCTTATACACCGTGTCAGAGCATTCTCTATTACACCTGTCCTTATACACCGTGTCAGAGCATTTTCTATTATACCTGTTCTCATACACCGTGTCAGAGCATTATCTATTATACCTGTCCTTATACATTATGTCAGAGCATTCTCTATTACACCTGTCCTTATACACCGTGTTAGAGCATTATCTATTACACCTGTCCTTATACACCGTGTCAGAGCATTATCTATTACACCTGTCCTTATACACCGTGTCAGAGCATTATCTATTACACCTGTCCTTATACACCGTGTCAGAGCATTCTCTATTACACCTGTCCTAATACACTATGTCAGAGCATTCTCTATTATACCTGTCCTTATACACCATGTCAGAGCATTATCTATTATACCTGTCCTTATACATTATGTCAGAGCATTATCTATTATACCTGTCCTTATACACCGTGTCAGAGCATTCTCTATTACACCTGTCCTTATACACCATGTCAGAGCATTCTCTATTATACCTGTCCTGATACACCATGTCAGAGCATTCTCTATTATACCTGTCCTTATACACCATGTCAGAGCATTATCTATTATACTTGTCCTTATACACCATGTCAGAGCATTCTCTATTATACCTGTCCTCATACACCTAGTCAGAGCATTCTCTATTACTCCTGTCCTTATACACCGTGTCAGAGCATTATCTATTACACCTGTCCTTATACACCGTGTCAGAGCATTCTCTATTATACCTGTCCTTATACACCGTGTCAGAGCATTCTCTATTATACCTGTCCTTATACACCGTGTCAGAGCATTATCTATTATACCTGTCCTTATACATTATGTCAGAGCATTCTCTATTACACCTGTCCTTATACACCGTGTCAGAGCATTCTCTATTACACATGTCCTTATACACCGTGTCAGAGCATTTTCTATTATACCTGTCCTCATACACTGTGTCAGAGCATTCTCTATTATACCTGTCCTTATACACCGTGTCAGAGCATTATCTATTACACCTGTCCTTATACACCATGTCAGAGCATTATATATTATACCTGTCCTTATACACCGTGTCAGAGCATTATCTATTACACCTGTCCTTATACACCGTTTCAGAGCATTCTCTATTACACCTGTCCTATCTATTATACTTGTCCTTATACACCGTGTCAGAGCATTATCTATTATACCTGTCCTTATACACCATGTCAGAGCATTATCTATTATACCTGTCCTTATACACCGTGTCACAGCATTCTCTATTTTACCTGTCCTCATACACCCTGTCAGAGCATTATCTCTTCTACCTGTCCTTATACATTATGTCAGAGCATCCTCTATTACACCTGTCCTCATACACCATGTCAAAGCATTATCTATTATACTTGTCCTTATACACAGTGTCAGAGCATTATCTATTATACTTGTCCTTATACACCGTGTCAGAGCATTCTCTATTACACCTGTCCTAATACACTATGTCAGAGCATTCTCTATTATACCTGTCCTTATACACCGTGTCAGAGCATTATCTATTATACCTGTCCTTATACACCATGTCAGAGCATTATCTATTATACCTGTCCTTATACATTATGTCAGAGCATTATCTATTATACCTGTCCTTATACACCGTGTCAGAGCATTCTCTATTACACCTGTCCTTATACACCATGTCAGAGCATTCTCTATTATACCTGTCCTTATACACCATGTCAGAGCATTCTCTATTATACCTGTCCTTATACACCATGTCAGAGCATTCTCTATTATACCTGTCCTTATACACCATGTCAGAGCATTATCTATTATACCTGTCCTTATACACCATGTCAGAGCATTCTCTATTTTACCTGTCCTCATACACCATGTCAGAGCATTCTCTATTATACCTGTCCTCATACACCCAGTCAGAGCATTCTCTATTACACCTGTCCTTATACACCGTGTCAGAGCATTATCTATTATACCTGTCCTTATACACCGTGTCAGAGCATTCTCTATTACACCTGTCCTAATACACTATGTCAGAGCATTCTCTATTATACCTGTCCTAATACATTATGTCAGAGCATTATCTATTATACCTGTCCTTATACACCGTGTCAGAGCATTCTCTATTATGCCTGTCCTTATACACCGTGTCAGAGCATTATCTATTATACCTGTCCTTATACATTATGTCAGAGCATTCTCTATTGCACCTGTCCTTATACACCGTGTCAGAGCATTCTCTATTATACCTGTCCTTATATACCGTGTCAGAGCATTATCTATTACACCTGTCCTTATACACCGTGTCAGAGCATTATATATTATACCTGTCCTTATACACCGTGTCAGAGCATTATCTATTACACCTGTCCTTATACACCGTGTCAGAGCATTATCTATTATAACTGTCCTTATACACCGTGTCAGAGCATTCTCTATTACACCTGTCCTAATACACTATGTCAGAGCATTCTCTATTATACCTGTCCTTATACACCATGTCAGAGCATTATCTATTATACCTGTCCTTATACACCATGTCAGAGCATTCTCTATTATACCTGTCCTCATACACCATGTCAAAGCATTATCTATTATACTTGTCCTCATACACCGTGTCAGAGCATTATCTATTATACCTGTCCTTATACACCATGTCAGAGCATTATCTATTATACTTGTCCTTATACACCGTGTCAGAGCATTATCTATTGTACCTGTCCTTATACACCGTGTCAGAGCATTATCTATTATACCTGTCCTTATACACCGTGTCAGAGCATTCTCTATTATACCTGTCCTTATACACCGTGTCAGAGCATTCTCTATTATACTTGTCCTTATACACCGTGTCAGAGCATTATCTATTATACCTGTCCTTATACACCATGTCAGAGCATTATCTATTATACCTGTCCTTATACACCGTGTCAGAGCATTATCTATTATACCTGTCCTTATACACCGTGTCAGAGCATTATCTATTATACCTGTCCTTATACATTATGTCAGAGCATTCTCTATTACACCTGTCCTTATACACCGTGTCAGAGCATTCTCTATTACACCTGTCCTTATACACCGTGTCAGAGCATTTTCTATTATACCTGTTCTCATACACCGTGTCAGAGCATTATCTATTATACCTGTCCTTATACATTATGTCAGAGCATTCTCTATTACACCTGTCCTTATACACCGTGTCAGAGCATTCTCTATTATACCTGTCCTTATACACCGTGTCAGAGCATTATCTATTACACCTGTCCTTATACACCGTGTCAGAGCATTATATATTACACCTGTCCTTATACACCGTGTTAGAGCATTATCTATTACACCTGTCCTTATACACCGTGTCAGAGCATTATCTATTATACCTGTCCTTATACACCGTGTCAGAGCATTATCTATTACACCTGTCCTTATACACCGTGTCAGAGCATTCTCTATTACACCTGTCCTAATACACTATGTCAGAGCATTCTCTATTATACCTGTCCTTATACATTATGTCAGAGCATTCTCTATTACACCTGTCCTTATACACCGTGTCAGAGCATTATCTATTATACCTGTCCTTATACACCATGTCAGAGCATTATCTATTATACCTGTCCTTATACACGGTGTCAGAGCATTATCTATTATACCTGTCCTTATACACCGTGTCAGACCATTATCTATTATACCTGTCCTCATACACCGTGTCAGAGCATTATCTATTTTACCTGTCCTTATACACCTTGTCAGAGTTTTCTCTATTACACCTGTCCTTATACACCGTGTCAGAGCTTTCTCTATTATACCTGTCCTTATACACCATGTCAGAGCATTATCTATTATACCTGTCCTTATACATTATGTCAGAGCATTCTCTATTACACCTGTCCTTTTACACCGTGTCAGAGCATTATCTATTACACCTGTCCTTATACACAGTGTCAGAGCATTCTCTATTACACCTGTCCTAATACACTATGTCAGAGCATTCTCTATTATACCTGTCCTTATACACCATGTCAGAGCATTCTCTATTACACCTGTCCTTATACACCATGTCAGAGCATTCTCTATTACACCTGTCCTTATACACCGTGTCAGAGCATTATCTATTACACCTGTCCTTATACACCATGTCAGAGCATTATCTATTATACCTGTCCTCATACACCGTGTCAGAGCATTCTCTATTACACCTGTCCTCAAACACCATGTCAGAGCATTCTCTATTACACCTGTCCTTATACACAGTGTCAGAGAATTCTCTATTACACCTGTTCTTATACACCGTGTCAGATCATTATCTATTATACCTGTCCTCATACACCCTGTCAGAGCATTCTCTATTACACCTGTCCTGATACACCCTGTCAGAGCATTATCTATTACACCTGTCCTTATACACCGTGTCAGAGCATTCTCTATTATACCTGTCCTTATACATTATGTCAGAGCATTATCTATTACACCTGTCCTCATATACCGTGTCAGAGCATTCTCTATCACACCTGTCCTTATACACCGTGTCAGAGCATTCTCTATTACACCTGTCCTTATACACCGTGTCAGAGCATTCTCTATTATACCTGTCCTTATACACCGTGTCAGAGCATTCTCTATTATACCTGTCCTTATACACCGTGTCAGAGCATTCTCTATTACACCTGTCCTTATACACCGTGTCAGAGCATTCTCTGTTACACCTGTCCTTATACACCGTGTCAGAGCATTCTCTATTATACCTGTCCTTATACACCGTGTCAGAGCATTCTCTATTACACCTGTCCTTATACACCGTGTCAGAGCATTCTCTATTACACCTGTCCTTATACACCGTGTCAGAGCATTCTCTATTACACCTGTTCTTATACACCGTGTCAGAGCATTTTCTATTACACCTGTCCTTATATACCGTGTCAGAGCATTATCTATTATACCTGTCCTTATACACCGTGTTAGAGCATTCTCTATTATACCTGTCCTTATACACCGTGTCAGAGCATTATCTATTATACCTGTCCTTATACATTATGTCAGAGCATTCTCTATTACACCTGTCCTTATACACCGTGTCAGAGCATTCTCTATTACACCTGTCCTTATACACCGTGTCAGAGCATTTTCTATTATACCTGTTCTCATACACCGTGTCAGAGCATTATCTATTATACCTGTCCTTATACATTATGTCAGAGCATTCTCTATTACACCTGTCCTTATACACCGTGTCAGAGCATTCTCTATTATACCTGTCCTTATACACCTAGTCAGAGCATTATCTATTACAACTGTCCTTATACACCGTGTCAGAGCATTATATATTACACCTGTCCTTATACACCGTGTTAGAGCATTATCTATTACACCTGTCCTAATACACTATGTCAGAGCATTCTCTATTATACCTGTCCTTATACACCATGTCAGAGCATTATCTATTATACCTGTCCTTATACATTATGTCAGAGCATTATCTATTATACCTGTCCTTATACACCGTGTCAGAGCATTCTCTATTACACCTGTCCTTATACACCATGTCAGAGCATTCTCTATTATACCTGTCCTGATACACCATGTCAGAGCATTCTCTATTATACCTGTCCTTATACACCATGTCAGAGCATTATCTATTATACCTGTCCTTATACACCATGTCAGAGCATTCTCTATTATACCTGTCCTCATACACCATGTCAGAGCATTCTCTATTATACCTGTCCTCATACACCTAGTCAGAGCATTCTCTATTACTCCTGTCCTTATACACCGTGTCAGAGCATTATCTATTACACCTGTCCTTATACACCGTGTCAGAGCATTCTCTATTATACCTGTCCTCATACACCGTGTCAGAGCATTCTCTATTATACCTGTCCTTATACACCGTGTCAGAGCATTATCTATTATACCTATCCTTATACACCGTGTCAGAGCATTATCTATTATACCTGTCCTTATACACTATGTCAGAGCATTATCTATTATACCTGTCCTTATACATTATGTCAGAGCATTCTCTATTACACCTGTCCTTATACACCGTGTCAGAGCATTATCTATTATACCTGTCCTTATACACCATGTCAGAGCATTATCTATTATACCTGTCCTTATACACGGTGTCAGAGCATTATCTATTATACCTGTCCTTATACACCGTGTCAGACCATTATCTATTATACCTGTCCTCATACACCGTGTCAGAGCATTATCTATTTTACCTGTCCTTATACACCTTGTCAGAGTTTTCTCTATTACACCTGTCCTTATACACCGTGTCAGAGCTTTCTCTATTATACCTGTCCTTATACACCATGTCAGAGCATTATCTATTATACCTGTCCTTATACATTATGTCAGAGCATTCTCTATTACACCTGTCCTTTTACACCGTGTCAGAGCATTATCTATTACACCTGTCCTTATACACAGTGTCAGAGCATTCTCTATTACACCTGTCCTAATACACTATGTCAGAGCATTCTCTATTATACCTGTCCTTATACACCATGTCAGAGCATTCTCTATTACACCTGTCCTTATACACCATGTCAGAGCATTCTCTATTACACCTGTCCTTATACACCGTGTCAGAGCATTATCTATTACACCTGTCCTTATACACCATGTCAGAGCATTATCTATTATACCTGTCCTCATACACCGTGTCAGAGCATTCTCTATTACACCTGTCCTCAAACACCATGTCAGAGCATTCTCTATTACACCTGTCCTTATACACAGTGTCAGAGAATTCTCTATTACACCTGTTCTTATACACCGTGTCAGATCATTATCTATTATACCTGTCCTCATACACCCTGTCAGAGCATTCTCTATTACACCTGTCCTGATACACCCTGTCAGAGCATTATCTATTACACCTGTCCTTATACACCGTGTCAGAGCATTCTCTATTATACCTGTCCTTATACATTATGTCAGAGCATTATCTATTACACCTGTCCTCATATACCGTGTCAGAGCATTCTCTATCACACCTGTCCTTATACACCGTGTCAGAGCATTATCTATTATACCTGTCCTTATACACCGTGTCAGAGCATTCTCTATTACACCTGTCCTTATACACCGTGTCAGAGCATTCTCTATTATACCTGTCCTTATACACCATGTCAGAGCATTCTCTATTACACCTGTCCTTATACACCGTGTCAGAGCATTCTCTATTACACCTGTCCTTATACACCGTGTCAGAGCATTCTCTATTACACCTGTTCTTATACACCGTGTCAGAGCATTTTCTATTACACCTGTCCTTATATACCGTGTCAGAGCATTATCTATTATACCTGTCCTCATACACCGTGTCAGAGCATTCTCTATTATACCTGTCCTCATACACCGTGTCAGAGCATTATATATTATACCTGTCCTTATACACCATGTCAGAGCATTATCTATTATACTTGTCCTTATATACCATGTCAGAGCATTATCTATTATACCTGTCCTTATACACCGTGTCAGAGCATTCTCTATTATACCTGTCCTTATACACCATGTCAGAGCATTCTCTATTATACTTGTCCTTATACACCGTGTCAGAGCATTATCTATTATACCTGTCCTTATACACCATGTCAGAGCATTATCTATTATACTTGTCCTTATACACCGTGTCAGAGCATTATCTATTATACCTGTCCTTATACACCGTGTCAGAGCATTATCTATTATACCTGTCCTTATACACCGTGTCAGAGCATTCTCTATTATACCTGTCCTTATACACCGTGTCAGAGCATTATCTATTATACCTGTCCTTATACATTATGTCAGAGCATTCTCTATTACACCTGTCCTTATACACCGTGTCAGAGCATTCTCTATTACACCTGTCCTTATACACCGTGTCAGAGCATTTTCTATTATACCTGTCCTCATACACCGTGTCAGAGCATTATCTATTATACCTGTCCTTATACATTATGTCACAGCATTCTCTATTACACCTGTCCTTATACACCGTGTCAGAGCATTCTCTATTATACCTGTCCTTATACACTGTGTCAGAGCATTATCTATTACACCTGTCCTTATACACCATGTCAGAGCATTATATATTATACCTGTCCTTATACACCGTGTCAGAGCATTATCTATTACACCTGTCCTTATACACCGTGTCAGAGCATTCTCTATTACACCTGTCCTATCTATTATACTTGTCCTTATACACCGTGTCAGAGCATTATCTATTATACCTGTCCTTATACACCGTGTCAGAGCATTATCTATTATACCTGTCCTTATACACCGTGTCACAGCATTCTCTATTTTACCTGTCCTCATACACCCTGTCAGAGCATTATCTCTTCTACCTGTCCTTATACATTATGTCAGAGCATCCTCTATTACACCTGTCCTTATACACCATGTCAAAGCATTATCTATTATACTTGTCCTTATACACCGTGTCAGAGCATTATCTATTATACTTGTCCTTATACACCGTGTCAGAGCATTCTCTATTACACCTGTCCTAATACACTATGTCAGAACATTCTCTATTATACCTGTCCTTATACACCGTGTCAGAGCATTATCTATTATACCTGTCCTTATACACCATGTCAGAGCATTATCTATTATACCTGTCTTTATACATTATGTCAGAGCATTATCTATTATACCTGTCCTTATACACCGTGTCAGAGCATTCTCTATTACACCTGTCCTTATGCACCATGTCAGAGCATTCTCTATTATACCTGTCCTTATACACCATGTCAGAGCATTCTCTATTATACCTGTCCTTATACACCATGTCAGAGCATTCTCTATTATACCTGTCCTTATACACCATGTCAGAGCATTATCTATTATACCTGTCCTTATACACCATGTCAGAGCATTCTCTATTTTACCTGTCCTCATACACCATGTCAGAGCATTCTCTATTATACCTGTCCTCATACACCCAGTCAGAGCATTCTCTATTACACCTGTCCTTATACACCGTGTCAGAGCATTATCTATTATACCTGTCCTAATACATTATGTCAGAGCATTATCTATTATACCTGTCCTTATACACCGTGTCAGAGCATTCTCTATTACACCTGTCCTTATACACCATGTCAGAGCATTATCTATTATACCTGTCCTTATACACCGTGTCAGAGCATTCTCTATTATACCTGTCCTTATACACCATGTCAGAGCATTATCTATTATACCTGTCCTTATACACCATGTCAGAGCATTCTCTATTATACCTGTCCTCATACACCATGTCAGAGCATTCTCTATTATACCTGTCCTCATACACCCAGTCAGAGCATTCTCTATTACACCTGTCCTTATACACCGTGTCAGAGCATTATCTATTATAACTGTCCTTATACACTATGTCAGAGCATTCTCTATTACACCTGTCCTTATACACCATGTCAGAGCATTCTCTATTACACCTGTCCTCATACACTGTGTCAGAGCATTCTCTATTATACCTGTCCTTATACACCGTGTCACAGCATTATCTATTATACCTGTCCTCATACACCATGTCAGAGCATTATCTATTACACCTGTCCTTATACACTATGTCAGAGCATTCTCTATTACACCTGTCCTTATACACCGTATCAGAGCATTCTCTATTATACCTGTCCTTATACACCATGTCAGAGCATTCTCTATTACTCCTGTCCTCATACACCGTGTCAGAGCATTCTATATTACACCTGTCCTTATACACCATGTCAGAGCATTCTCTATTACAACTGTCCTTGTACACCATGTCAGAGTATTCTCTATTATACCTGTCCTTATACACCATGTCAGAGTATTCTCTATTATACCTGTCCTTATACACCATGTCAGAGTATTCTCTATTATACCTGTCCTTATACACCGTGTCAGAGCATTCTCTATTATACCTGTCCTTATACACCGTGTCAGAGCATTATCTATTACACCTGTCCTTATACACCGTGTCAGAGCATTATCTATTACACCTGTCCTTATACACCGTGTCAGAGCATTCTCTATTACACCTGTCCTTATATACCGTGTCAGAGCATTCTCTATTACACCTGTCCTTATACACCGTGTCAGAGCAAAGAGCATTCTCTGTTATACCTGTCCTTATACACCATGTCAGAGCATTCTCTATTACACCTGTCCTTATACACCGTGTCAGAGCA
This sequence comes from Taudactylus pleione, assembly GCA_031769625.1. NCBI lineage: Eukaryota > Metazoa > Chordata > Amphibia > Anura > Myobatrachidae > Taudactylus > Taudactylus pleione. Next base: position 1,175,616 of record JAUIMM010001037.1, on the reverse strand, counting down.
TTATCTATTATACCTGTCCTTATACACCGTGTCAGAGCATTCTCTGTTATACCTGTCCTTATACACCATGTCAGAGCATTATCTATTATACCTGTCCTCATACACCGTGTCAGAGCATTCTCTATTATACCTGTCCTTATACACCGTGTCAGAGCATTTTCTATTATACCTGTCCTTATACACCGTGTCAGAGCATTATCTATTACACCTGTCCTTATACACCGTGTCAGAGCATTATCTATTACACCTGTCCTTATACACCGTGTCAGAGCATTCTCTATTACACCTGTCATTATATACCGTGTCAGAGCATTCTCTATTACACCTGTCCTTATACACCGTGTCAGAGCAAAGAGCATTCTCTATTATACCTGTCCTTATACACCATGTCAGAGCATTATCTATTATACCTGTCCTTATACACCGTGTCAGAGCATTCTCTATTATACCTGTCCTCATACACCGTGTCAGAGCATTATCTATTACACCTGTCCTTATACACCGTGTCAGAGCATTCTCTGTTACACCTGTCCTCATACACCGTGTCAGAGCAAAGAGCATTCTCTATTACACCTGTCCTTATACACCGTGTCAGAGCATTATCTATTATACCTGTCCTTATACACCGTGTCAGAGCATTCTCTATTATACCTGTCATTATACACCATGTCAGAGCATTCTCTATTACACCTGTCCTCATACACCGTGTCAGAGCATTCTCTATTATACCTGTCCTTATACACCGTGTCAGAGCATTATCTATTATACCTGTCCTTATACACCGTGTCAGAGCATTCTCTATTATACCTGTCCTCATACACCGTATCAGAGCATTATCTATTATACCAGTCCGCATACACCGTGTCAGAGCATTCTCTATTATACCTGTCCTTTTACACCTTGTCAGAGCATTATCTATTACACCTGTCCTTATACACCATGTCAGAGCATTATCTATTATACCTGTCCTCATACACCGTGTCAGAGCATTATCTATTCTACCTGTCCTTATACACCGTGTCAGAGCATTATCTATTATACCTGTCCTTATACACCGTGTCAGAGCATTATCTATTATACCTGTCCTTATACACCGTGTCAGAGCATTCTCTATTATACCTGTCCTTATACACCGTGTCAGAGCATTATCTATTATACCTGTCCTCATACACCATGTCAGAGCATTCTCTATTATACCTGTCCTCATACACCCAGTCAGAGCATTCTCTATTACACCTGTCCTTATACACCGTGTCAGAGCATTATCTATTATACCTGTCCTTATACACCGTGTCAGAGCATTCTCTATTACACCTGTCCTAATACACTATGTCAGAGCATTCTCTATTATACCTGTCCTAATACATTATGTCAGAGCATTATCTATTATACCTGTCCTTATACACCGTGTCAGAGCATTCTCTATTACACCTGTCCTTATACACCATGTCAGAGCATTATCTATTATACCTGTCCTTATACACCGTGTCAGAGCATTCTCTATTATACCTGTCCTTATACACCATGTCAGAGCATTATCTATTATACCTGTCCTTATACACCATGTCAGAGCATTCTCTATTATACCTGTCCTCATACACCATGTCAGAGCATTCTCTATTATACCTGTCCTCATACACCCAGTCAGAGCATTCTCTATTACACCTGTCCTTATACACCGTGTCAGAGCATTATCTATTATAACTGTCCTTATACACTATGTCAGAGCATTCTCTATTACACCTGTCCTTATACACCATGTCAGAGCATTCTCTATTACACCTGTCCTCATACACTGTGTCAGAGCATTCTCTATTATACCTGTCCTTATACACCGTGTCACAGCATTATCTATTATACCTGTCCTCATACACCATGTCAGAGCATTATCTATTACACCTGTCCTTATACACTATGTCAGAGCATTCTCTATTACACCTGTCCTTATACACCGTATCAGAGCATTCTCTATTATACCTGTCCTTATACACCATGTCAGAGCATTCTCTATTACTCCTGTCCTCATACACCGTGTCAGAGCATTCTATATTACACCTGTCCTTATACACCATGTCAGAGCATTCTCTATTACAACTGTCCTTGTACACCATGTCAGAGTATTCTCTATTATAACTGTCCTTATACACCATGTCAGAGTATTCTCTATTATACCTGTCCTTATACACCATGTCAGAGTATTCTCTATTATACCTGTCCTTATACACCGTGTCAGAGCATTCTCTATTATACCTGTCCTTATACACCGTGTCAGAGCATTATCTATTACACCTGTCCTTATACACCGTGTCAGAGCATTATCTATTACACCTGTCCTTATACACCGTGTCAGAGCATTCTCTATTACACCTGTCCTTATATACCGTGTCAGAGCATTCTCTATTACACCTGTCCTTATACACCGTGTCAGAGCAAAGAGCATTCTCTGTTATACCTGTCCTTATACACCATGTCAGAGCATTCTCTATTACACCTGTCCTTATACACCGTGTCAGAGCATTATCTATTATACCTGTCCTTATACACCGTGTCAGAGCATTCTCTGTTATACCTGTCCTTATACACCATGTCAGAGCATTATCTATTATACCTGTCCTCATACACCGTGTCAGAGCATTCTCTATTATACCTGTCCTTATACACCGTGTCAGAGCATTTTCTATTATACCTGTCCTTATACACCGTGTCAGAGCATTATCTATTACACCTGTCCTTATACACCGTGTCAGAGCATTATCTATTACACCTGTCCTTATACACCGTGTCAGAGCATTCTCTATTACACCTGTCATTATATACCGTGTCAGAGCATTCTCTATTACACCTGTCCTTATACACCGTGTCAGAGCAAAGAGCATTCTCTATTATACCTGTCCTTATACACCATGTCAGAGCATTATCTATTATACCTGTCCTTATACACCGTGTCAGAGCATTCTCTATTATACCTGTCCTCATACACCGTGTCAGAGCATTATCTATTACACCTGTCCTTATACACCGTGTCAGAGCATTCTCTGTTACACCTGTCCTCATACACCGTGTCAGAGCAAAGAGCATTCTCTATTACACCTGTCCTTATACACCGTGTCAGAGCATTATCTATTATACCTGTCCTTATACACCGTGTCAGAGCATTCTCTATTATACCTGTCATTATACACCATGTCAGAGCATTCTCTATTACACCTGTCCTTATACACCATGTCAGAGCATTCTCTATTATACCTGTCCTCATACACCGTGTCAGAGCATTCTCTATTATACCTGTCCTTATACACCGTGTCAGAGCATTATCTATTATACCTGTCCTTATACACCGTGTCAGAGCATTCTCTATTATACCTGTCCTCATACACCGTATCAGAGCATTATCTATTATACCAGTCCGCATACACCGTGTCAGAGCATTCTCTATTATACCTGTCCTTTTACACCTTGTCAGAGCATTATCTATTACACCTGTCCTTATACACCATGTCAGAGCATTATCTATTATACCTGTCCTCATACACCGTGTCAGAGCATTATCTATTCTACCTGTCCTTATACACCGTGTCAGAGCATTATCTATTATACCTGTCCTTATACACCGTGTCAGAGCATTATCTATTATACCTGTCCTTATACACCGTGTCAGAGCATTCTCTATTATACCTGTCCTTATACACCGTGTCAGAGCATTATCTATTATACCTGTCCTTATACATTATGTCAGAGCATTCTCTATTACACCTGTCCTTATACACCGTGTCAGAGCATTCTCTATTACACCTGTCCTTATACACCGTGTCAGAGCATTTTCTATTATACCTGTCCTCATACACCGTGTCAGAGCATTATCTATTATACCTGTCCTTATACATTATGTCACAGCATTCTCTATTACACCTGTCCTTATACACCGTGTCAGAGCATTCTCTATTATACCTGTCCTTATACACCGTGTCAGAGCATTATCTATTACACCTGTCCTTATACACCATGTCAGAGCATTATATATTATACCTGTCCTTATACACCGTGTCAGAGCATTATCTATTACACCTGTCCTTATACACCGTGTCAGAGCATTCTCTATTACACCTGTCCTATCTATTATACTTGTCCTTATACACCGTGTCAGAGCATTATCTATTATACCTGTCCTTATACACCGTGTCAGAGCATTATCTATTATACCTGTCCTTATACACCGTGTCACAGCATTCTCTATTTTACCTGTCCTCATACACCCTGTCAGAGCATTATCTCTTCTACCTGTCCTTATACATTATGTCAGAGCATCCTCTATTACACCTGTCCTCATACACCATGTCAAAGCATTATCTATTATACTTGTCCTTATACACCGTGTCAGAGCATTATCTATTATACCTGTCCTTATACACCATGTCAGAGCATTCTCTATTATACCTGTCCTCATACACCATGTCAAAGCATTATCTATTATACTTGTCCTTATACACCGTGTCAGAGCATTCTCTATTACACCTGTCCTAATACACTATGTCAGAGCATTCTCTATTATACCTGTCCTTATACACCATGTCAGAGCATTATCTATTATACCTGTCCTTATACACCGTGTCAGAGCATTCTCTATTACACCTGTCCTTATACACCATGTCAGAGCATTATCTATTATACCTGTCCTTATACACCATGTCAGAGCATTCTCTATTATACCTGTCCTTATACACCATGTCAGAGCATTATCTATTATACCTGTCCTTATACACCATGTCAGAGCATTCTCTATTATACCTGTCCTTATACACCATGTCAGAGCATTCTCTATTTTACCTGTCCTCATACACCCAGTCAGAGCATTCTCTATTACACCTGTCCTTATACACCGTGTCAGAGCATTATCTATTATACCTGTCCTTATACACCGTGTCAGAGCATTCTCTATTACACCTGTCCTAATACACTATGTCAGAGCATTCTCTATTATACCTGTCCTAATACATTATGTCAGAGCATTATCTATTATACCTGTCCTTATACACCGTGTCAGAGCATTATCTATTATACCTGTCCTCATACACCGTGTCAGAGCATTATCTATTATACCTGTCCTTATACACCGTGTCAGAGCATTCTCTATTATACCTGTCCTCATACACCATGTCAGAGCATTCTCTATTATACCTGTCCTCATACACCCAGTCAGAGCATTCTCTATTACACCTGTCCTTATACACCGTGTCAGAGCATTATCTATTATACCTGTCCTTATACACGATGTCAGAGCATTCTCTATTACACCTGTCCTTATACACCATGTCAGAGCATTCTCTATTACACCTGTCCTCATACACTGTGTCAGAGCATTCTCTATTATACCTGTCCTTATACACCGTGTCACAGCATTATCTATTATACCTGTCCTCATACACCATGTCAGAGCATTATCTATTACACCTGTCCTTATACACTATGTCAGAGCATTCTCTATTACACCTGTCCTTATACACCGTATCAGAGCATTCTCTATTATACCTGTCCTTATACACCATGTCAGAGCATTCTCTATTATACCTGTCCTTATACACCATGTCAGAGCATTCTCTATTACTCCTGTCCTCATACACCGTGTCAGAGCATTCTATATTACACCTGTCCTTATACACCATGTCAGAGCATTCTCTATTACAACTGTCCTTGTACACCATGTCAGAGTATTCTCTATTATACCTGTCCTTATACACCATGTCAGAGTATTCTCTATTATACCTGTCCTTAGACACCATGTCAGAGTATTCTCTATTATACCTGTCCTTATACACCGTGTCAGAGCATTCTCTATTACACCTGTCCTTATACACCGTGTCAGAGCATTATCTATTACACCTGTCCTTATACACCGTGTCAGAGCATTATCTATTACACCTGTCCTTATACACCGTGTCAGAGCATTCTCTATTTCACCTGTCCTTATATACCGTGTCAGAGCATTCTCTATTACACCTGTCCTTATACACCGTGTCAGAGCAAAGAGCATTCTCTGTTATACCTGTCCTTATACACCATGTCAGAGCATTCTCTATTACACCTGTCCTTATACACCGTGTCAGAGCATTATCTATTATACCTGTCCTTATACACCGTGTCAGAGCATTCTCTGTTATACCTGTCCTTATACACCATGTCAGAGCATTATCTATTATACCTGTCCTCATACACCGTGTCAGAGCATTCTCTATTATACCTGTCCTTATACACCGTGTCAGAGCATTTTCTATTATACCTGTCCTTATACACCGTGTCAGAGCATTATCTATTACACCTGTCCTTATACACCGTGTCAGAGCATTATCTATTACACTTGTCCTTATACACCGTGTCAGAGCATTCTCTATTACACCTGTCATTATATACCGTGTCAGAGCATTCTCTATTACACCTGTCCTTATACACCGTGTCAGAGCAAAGAGCAATCTCTATTATACCTGTCCTTATACACCATGTCAGAGCATTATCTATTATACCTGTCCTTATACACCGTGTCAGAGCATTCTCTATTATACCTGTCCTCATACACCGTGTCAGAGCATTATCTATTATACCTGTCCTTATACACCGTGTCAGAGCATTCTCTATTATACCTGTCCTTATACACCGTGTCAGAGCATTATCTATTATACCTGTCCTTATACATTATGTCAGAGCATTCTCTATTACACCTGTCATTATACACCGTGTCAGAGCATTCTCTATTATACCTGTCCTTATACACCGTGTCAGAGCATTATCTATTACACCTGTCCTTATACACCATGTCAGAGCATTCTCTATTATACCTGTCCTTATACACCATGTCAGAGCATTATCTATTATACCTGTCCTTATACATTATGTCAGAGCATTCTCTATTACACCTGTCATTATACACCGTGTCAGAGCATTCTCTATTATACCTGTCCTTATACACCGTGTCGGAGCATTATCTATTACACCTGTCCTTATACACCGTGTCAGAGCATTATATATTATACCTGTCCTTATACACCGTGTCAGAGCATTCTCTATTACACCTGTCCTTATACACCGTGTCAGAGCATTCTCTATTACACCTGTCCTATCTATTATACTTGTCCTTATACACCGTGTCAGAGCATTATCTATTATACCTGTCCTTATACACCGTGTCAGAGCATTATCTATTATACCTGTCTTTATACACCGTGTCACAGCATTCTCTATTTTACCTGTCCTTATACACCATGTCAGAGCATTATCTCTTATACCTGTCCTTATACATTATGTCAGAGCATCCTCTATTACACCTGTCCTCATACACCATGTCAAAGCATTATCTATTATACTTGTCCTTATACACCGTGTCAGAGCGTTATCTATTATACCTGTCCTTATACACCATGTCAGAGCATTCTCTATTATACCTGTCCTCATACACCATGTCAAAGCATTATCTATTATACTTGTCCTTATACACCGTGTCAGAGCATTCTCTATTACACCTGTCCTAATACACTATGTCAGAGCATTCTCTATTATACCTGTCCTTATACACCGTGTCAGAGCATTATCTATTATACCTGTCCTTATACACCGTGTCAGAGCATTATCTATTATACCTGTCCTTATACATTATGTCAGAGCATTATCTATTATACCTGTCCTTATACACCGTGTCAGAGCATTCTCTATTACACCTGTCCTTATACACCATGTCAGAGCATTATCTATTATACCTGTCCTTATACACCATGTCAAAGCATTATCTATTATACCTGTCCTTATACACCATGTCAGAGCATTCTCTATTATACCTGTCCTTATACACTATGTCAGAGCATTATCTATTATACCTGTCCTTATACACCATGTCAGAGCATTCTCTATTATACCTGTCCTCATACACCCAGTCAGAGCATTCTCTATTACACCTGTCCTTATACACCGTGTCAGAGCATTATCTATTATACCTGTCCTTATACACCGTGTCAGAGCATTCTCTATTACACCTGTCCTAATACACTGTGTCAGAGCATTCTCTATTATACCTGTCCTTATACACCATGTCAGAGCATTATCTATTATACCTGTCCTTATACACCATGTCAGAGCATTCTCTATTATACCTGTCCTCATACACCATGTCAGAGCATTATATATTATACCTGTCCTTATACACCATGTCAGAGCATTATCTATTATACTTGTCCTTATACACCATGTCTGAGCATTATCTATTATACCTGTCCTCATACACCATGTCAGAGCATTCTCTATTATACCTGTCCTCATACACCATGTCAGAGCATTATATATTATACCTGTCCTTATACACCATGTCAAAGCATTATCTATTATACTTGTCCTTATACACCGTGTCAGAGCATTATCTATTATACCTGTCCTTATACACCGTGTCAGAGCATTATCTATTATACTTGTCCTTATACACCGTGTCAGAGCATTATCTATTGTACCTGTCCTTATACACCGTGTCAGAGCATTATCTATTATACCTGTCCTTATACACCGTGTCAGAGCATTCTCTATTATACCTGTCCTTATACACCATGTCAGAGCATTCTCTATTATACTTGTCCTTATACACCGTGTCAGAGCATTATCTATTATACCTGTCCTTATACACCATGTCAGAGCATTATCTATTATACTTGTCCTTATACACCGTGTCAGAGCATTATCTATTATACCTGTCCTTATACACCGTGTCAGAGCATTATCTATTATACCTGTCCTTATACACCGTGTCAGAGCATTCTCTATTATACCTGTCCTTATACACCGTGTCAGAGCATTATCTATTATACCTGTCCTTATACATTATGTCAGAGCATTCTCTATTACACCTGTCATTATACACCGTGTCAGAGCATTCTCTATTATACCTGTCCTTATACACCGTGTCAGAGCATTATCTATTACACCTGTCCTTATACACCATGTCAGAGCATTATATATTATACCTGTCCTTATACACCGTGTCAGAGCATTATCTATTACACCTGTCCTTATACACCGTGTCAGAGCATTCTCTATTACACCTGTCCTATCTATTATACTTGTCCTTATACACCGTGTCAGAGCATTATCTATTATACCTGTCCTTATACACCGTGTCAGAGCATTATCTATTATACCTGTCCTTATACACCGTGTCAGAGCATTCTCTATTATGCCTGTCCTTATACACCGTGTCAGAGCATTATCTATTATACCTGTCCTTATACATTATGTCAGAGCATTCTCTATTACACCTGTCCTTATACACTGTGTCAGAGCATTCTCTATTATACCTGTCCTTATACACCGTGTCGGAGCATTATCTATTACACCTGTCCTTATACACCGTGTCAGAGCATTATATATTATACCTGTCCTTATACACCGTGTCAGAGCATTATCTATTACACCTGTCCTTATACACCGTGTCAGAGCATTCTCTATTACACCTGTCCTATCTATTATACTTGTCCTTATACACCGTGTCAGAGCATTATCTATTATACCTGTCCTTATACACCGTGTCAGAGCATTATCTATTATACCTGTCTTTATACACCGTGTCACAGCATTCTCTATTTTACCTGTCCTTATACACCGTGTCAGAGCATTATCTCTTATACCTGTCCTTATACATTATGTCAGAGCATCCTCTATTACACCTGTCCTCATACACCATGTCAAAGCATTATCTATTATACTTGTCCTTATACACCGTGTCAGAGCGTTATCTATTATACCTGTCCTTATACACCATGTCAGAGCATTCTCTATTATACCTGTCCTCATACACCATGTCAAAGCATTATCTATTATACTTGTCCTTATACACCGTGTCAGAGCATTCTCTATTACACCTGTCCTAATACACTATGTCAGAGCATTCTCTATTATACCTGTCCTTATACACCGTGTCAGAGCATTATCTATTATACCTGTCCTTATACACCGTGTCAGAGCATTATCTATTATACCTGTCCTTATACATTATGTCAGAGCATTATCTATTATACCTGTCCTTATACACCGTGTCAGAGCATTCTCTATTACACCTGTCCTTATACACCATGTCAGAGCATTATCTATTATACCTGTCCTTATACACCATGTCAAAGCATTATCTATTATACCTGTCCTTATACACCATGTCAGAGCATTCTCTATTATACCTGTCCTTATACACTATGTCAGAGCATTATCTATTATACCTGTCCTTATACACCATGTCAGAGCATTCTCTATTATACCTGTCCTCATACACCCAGTCAGAGCATTCTCTATTACACCTGTCCTTATACACCGTGTCAGAGCATTATCTATTATACCTGTCCTTATACACCGTGTCAGAGCATTCTCTATTACACCTGTCCTAATACACTGTGTCAGAGCATTCTCTATTATACCTGTCCTTATACACCATGTCAGAGCATTATCTATTATACCTGTCCTTATACACCATGTCAGAGCATTCTCTATTATACCTGTCCTCATACACCATGTCAGAGCATTATATATTATACCTGTCCTTATACACCATGTCAGAGCATTATCTATTATACTTGTCCTTATACACCATGTCAGAGCATTATCTATTATACCTGTCCTCATACACCATGTCAGAGCATTCTCTATTATACCTGTCCTCATACACCATGTCAAAGCATTATCTATTATACTTGTCCTTATACACCGTGTCAGAGCATTATCTATTATACCTGTCCTTATACACCGTGTCAGAGCATTATCTATTATACTTGTCCTTATACACCGTGTCAGAGCATTATCTATTGTACCTGTCCTTATACACCGTGTCAGAGCATTATCTATTATACCTGTCCTTATACACCGTGTCAGAGCATTCTCTATTATACCTGTCCTTATACACCATGTCAGAGCATTCTCTATTATACTTGTCCTTATACACCGTGTCAGAGCATTATCTATTATACCTGTCCTTATACACCATGTCAGAGCATTATCTATTATACTTGTCCTTATACACCGTGTCAGAGCATTATCTATTATACCTGTCCTTATACACCGTGTCAGAGCATTATCTATTATACCTGTCCTTATACACCGTGTCAGAGCATTCTCTATTATACCTGTCCTTATACACCGTGTCAGAGCATTATCTATTATACCTGTCCTTATACATTATGTCAGAGCATTCTCTATTACACCTGTCATTATACACCGTGTCAGAGCATTCTCTATTATACCTGTCCTTATACACCGTGTCAGAGCATTATCTATTACACCTGTCCTTATACACCATGTCAGAGCATTATATATTATACCTGTCCTTATACACCATGTCAGAGCATTATCTATTCCACCTGTCCTTATAAACCGTGTCAGAGCATTCTCTATTACACCTGTCCTATCTATTATACTTGTCCTTATACACCGTGTCAGAGCATTATCTATTATACCTGTCCTTATACACTGTGTCAGAGCATTATCTATTATACCTGTCCTTATACACCGTGTCACAGCATTCTCTATTTTACCTGTCCTTATACACCGTGTCAGAGCATTATCTCTTGTACCTCTCGTTATACATTATGTCAGAGCATCCTCTATTACACCTGTCCTCATACACCATGTCAAAGCATTATCTATTATACTTGTCCTTATACACCGTGTCAGAGCATTATCTATTATACCTGTCCTTATACACCATGTCAGAGCATTCTCTATTATACTTGTCCTTATACACCGTGTCAGAGCATTATCTATTATACCTGTCCTTATACACCATGTCAGAGCATTATCTATTATACTTGTCCTTATACACCGTGTCAGAGCATTATCTATTATACCTGTCCTTATACACCATGTCAGAGCATTATCTATTATACCTGTCCTTATACACCGTGTCAGAGCATTCTCTATTATGCCTGTCCTTATACACCGTGTCAGAGCATTATCTATTATACCTGTCCTTATACATTATGTCAGAGCATTCTCTATTACACCTGTCCTTATACACCGTGTCAGAGCATTCTCTATTATACCTGTCCTTATACACCGTGTCGGAGCATTATCTATTACACCTGTCCTTATACACCGTGTCAGAGCATTATATATTATACCTGTCCTTATACACCGTGTCAGAGCATTATCTATTACACCTGTCCTTATACACCGTGTCAGAGCATTCTCTATTACACCTGTCCTATCTATTATACTTGTCCTTATACACCGTGTCAGAGCATTATCTATTATACCTGTCCTTATACACCGTGTCAGAGCATTATCTATTATACCTGTCTTTATACACCGTGTCACAGCATTCTCTATTTTACCTGTCCTTATACACCGTGTCAGAGCATTATCTCTTATACCTGTCCTTATACATTATGTCAGAGCATCCTCTATTACACCTGTCCTCATACACCATGTCAAAGCATTATCTATTATACTTGTCCTTATACACCGTGTCAGAGCGTTATCTATTATACCTGTCCTTATACACCATGTCAGAGCATTCTCTATTATACCTGTCCTCATACACCATGTCAAAGCATTATCTATTATACTTGTCCTTATACACCGTGTCAGAGCATTCTCTATTACACCTGTCCTAATACACTATGTCAGAGCATTCTCTATTATACCTGTCCTTATACACCGTGTCAGAGCATTATCTATTATACCTGTCCTTATACACCGTGTCAGAGCATTATCTATTATACCTGTCCTTATACATTATGTCAGAGCATTATCTATTATACCTGTCCTTATACACCGTGTCAGAGCATTCTCTATTACACCTGTCCTTATACACCATGTCAGAGCATTATCTATTATACCTGTCCTTATACACCATGTCAAAGCATTATATATTACACCTGTCCTTATACACCATGTCAGAGCATTCTCTATTATACCTGTCCTTATACACTATGTCAGAGCATTATCTATTATACCTGTCCTTATACACCATGTCAGAGCATTCTCTATTATACCTGTCCTCATACACCCAGTCAGAGCATTCTCTATTATACCTGTCCTTATACACCATGTCAGAGCATTATCTATTATACTTGTCCTTATACACCGTGTCAGAGCATTATCTATTGTACCTGTCCTTATACACCGTGTCAGAGCATTATCTATTATACCTGTCCTTATACACCGTGTCAGAGCATTCTCTATTATACCTGTCCTTATACACCGTGTCAGAGCATTCTCTATTATACCTGTCCTTATACACCGTGTCAGAGCATTATCTATTACACCTGTCCTTATACACCATGTCAGAGCATTATATATTATACCTGTCCTTATACACCGTGTCAGAGCATTATCTATTACACCTGTCCTTATACACCGTGTCAGAGCATTCTCTATTACACCTGTCCTATCTATTATACTTGTCCTTATACACCGTGTCAGAGCATTATCTATTATACCTGTCCTTATACACCGTGTCAGAGCATTATCTATTATACCTGTCCTTATACACCGTGTCACAGCATTCTCTATTTTACCTGTCCTTATACACCGTGTCAGAGCATTATCTCTTGTACCTGTCGTTATACATTATGTCAGAGCATCCTCTATTACACCTGTCCTCATACACCATGTCAAAGCATTATCTATTATACTTGTCCTTATACACCGTGTCAGAGCATTATCTATTATACCTGTCCTTATACACCATGTCAGAGCATTCTCTATTATACTTGTCCTTATACACCGTGTCAGAGCATTATCTATTATACCTGTCCTTATACACCATGTCAGAGCATTATCTATTATACTTGTCCTTATACACCGTGTCAGAGCATTATCTATTATACCTGTCCTTATACACCGTGTCAGAGCATTATCTATTATACCTGTCCTTATACATTATGTCAGAGCATTCTCTATTACACCTGTCCTTATACACCGTGTCAGAGCATTCTCTATTATACCTGTCCTTATACACCGTGTCGGAGCATTATCTATTACACCTGTCCTTATACACCGTGTCAGAGCATTATATATTATACCTGTCCTTATACACCGTGTCAGAGCATTATCTATTACACCTGTCCTTATACACCGTGTCAGAGCATTCTCTATTACACCTGTCCTATCTATTATACTTGTCCTTATACACCGTGTCAGAGCATTATCTATTATACCTGTCCTTATACACCGTGTCAGAGCATTATCTATTATACCTGTCTTTATACACCGTGTCACAGCATTCTCTATTTTACCTGTCCTTATACACCGTGTCAGAGCATTATCTCTTATACCTGTCCTTATACATTATGTCAGAGCATCCTCTATTACACCTGTCCTCATACACCATGTCAAAGCATTATCTATTATACTTGTCCTTATACACCGTGTCAGAGCGTTATCTATTATACCTGTCCTTATACACCATGTCAGAGCATTCTCTATTATACCTGTCCTCATACACCATGTCAAAGCATTATCTATTATACTTGTCCTTATACACCGTGTCAGAGCATTCTCTATTACACCTGTCCTAATACACTATGTCAGAGCATTCTCTATTATACCTGTCCTTATACACCGTGTCAGAGCATTATCTATTATACCTGTCCTTATACACCGTGTCAGAGCATTATCTATTATACCTGTCCTTATACATTATGTCAGAGCATTATCTATTATACCTGTCCTTATACACCGTGTCAGAGCATTCTCTATTACACCTGTCCTTATACACCGTGTCAGAGCATTCTCTATTACACCTGTCCTATCTATTATACTTGTCCTTATACACCGTGTCAGAGCATTATCTATTATACCTGTCCTTATACACCGTGTCAGAGCATTATCTATTATACCTGTCCTTATACACCGTGTCAGAGCATTCTCTATTATGCCTGTCCTTATACACCGTGTCAGAGCATTATCTATTATACCTGTCCTTATACATTATGTCAGAGCATTCTCTATTACACCTGTCCTTATACACTGTGTCAGAGCATTCTCTATTATACCTGTCCTTATACACCGTGTCGGAGCATTATCTATTACACCTGTCCTTATACACCGTGTCAGAGCATTATATATTATACCTGTCCTTATACACCGTGTCAGAGCATTATCTATTACACCTGTCCTTATACACCGTGTCAGAGCATTCTCTATTACACCTGTCCTATCTATTATACTTGTCCTTATACACCGTGTCAGAGCATTATCTATTATACCTGTCCTTATACACCGTGTCAGAGCATTATCTATTATACCTGTCTTTATACACCGTGTCACAGCATTCTCTATTTTACCTGTCCTTATACACCGTGTCAGAGCATTATCTCTTATACCTGTCCTTATACATTATGTCAGAGCATCCTCTATTACACCTGTCCTCATACACCATGTCAAAGCATTATCTATTATACTTGTCCTTATACACCGTGTCAGAGCGTTATCTATTATACCTGTCCTTATACACCATGTCAGAGCATTCTCTATTATACCTGTCCTCATACACCATGTCAAAGCATTATCTATTATACTTGTCCTTATACACCGTGTCAGAGCATTCTCTATTACACCTGTCCTAATACACTATGTCAGAGCATTCTCTATTATACCTGTCCTTATACACCGTGTCAGAGCATTATCTATTATACCTGTCCTTATACACCGTGTCAGAGCATTATCTATTATACCTGTCCTTATACATTATGTCAGAGCATTATCTATTATACCTGTCCTTATACACCGTGTCAGAGCATTCTCTATTACACCTGTCCTTATACACCATGTCAGAGCATTATCTATTATACCTGTCCTTATACACCATGTCAAAGCATTATCTATTATACCTGTCCTTATACACCATGTCAGAGCATTCTCTATTATACCTGTCCTTATACACTATGTCAGAGCATTATCTATTATACCTGTCCTTATACACCATGTCAGAGCATTCTCTATTATACCTGTCCTCATACACCCAGTCAGAGCATTCTCTATTACACCTGTCCTTATACACCGTGTCAGAGCATTATCTATTATACCTGTCCTTATACACCGTGTCAGAGCATTCTCTATTACACCTGTCCTAATACACTGTGTCAGAGCATTCTCTATTATACCTGTCCTTATACACCATGTCAGAGCATTATCTATTATACCTGTCCTTATACACCATGTCAGAGCATTCTCTATTATACCTGTCCTCATACACCATGTCAGAGCATTATATATTATACCTGTCCTTATACACCATGTCAGAGCATTATCTATTATACTTGTCCTTATACACCATGTCAGAGCATTATCTATTATACCTGTCCTCATACACCATGTCAGAGCATTCTCTATTATACCTGTCCTCATACACCATGTCAAAGCATTATCTATTATACTTGTCCTTATACACCGTGTCAGAGCATTATCTATTATACCTGTCCTTATACACCGTGTCAGAGCATTATCTATTATACTTGTCCTTATACACCGTGTCAGAGCATTATCTATTATACTTGTCCTTATACACCGTGTCAGAGCATTATCTATTATACCTGTCCTTATACACCGTGTCAGAGCATTATCTATTATACCTGTCCTTATACACCGTGTCAGAGCATTCTCTATTATACCTGTCCTTATACACCATGTCAGAGCATTCTCTATTATACTTGTCCTTATACACCGTGTCAGAGCATTATCTATTATACCTGTCCTTATACACCATGTCAGAGCATTATCTATTATACTTGTCCTTATACACCGTGTCAGAGCATTATCTATTATACCTGTCCTTATACACCGTGTCAGAGCATTATCTATTATACCTGTCCTTATACACCGTGTCAGAGCATTCTCTATTATACCTGTCCTTATACACCGTGTCAGAGCATTATCTATTATACCTGTCCTTATACATTATGTCAGAGCATTCTCTATTACAACTGTCATTATACACCGTGTCAGAGCATTCTCTATTATACCTGTCCTTATACACCGTGTCAGAGCATTATCTATTACACCTGTCCTTATACACCATGTCAGAGCATTATATATTATACCTGTCCTTATACACCATGTCAGAGCATTATCTATTCCACCTGTCCTTATAAACCGTGTCAGAGCATTCTCTATTACACCTGTCCTATCTATTATACTTGTCCTTATACACCGTGTCAGAGCATTATCTATTATACCTGTCCTTATACACTGTGTCAGAGCATTATCTATTATACCTGTCCTTATACACCGTGTCACAGCATTCTCTATTTTACCTGTCCTTATACACCGTGTCAGAGCATTATCTCTTGTACCTCTCGTTATACATTATGTCAGAGCATCCTCTATTACACCTGTCCTCATACACCATGTCAAAGCATTATCTATTATACTTGTCCTTATACACCGTGTCAGAGCATTATCTATTATACCTGTCCTTATACACCATGTCAGAGCATTCTCTATTATACTTGTCCTTATACACCGTGTCAGAGCATTATCTATTATACCTGTCCTTATACACCATGTCAGAGCATTATCTATTATACTTGTCCTTATACACCGTGTCAGAGCATTATCTATTATACCTGTCCTTATACACCATGTCAGAGCATTATCTATTATACCTGTCCTTATACACCGTGTCAGAGCATTCTCTATTATGCCTGTCCTTATACACCGTGTCAGAGCATTATCTATTATACCTGTCCTTATACATTATGTCAGAGCATTCTCTATTACACCTGTCCTTATACACCGTGTCAGAGCATTCTCTATTATACCTGTCCTTATACACCGTGTCGGAGCATTATCTATTACACCTGTCCTTATACACCGTGTCAGAGCATTATATATTATACCTGTCCTTATACACCGTGTCAGAGCATTATCTATTACACCTGTCCTTATACACCGTGTCAGAGCATTCTCTATTACACCTGTCCTATCTATTATACTTGTCCTTATACACCGTGTCAGAGCATTATCTATTATACCTGTCCTTATACACCGTGTCAGAGCATTATCTATTATACCTGTCTTTATACACCGTGTCACAGCATTCTCTATTTTACCTGTCCTTATACACCGTGTCAGAGCATTATCTCTTATACCTGTCCTTATACATTATGTCAGAGCATCCTCTATTACACCTGTCCTCATACACCATGTCAAAGCATTATCTATTATACTTGTCCTTATACACCGTGTCAGAGCGTTATCTATTATACCTGTCCTTATACACCATGTCAGAGCATTCTCTATTATACCTGTCCTCATACACCATGTCAAAGCATTATCTATTATACTTGTCCTTATACACCGTGTCAGAGCATTCTCTATTACACCTGTCCTAATACACTATGTCAGAGCATTCTCTATTATACCTGTCCTTATACACCGTGTCAGAGCATTATCTATTATACCTGTCCTTATACACCGTGTCAGAGCATTATCTATTATACCTGTCCTTATACATTATGTCAGAGCATTATCTATTATACCTGTCCTTATACACCGTGTCAGAGCATTCTCTATTACACCTGTCCTTATACACCATGTCAGAGCATTATCTATTATACCTGTCCTTATACACCATGTCAAAGCATTATATATTACACCTGTCCTTATACACCATGTCAGAGCATTCTCTATTATACCTGTCCTTATACACTATGTCAGAGCATTATCTATTATACCTGTCCTTATACACCATGTCAGAGCATTCTCTATTATACCTGTCCTCATACACCCAGTCAGAGCATTCTCTATTATACCTGTCCTTATACACCATGTCAGAGCATTATCTATTATACTTGTCCTTATACACCGTGTCAGAGCATTATCTATTGTACCTGTCCTTATACACCGTGTCAGAGCATTATCTATTATACCTGTCCTTATACACCGTGTCAGAGCATTCTCTATTATACCTGTCCTTATACACCGTGTCAGAGCATTCTCTATTATACCTGTCCTTATACACCGTGTCAGAGCATTATCTATTACACCTGTCCTTATACACCATGTCAGAGCATTATATATTATACCTGTCCTTATACACCGTGTCAGAGCATTATCTATTACACCTGTCCTTATACACCGTGTCAGAGCATTCTCTATTACACCTGTCCTATCTATTATACTTGTCCTTATACACCGTGTCAGAGCATTATCTATTATACCTGTCCTTATACACCGTGTCAGAGCATTATCTATTATACCTGTCCTTATACACCGTGTCACAGCATTCTCTATTTTACCTGTCCTTATACACCGTGTCAGAGCATTATCTCTTGTACCTGTCGTTATACATTATGTCAGAGCATCCTCTATTACACCTGTCCTCATACACCATGTCAAAGCATTATCTATTATACTTGTCCTTATACACCGTGTCAGAGCATTATCTATTATACCTGTCCTTATACACCATGTCAGAGCATTCTCTATTATACTTGTCCTTATACACCGTGTCAGAGCATTATCTATTATACCTGTCCTTATACACCATGTCAGAGCATTATCTATTATACTTGTCCTTATACACCGTGTCAGAGCATTATCTATTATACCTGTCCTTATACACCGTGTCAGAGCATTATCTATTATACCTGTCCTTATACATTATGTCAGAGCATTCTCTATTACACCTGTCCTTATACACCGTGTCAGAGCATTCTCTATTATACCTGTCCTTATACACCGTGTCGGAGCATTATCTATTACACCTGTCCTTATACACCGTGTCAGAGCATTATATATTATACCTGTCCTTATACACCGTGTCAGAGCATTATCTATTACACCTGTCCTTATACACCGTGTCAGAGCATTCTCTATTACACCTGTCCTATCTATTATACTTGTCCTTATACACCGTGTCAGAGCATTATCTATTATACCTGTCCTTATACACCGTGTCAGAGCATTATCTATTATACCTGTCTTTATACACCGTGTCACAGCATTCTCTATTTTACCTGTCCTTATACACCGTGTCAGAGCATTATCTCTTATACCTGTCCTTATACATTATGTCAGAGCATCCTCTATTACACCTGTCCTCATACACCATGTCAAAGCATTATCTATTATACTTGTCCTTATACACCGTGTCAGAGCGTTATCTATTATACCTGTCCTTATACACCATGTCAGAGCATTCTCTATTATACCTGTCCTCATACACCATGTCAAAGCATTATCTATTATACTTGTCCTTATACACCGTGTCAGAGCATTCTCTATTACACCTGTCCTAATACACTATGTCAGAGCATTCTCTATTATACCTGTCCTTATACACCGTGTCAGAGCATTATCTATTATACCTGTCCTTATACACCGTGTCAGAGCATTATCTATTATACCTGTCCTTATACATTATGTCAGAGCATTATCTATTATACCTGTCCTTATACACCGTGTCAGAGCATTCTCTATTACACCTGTCCTTATACACCATGTCAGAGCATTATCTATTATACCTGTCCTTATACACCATGTCAAAGCATTATATATTACACCTGTCCTTATACACCATGTCAGAGCATTCTCTATTATACCTGTCCTTATACACTATGTCAGAGCATTATCTATTATACCTGTCCTTATACACCATGTCAGAGCATTCTCTATTATACCTGTCCTCATACACCCAGTCAGAGCATTCTCTATTACACCTGTCCTTATACACCGTGTCAGAGCATTATCTATTATACCTGTCCTTATACACCGTGTCAGAGCATTCTCTATTACACCTGTCCTAATACACTGTGTCAGAGCATTCTCTATTATACCTGTCCTTATACACCATGTCAGAGCATTATCTATTATACCTGTCCTTATACACCATGTCAGAGCATTCTCTATTATACCTGTCCTTATACACTATGTCAGAGCATTATCTATTATACCTGTCCTTATACACCATGTCAGAGCATTCTCTATTATACCTGTCCTCATACACCCAGTCAGAGCATTCTCTATTACACCTGTCCTTATACACCGTGTCAGAGCATTATCTATTATACCTGTCCTTATACACCGTGTCAGAGCATTCTCTATTACACCTGTCCTAATACACTGTGTCAGAGCATTCTCTATTATACCTGTCCTTATACACCATGTCAGAGCATTATCTATTATACCTGTCCTTATACACCATGTCAGAGCATTCTCTATTATACCTGTCCTCATACACCATGTCAGAGCATTATATATTATACCTGTCCTTATACACCATGTCAGAGCATTATCTATTATACTTGTCCTTATACACCATGTCAGAGCATTATCTATTATACCTGTCCTCATACACCATGTCAGAGCATTCTCTATTATACCTGTCCTCATACACCATGTCAAAGCATTATCTATTATACTTGTCCTTATACACCGTGTCAGAGCATTATCTATTATACCTGTCCTTATACACCGTGTCAGAGCATTATCTATTATACTTGTCCTTATACACCGTGTCAGAGCATTATCTATTGTACCTGTCCTTATACACCGTGTCAGAGCATTATCTATTATACCTGTCCTTATACACCGTGTCAGAGCATTCTCTATTATACCTGTCCTTATACACCATGTCAGAGCATTCTCTATTATACTTGTCCTTATACACCGTGTCAGAGCATTATCTATTATACCTGTCTTTATACACCGTGTCACAGCATTCTCTATTTTACCTGTCCTTATACACCGTGTCAGAGCATTATCTCTTATACCTGTCCTTATACATTATGTCAGAGCATCCTCTATTACACCTGTCCTCATACACCATGTCAAAGCATTATCTATTATACTTGTCCTTATACACCGTGTCAGAGCGTTATCTATTATACCTGTCCTTATACACCATGTCAGAGCATTCTCTATTATACCTGTCCTCATACACCATGTCAAAGCATTATCTATTATACTTGTCCTTATACACCGTGTCAGAGCATTCTCTATTACACCTGTCCTAATACACTATGTCAGAGCATTCTCTATTATACCTGTCCTTATACACCGTGTCAGAGCATTATCTATTATACCTGTCCTTATACACCGTGTCAGAGCATTATCTATTATACCTGTCCTTATACATTATGTCAGAGCATTATCTATTATACCTGTCCTTATACACCGTGTCAGAGCATTCTCTATTACACCTGTCCTTATACACCATGTCAGAGCATTATCTATTATACCTGTCCTTATACACCATGTCAAAGCATTATATATTACACCTGTCCTTATACACCATGTCAGAGCATTCTCTATTATACCTGTCCTTATACACTATGTCAGAGCATTATCTATTATACCTGTCCTTATACACCATGTCAGAGCATTCTCTATTATACCTGTCCTCATACACCCAGTCAGAGCATTCTCTATTACACCTGTCCTTATACACCGTGTCAGAGCATTATCTATTATACCTGTCCTTATACACCGTGTCAGAGCATTCTCTATTACACCTGTCCTAATACACTGTGTCAGAGCATTCTCTATTATACCTGTCCTTATACACCATGTCAGAGCATTATCTATTATACCTGTCCTTATACACCATGTCAGAGCATTCTCTATTATACCTGTCCTTATACACTATGTCAGAGCATTATCTATTATACCTGTCCTTATACACCATGTCAGAGCATTCTCTATTATACCTGTCCTCATACACCCAGTCAGAGCATTCTCTATTACACCTGTCCTTATACACCGTGTCAGAGCATTATCTATTATACCTGTCCTTATACACCGTGTCAGAGCATTCTCTATTACACCTGTCCTAATACACTGTGTCAGAGCATTCTCTATTATACCTGTCCTTATACACCATGTCAGAGCATTATCTATTATACCTGTCCTTATACACCATGTCAGAGCATTCTCTATTATACCTGTCCTCATACACCATGTCAGAGCATTATATATTATACCTGTCCTTATACACCATGTCAGAGCATTATCTATTATACTTGTCCTTATACACCATGTCAGAGCATTATCTATTATACCTGTCCTCATACACCATGTCAGAGCATTCTCTATTATACCTGTCCTCATACACCATGTCAAAGCATTATCTATTATACTTGTCCTTATACACCGTGTCAGAGCATTATCTATTATACCTGTCCTTATACACCGTGTCAGAGCATTATCTATTATACTTGTCCTTATACACCGTGTCAGAGCATTATCTATTGTACCTGTCCTTATACACCGTGTCAGAGCATTATCTATTATACCTGTCCTTATACACCGTGTCAGAGCATTCTCTATTATACCTGTCCTTATACACCATGTCAGAGCATTCTCTATTATACTTGTCCTTATACACCGTGTCAGAGCATTATCTATTATACCTGTCCTTATACACCGTGTCAGAGCATTATCTATTATACCTGTCCTTATACACCGTGTCAGAGCATTCTCTATTATACTTGTCCTTATACACCGTGTCAGAGCATTATCTATTGTACCTGTCCTTATACACCGTGTCAGAGCATTATCTATTATACCTGTCCTTATACACCGTGTCAGAGCATTCTCTATTATACCTGTCCTTATACACCATGTCAGAGCATTATCTATTATACTTGTCCTTATACACCGTGTCAGAGCATTATCTATTATACCTGTCCTTATACACCGTGTCAGAGCATTCTCTATTATACCTGTCCTTATACACCGTGTCAGAGCATTCTCTATTATACCTGTCCTTATACACCGTGTCAGAGCATTATCTATTATACCTGTCCTTATACATTATGTCAGAGCATTCTCTATTACACCTGTCATTATACACCGTGTCAGAGCATTCTCTATTATACCTGTCCTTATACACCGTGTCAGAGCATTATCTATTACACCTGTCCTTATACACCATGTCAGAGCATTATATATTATACCTGTCCTTATACACCGTGTCAGAGCATTATCTATTACACCTGTCCTTATACACCGTGTCAGAGCATTCTCTATTACACCTGTCCTATCTATTATACTTGTCCTTATACACCGTGTCAGAGCATTATCTATTATACCTGTCCTTATACACCGTGTCAGAGCATTATCTATTATACCTGTCCTTATACACCGTGTCAGAGCATTCTCTATTATGCCTGTCCTTATACACCGTGTCAGAGCATTATCTATTATACCTGTCCTTATACATTATGTCAGAGCATTCTCTATTACACCTGTCCTTATACACTGTGTCAGAGCATTCTCTATTATACCTGTCCTTATACACCGTGTCGGAGCATTATCTATTACACCTGTCCTTATACACCGTGTCAGAGCATTATATATTATACCTGTCCTTATACACCGTGTCAGAGCATTATCTATTACACCTGTCCTTATACACCGTGTCAGAGCATTCTCTATTACACCTGTCCTATCTATTATACTTGTCCTTATACACCGTGTCAGAGCATTATCTATTATACCTGTCCTTATACACCGTGTCAGAGCATTATCTATTATACCTGTCTTTATACACCGTGTCACAGCATTCTCTATTTTACCTGTCCTTATACACCGTGTCAGAGCATTATCTCTTATACCTGTCCTTATACATTATGTCAGAGCATCCTCTATTACACCTGTCCTCATACACCATGTCAAAGCATTATCTATTATACTTGTCCTTATACACCGTGTCAGAGCGTTATCTATTATACCTGTCCTTATACACCATGTCAGAGCATTCTCTATTATACCTGTCCTCATACACCATGTCAAAGCATTATCTATTATACTTGTCCTTATACACCGTGTCAGAGTATTCTCTATTACACCTGTCCTAATACACTATGTCAGAGCATTCTCTATTATACCTGTCCTTATACACCGTGTCAGAGCATTATCTATTATACCTGTCCTTATACACCGTGTCAGAGCATTATCTATTATACCTGTCCTTATACATTATGTCAGAGCATTATCTATTATACCTGTCCTTATACACCGTGTCAGAGCATTCTCTATTACACCTGTCCTTATACACCATGTCAGAGCATTATCTATTATACCTGTCCTTATACACCATGTCAAAGCATTATATATTACACCTGTCCTTATACACCATGTCAGAGCATTCTCTATTATACCTGTCCTTATACACTATGTCAGAGCATTATCTATTATACCTGTCCTTATACACCATGTCAGAGCATTCTCTATTATACCTGTCCTCATACACCCAGTCAGAGCATTCTCTATTACACCTGTCCTTATACACCGTGTCAGAGCATTATCTATTATACCTGTCCTTATACACCGTGTCAGAGCATTCTCTATTACACCTGTCCTAATACACTGTGTCAGAGCATTCTCTATTATACCTGTCCTTATACACCATGTCAGAGCATTATCTATTATACCTGTCCTTATACACCATGTCAGAGCATTCTCTATTATACCTGTCCTCATACACCATGTCAAAGCATTATCTATTATACTTGTCCTCATACACCGTGTCAGAGCATTATCTATTATACCTGTCCTTATACACCATGTCAGAGCATTATCTATTATACTTGTCCTTATACACCGTGTCAGAGCATTATCTATTGTACCTGTCCTTATACACCGTGTCAGAGCATTATCTATTATACCTGTCCTTATACACCGTGTCAGAGCATTCTCTATTATACCTGTCCTTATACACCGTGTCAGAGCATTCTCTATTATACTTGTCCTTATACACCGTGTCAGAGCATTATCTATTATACCTGTCCTTATACACCGTGTCAGAGCATTATCTATTATACCTGTCCTTATACACCGTGTCAGAGCATTATCTATTATACCTGTCCTTATACACCGTGTCAGAGCATTATCTATTATACCTGTCCTTATACACCGTGTCAGAGCATTATCTATTATACCTGTCCTTATACACCGTGTTAGAGCATTCTCTATTATACCTGTCCTTATACACCGTGTCAGAGCATTATCTATTATACCTGTCCTTATACATTATGTCAGAGCATTCTCTATTACACCTGTCCTTATACACCGTGTCAGAGCATTCTCTATTACACCTGTTCTTATACACCGTGTCAGAGCATTTTCTATTATACCTGTTCTCAAACACCGTGTCAGAGCATTATCTATTATACCTGTCCTTATACATTATGTCAGAGCATTCTCTATTACACCTGTCCTTATACACCGTGTCAGAGCATTCTCTATTATACCTGTCCTTATACACCGTGTCAGAGCATTATCTATTACACCTGTCCTTATACACCGTGTCAGAGCATTATATATTACACCTGTCCTTATACACCGTGTCAGAGCATTATCTATTACACCTGTCCTTATACACCGTGTCAGAGCATTATCTATTATACCTGTCCTTATACACCGTGTCAGAGCATTCTATATTACACCTGTCCTTATACACCGTGTCAGAGCATTCTCTATTACACCTGTCCTAATACACTATGTCAGAGCATTATCTATTACACCTGTCCTTATACACCATGTCAGAGCATTATATATTATACCTGTCCTTATACACCGTGTCAGAGCATTATCTATTACACCTGTCCTTATACACCGTGTCAGAGCATTCTCTATTACACCTGTCCTATCTATTATACTTGTCCTTATACACCGTGTCAGAGCATTATCTATTATACCTGTCCTTATACACCGTGTCAGAGCATTATCTATTATACCTGTCCTTATACACCGTGTCAGAGCATTCTCTATTATGCCTGTCCTTATACACCGTGTCAGAGCATTATCTATTATACCTGTCCTTATACATT
Source organism: Taudactylus pleione (assembly GCA_031769625.1). NCBI lineage: Eukaryota > Metazoa > Chordata > Amphibia > Anura > Myobatrachidae > Taudactylus > Taudactylus pleione. Next base: position 1,148,830 of record JAUIMM010001037.1, on the reverse strand, counting down.
ATGTCAGAGCATTCTCTATTACACCTGTCCTTATACACTGTGTCAGAGCATTCTCTATTATACCTGTCCTTATACACCGTGTCGGAGCATTATCTATTACACCTGTCCTTATACACCGTGTCAGAGCATTATATATTATACCTGTCCTTATACACCGTGTCAGAGCATTATCTATTACACCTGTCCTTATACACCGTGTCAGAGCATTCTCTATTACACCTGTCCTATCTATTATACTTGTCCTTATACACCGTGTCAGAGCATTATCTATTATACCTGTCCTTATACACCGTGTCAGAGCATTATCTATTATACCTGTCTTTATACACCGTGTCACAGCATTCTCTATTTTACCTGTCCTTATACACCGTGTCAGAGCATTATCTCTTATACCTGTCCTTATACATTATGTCAGAGCATCCTCTATTACACCTGTCCTCATACACCATGTCAAAGCATTATCTATTATACTTGTCCTTATACACCGTGTCAGAGCGTTATCTATTATACCTGTCCTTATACACCATGTCAGAGCATTCTCTATTATACCTGTCCTCATACACCATGTCAAAGCATTATCTATTATACTTGTCCTTATACACCGTGTCAGAGCATTCTCTATTACACCTGTCCTAATACACTATGTCAGAGCATTCTCTATTATACCTGTCCTTATACACCGTGTCAGAGCATTATCTATTATACCTGTCCTTATACACCGTGTCAGAGCATTATCTATTATACCTGTCCTTATACATTATGTCAGAGCATTATCTATTATACCTGTCCTTATACACCGTGTCAGAGCATTCTCTATTACACCTGTCCTTATACACCATGTCAGAGCATTATCTATTATACCTGTCCTTATACACCATGTCAAAGCATTATCTATTATACCTGTCCTTATACACCATGTCAGAGCATTCTCTATTATACCTGTCCTTATACACTATGTCAGAGCATTATCTATTATACCTGTCCTTATACACCATGTCAGAGCATTCTCTATTATACCTGTCCTCATACACCCAGTCAGAGCATTCTCTATTACACCTGTCCTTATACACCGTGTCAGAGCATTATCTATTATACCTGTCCTTATACACCGTGTCAGAGCATTCTCTATTACACCTGTCCTAATACACTGTGTCAGAGCATTCTCTATTATACCTGTCCTTATACACCATGTCAGAGCATTATCTATTATACCTGTCCTTATACACCATGTCAGAGCATTCTCTATTATACCTGTCCTCATACACCATGTCAGAGCATTATATATTATACCTGTCCTTATACACCATGTCAGAGCATTATCTATTATACTTGTCCTCATACACCATGTCAGAGCATTATCTATTATACCTGTCCTCATACACCATGTCAGAGCATTCTCTATTATACCTGTCCTCATACACCATGTCAAAGCATTATCTATTATACTTGTCCTTATACACCGTGTCAGAGCATTATCTATTATACCTGTCCTTATACACCGTGTCAGAGCATTATCTATTATACTTGTCCTTATACACCGTGTCAGAGCATTATCTATTGTACCTGTCCTTATACACCGTGTCAGAGCATTATCTATTGTACCTGTCCTTATACACCGTGTCAGAGCATTCTCTATTATACCTGTCCTTATACACCGTGTCAGAGCATTCTCTATTATACTTGTCCTTATACACCGTGTCAGAGCATTATCTATTATACCTGTCCTTATACACCGTGTCAGAGCATTATCTATTATACTTGTCCTTATACACCGTGTCAGAGCATTATCTATTATACCTGTCCTTATACACCGTGTCAGAGCATTATCTATTATACCTGTCCTTATACACCGTGTCAGAGCATTCTCTATTATACCTGTCCTTATACACCGTGTCAGAGCATTATCTATTATACCTGTCCTTATACATTATGTCAGAGCATTCTCTATTACACCTGTCATTATACACCGTGTCAGAGCATTCTCTATTATACCTGTCCTTATACACCGTGTCAGAGCATTATCTATTACACCTGTCCTTATACACCGTGTCAGAGCATTATATATTATACCTGTCCTTATACACCGTGTCAGAGCATTCTCTATTACACCTGTCCTATCTATTATACTTGTCCTTATACACCGTGTCAGAGCATTATCTATTATACCTGTCCTTATACACCGTGTCAGAGCATTATCTATTATACCTGTCCTTATACACCGTGTCACAGCATTCTCTATTTTACCTGTCCTTATACACCGTGTCAGAGCATTATCTCTTGTACCTGTCGTTATACATTATGTCAGAGCATCCTCTATTACACCTGTCCTCATACACCATGTCAAAGCATTATCTATTATACTTGTCCTTATACACCGTGTCAGAGCATTATCTATTATACCTGTCCTTATACACCATGTCAGAGCATTCTCTATTATACTTGTCCTTATACACCGTGTCAGAGCATTATCTATTATACCTGTCCTTATACACCATGTCAGAGCATTATCTATTATACTTGTCCTTATACACCGTGTCAGAGCATTATCTATTATACCTGTCCTTATACACCGTGTCAGAGCATTATCTATTATACCTGTCCTTATACACCGTGTCAGAGCATTCTCTATTATGCCTGTCCTTATACACCGTGTCAGAGCATTATCTATTATACCTGTCCTTATACATTATGTCAGAGCATTCTCTATTACACCTGTCCTTATACACCGTGTCAGAGCATTCTCTATTATACCTGTCCTTATACACCGTGTCGGAGCATTATCTATTACACCTGTCCTTATACACCGTGTCAGAGCATTATATATTATACCTGTCCTTATACACCGTGTCAGAGCATTATCTATTACACCTGTCCTTATACACCGTGTCAGAGCATTCTCTATTACACCTGTCCTATCTATTATACTTGTCCTTATACACCGTGTCAGAGCATTATCTATTATACCTGTCCTTATACACCGTGTCAGAGCATTATCTATTATACCTGTCTTTATACACCGTGTCACAGCATTCTCTATTTTACCTGTCCTTATACACCGTGTCAGAGCATTATCTCTTATACCTGTCCTTATACATTATGTCAGAGCATCCTCTATTACACCTGTCCTCATACACCATGTCAAAGCATTATCTATTATACTTGTCCTTATACACCGTGTCAGAGCGTTATCTATTATACCTGTCCTTATACACCATGTCAGAGCATTCTCTATTATACCTGTCCTCATACACCATGTCAAAGCATTATCTATTATACTTGTCCTTATACACCGTGTCAGAGCATTCTCTATTACACCTGTCCTAATACACTATGTCAGAGCATTCTCTATTATACCTGTCCTTATACACCGTGTCAGAGCATTATCTATTATACCTGTCCTTATACACCGTGTCAGAGCATTATCTATTATACCTGTCCTTATACACCGTGTCAGAGCATTATCTATTATACCTGTCCTTATACACCGTGTCAGAGCATTCTCTATTACACCTGTCCTTATACACCATGTCAGAGCATTATCTATTATACCTGTCCTTATACACCATGTCAAAGCATTATATATTACACCTGTCCTTATACACCATGTCAGAGCATTCTCTATTATACCTGTCCTTATACACTATGTCAGAGCATTATCTATTATACCTGTCCTTATACACCATGTCAGAGCATTCTCTATTATACCTGTCCTCATACACCCAGTCAGAGCATTCTCTATTACACCTGTCCTTATACACCGTGTCAGAGCATTATCTATTATACCTGTCCTTATACACCGTGTCAGAGCATTCTCTATTACACCTGTCCTAATACACTGTGTCAGAGCATTCTCTATTATACCTGTCCTTATACACCGTGTCAGAGCATTATCTATTATACCTGTCCTTATACACCATGTCAGAGCATTCTCTATGATACCTGTCCTCATACACCATGTCAAAGCATTATCTATTATACTTGTCCTCATACACCGTGTCAGAGCATTATCTATTATACCTGTCCTTATACACCATGTCAGAGCATTATCTATTATACCTGTCCTTATACACCGTGTCAGAGCATTATCTATTGTACCTGTCCTTATACACCGTGTCAGAGCATTATCTATTATACCTGTCCTTATACACCGTGTCAGAGCATTCTCTATTATACCTGTCCTTATACACCGTGTCAGAGCATTCTCTATTATACCTGTCCTTATACACCGTGTCAGAGCATTATCTATTATACCTGTCCTTATACACCGTGTCAGAGCATTATCTATTATACCTGTCCTTATACACCGTGTCAGAGCATTATCTATTATACCTGTCCTTATACACCGTGTCAGAGCATTATCTATTATACCTGTCCTTATACACCGTGTCAGAGCATTCTCTATTATACCTGTCCTTATACACCATGTCAGAGCATTATCTATTATACTTGTCCTTATACACCGTGTCAGATCATTATCTATTGTACCTGTCCTTATACACCGTGTCAGAGCATTATCTATTATACCTGTCCTTATACACCGTGTCAGAGCATTCTCTATTATACCTGTCCTTATACACCGTGTCAGAGCATTCTCTATTATACCTGTCCTTATACACCGTGTCAGAGCATTATCTATTACACCTGTCCTTATACACCATGTCAGAGCATTATATATTATACCTGTCCTTATACACCGTGTCAGAGCATTATCTATTACACCTGTCCTTATACACCGTGTCAGAGCATTCTCTATTACACCTGTCCTATCTATTATACTTGTCCTTATACACCGTGTCAGAGCATTATCTATTATACCTGTCCTTATACACCGTGTCAGAGCATTATCTATTATACCTGTCCTTATACACCGTGTCACAGCATTCTCTATTTTACCTGTCCTTATACACCGTGTCAGAGCATTATCTCTTGTACCTGTCGTTATACATTATGTCAGAGCATCCTCTATTACACCTGTCCTCATACACCATGTCAAAGCATTATCTATTATACTTGTCCTTATACACCGTGTCAGAGCATTATCTATTATACCTGTCCTTATACACCATGTCAGAGCATTCTCTATTATACTTGTCCTTATACACCGTGTCAGAGCATTATCTATTATACCTGTCCTTATACACCATGTCAGAGCATTATCTATTATACTTGTCCTTATACACCGTGTCAGAGCATTATCTATTATACCTGTCCTTATACACCGTGTCAGAGCATTATCTATTATACCTGTCCTTATACACCGTGTCAGAGCATTCTCTATTATGCCTGTCCTTATACACCGTGTCAGAGCATTATCTATTATACCTGTCCTTATACATTATGTCAGAGCATTCTCTATTACACCTGTCCTTATACACCGTGTCAGAGCATTCTCTATTATACCTGTCCTTATACACCGTGTCGGAGCATTATCTATTACACCTGTCCTTATACACCGTGTCAGAGCATTATATATTATACCTGTCCTTATACACCGTGTCAGAGCATTATCTATTACACCTGTCCTTATACACCGTGTCAGAGCATTCTCTATTACACCTGTCCTATCTATTATACTTGTCCTTATACACCGTGTCAGAGCATTATCTATTATACCTGTCCTTATACACCGTGTCAGAGCATTATCTATTATACCTGTCTTTATACACGGTGTCACAGCATTCTCTATTTTACCTGTCCTTATACACCGTGTCAGAGCATTATCTCTTATACCTGTCCTTATACATTATGTCAGAGCATCCTCTATTACACCTGTCCTCATACACCATGTCAAAGCATTATCTATTATACTTGTCCTTATACACCGTGTCAGAGCGTTATCTATTATACCTGTCCTTATACACCATGTCAGAGCATTCTCTATTATACCTGTCCTCATACACCATGTCAAAGCATTATCTATTATACTTGTCCTTATACACCGTGTCAGAGTATTCTCTATTACACCTGTCCTAATACACTATGTCAGAGCATTCTCTATTATACCTGACCTTATACACCGTGTCAGAGCATTATCTATTATACCTGTCCTTATACACCGTGTCAGAGCATTCTCTATTATACTTGTCCTTATACACCGTGTCAGAGCATTCTCTATTATACCTGTCCTCATACACCATGTCAAAGCATTCTCTATTATACCTGTCCTTATACACCGTGTCAGAGCATTCTCTATTATACTTGTCCTTATACACCGTGTCAGAGCATTATCTATTATACCTGTCCTTATACACCGTGTCAGAGCATTATCTATTGTACCTGTCCTTATACACCGTGTCAGAGCATTATCTATTATACCTGTCCTTATACACCGTGTCAGAGCATTATCTATTATACCTGTCCTTATACACCGTGTCAGAGCATTATCTATTATACCTGTCCTTATACACCGTGTCAGAGCATTATCTATTATACCTGTCCTTATACACCGTGTCAGAGCTTTCTCTATTATACCTGTCCTTATACATTATGTCAGAGCATTATCTATTATACCTGTCCTTATACACCGTGTCAGAGCATTCTCTATTACACCTGTCCTTATACACCATGTCAGAGCATTATCTATTATACCTGTCCTTATACACCATGTCAAAGCATTATATATTACACCTGTCCTTATACACCATGTCAGAGCATTCTCTATTATACCTGTCCTTATACACTATGTCAGAGCATTATCTATTATACCTGTCCTTATACACCATGTCAGAGCATTCTCTATTATACCTGTCCTCATACACACAGTCAGAGCATTCTCTATTACACCTGTCCTTATACACCGTGTCAGAGCATTATCTATTATACCTGTCCTTATACACCGTGTCAGAGCATTCTCTATTACACCTGTCCTAATACACTGTGTCAGAGCATTCTCTATTATACCTGTCCTTATACACCGTGTCAGAGCATTATCTATTATACCTGTCCTTATACACCATGTCAGAGCATTCTCTATTATACCTGTCCTCATACACCATGTCAAAGCATTATCTATTATACTTGTCCTCATACACCGTGTCAGAGCATTATCTATTATACCTGTCCTTATACACCATGTCAGAGCATTATCTATTATACTTGTCCTTATACACCGTGTCAGAGCATTATCTATTGTACCTGTCCTTATACACCGTGTCAGAGCATTATCTATTATACCTGTCCTTATACACCGTGTCAGAGCATTCTCTATTATACCTGTCCTTATACACCGTGTCAGAGCATTCTCTATTATACTTGTCCTTATACACCGTGTCAGAGCATTATCTATTATACCTGTCCTTATACACCGTGTCAGAGCATTATCTATTATACCTGTCCTTATACACCGTGTCAGAGCATTATCTATTATACCTGTCCTTATACACCGTGTCAGAGCATTATCTATTATACCTGTCCTTATACACCGTGTCAGAGCATTCTCTATTATACCTGTCCTTATACACCGTGTCAGAGCATTATCTATTATACCTGTCCTTATACACCGTGTTAGAGCATTCTCTATTATACCTGTCCTTATACACCGTGTCAGAGCATTATCTATTATACCTGTCCTTATACATTATGTCAGAGCATTCTCTATTACACCTGTCCTTATACACCGTGTCAGAGCATTCTCTATTACACCTGTTCTTATACACCGTGTCAGAGCATTTTCTATTATACCTGTTCTCATACACCGTGTCAGAGCATTATCTATTATACCTGTCCTTATACATTATGTCAGAGCATTCTCTATTACACCTGTCCTTATACACCGTGTCAGAGCATTCTCTATTATACCTGTCCTTATACACCGTGTCAGAGCATTATCTATTACACCTGTCCTTATACACCGTGTCAGAGCATTATATATTACACCTGTCCTTATACACCGTGTCAGAGCATTATCTATTACACCTGTCCTTATACACCGTGTCAGAGCATTATCTATTATACCTGTCCTTATACACCGTGTCAGAGCATTCTATATTACACCTGTCCTTATACACCGTGTCAGAGCATTCTCTATTACACCTGTCCTAATACACTATGTCAGAGCATTCTCTATTATACCTGTCCTTATACACCATGTCAGAGCATTATCTATTATACCTGTCCTTATACATTATGTCAGAGCATTATCTATTATACCTGTCCTTATACACCGTGTCAGAGCATTCTCTATTACACCTGTCCTTATACACCATGTCAGAGCATTCTCTATTATACCTGTCCTTATACACCATGTCAGAGCATTCTCTATTATACCTGTCCTTATACACCATGTCAGAGCATTATCTATTATACCTGTCCTTATACACCATGTCAGAGCATTCTCTATTATACCTGTCCTCATACACCATGTCAGAGCATTCTCTATTATACCTGTCCTCATACACCCAGTCAGAGCATTCTCTATTACTCCTGTCCTTATACACCGTGTCAGAGCATTATCTATTACACCTGTCCTTATACACCGTGTCAGAGCATTCTCTATTATACCTGTCCTCATACACCATGTCAGAGCATTCTCTATTATACCTGTCCTTATACACCGTGTCAGAGCATTATCTATTATACCTATCCTTATACACCGTGTCAGAGCATTATCTATTATACCTGTCCTTATACACTATGTCAGAGCATTATCTATTATACCTGTCCTTATACATTATGTCAGAGCATTCTCTATTACACCTGTCCTTATACACCGTGTCAGAGCATTATCTATTATACCTGTCCTTATACACCATGTCAGAGCATTATCTATTATACCTGTCCTCATACACAGTGTCAGAGCATTATCTATTTTACCTGTCCTTATACACCTTGTCAGAGTTTTCTCTATTACACCTGTCCTTATACACCGTGTCAGAGCTTTCTCTATTATACCTGTCCTTATACACCATGTCAGAGCATTATCTATTATACCTGTCCTTATACATTATGTCAGAGCATTCTCTATTACACCTGTCCTTTTACACCGTGTCAGAGCATTATCTATTACACCTGTCCTTATACACAGTGTCAGAGCATTCTCTATTACACCTGTCCTAATACACTATGTCAGAGCATTCTCTATTATACCTGTCCTTATACACCATGTCAGAGCATTCTCTATTACACCTGTCCTTATACACCATGTCAGAGCATTCTCTATTACACCTGTCCTTATACACCGTGTCAGAGCATTATCTATTACACCTGTCCTTATACACCGTGTCAGAGCATTATCTATTATACCTGTCCTCATACACCGTGTCAGAGCATTCTCTATTACACCTGTCCTCAAACACCATGTCAGAGCATTCTCTATTACACCTATCCTTATACACAGTGTCAGAGAATTCTCTATTACACCTGTTCTTATACACCGTGTCAGATCATTATCTATTATACCTGTCCTCATACACCCTGTCCGAGCATTCTCTATTACACCTGTCCTGATACACCCTGCCAGAGCATTATCTATTACACCTGTCCTTATACACCGTGTCAGAGCATTCTCTATTATACCTGTCCTTATACATTATGTCAGAGCATTATCTATTACACCTGTCCTCATATACCGTGTCAGAGCATTCTCTATTACACCTGTCCTTATACACCGTGTCAGAGCATTCTCTATTATACCTGTCCTTATACACCGTGTCAGAGCATTCTCTATTACACCTGTCCTTATACACCGTGTCAGAGCATTCTCTATTACACCTGTCCTTATACACCGTGTCAGAGCATTCTCTATTACACCTGTCCTTATACACCGTGTCAGAGCATTCTCTATTACACCTGTCCTTATACACCGTGTCAGAGCATTCTCTATTACACCTGTTCTTATACACCGTGTCAGAGCATTTTCTATTACACCTGTCCTTATATACCGTGTCAGAGCATTATCTATTATACCTGTCCTCATACACCATGTCAGAGCATTCTCTATTATACCTGTCCTCATACACCATGTCAGAGCATTCTCTATTATACCTGTCCTCATACACCATGTCAGAGCATTATATATTATACCTGTCCTTATACACCATGTCAGAGCATTATCTATTATACTTGTCCTTATACACCATGTCAGAGCATTATCTATTATACCTGTCCTTATACACCATGTCAGAGCATTCTCTATTATACCTGTCCTCATACACCATGTCAAAGCATTATCTATTATACTTGTCCTTATACACCGTGTCAGAGCATTATCTATTATACCTGTCCTTATACACCATGTCAGAGCATTATCTATTATACTTGTCCTTATACACCGTGTCAGAGCATTATCTATTGTACCTGTCCTTATACACAGTGTCAGAGCATTATCTATTATACCTGTCCTTATACACCGTGTCAGAGCATTCTCTATTATACCTGTCCTTATACACCATGTCAGAGCATTCTCTATTATACTTGTCCTTATACACCGTGTCAGAGCATTATCTATTATACCTGTCCTTATACACCATGTCAGAGCATTATCTATTATACTTGTCCTTATACACCGTGTCAGAGCATTATCTATTATACCTGTCCTTATACACCGTGTCAGAGCATTATCTATTATACCTGTCCTTATACACCGTGTCAGAGCATTCTCTATTATACCTGTCCTTATACACCGTGTCAGAGCATTATCTATTATACCTGTCCTTATACATTATGTCAGAGCATTCTCTATTACACCTGTCCTTATACACCGTGTCAGAGCATTCTCTATTACACCTGTCCTTATACACCGTGTCAGAGCATTTTCTATTATACCTGTCCTCATACACCGTGTCAGAGCATTATCTATTATACCTGTCCTTATACATTATGTCACAGCATTCTCTATTACACCTGTCCTTATACACCGTGTCAGAGCATTCTCTATTATACCTGTCCTTATACACCGTGTCAGAGCATTATCTATTACACCTGTCCTTATACACCATGTCAGATGATTATATATTATACCTGTCCTTATACACCGTGTCAGAGCATTATCTATTACACCTGTCCTTATACACCGTGTCAGAGCATTCTCTATTACACCTGTCCTTTCTATTATACTTGTCCTTATACACCGTGTCAGAGCATTATCTATTATACCTGTCCTTATACACCGTGTCAGAGCATTATCTATTATACCTGTCCTTATACACCGTGTCACAGCATTCTCTATTTTACCTGTCCTCATACACCCTGTCAGAGCATTATCTCTTCTACCTGTCCTTATACATTATGTCAGAGCATCCTCTATTACACCTGTCCTCATACACCATGTCAAAGCATTATCTATTATACTTGTCCTTATACACAGTGTCAGAGCATTATCTATTATACTTGTCCTTATACACCGTGTCAGAGCATTCTCTATTACACCTGTCCTAATACACTATGTCAGAGCATTCTCTATTATACCTGTCCTTATACACCGTGTCAGAGCATTATCTATTATACCTGTCCTTATACACCATGTCAGAGCATTATCTATTATACCTGTCCTTATACATTATGTCAGAGCATTATCTATTATACCTGTCCTTATACACCGTGTCAGAGCATTCTCTATTACACCTGTCCTTATACACCATGTCAGAGCATTATCTATTATACCTGTCCTATACACCATGTCAGAGCATTCTCTATTATACCTGTCCTTATACACCATGTCAGAGCATTCTCTATTATACCTGTCCTTATACACCATGTCAGAGCATTATCTATTATACCTGTCCTTATACACCATGTCAGAGCATTCTCTATTTTACCTGTCCTCATACACCATGTCAGAGCATTCTCTATTATACCTGTCCTCATACACCCAGTCAGAGCATTCTCTATTACACCTGTCCTTATACACCGTGTCAGAGCATTATCTATTATACCTGTCCTTATACACCGTGTCAGAGCATTCTCTATTACACCTGTCCTAATACACTATGTCAGAGCATTCTCTATTATACCTGTCCTAATACATTATGTCAGAGCATTATCTATTATACCTGTCCTTATACACCGTGTCAGAGCATTCTCTATTACACCTGTCCTTATACACCATGTCAGAGCATTATCTATTATACCTGTCCTTATACACCATGTCAGAGCATTCTCTATTATACCTGTCCTTATACACCATGTCAGAGCATTCTCTATTATACCTGTCCTTATACACCATGTCAGAGCATTATCTATTATACCTGTCCTTATACACCATGTCAGAGCATTCTCTATTATACCTGTCCTCATACACCATGTCAGAGCATTCTCTATTATACCTGTCCTCATACACCCAGTCAGAGCATTCTCTATTACACCTGTCCTTATACACCGTGTCAGAGCATTATCTATTATACCTGTCCTTATACACTATGTCAGAGCATTCTCTATTACACCTGTCCTTATACACCATGTCAGAGCATTCTCTATTACACTTGTCCTCATACACTGTGTCAGAGCATTCTCTATTATACCTGTCCTTATACACCGTGTCACAGCATTATCTATTATACCTGTCCTCATACACCATGTCAGAGCATTATCTATTACACCTGTCCTTATACACCATGTCAGAGCATTCTCTATTACTCCTGTCCTCATACACCGTGTCAGAGCATTCTATATTACACCTGTCCTTATACACCATGTCAGAGCATTCTCTATTACAACTGTCCTTGTACACCATGTCAGAGTATTCTCTATTATACCTGTCCTTATACACCATGTCAGAGTATTCTCTATTATACCTGTCCTTATACACCATGTCAGAGTATTCTCTATTATACCTGTCCTTATACACCGTGTCAGAGCATTCTCTATTATACCTGTCCTTATACACCGTGTCAGAGCATTATCTATTACACCTGTCCTTATACACCGTGTCAGAGCATTATCTATTACACCTGTCCTTATACACCGTGTCAGAGCATTCTCTATTACACCTGTCCTTATATACCGTGTCAGAGCATTCTCTATTACACCTGTCCTTATACACCGTGTCAGAGCAAAGAGCATTCTCTATTATACCTGTCCTTATACACCATGTCAGAGCATTATCTATTATACCTGTCCTTATACACCGTGTCAGAGCATTCTCTATTATACCTGTCCTCATACACCGTGTCAGAGCATTATCTATTACACCTGTCCTTATACACCGTGTCAGAGCATTCTCTGTTACACCTGTCCTCATACACCGTGTCAGAGCAAAGAGCATTCTCTATTACACCTGTCCTTATACACCGTGTCAGAGCATTATCTATTATACCTGTCCTTATACACCGTGTCAGAGCATTCTCTATTATACCTGTCATTATACACCATGTCAGAGCATTCTCTATTATACCTGTCCTTATACACCATGTCAGAGCATTCTCTATTATACCTGTCCTCATACACCGTGTCAGAGCATTCTCTATTATACCTGTCCTTATACACCGTGTCAGAGCATTATCTATTATACCTGTCCTTATACACCGTGTCAGAGCATTCTCTATTATACCTGTCCTCATACACCGTGTCAGAGCATTATCTATTATACCAGTCCGCATACACCGTGTCAGAGCATTCTCTATTATACCTGTCCTTTTACACCATGTCAGAGCATTATCTATTACACCTGTCCTTATACACCATGTCAGAGCATTATCTATTATACCTGTCCTCATACACCGTGTCAGAGCATTATCTATTATACCTGTCCTTATACACCGTGTCAGAGCATTATCTATTATACCTGTCCTTATACACCGTGTCAGAGCATTATCTATTATACCTGTCCTTATACACCGTGTCAGAGCATTCTCTATTCTACCTGTCCTTATACACCGTGTCAGAGCATTATCTATTATACCTGTCCTTATACATTATGTCAGAGCATTCTCTATTACACCTGTCCTTATACACCGTGTCAGAGCATTTTCTATTATACCTGTCCTCATACACCGTGTCAGAGCATTATCTATTATACCTGTCCTTATACATTATGTCACAGCATTCTCTATTACACCTGTCCTTATACACCGTGTCAGAGCATTCTCTATTACACCTGTCCTTATACACCGTGTCAGAGCATTCTCTATTACACCTGTCCTTATACACCGTGTCAGAGCATTATCTATTACACCTGTCCTTATACACCATGTCAGAGCATTATATATTATACCTGTCCTTATACACCGTGTCAGAGCATTATCTATTACACCTGTCCTTATACACCGTGTCAGAGCATTCTCTATTACACCTGTCCTATCTATTATACTTGTCCTTATACACCGTGTCAGAGCATTATCTATTATACCTGTCCTTATACACCGTGTCAGAGCATTATCTATTATACCTGTCCTTATACACCGTGTCACAGCATTCTCTATTTTACCTGTCCTCATACACCCTGTCAGAGCATTATCTCTTCTACCTGTCCTTATACATTATGTCAGAGCATCCTCTATTACACCTGTCCTCATACACCATGTCAAAGCATTATCTATTATACTTGTCCTTATACACCGTGTCAGAGCATTATCTATTATACCTGTCCTTATACACCATGTCAGAGCATTCTCTATTATACCTGTCCTCATACACCATGTCAAAGCATTATCTATTATACTTGTCCTTATACACCGTGTCAGAGCATTCTCTATTACACCTGTCCTAATACACTATGTCAGAGCATTCTCTATTATACCTGTCCTTATACACCATGTCAGAGCATTATCTATTATACCTGTCCTTATACACCATGTCAGAGCATTATCTATTATACCTGTCCTTATACATTATGTCAGAGCATTATCTATTCTACCTGTCCTTATACACCGTGTCAGAGCATTCTCTATTACACCTGTCCTTATACACCATGTCAGAGCATTATCTATTATACCTGTCCTTATACACTATGTCAGAGCATTCTCTATTATACCTGTCCTTATACACCATGTCAGAGCATTCTCTATTATACCTGTCCTTATACACCATGTCAGAGCATTATCTATTATACCTGTCCTTATACACCATGTCAAAGCATTCTCTATTTTACCTGTCCTCATACACCATGTCAGAGCATTCTCTATTATACCTGTCCTCATACACCCAGTCAGAGCATTCTCTATTACACCTGTCCTTATACACCGTGTCAGAGCATTATCTATTATACCTGTCCTAATACATTATGTCAGAGCATTATCTATTCTACCTGTCCTTATACACCGTGTCAGAGCATTCTCTATTACACCTGTCCTTATACACCATGTCAGAGCATTATCTATTATACCTGTCCTTATACACCATGTCAGAGCATTCTCTATT
Organism: Taudactylus pleione; assembly: GCA_031769625.1. Taxonomy (NCBI): domain Eukaryota; kingdom Metazoa; phylum Chordata; class Amphibia; order Anura; family Myobatrachidae; genus Taudactylus; species Taudactylus pleione. Next base: position 1,133,539 of record JAUIMM010001037.1, on the reverse strand, counting down.
ATACCTGTCCTTATACACCATGTCAGAGCATTCTCTATTATACCTGTCCTTATACACCATGTCAGAGCATTCTCTATTATACCTGTCCTTATACACCATGTCAGAGCATTCTCTATTATACCTGTCCTCATACACCATGTCAGAGCATTCTCTATTATACCTGTCCTCATACACCCAGTCAGAGCATTCTCTATTACACCTGTCCTTATACACCGTGTCAGAGCATTATCTATTATACCTGTCCTTATACACTATGTCAGAGCATTCTCTATTACACCTGTCCTTATACACCATGTCAGAGCATTCTCTATTACACCTGTCCTCATACACTGTGTCAGAGCATTCTCTATTATACCTGTCCTTATACACCGTGTCACAGCATTATCTATTATACCTGTCCTCATACACCATGTCAGAGCATTATCTATTACACCTGTCCTTATACACTATGTCAGAGCATTCTCTATTACACCTGTCCTTATACACCGTATCAGAGCATTCTCTATTATACCTGTCCTTATACACCATGTCAGAGCATTCTCTATTACTCCTGTCCTCATACACCGTGTCAGAGCATTCTATATTACACCTGTCCTTATACACCATGTCAGAGCATTCTCTATTACAACTGTCCTTGTACACCATGTCAGAGTATTCTCTATTATACCTGTCCTTATACACCATGTCAGAGTATTCTCTATTATACCTGTCCTTATACACCATGTCAGAGTATTCTCTATTATACCTGTCCTTATACACCGTGTCAGAGCATTCTCTATTATACCTGTCCTTATACACCGTGTCAGAGCATTATCTATTACACCTGTCCTTATACACCGTGTCAGAGCATTATCTATTACACCTGTCCTTATACACCGTGTCAGAGCATTCTCTATTACACCTGTCCTTATATACCGTGTCAGAGCATTCTCTATTACACCTGTCCTTATACACCGTGTCAGAGCAAAGAGCATTCTCTGTTATACCTGTCCTTATACACCATGTCAGAGCATTCTCTATTACACCTGTCCTTATACACCGTGTCAGAGCATTATCTATTATACCTGTCCTTATACACCGTGTCAGAGCATTCTCTGTTATACCTGTCCTTATACACCATGTCAGAGCATTATCTATTATACCTGTCCTCATACACCGTGTCAGAGCATTCTCTATTATACCTGTCCTTATACACCGTGTCAGAGCATTTTCTATTATACCTGTCCTTATACACCGTGTCAGAGCATTATCTATTACACCTGTCCTTATACACCGTGTCAGAGCATTCTCTATTACACCTGTCATTATATACCGTGTCAGAGCATTCTCTATTACACCTGTCCTTATACACCGTGTCAGAGCAAAGAGCATTCTCTATTATACCTGTCCTTATACACCATTTCAGAGCATTATCTATTATACCTGTCCTTATACACCGTGTCAGAGCATTCTCTATTATACCTGTCCTCATACACCGTGTCAGAGCATTATCTATTACACCTGTCCTTATACACCGTGTCAGAGCATTCTCTGTTACACCTGTCCTCATACACCGTGTCAGAGCAAAGAGCATTCTCTATTACACCTGTCCTTATACACCGTGTCAGAGCATTCTCTATTATACCTGTCATTATACACCATGTCAGAGCATTCTCTATTATACCTGTCCTTATACACCATGTCAGAGAATTCTCTATTATACCTGTCCTCATACACCGTGTCAGAGCATTCTCTATTATACCTGTCCTTATACACCGTGTCAGAGCATTATCTATTATACCTGTCCTTATACACCGTGTCAGAGCATTCTCTATTATACCTGTCCTCATACACCGTGTCAGAGCATTATCTATTATACCAGTCCGCATACACCGTGTCAGAGCATTCTCTATTATACCTGTCCTTTTACACCATGTCAGAGCATTATCTATTACACCTGTCCTTATACACCATGTCAGAGCATTATCTATTATACCTGTCCTCATACACCGTGTCAGAGCATTATCTATTATACCTGTCCTTATACACCGTGTCAGAGCATTATCTATTATACCTGTCCTTATACACCGTGTCAGAGCATTACCTATTATACTTGTCCTTATACACCGTGTCAGAGCATTCTCTATTATACCTGTCCTTATACACCATATCAGAGCATTATCTATTATACCTGTCCTCATACACCGTGTCAGAGCATTCTCTATTATACCTGTCCTTATACACCGTGTCAGAGCATTCTCTATTATACCTGTCCTCATACACCATGTCAGAGTATTATCAATTATACCTGTCCTTATACACCATGTCAGAGCATTCTCTATTATACCTGTCCTCATACACCATGTCAGAGCATTATCTATTATACCTGTCCTCATACACCGTGTCAGAGCATTATCTATTATACCTGTCCTCATACACCGTGTCAGAGCATTATCTATTATACCTGTCCTCGTACACCGTGTCAGAGCATTATCTATTATACCTGTCCTTATACACCGTGTCAGAGCATTCTCTATTATACCTGTCCTCATACACCGTGTCAGAGCATTCTCTATTATACCTGTCCTCATACACCGTGTCAGAGCATTCTCTATTATACCTGTCCTCATACACCGTGTCAGAGCATTATCTATTATACCTGTCCTCATACACCGTGTCAGAGCATTATCTATTCTACCTGTCCTCATAGACCGTGTCAGAGCATTCTCTATTATACCTGTCCTCATACACCATATCAGAGCATTATCTATTATACCTGTCCTCATACACCGTGTCAGAGCATTCTCTATTATACCTGTCCTTATACACCGTGTCAGAGCATTCTCTATTATACCTGTCCTCATACACCGTGTCAGAGCATTATCTATTATACCTGTCCTTATACACCATGTCAGAGCATTCTCTATTATACCTGTCCTCATACACCGTGTCAGAGCATTATCTATTATACCTGTCCTTATACACCGTGTCAGAGCATTCTCTATTATACCTGTCCTCATACACCGTGTCAGAGCATTCTCTATTACACCTGTCCTTTTACACTATGTCAGAGCATTCTCTATTATACCTGTCCTTATACACTATGTCAGAGCATTATCTATTACACCTCTCCTTATACACCGTGTCAGAGCATTCTCTATTATACCTGTCCTTATACACCGTGTCAGAGCATTCTCTATTATACCTGTCATTATACACCGTGTCAGAGCATTCTCTATTATACCTGTCCTCATACACCGTGTCAGAGCATTCTCTATTACACCTGTCCTTTTACACTATGTCAGTGCATTCTCTATTACACCTCTCCTTATACACCGTGTCAGAGCATTCTCTATTATACCTGTCCTTATACACTGTGTCAGAGCATTCTCTATTATACCTGTCATTATACACCGTGTCAGAGCATTTTCTATTACACCTGTCCTTATACACCATGTCAGAGCATTCTCTATTACACCTGTCCTCATACACCGTGTCAGAGCATTATCTATTACACCTGTCCTCATACACCGTGTCAGAGCATTATCTATTATACCTGTCCTTATACACCCTGTATATGCCGGAATTATGACACACAATACACTATGTATGACACATATAATGGGTTACTGTGATCACTGGTCCTGTATATGCTGGAATTTTGACACACAATACACTATGTATGACACATATAATGAGTTACTGTGATTGCTGCTTCCTGTATATACTGGAATTATGACACACAATACACTATGTATGACACATATAAATTGTTACTCTCGTCACTGGTCCTGTATATGCTGGAATTATGACACACAATACACTATGTATGACACATATAATGGGTTACTGTGATCGCTGGTCCTGTATATCCTGGAATTATGACCCACAATACACTATGTATGACACATATAATGGGTTTCAGTGATGACTGGTCCTGTACATGCTGGAATTATGACCCACAATACACTATGTATGACACATATAAGGGGTTACTGTAATCACTGGTCCTGTATATGCTGGAATTATGACACACAATACACTATGTATGACACTTATAATGGTTACTGTGATCACTGGTCCTGTATATGCTGGAATTATGACACACAATACACTATGTATGACACATATAATGGGTTACTGTGATCACTGGTCCTGTATATGCTGGAATTATGACACACAATACACTATGTATGACACATATAATGGGTTACTGTAATCACTGGTCCTGTATATGCTGGAATTATGACCCACAATACACCATGTATGACACATATAATGGGTTACTGTGATCACTGGTCCTGTATATGCTGGAATTATGACACACAATACACTATGTATGACACATATAATGGGTTACTGTGATCGCTGGTCCTGCATATGCTGGAATTATGACACACAATACACTATGTATGACACATATAATGGGTTACTGTAATCACTGGTCCTGTATATGCTGGAATTATGACCCACAATACACTATGTATGACACATATAATGGGTTACTGTGATCACTGGTCCTGTATATGCTGGAATTATGACACACAATACACTATGTATGTCACATATAAGGGGTTACTGTAATCACTGGTCCTGTATATGCTGGAATTATTACACACGATACACTATGTATGACACATAAAATGGTTTACTGTGATCACTGCTTCCTGTATATACTGGAATTATGACACATAATACACTATGTATGACACATATAATGGGTTACTGTGATCACTGGTCCTGTATATGCTGGAATTATGACACACAATACACTATGTATGACACATATAATGGGTTTCTGTGATCGCTGGTCCTGTATATGCTGGAATTATGACACACAATACGCTATGTATGACACATATAATGGGTTACTGTGATCGCTGGTCCTGTATATGCTGGAATTATGACACACAATACACTATGTATGACACATATAATGGGTTACTGTGATCACTGGTCCTGTATATACTGGAATTATGAAACACAATAGACTATGTATAACACATATAATGGGTTACTGTGATCGCTGGTCCTGTATATGCTGGAATTATGACACACAATACACTATGTATGACACATATAATGGGTTACTGTGATTGCTGGTCCTGTATATGCTGGAATTATGATACACAATACACTATGTATGACACATATAATGGGTTACTGTGATCACTGTATATGCTGGAATTATGACCCACAATACACTATGTATGACACACATAATAGGTTACTGTGATCACTGGTCCTGTATATGCTGGAATTATGACACACAATACACTATGTATGACACATATAATGGGTTACTGTGATCACTGTATATGCTGGAATTATGACACACAATACACTATGTATGACAAATATAATGGGTTACTGTGATCACTGTATATGCTGGAATTATGACACACAATACACTATGTATGACACATATAATGGATTACTGTGATTACTGGTCCTGTATATGCTGGAATTATGACACACAATACACTATGTATGACACATATAATGGGTTACTGTGATCACTGGTCCTGTACATGCTGGAATTATGACCCACAATACACTATGTATGACACACATAATAGGTTACTGTGATTGCTGGTCCTGTAAATGCTGGAATTATGACACAAAAAACAACATGTATGACACATATAATGGGTTACTGTGATCACTGGTCCTGTATATACTGGAATTATGACACAAAAAACAACATGTATGACACATATAATGGGTTACTGTGATCACTGGTCCTGTATATACTGGAATTATGACACACAATACACTATGTATGACACATATAATGGTTACTGTGATCATTGGTCCTGTGTATGCTGGAATTATGACACACACTACACTATGTATGACACATATAATGGGTTTCTGTGATGACTGGTCCTGTATATGCTGGAATTATGACACACAATACACTATGTATGACACATATAATGGGTTACTGTGATCACTGGTCCTGTATATGCTGGAATTATGACACACAATACACTATGTATGACACATATAATGGGTTACTGTGATCACTGGTCCTGTATATGCTGGAATTATGACACACACTACACTATGTATGACACATATAATGGGTTTCTGTGATGACTGGTCCTGTATATGCTGGAATTATGACACACACTACACTATGTATGACACATATAATGGTTACTGTGATCACTGGACCTGTAAATGCTGGAATTTTGACACAATACACTATGTATGACACATATAATGGGTTACTGTAATCACTGGTCCTGTATATGCTGGAATTATGCCCCACAATACACTGTGTATGTCACATATAAGGGGTTACTGTAATCACTGGTCCTGTATATGCTGGAATTATTACACACGATACACTATGTATGACACATATAATGGTTACTGTGATCACTGGTCCTGTAAATGCTGGAATTTTGACACACAATACACTATGTATGACACATATAATGGTTACTGTGATCACTGGTCCTGTATATGCTGGAATTATGACCCACAATACACTATGTATGACACATATAAAGGGTTACTGTGATCGCTGGTCCTGTATATGCTGGAATTCTGACACACAATACACTATGTATGACACTTATAATCGGTTACTGTGATCACTGGTCCTGTATATGCTGGAATTATGACACACAATACACTATGTATGACACATATACTGGGTTACTGTGATCGCTGGTCCTGTACATGCTGGAATTATGACACACAATACACTATGTATGACACATATAATGGGTTACTGTGATCACTGGTCCTGTATATGCTGGAATTATGACCCACAATACACTGTGTATGTCACATATAAGGGGTTACTGTAATCACTGGTCCTGTATATGCTGGAATTATTACACACGATACACTATGTATGACACATATAATGGTTACTGTAATCACTGGTCCTGTATATGCTGGAATTATGACCCACAATACACTGTGTATGTCACATATAAGGGGTTACTGTAATCACTGGTCCTGTATATGCTGGAATTATGACCCACAATACACTGTGTATGTCACATATAATGGGTTACTGTAATCACTGGTCCTGTATATACTGGAATTATGACACAAAAAACAACATGTATGACACATATAATGGGTTACTGTGATCACTGGTCCTGTATATACTGGAATTATGACACACAATACACTATGTATGACACATATAATGGTTACTGTGATCATTGGTCCTGTGTATGCTGGAATTATGACACACACTACACTATGTATGACACATATAATGGGTTTCTGTGATGACTGGTCCTGTATATGCTGGAATTATGACACACAATACACTATGTATGACACATATAATGGGTTACTGTGATCACTGGTCCTGTATATGCTGGAATTATGACACACAATACACTATGTATGACACATATAATGGGTTACTGTGATCACTGGTCCTGTATATCCTGGAATTATGACACACACTACACTATGTATGACACATATAATGGGTTTCTGTGATGACTGGTCCTGTATATGCTGGAATTATGACACACACTACACTATGTATGACACATATAATGGTTACTGTGATCACTGGACCTGTAAATGCTGGAATTTTGACACAATACACTATGTATGACACATATAATGGGTTACTGTAATCACTGGTCCTGTATATGCTGGAATTATGCCCCACAATACACTGTGTATGTCACATATAAGGGGTTACTGTAATCACTGGTCCTGTATATGCTGGAATTATTACACACGATACACTATGTATGACACATATAATGGTTACTGTGATCACTGGTCCTGTAAATGCTGGAATTTTGACACACAATACACTATGTATGACACATATAATGGTTACTGTGATCACTGGTCCTGTATATGCTGGAATTATGACCCACAATACACTATGTATGACACATATAAAGGGTTACTGTGATCGCTGGTCCTGTATATGCTGGAATTCTGACACACAATACACTATGTATGACACATATAATGGGTTACTGTGATCACTGGTCCTGTATATGCTGGAATTATGACACACAATACACTATGTATGACACTTATAATCGGTTACTGTGATCACTGGTCCTGTATATGCTGGAATTATGACACACAATACACTATGTATGACACATATACTGGGTTACTGTGATCGCTGGTCCTGTACATGCTGGAATTATGACACACAATACACTATGTATGACACATATAATGGGTTACTGTGATCACTGGTCCTGTATATGCTGGAATTATGACCCACAATACACTGTGTATGTCACATATAAGGGGTTACTGTAATCACTGGTCCTGTATATGCTGGAATTATTACACACGATACACTATGTATGACACATATAATGGTTACTGTAATCACTGGTCCTGTATATGCTGGAATTATGACCCACAATACACTGTGTATGTCACATATAAGGGGTTACTGTAATCACTGGTCCTGTATATGCTGGAATTATGACCCACAATACACTGTGTATGTCACATATAATGGGTTACTGTAATCACTGGTCCTGTATATGCTGGAATTATTACACACGATACACTATGTATGACACATATAATGGTTACTGTGATCACTGGTCCTGTAAATGCTGGAATTTTGACACACAATACACTATGTATGACACATATAATGGTTACTGTGATCACTGGTCCTGTATATGCTGGAATTATGACCCACAATACACTATGTATGACACATATAATGGGTTACTGTGATCGCTGGTCCTGTATATGCTGGAATTATGACACACAATACACTATGTATGACATATATAATGGGTTACTGTGATCGCTGGTCCTGTATATGCTGGAATTATGACACACAATACACTATGTATGACACATATAATGGGTTACTGTAATCACTGGTCCTGTATATGCTGGAATTATGACCCACAATACACTGTGTATGTCACATATAATGGGTTACTGTAATCACTGGTCCTGTATATGCTGGAATTATGACACACAATACACTATGTATGACACATATAATGGGTTACTGTGATCACTGGTCCTGTATATGCTGGAATTATTACACACGATACACTATGTATGACACATATAATGGTTACTGTGATCACTGGTCCTGTAAATGCTGGAATTATGACACACAATACACTATGTATGACACATATAATGGTTACTGTGATCACTGGTCCTGTATATGCTGGAATTATGACCCACAATACACTATGTATGACACATATAATGGGTTACTGTGATCGCTGGTCCTGTATATGCTGGAATTATGACACACAATACACTATGTATGACACATATAATGGGTTACTGTGATCGCTGGTCCTGTATATGCTGGAATTATGACACACAATACACTATGTATGACACATATACTGGGTTACTGTGATCGCTGGTCCTGTACATGCTGGAATTATGACACACAATACACTATGTATGACACATATAATGGGTTACTGTGATCACTGGTCCTGTACTTGCTGGAATTATGACACACAATACACTATGTATGACACATATAACGGGTTACTGTGATCGCTGGTCCTGTACTTGCTGGAATTATGACACATAATACACTATGTATGACACATATAAAAGGTTACTGTGATCACTGGTCCTGTATATGCTGGAATTATGACACACAATACACTATGTATGACACATATAACGGGTTACTGTGATCGCTGGTCCTGTACTTGCTGGAATTATGACACACAATACACTATATATGACACATATAATGGGTTACTGTGATCGCTGGTCCTGTATATGCTGGAATTATGACACACAATACACTATGTATGACACATATAATGGGTTACTGTGATCACTGGTCCTGTACTTGCTGGAATTATGACACACAATACACTATGTATGACATATATAACGGGTTACTGTGATCGCTGGTCCTGTACTTGCTGGAATTATGACACATAATACACTATGTATGACACATATAATAGGTTACTGTGATCACTGGTCCCGAACTTCCTGGAATTATGACACACAATACACTATGTATGACACATATAACGGGTTACTGTGATCGCTGGTCCTGTACTTGCTGGAATTATGACACACAATACACTATATATGACACATATAATGGGTTACTGTGATCGCTGGTCCTGTATATGCTGGAATTATGACACACAATACACTATGTATGACACATATAATAGGTTACTGTGATCACTGGTCCTGTACTTGCTGGAATTATGACACACAATACACTATGTATGACACATATAATAGGTTACTGTGATCACTGGTCCTGTACTTGCTGGAATTATGACACACAATACACTATGTATGACACATATAATGGGTTACTGTGATCACTTGTCCTGTATATGCTGGAATTATGACACACAATACACTATGTATGACACATATAGGTTACTGTGATCACTGGGCCTGTACTTGCTGGAATTATGACACACAATACACTATGTATGACTGTATAATGGGTTACTGTGATCACTGGTCCTGTATATGCTGGAATTATGACACACAATACACTATGTATGACACATATAATGGGTTACTGTGATCGCTGGTCCTGTATATGCTGGAATTATGACACACAATACACTATGTATGACACATATAATGGGTTACTGTGATCACTGGTCCTGTACTTGCTGGAATTATGACACACAATACACTATGTATGACACATATAACGGGTTACTGTGATCGCTGGTCCTGTACTTGCTGGAATTATGACACATAATACACTATGTATGACACATATAATAGGTTACTGTGATCACTGGTCCCGAACTTCCTGGAATTATGACACACAATACACTATGTATGACACATATAATGGGTTACTGTGATCGCTGGTCCTGTACTTGCTGGAATTATGACACACAATACACTATATATGACACATATAATGGGTTACTGTGATCGCTGGTCCTGTATATGCTGGAATTATGACACACAATACACTATGTATGACACATATAATAGGTTACTGTGATCACTGGTCCTGTACTTGCTGGAATTATGACACACAATACACTATGTATGACACATATAGGTTACTGTGATCACTGGTCCTGTACTTGCTGGAATTATGACACACAATACACTATGTATGACACATATAATAGGTTACTGTGATCACTGGTCCTGTACTTGCTGGAATTATGACACACAATACACTATGTATGACACATATAGGTTACTGTGATCACTGGGCCTGTACTTGCTGGAATTATGACACACAATACACTATGTATGACTGTATAATGGGTTACTGTGATCACTGGTCCTGTATATGCTGGAATTATGACACACAATACACTATGTATGACACATATAATGGGTTACTGTGATCACTGGTCCTGTATATGCTGGAATTATGACACACAATACACAATGTATGACACATATAATGGGTTACTGTGATCGCTGGTCCTGTGTATGCTGGAATTGTGACATACAATAGACTATGTATGACACATAATACACCATGTATGACACATATAATAGGTTACTGTGATCACTGGTCCTGTATATGCTGGAATTATGACCCACAATACACTATGTATGACATATATAATGGTTACTGTGATCACTGGTCCTGTATATGCTGGAATTATGACACACAATACACTATGTATAACACATATAAGGGGTTACTGTAATCACTGGTCCTGTATATGCTGGAATTATGACACACAATACACTATGTATGACACATATAATGGGTTTCTGTGATCGCTGGTCCTGTATATGCTGGAATTATGACACACCATACACTATGTATGACACATATAATGGGTTACTGTGATCACTGGTCCTGTATATGCTGGAATTATGACACACAATACACTATGTATGACACATATAATGGGTTACTGTGATCACTGGTCCTGTATAGGCTGGAATTATGACACACAATATACTATGTATGACACATATAATGGGTTACTGTGATCTCTGGTCCTGTATATGCTGGAATTATGACACACAATACAATATGTATGACACATATAATGGGTTACTGTACTCACTGGTCCTGTATATGGTGGAATTATGACACACAATACACTATGTATGACACATGTAATGGGTTACTGTGATCACTGGTCCTGTATATGCTGGATATATGACACACAATACACTATGTATGACACATATAATGGGTTACTGTGATCACTGGTCCTGTATATGCTGGAATTATGACACACAAAACACTATGTATGACACATATAAGTTGTTACTATGATCACTGGTCCTGTATATGCTGGAATTATGACACACAATACACTATGTATGACACATATAAGGGGTTACTGTGATCACTGGTCCTGTATATGCTGGAATTATGACACACAATACACTATGTATGACACATATAATGGGTTACTGTGATCGCTGGTCCTGTATATGCTGGAATTATGACACACAATACACTATGTATGACACATAAAATGGGTTACTGTGATCACTGTTCCTGTATATGCTGGAATTATGACACACAAAACACTATGTATGACACATATAATGGGTTACTGTGATCACTGGTCCTGTATATGCTGGTATTATGACACACAATACACTAAGTATGACACACATAATGAGTTACTGTGATCACTGGTCCTGTATATGCTGGAATTATGACACACAATACAGTATGTATGACACACATAATGAGTTACTGTGATCACTGGTCCTGTATATGCTGGAATTATGACACACAATACACTATGTATGACACACATAATGGGTTACTGTGATCACTGGTCCTGTATATGCTGGAATTATGACACACAATACACTATGTATGACACATATAATGGGTTACTGTGATCACTGGTCCTGTATATGCTGGAATTATGACACACAATACAATATGTATGACACATATAATGGGTTACTGTGATCGCTGGTCCTGTATATGCTGGAATTATGACACACAAAACACTATGTATGACAGATATAATGGGTTACTGTGATCACTGGTCCTGTATATGCTGGAATTATGACACAATACACTATGTATGACACATATAAGTTGTTACTCTGATCACTGGTCCTGTATATGCTGCAATTATGACACACAATACACTATGTATGACACATATAAGGGGTTACTGTGATCACTGGTCCTGTATATGCTGGAATTATGACACACAATACACTATGTATGACACATATAATGGGTTACTGTGATCGCTGGTCCTGTATATGCTGGAATTATGACACACAATACACTATGTATGACACATAAAATGGGTTACTGTGATCACTGTTCCTGTATATGCTGGAATTATGACACACAAAACACTATGTATGACACATATAATGGGTTACTGTGATCACTGGTCCTGTATATGCTGGAATTATGACACACAATACACTAAGTATGACACACATAATGAGTTACTGTGATCACTGGTCCTGTATATGCTGGAATTATGACACACAATACACTATGTATGACACACATAATGAGTTACTGTGATCACTGGTCCTGTATATGCTGGAATTATGACACACAATACACTATGTATGACACACATACTGGGTTACTGTGATCACTGGTCTTGTATATGCTGGAATTATGACACACAATACACTATGTATGACACATATAATGGGTTACTGTGATCACTGGTCCTGTATATGCTGGAATTATGACACACAATACAATATGTATGACACATATAATGGGTTACTGTGATCGCTGGTCCTGTATATGCTGGAATTATGACACACAAAACACTATGTATGACAGATATAATGGGTTACTGTGATCACTGGTCCTGTATATGCTGGAATTATGACACAATACACTATGTATGACACATATAAGTTGTTACTCTGATCACTGGTCCTGTATATGCTGCAATTATGACACACAATACACTATGTATGACACATATAATGGGTTACTGTGATCACTGGTCCTGTATATGCTGGAATTATGACACACAATACACTATGTATGACACATATAATGGGTTACTGTGATCGCTGGTCCTGTATATGCTGGAATTATGACACACAATACACTATGTATGACACATAAAATGGGTTACTGTGATCACTGTTCCTGTATATGCTGGAATTATGACACACAAAACACTATGTATGACACATATAATGGGTTACTGTGATCACTGGTCCTGTATATGCTGGAATTATGACACACAATACACTATGTATGACACACATAATGAGTTACTGTGATCACTGGTCCTGTATATGCTGGAATTATGACACACAATACACTATGTATGACACACATAATGGGTTACTGTGATCACTGGTCCTGTATATGCTGGAATTATGACACACAATACACTATGTATGACACACATAATGGGTTACTGTGATCGCTGGTCCTGTATATGCTGGAATTATGACACACAATACACTATGTATGACACATATAATGGCTTACTGTGATCACTGGTCCTGTATATGCTGGAATTAAGACACACAATACACTATGTTTGACACATATAATGGGTTACTGTGATCACTGGTCCTGTATATGCTGGAATTATGACACACAATACACTATGTATGACACATATAATGGCTTACTGTGATCGCTGGTCCTGTGTATGCTGGAATTATGACACACAATACACTATGTATGACACATAATGGGTTACTGTGATCGCTGGTCCTGTATATGCTGGAATTATGACACACAATACACTATGTATGACACATATAATGGGTTACTGTGATCACTGGTCCTGTATATGCTGGAATTATGACACACAATACACTATGTATGACACATATAAATTGTTACTCTCATCACAGGTCCTGTATATGCTGGAATTATGACACACAATACACTATGTATGACACATATAATGGGTTACTGTGATCGCTGGTCCTGTATATCCTGGAATTATGACCCACAATACACTATGTATGACACATATAATGGGTTTCTGTGATGACTGGTCCTGTACATGCTGGAATTATGACCCACAATACACTATGTATGACACATATAAGGGGTTACTGTAATCACTGGTCCTGTATATGCTGGAATTATGACCCACACTACACTATGTATGACACATATAATGGCTTTCTGTGATCACTGGTCCTGTACATGCTGGAATTATGACACACAATATACTATGTATGACACATATAATGGTTACTGTGATCACTGGTCCTGTATATGCTGGAATTATGACACACAATACACTATGTATGACAAATATAATGGGTTACTGTGATCACTGGTCCTGTACATGCTGGAATTATGACCCACAATACACTATGTATGACACACATAATGAGTTACTGTGATCACTGGTCCTGTATATGCTGGAATTATGACACACAATACACTATGTATGACACACATAATGGGTTACTGTGATCACTGGTCCTGTATATGCTGGAATTATGACACACAATACACTATGTATGACACATATAATGGGTTACTGTGATCACTGGTCCTGTATATGCTGGAATTATGACACACAATACAATATGTATGACACATATAATGGGTTACTGTGATCGCTGGTCCTGTATATGCTGGAATTATGACACACAAAACACTATGTATGACAGATATAATGGGTTACTGTGATCACTGGTCCTGTATATGCTGGAATTATGACACAATGCACTATGTATGACACATATAAGTTGTTACTCTGATCACTGGTCCTGTATATGCTGCAATTATGACACACAATACACTATGTATGACACATATAAGGGGTTACTGTGATCACTGGTCCTGTATATGCTGGAATTATGACACACAATACACTATGTATGACACATATAATGGGTTACTGTGATCGCTGGTCCTGTATATGCTGGAATTATGACACACAATACACTATGTATGACACATAAAATGGGTTACTGTGATCACTGTTCCTGTATATGCTGGAATTATGACACACAAAACACTATGTATGACACATATAATGGGTTACTGTGATCACTGGTCCTGTATATGCTGGAATTATGACACACAATACACTAAGTATGACACACATAATGAGTTACTGTGATCACTGGTCCTGTATATGCTGGAATTATGACACACAATACACTATGTATGACACACATAATGAGTTACTGTGATCACTGGTCCTGTATATGCTGGAATTATGACACACAATACACTATGTATGACACACATAATGGGTTACTGTGATCACTGGTCTTGTATATGCTGGAATTATGACACACAATACACTATGTATGACACATATAATGGGTTACTGTGATCACTGGTCCTGTATATGCTGGAATTATGACACACAATACAATATGTATGACACATATAATGGGTTACTGTGATCGCTGGTCCTGTATATGCTGGAATTATGACACACAAAACACTATGTATGACAGATATAATGGGTTACTGTGATCACTGGTCCTGTATATGCTGGAATTATGACACAATACACTATGTATGACACATATAAGTTGTTACTCTGATCACTGGTCCTGTATATGCTGCAATTATGACACACAATACACTATGTATGACACATATAATGGGTTACTGTGATCACTGGTCCTGTATATGCTGGAATTATGACACACAATACACTATGTATGACACATATAATGGGTTACTGTGATCGCTGGTCCTGTATATGCTGGAATTATGACACACAATACACTATGTATGACACATAAAATGGGTTACTGTGATCACTGTTCCTGTATATGCTGGAATTATGACACACAAAACACTATGTATGACACATATAATGGGTTACTGTGATCACTGGTCCTGTATATGCTGGAATTATGACACACAATACACTATGTATGACACACATAATGAGTTACTGTGATCACTGGTCCTGTATATGCTGGAATTATGACACACAATACACTATGTATGACACACATAATGGGTTACTGTGATCACTGGTCCTGTATATGCTGGAATTATGACACACAATACACTATGTATGACACACATAATGGGTTACTGTGATCGCTGGTCCTGTATATGCTGGAATTATGACACACAATACACTATGTATGACACATATAATGGCTTACTGTGATCACTGGTCCTGTATATGCTGGAATTAAGACACACAATACACTATGTATGACACATATAATGGGTTACTGTGATCACTGGTCCTGTATATGCTGGAATTATGACACACAATACACTATGTATGACACATATAATGGCTTACTGTGATCGCTGGTCCTGTGTATGCTGGAATTATGACACACAATACACTATGTATGACACATAATGGGTTACTGTGATCGCTGGTCCTGTATATGCTGGAATTATGACACACAATACACTATGTATGACACATATAATGGGTTACTGTGATCACTGGTCCTGTATATGCTGGAATTATGACACACAATACACTATGTATGACACATATAAATTGTTACTCTCATCACAGGTCCTGTATATGCTGGAATTATGACACACAATACACTATGTATGACACATATAATGGGTTACTGTGATCGCTGGTCCTGTATATCCTGGAATTATGACCCACAATACACTATGTATGACACATATAATGGGTTTCTGTGATGACTGGTCCTGTACATGCTGGAATTATGACCCACAATACACTATGTATGACACATATAAGGGGTTACTGTAATCACTGGTCCTGTATATGCTGGAATTATGACCCACACTACACTATGTATGACACATATAATGGGTTTCTGTGATGACTGGTCCTGTATATGCTGGAATTATGACACACAATAAACTATGTATGACACATATATTGGATTACTGTGATCACTGGTCCTGTATATGCTGGAATTATGACACAATACACTATGTATGACACATATAATGGGTTACTGTCATTTCTGGTCCTGTATATGCTGGAATTATGACACACAATACACTATGTATGACACATATAATGGGTTACTGTGATCACTGGTCCTGTATATGCTGGAATTATGACCCACAATACACTGTGTATGTCACATATAAGGGGTTACTGTAATCACTGGTCCTTTATATGCTGGAATTATTACACACGATACACTATGTATGACACATATAATGGTTACTGTGATCACTGGTCCTGTATATGCTGGAATTATGACCCACAATACACTATGTATGACACATATAATGGGTTACTGTGATCGCTGGTCCTGTATATGCTGGAATTATGACCCACAATACACTATGTATGACACATATAATGGGTTACTGTGATCGCTGGTCCTGTATATGCTGGAATTATGATACACAATACACTATGTATGACACATATAATGGTTACTGTGATCACTGGTCCTGTATATGCTGGAATTATGACACACAATACACTATGTATGACACATATAATGGGTTACTGTGAACGCTGATCCTGTGTATGCTGGAATTATGACCCACAATACACTATGTATGACACATATAATGGGTTACTGTGATCGCTGGTCCTGTATATGCTGCAATTGTGACACACAATACACTATGTATGACACATATAATGGGTTACTGTGATCGCTGGTCCTGTATATGCTGCAATTGTGACACACAATACACTATGTATGACACATATAATGGGTTACTGTGATCGCTGGTCCTGTATATGCTGGAATTATGACACACAATACACTAGGTATGACACATATAATGGTTACTGTGATCACTGGTCCTGTATATGCTGGAATTATGACACACAATACACTATGTATGACACATATAATGGGTTACTGTGATCGCCGGTCCTGTATATGCTGGAATTATGACACACAATACACTATGTATGACACATATAATGGTTACTGTGATCACTGGTCCTGTATATGCTGGAATTATGACACACAATACACAATGTATGACACATATAATGGGTTACTGTGATCACTGGTCCTGTATATGCTGGAATTATGACATACAATAGACTATGTATGACACATAATACACCATGTATGACACATATAATAGGTTACTGTGAACGCTGGTCCTGTATATGCTGGAATTATGACACACACTACACTATGTATGACACATATAGGTTACTGTGATCACTGGTCCTGTATATGCTGGAATTATGATACACAATACACTATGTATGACACATATAATGGGTTACTGTGATCGCTGGTCCTGTATATGCTGGAATTATGATACACAATACACTATGTATGACACATATAATGGTTACTGTGATCACTGGTGCTGTATATACTGGAATTATGACACACAATACACTATGTATGACACATATAATGGGTTACTGTGATCACTGGTCCTGTATATGCTGGAATTATGACACACAATACACAATGTATGACACATATAATGGGTTACTGTGATCGCTGGTCCTGTGTATGCTGGAATTATGACACACAATACACTATGTATGACACATATAATGGGTTACTGTGATCACTGGTCCTGTATATGCTGCAATTGTGACACACAATACACTATGTATGACACATATAATGGGTTACTGTGATCGCTGGTCCTGTATATGCTGCAATTGTGACACACAATACACTATGTATGACACATATAATGGGTTACTGTGATCACTGGTCCTGTGTATGCTGGAATTATCACACACAATACACTATGTATGACACATATAATGGGTTACTGTGATCACTGGTCCTGTATATGCTGGAATTATGACCCACACTACACTATGTTTGACACATATAATGGGTTTCTGTGATGACTGGTCCTGTATATGCTGGAATTATGACACACAATAAACTATGTATGACACATATATTGGATTACTGTGATCACTGGTCCTGTATATGCTGGAATTATGACACAATACACTATGTATGACACATATAATGGGTTACTGTCATTTCTGGTCCTGTATATGCTGGAATTATGACACACAATACACTATGTATGACACATATAATGGGTTACTGTGATCACTGGTCCTGTATATGCTGGAATTATGACCCACAATACACTGTGTATGTCACATATAAGGGGTTACTGTAATCACTGGTCCTTTATATGCTGGAATTATTACACACGATACACTATGTATGACACATATAATGGTTACTGTGATCACTGGTCCTGTATATGCTGGAATTATGACCCACAATACACTATGTATGACACATATAATGGGTTACTGTGATCGCTGGTCCTGTATATGCTGGAATTATGACCCACAATACACTATGTATGACACATATAATGGGTTACTGTGATCGCTGGTCCTGTATATGCTGGAATTATGATATACAATACACTATGTATGACACATATAATGGTTACTGTGATCACTGGTCCTGTATATGCTGGAATTATGACACACAATACACTATGTATGACACATATAATGGGTTACTGTGAACGCTGATCCTGTGTATGCTGGAATTATGACCCACAATACACTATGTATGACACATATAATGGGTTACTGTGATCGCTGGTCCTGTATATGCTGCAATTGTGACACACAATACACTATGTATGACACATATAATGGGTTACTGTGATCGCTGGTCCTGTATATGCTGCAATTGTGACACACAATACACTATGTATGACACATATAATGGGTTACTGTGATCGCTGGTCCTGTATATGCTGGAA
Organism: Taudactylus pleione; assembly: GCA_031769625.1. Taxonomy (NCBI): domain Eukaryota; kingdom Metazoa; phylum Chordata; class Amphibia; order Anura; family Myobatrachidae; genus Taudactylus; species Taudactylus pleione. The sequence goes on along the minus strand of JAUIMM010001037.1, from coordinate 1,112,997 downwards.
TTATGACACACAATACACTAGGTATGACACATATAATGGTTACTGTGATCACTGGTCCTGTATATGCTGGAATTATGACACACAATACACTATGTATGACACATATAATGGTTACTGTGATCACTGGTCCTGTATATGCTGGAATTATGACACACACTACACTATGTATGACACATATAATGGGTTTCTGTGATGACTGGTCCTGTATATGCTGGAATTATGACACACACTACACTATGTATGACACATATAATGGTTACTGTGATCACTGGACCTGTAAATGCTGGAATTTTGACACAATACACTATGTATGACACATATAATGGGTTACTGTAATCACTGGTCCTGTATATGCTGGAATTATGCCCCACAATACACTGTGTATGTCACATATAAGGGGTTACTGTAATCACTGGTCCTGTATATGCTGGAATTATTACACACGATACACTATGTATGACACATATAATGGTTACTGTGATCACTGGTCCTGTAAATGCTGGAATTTTGACACACAATACACTATGTATGACACATATAATGGTTACTGTGATCACTGGTCCTGTATATGCTGGAATTATGACCCACAATACACTATGTATGACACATATAAAGGGTTACTGTGATCGCTGGTCCTGTATATGCTGGAATTCTGACACACAATACACTATGTATGACACTTATAATCGGTTACTGTGATCACTGGTCCTGTATATGCTGGAATTATGACACACAATACACTATGTATGACACATATACTGGGTTACTGTGATCGCTGGTCCTGTACATGCTGGAATTATGACACACAATACACTATGTATGACACATATAATGGGTTACTGTGATCACTGGTCCTGTATATGCTGGAATTATGACCCACAATACACTGTGTATGTCACATATAAGGGGTTACTGTAATCACTGGTCCTGTATATGCTGGAATTATTACACACGATACACTATGTATGACACATATAATGGTTACTGTAATCACTGGTCCTGTATATGCTGGAATTATGACCCACAATACACTGTGTATGTCACATATAAGGGGTTACTGTAATCACTGGTCCTGTATATGCTGGAATTATGACCCACAATACACTGTGTATGTCACATATAATGGGTTACTGTAATCACTGGTCCTGTATATACTGGAATTATGACACAAAAAACAACATGTATGACACATATAATGGGTTACTGTGATCACTGGTCCTGTATATACTGGAATTATGACACACAATACACTATGTATGACACATATAATGGTTACTGTGATCATTGGTCCTGTGTATGCTGGAATTATGACACACACTACACTATGTATGACACATATAATGGGTTTCTGTGATGACTGGTCCTGTATATGCTGGAATTATGACACACAATACACTATGTATGACACATATAATGGGTTACTGTGATCACTGGTCCTGTATATGCTGGAATTATGACACACAATACACTATGTATGACACATATAATGGGTTACTGTGATCACTGGTCCTGTATATGCTGGAATTATGACACACACTACACTATGTATGACACATATAATGGGTTTCTGTGATGACTGGTCCTGTATATGCTGGAATTATGACACACACTACACTATGTATGACACATATAATGGTTACTGTGATCACTGGACCTGTAAATGCTGGAATTTTGACACAATACACTATGTATGACACATATAATGGGTTACTGTAATCACTGGTCCTGTATATGCTGGAATTATGCCCCACAATACACTGTGTATGTCACATATAAGGGGTTACTGTAATCACTGGTCCTGTATATGCTGGAATTATTACACACGATACACTATGTATGACACATATAATGGTTACTGTGATCACTGGTCCTGTAAATGCTGGAATTTTGACACACAATACACTATGTATGACACATATAATGGTTACTGTGATCACTGGTCCTGTATATGCTGGAATTATGACCCACAATACACTATGTATGACACATATAAAGGGTTACTGTGATCGCTGGTCCTGTATATGCTGGAATTCTGACACACAATACACTATGTATGACACATATAATGGGTTACTGTGATCACTGGTCCTGTATATGCTGGAATTATGACACACAATACACTATGTATGACACTTATAATCGGTTACTGTGATCACTGGTCCTGTATATGCTGGAATTATGACACACAATACACTATGTATGACACATATACTGGGTTACTGTGATCGCTGGTCCTGTACATGCTGGAATTATGACACACAATACACTATGTATGACACATATAATGGGTTACTGTGATCACTGGTCCTGTATATGCTGGAATTATGACCCACAATACACTGTGTATGTCACATATAAGGGGTTACTGTAATCACTGGTCCTGTATATGCTGGAATTATTACACACGATACACTATGTATGACACATATAATGGTTACTGTAATCACTGGTCCTGTATATGCTGGAATTATGACCCACAATACACTGTGTATGTCACATATAAGGGGTTACTGTAATCACTGGTCCTGTATATGCTGGAATTATGACCCACAATACACTGTGTATGTCACATATAATGGGTTACTGTAATCACTGGTCCTGTATATGCTGGAATTATTACACACGATACACTATGTATGACACATATAATGGTTACTGTGATCACTGGTCCTGTAAATGCTGGAATTTTGACACACAATACACTATGTATGACACATATAATGGTTACTGTGATCACTGGTCCTGTATATGCTGGAATTATGACCCACAATACACTATGTATGACACATATAATGGGTTACTGTGATCGCTGGTCCTGTATATGCTGGAATTATGACACACAATACACTATGTATGACATATATAATGGGTTACTGTGATCGCTGGTCCTGTATATGCTGGAATTATGACACACAATACACTATGTATGACACATATAATGGGTTACTGTAATCACTGGTCCTGTATATGCTGGAATTATGACCCACAATACACTGTGTATGTCACATATAATGGGTTACTGTAATCACTGGTCCTGTATATGCTGGAATTATGACACACAATACACTATGTATGACACATATAATGGGTTACTGTGATCACTGGTCCTGTATATGCTGGAATTATTACACACGATACACTATGTATGACACATATAATGGTTACTGTGATCACTGGTCCTGTAAATGCTGGAATTATGACACACAATACACTATGTATGACACATATAATGGTTACTGTGATCACTGGTCCTGTATATGCTGGAATTATGACCCACAATACACTATGTATGACACATATAATGGGTTACTGTGATCGCTGGTCCTGTATATGCTGGAATTATGACACACAATACACTATGTATGACACATATAATGGGTTACTGTGATCGCTGGTCCTGTATATGCTGGAATTATGACACACAATACACTATGTATGACACATATACTGGGTTACTGTGATCGCTGGTCCTGTACATGCTGGAATTATGACACACAATACACTATGTATGACACATATAATGGGTTACTGTGATCACTGGTCCTGTACTTGCTGGAATTATGACACACAATACACTATGTATGACACATATAACGGGTTACTGTGATCGCTGGTCCTGTACTTGCTGGAATTATGACACATAATACACTATGTATGACACATATAAAAGGTTACTGTGATCACTGGTCCTGTATATGCTGGAATTATGACACACAATACACTATGTATGACACATATAACGGGTTACTGTGATCGCTGGTCCTGTACTTGCTGGAATTATGACACACAATACACTATATATGACACATATAATGGGTTACTGTGATCGCTGGTCCTGTATATGCTGGAATTATGACACACAATACACTATGTATGACACATATAATGGGTTACTGTGATCACTGGTCCTGTACTTGCTGGAATTATGACACACAATACACTATGTATGACATATATAACGGGTTACTGTGATCGCTGGTCCTGTACTTGCTGGAATTATGACACATAATACACTATGTATGACACATATAATAGGTTACTGTGATCACTGGTCCCGAACTTCCTGGAATTATGACACACAATACACTATGTATGACACATATAACGGGTTACTGTGATCGCTGGTCCTGTACTTGCTGGAATTATGACACACAATACACTATATATGACACATATAATGGGTTACTGTGATCGCTGGTCCTGTATATGCTGGAATTATGACACACAATACACTATGTATGACACATATAATAGGTTACTGTGATCACTGGTCCTGTACTTGCTGGAATTATGACACACAATACACTATGTATGACACATATAATAGGTTACTGTGATCACTGGTCCTGTACTTGCTGGAATTATGACACACAATACACTATGTATGACACATATAATGGGTTACTGTGATCACTTGTCCTGTATATGCTGGAATTATGACACACAATACACTATGTATGACACATATAGGTTACTGTGATCACTGGGCCTGTACTTGCTGGAATTATGACACACAATACACTATGTATGACTGTATAATGGGTTACTGTGATCACTGGTCCTGTATATGCTGGAATTATGACACACAATACACTATGTATGACACATATAATGGGTTACTGTGATCGCTGGTCCTGTATATGCTGGAATTATGACACACAATACACTATGTATGACACATATAATGGGTTACTGTGATCACTGGTCCTGTACTTGCTGGAATTATGACACACAATACACTATGTATGACACATATAACGGGTTACTGTGATCGCTGGTCCTGTACTTGCTGGAATTATGACACATAATACACTATGTATGACACATATAATAGGTTACTGTGATCACTGGTCCCGAACTTCCTGGAATTATGACACACAATACACTATGTATGACACATATAATGGGTTACTGTGATCGCTGGTCCTGTACTTGCTGGAATTATGACACACAATACACTATATATGACACATATAATGGGTTACTGTGATCGCTGGTCCTGTATATGCTGGAATTATGACACACAATACACTATGTATGACACATATAATAGGTTACTGTGATCACTGGTCCTGTACTTGCTGGAATTATGACACACAATACACTATGTATGACACATATAATAGGTTACTGTGATCACTGGTCCTGTACTTGCTGGAATTATGACACACAATACACTATGTATGACACATATAGGTTACTGTGATCACTGGGCCTGTACTTGCTGGAATTATGACACACAATACACTATGTATGACTGTATAATGGGTTACTGTGATCACTGGTCCTGTATATGCTGGAATTATGACACACAATACACTATGTATGACACATATAATGGGTTACTGTGATCACTGGTCCTGTATATGCTGGAATTATGACACACAATACACAATGTATGACACATATAATGGGTTACTGTGATCGCTGGTCCTGTGTATGCTGGAATTGTGACATACAATAGACTATGTATGACACATAATACACCATGTATGACACATATAATAGGTTACTGTGATCACTGGTCCTGTATATGCTGGAATTATGACCCACAATACACTATGTATGACATATATAATGGTTACTGTGATCACTGGTCCTGTATATGCTGGAATTATGACACACAATACACTATGTATAACACATATAAGGGGTTACTGTAATCACTGGTCCTGTATATGCTGGAATTATGACACACAATACACTATGTATGACACATATAATGGGTTTCTGTGATCGCTGGTCCTGTATATGCTGGAATTATGACACACCATACACTATGTATGACACATATAATGGGTTACTGTGATCACTGGTCCTGTATATGCTGGAATTATGACACACAATACACTATGTATGACACATATAATGGGTTACTGTGATCACTGGTCCTGTATAGGCTGGAATTATGACACACAATATACTATGTATGACACATATAATGGGTTACTGTGATCTCTGGTCCTGTATATGCTGGAATTATGACACACAATACAATATGTATGACACATATAATGGGTTACTGTACTCACTGGTCCTGTATATGGTGGAATTATGACACACAATACACTATGTATGACACATGTAATGGGTTACTGTGATCACTGGTCCTGTATATGCTGGATATATGACACACAATACACTATGTATGACACATATAATGGGTTACTGTGATCACTGGTCCTGTATATGCTGGAATTATGACACACAAAACACTATGTATGACACATATAAGTTGTTACTATGATCACTGGTCCTGTATATGCTGGAATTATGACACACAATACACTATGTATGACACATATAAGGGGTTACTGTGATCACTGGTCCTGTATATGCTGGAATTATGACACACAATACACTATGTATGACACATATAATGGGTTACTGTGATCGCTGGTCCTGTATATGCTGGAATTATGACACACAATACACTATGTATGACACATAAAATGGGTTACTGTGATCACTGTTCCTGTATATGCTGGAATTATGACACACAAAACACTATGTATGACACATATAATGGGTTACTGTGATCACTGGTCCTGTATATGCTGGTATTATGACACACAATACACTAAGTATGACACACATAATGAGTTACTGTGATCACTGGTCCTGTATATGCTGGAATTATGACACACAATACAGTATGTATGACACACATAATGAGTTACTGTGATCACTGGTCCTGTATATGCTGGAATTATGACACACAATACACTATGTATGACACACATAATGGGTTACTGTGATCACTGGTCCTGTATATGCTGGAATTATGACACACAATACACTATGTATGACACATATAATGGGTTACTGTGATCACTGGTCCTGTATATGCTGGAATTATGACACACAATACAATATGTATGACACATATAATGGGTTACTGTGATCGCTGGTCCTGTATATGCTGGAATTATGACACACAAAACACTATGTATGACAGATATAATGGGTTACTGTGATCACTGGTCCTGTATATGCTGGAATTATGACACAATACACTATGTATGACACATATAAGTTGTTACTCTGATCACTGGTCCTGTATATGCTGCAATTATGACACACAATACACTATGTATGACACATATAAGGGGTTACTGTGATCACTGGTCCTGTATATGCTGGAATTATGACACACAATACACTATGTATGACACATATAATGGGTTACTGTGATCGCTGGTCCTGTATATGCTGGAATTATGACACACAATACACTATGTATGACACATAAAATGGGTTACTGTGATCACTGTTCCTGTATATGCTGGAATTATGACACACAAAACACTATGTATGACACATATAATGGGTTACTGTGATCACTGGTCCTGTATATGCTGGAATTATGACACACAATACACTAAGTATGACACACATAATGAGTTACTGTGATCACTGGTCCTGTATATGCTGGAATTATGACACACAATACACTATGTATGACACACATAATGAGTTACTGTGATCACTGGTCCTGTATATGCTGGAATTATGACACACAATACACTATGTATGACACACATACTGGGTTACTGTGATCACTGGTCTTGTATATGCTGGAATTATGACACACAATACACTATGTATGACACATATAATGGGTTACTGTGATCACTGGTCCTGTATATGCTGGAATTATGACACACAATACAATATGTATGACACATATAATGGGTTACTGTGATCGCTGGTCCTGTATATGCTGGAATTATGACACACAAAACACTATGTATGACAGATATAATGGGTTACTGTGATCACTGGTCCTGTATATGCTGGAATTATGACACAATACACTATGTATGACACATATAAGTTGTTACTCTGATCACTGGTCCTGTATATGCTGCAATTATGACACACAATACACTATGTATGACACATATAATGGGTTACTGTGATCACTGGTCCTGTATATGCTGGAATTATGACACACAATACACTATGTATGACACATATAATGGGTTACTGTGATCGCTGGTCCTGTATATGCTGGAATTATGACACACAATACACTATGTATGACACATAAAATGGGTTACTGTGATCACTGTTCCTGTATATGCTGGAATTATGACACACAAAACACTATGTATGACACATATAATGGGTTACTGTGATCACTGGTCCTGTATATGCTGGAATTATGACACACAATACACTATGTATGACACACATAATGAGTTACTGTGATCACTGGTCCTGTATATGCTGGAATTATGACACACAATACACTATGTATGACACACATAATGGGTTACTGTGATCACTGGTCCTGTATATGCTGGAATTATGACACACAATACACTATGTATGACACACATAATGGGTTACTGTGATCGCTGGTCCTGTATATGCTGGAATTATGACACACAATACACTATGTATGACACATATAATGGCTTACTGTGATCACTGGTCCTGTATATGCTGGAATTAAGACACACAATACACTATGTTTGACACATATAATGGGTTACTGTGATCACTGGTCCTGTATATGCTGGAATTATGACACACAATACACTATGTATGACACATATAATGGCTTACTGTGATCGCTGGTCCTGTGTATGCTGGAATTATGACACACAATACACTATGTATGACACATAATGGGTTACTGTGATCGCTGGTCCTGTATATGCTGGAATTATGACACACAATACACTATGTATGACACATATAATGGGTTACTGTGATCACTGGTCCTGTATATGCTGGAATTATGACACACAATACACTATGTATGACACATATAAATTGTTACTCTCATCACAGGTCCTGTATATGCTGGAATTATGACACACAATACACTATGTATGACACATATAATGGGTTACTGTGATCGCTGGTCCTGTATATCCTGGAATTATGACCCACAATACACTATGTATGACACATATAATGGGTTTCTGTGATGACTGGTCCTGTACATGCTGGAATTATGACCCACAATACACTATGTATGACACATATAAGGGGTTACTGTAATCACTGGTCCTGTATATGCTGGAATTATGACCCACACTACACTATGTATGACACATATAATGGCTTTCTGTGATCACTGGTCCTGTACATGCTGGAATTATGACACACAATATACTATGTATGACACATATAATGGTTACTGTGATCACTGGTCCTGTATATGCTGGAATTATGACACACAATACACTATGTATGACAAATATAATGGGTTACTGTGATCACTGGTCCTGTACATGCTGGAATTATGACCCACAATACACTATGTATGACACACATAATGAGTTACTGTGATCACTGGTCCTGTATATGCTGGAATTATGACACACAATACACTATGTATGACACACATAATGGGTTACTGTGATCACTGGTCCTGTATATGCTGGAATTATGACACACAATACACTATGTATGACACATATAATGGGTTACTGTGATCACTGGTCCTGTATATGCTGGAATTATGACACACAATACAATATGTATGACACATATAATGGGTTACTGTGATCGCTGGTCCTGTATATGCTGGAATTATGACACACAAAACACTATGTATGACAGATATAATGGGTTACTGTGATCACTGGTCCTGTATATGCTGGAATTATGACACAATGCACTATGTATGACACATATAAGTTGTTACTCTGATCACTGGTCCTGTATATGCTGCAATTATGACACACAATACACTATGTATGACACATATAAGGGGTTACTGTGATCACTGGTCCTGTATATGCTGGAATTATGACACACAATACACTATGTATGACACATATAATGGGTTACTGTGATCGCTGGTCCTGTATATGCTGGAATTATGACACACAATACACTATGTATGACACATAAAATGGGTTACTGTGATCACTGTTCCTGTATATGCTGGAATTATGACACACAAAACACTATGTATGACACATATAATGGGTTACTGTGATCACTGGTCCTGTATATGCTGGAATTATGACACACAATACACTAAGTATGACACACATAATGAGTTACTGTGATCACTGGTCCTGTATATGCTGGAATTATGACACACAATACACTATGTATGACACACATAATGAGTTACTGTGATCACTGGTCCTGTATATGCTGGAATTATGACACACAATACACTATGTATGACACACATAATGGGTTACTGTGATCACTGGTCTTGTATATGCTGGAATTATGACACACAATACACTATGTATGACACATATAATGGGTTACTGTGATCACTGGTCCTGTATATGCTGGAATTATGACACACAATACAATATGTATGACACATATAATGGGTTACTGTGATCGCTGGTCCTGTATATGCTGGAATTATGACACACAAAACACTATGTATGACAGATATAATGGGTTACTGTGATCACTGGTCCTGTATATGCTGGAATTATGACACAATACACTATGTATGACACATATAAGTTGTTACTCTGATCACTGGTCCTGTATATGCTGCAATTATGACACACAATACACTATGTATGACACATATAATGGGTTACTGTGATCACTGGTCCTGTATATGCTGGAATTATGACACACAATACACTATGTATGACACATATAATGGGTTACTGTGATCGCTGGTCCTGTATATGCTGGAATTATGACACACAATACACTATGTATGACACATAAAATGGGTTACTGTGATCACTGTTCCTGTATATGCTGGAATTATGACACACAAAACACTATGTATGACACATATAATGGGTTACTGTGATCACTGGTCCTGTATATGCTGGAATTATGACACACAATACACTATGTATGACACACATAATGAGTTACTGTGATCACTGGTCCTGTATATGCTGGAATTATGACACACAATACACTATGTATGACACACATAATGGGTTACTGTGATCACTGGTCCTGTATATGCTGGAATTATGACACACAATACACTATGTATGACACACATAATGGGTTACTGTGATCGCTGGTCCTGTATATGCTGGAATTATGACACACAATACACTATGTATGACACATATAATGGCTTACTGTGATCACTGGTCCTGTATATGCTGGAATTAAGACACACAATACACTATGTATGACACATATAATGGGTTACTGTGATCACTGGTCCTGTATATGCTGGAATTATGACACACAATACACTATGTATGACACATATAATGGCTTACTGTGATCGCTGGTCCTGTGTATGCTGGAATTATGACACACAATACACTATGTATGACACATAATGGGTTACTGTGATCGCTGGTCCTGTATATGCTGGAATTATGACACACAATACACTATGTATGACACATATAATGGGTTACTGTGATCACTGGTCCTGTATATGCTGGAATTATGACACACAATACACTATGTATGACACATATAAATTGTTACTCTCATCACAGGTCCTGTATATGCTGGAATTATGACACACAATACACTATGTATGACACATATAATGGGTTACTGTGATCGCTGGTCCTGTATATCCTGGAATTATGACCCACAATACACTATGTATGACACATATAATGGGTTTCTGTGATGACTGGTCCTGTACATGCTGGAATTATGACCCACAATACACTATGTATGACACATATAAGGGGTTACTGTAATCACTGGTCCTGTATATGCTGGAATTATGACCCACACTACACTATGTATGACACATATAATGGGTTTCTGTGATGACTGGTCCTGTATATGCTGGAATTATGACACACAATAAACTATGTATGACACATATATTGGATTACTGTGATCACTGGTCCTGTATATGCTGGAATTATGACACAATACACTATGTATGACACATATAATGGGTTACTGTCATTTCTGGTCCTGTATATGCTGGAATTATGACACACAATACACTATGTATGACACATATAATGGGTTACTGTGATCACTGGTCCTGTATATGCTGGAATTATGACCCACAATACACTGTGTATGTCACATATAAGGGGTTACTGTAATCACTGGTCCTTTATATGCTGGAATTATTACACACGATACACTATGTATGACACATATAATGGTTACTGTGATCACTGGTCCTGTATATGCTGGAATTATGACCCACAATACACTATGTATGACACATATAATGGGTTACTGTGATCGCTGGTCCTGTATATGCTGGAATTATGACCCACAATACACTATGTATGACACATATAATGGGTTACTGTGATCGCTGGTCCTGTATATGCTGGAATTATGATACACAATACACTATGTATGACACATATAATGGTTACTGTGATCACTGGTCCTGTATATGCTGGAATTATGACACACAATACACTATGTATGACACATATAATGGGTTACTGTGAACGCTGATCCTGTGTATGCTGGAATTATGACCCACAATACACTATGTATGACACATATAATGGGTTACTGTGATCGCTGGTCCTGTATATGCTGCAATTGTGACACACAATACACTATGTATGACACATATAATGGGTTACTGTGATCGCTGGTCCTGTATATGCTGCAATTGTGACACACAATACACTATGTATGACACATATAATGGGTTACTGTGATCGCTGGTCCTGTATATGCTGGAATTATGACACACAATACACTAGGTATGACACATATAATGGTTACTGTGATCACTGGTCCTGTATATGCTGGAATTATGACACACAATACACTATGTATGACACATATAATGGGTTACTGTGATCGCCGGTCCTGTATATGCTGGAATTATGACACACAATACACTATGTATGACACATATAATGGTTACTGTGATCACTGGTCCTGTATATGCTGGAATTATGACACACAATACACAATGTATGACACATATAATGGGTTACTGTGATCACTGGTCCTGTATATGCTGGAATTATGACATACAATAGACTATGTATGACACATAATACACCATGTATGACACATATAATAGGTTACTGTGAACGCTGGTCCTGTATATGCTGGAATTATGACACACACTACACTATGTATGACACATATAGGTTACTGTGATCACTGGTCCTGTATATGCTGGAATTATGATACACAATACACTATGTATGACACATATAATGGGTTACTGTGATCGCTGGTCCTGTATATGCTGGAATTATGATACACAATACACTATGTATGACACATATAATGGTTACTGTGATCACTGGTGCTGTATATACTGGAATTATGACACACAATACACTATGTATGACACATATAATGGGTTACTGTGATCACTGGTCCTGTATATGCTGGAATTATGACACACAATACACAATGTATGACACATATAATGGGTTACTGTGATCGCTGGTCCTGTGTATGCTGGAATTATGACACACAATACACTATGTATGACACATATAATGGGTTACTGTGATCACTGGTCCTGTATATGCTGCAATTGTGACACACAATACACTATGTATGACACATATAATGGGTTACTGTGATCGCTGGTCCTGTATATGCTGCAATTGTGACACACAATACACTATGTATGACACATATAATGGGTTACTGTGATCACTGGTCCTGTGTATGCTGGAATTATCACACACAATACACTATGTATGACACATATAATGGGTTACTGTGATCACTGGTCCTGTATATGCTGGAATTATGACCCACACTACACTATGTATGACACATATAATGGGTTTCTGTGATGACTGGTCCTGTATATGCTGGAATTATGACACACAATAAACTATGTATGACACATATATTGGATTACTGTGATCACTGGTCCTGTATATGCTGGAATTATGACACAATACACTATGTATGACACATATAATGGGTTACTGTCATTTCTGGTCCTGTATATGCTGGAATTATGACACACAATACACTATGTATGACACATATAATGGGTTACTGTGATCACTGGTCCTGTATATGCTGGAATTATGACCCACAATACACTGTGTATGTCACATATAAGGGGTTACTGTAATCACTGGTCCTTTATATGCTGGAATTATTACACACGATACACTATGTATGACACATATAATGGTTACTGTGATCACTGGTCCTGTATATGCTGGAATTATGACCCACAATACACTATGTATGACACATATAATGGGTTACTGTGATCGCTGGTCCTGTATATGCTGGAATTATGACCCACAATACACTATGTATGACACATATAATGGGTTACTGTGATCGCTGGTCCTGTATATGCTGGAATTATGATATACAATACACTATGTATGACACATATAATGGTTACTGTGATCACTGGTCCTGTATATGCTGGAATTATGACACACAATACACTATGTATGACACATATAATGGGTTACTGTGAACGCTGATCCTGTGTATGCTGGAATTATGACCCACAATACACTATGTATGACACATATAATGGGTTACTGTGATCGCTGGTCCTGTATATGCTGCAATTGTGACACACAATACACTATGTATGACACATATAATGGGTTACTGTGATCGCTGGTCCTGTATATGCTGCAATTGTGACACACAATACACTATGTATGACACATATAATGGGTTACTGTGATCGCTGGTCCTGTATATGCTGGAATTATGACACACAATACACTAGGTATGACACATATAATGGTTACTGTGATCACTGGTCCTGTATATGCTGGAATTATGACACACAATACACTATGTATGACACATATAATGGGTTACTGTGATCGCCGGTCCTGTATATGCTGGAATTATGACACACAATACACTATGTATGACACATATAATGGTTACTGTGATCACTGGTCCTGTATATGCTGGAATTATGACACACAATACACAATGTATGACACATATAATGGGTTACTGTGATCACTGGTCCTGTATATGCTGGAATTATGACATACAATAGACTATGTATGACACATAATACACCATGTATGACACATATAATAGGTTACTGTGAACGCTGGTCCTGTATATGCTGGAATTATGACACACACTACACTATGTATGACACATATAGGTTACTGTGATCACTGGTCCTGTATATGCTGGAATTATGATACACAATACACTATGTATGACACATATAATGGGTTACTGTGATCGCTGGTCCTGTATATGCTGGAATTATAATACACAATACACTATGTATGACACATATAATGGTTACTGTGATCACTGGTGCTGTATATACTGGAATTATGACACACAATACACTATGTATGACACATATAATGGGTTACTGTGATCACTGGTCCTGTATATGCTGGAATTATGACACACAATACACAATGTATGACACATATAATGGGTTACTGTGATCGCTGGTCCTGTGTATGCTGGAATTATGACACACAATACACTATGTATGACACATATAATGGGTTACTGTGATCACTGGTCCTGTATATGCTGCAATTGTGACACACAATACACTATGTATGACACATATAATGGGTTACTGTGATCGCTGGTCCTGTATATGCTGCAATTGTGACACACAATACACTATGTATGACACATATAATGGGTTACTGTGATCACTGGTCCTGTGTATGCTGGAATTATCACACACAATACACTATGTATGACACATATAATGGGTTACTGTGATCACTGGTCCTGTATATGCTGGAATTATGACACACAATACACTATGTATGACATATATAATGGTTACTGTGATCACTGGTCCTGTATATGCTGGACATATGACACACAATACACTATGTATGACACATATAATGGGTTACTGTGATCGCTGGTACTGTATATGCTGGAATTATGACACACAATAGACTATGTATGACACATATAATGGGTTACTGTGATCACTGGTCCTATATATGCTGGAATTATGACACACAATACACTATGTATGACACACATAATGAGTTACTGTGATCACTGGTCCTGTATATGCTGGAATTATGACACACAATACACTATGTATGACACACATAATGGGTTACTGTGATCACTGGTCCTGTATATGCTGGAATTATGACACACAATACACTATGTATGACACATATAATGGGTTACTGTGATCACTGGTCCTGTATATGCTGGAATTATGACACACAATACACTATGTATGATAAATATAATGGGTTACTGTGATCGCTGGTCCTGTATATGCTGGAATTATGACACACAAAACACTATGTATGACAGATATAATGGGTTACTGTGATCACTGGTCCTGTATATGCTGGAATTATGACACAATACACTATGTATGACACATATAAGTTGTTACTCTGATCACTGGTCCTGTATATGCTGGAATTATGACACACAATACACTATGTATGACACATATAAGGGGTTACTGTGATCACTGGTCCTGTATATGCTGGAATTATGACACACAATACACTATGTATGACACATATAATGGGTTACTGTGATCGCTGGTCCTGTATATGCTGGAATTATGACACACAATACACTATGTATGACACATAAAATGGGTTACTGTGATCACTGTTCCTGTATATGCTGGAATTATGACACACAAAACACTATTTATGACACATATAATGGTTACTGTGATCACTGGTCCTGTATATGCTGGAATTATGACACACAATACACTATGTATGACACACATAATGAGTTACTGTGATCACTGGTCCTGTATATGCTGGAATTATGACACACAATACACTATGTATGACACACATAATGAGTTACTGTGATCACTGGTCCTGTATATGCTGGAATTATGACACACAATACACTATGTATGACACACATAATGGGTTACTGTGATCACTGGTCCTGTATATGCTGGAATTATGACACACAATACACTATGTATGACACACATAATGGGTTACTGTGATCACTGGTCCTGTATATGCTGGAATTATGACACACAATACACTATGTATGACACATATAATGGGTTACTGTGATCACTGGTCCTGTATATGCTGGAATTATGACCCACAATACACTGTGTATGTCACATATAAGGGGTTACTGTAATGACTGGTCCTTTATATGCTGGAATTATTACACACAATACACTATGTATGACACATATAATGGTTACTGTGATCACTGGTCCTGTATATGCTGGAATTATGACCCACAATACACTATGTATGACACATATAAAGGTTACTGTGATCACTGGTCCTGTATATGCTGGAATTATGACCCACAATACACTATGTATGACACATATAATGGGTTACTGTGATCGCTGGTCCTGTATATGCTGGAATTATGACCCACAATACACTATGTATGACACATATAATGGGTTACTGTGATCGCTGGTCCTGTATATGCTGGAATTATGATACACAGTACACTATGTATGACACATATAATGGTTACTGTGATCACTGGTCCTGTATATGCTGGAATCATGACACACAATACACTATGTATGACACATATAATGGGTTACTGTGATCGCTGGTCCTGTACATGCTGGAATTATGACACACAATACACTATGTATGACACATATAATGGGTTACTGTGATCTCTGGTCCTGTATATGCTGGAATTATGACCCACAAAACACTATGTATGACATATATAATGGTTACTGTGATCACTGGTCCTGTATATGCTGGATATATGACACACAATACACTATGTATGACACATAATGGGTTACTGTGATTTCTGGTCCTGTATATGCTGGAATTATGACACACAATACACTATGTATGACACATATAATAGGTTACTGTGATCGCTGGTCCTGTATATGCTGGCATTATGACACACAATAGGCTATGTATGACACATATAATGGGTTACTGTGATCGCTGGTCCTGTATATACTGGAATTATGACACACAATAGACTATGTATGACACATATAATGGGTTTCTGTGATGACTGGTCCTGTACATGCTGGAATTATGACCCACAATACACTATGTATGACACATATAAGGGGTTACTGTAATCACTGGTCCTGTATATGCTGGAATTATGACCCACACTACACTATGTATGACACATATAATGGGTTTCTGTGATCACTGGTCCTGTACATGCTGGAATTATGACACACAATATACTATGTATGACACATATAATGGTTACTGTGATCACTGGTCCTGTATATGCTGGAATTATGACACACAATACACTATGTATGACAAATATAATGGGTTACTGTGATCACTGGTCCTGTACATGCTGGAATTATGACACACAATATACTATGTATGACACATATAATGGTTACTGTGATCACTGGTCCTGTATATGCTGGAATTATGACACACAATACACTATGTATGACAAATATAATGGGTTACTGTGATCACTGGTCCTGTATATGCTGGAATTATGACACACAATACACTATGTATGACAAATATAATGGGTTACTGTGATCACTGGTCCTGTATATGCTGGAATTATGACCCACAATACACTATGTATGACACATATAATGGGTTTCTGTGATGACTGGTCCTGTATATGCTGGAATTATGACACACAATACACTATGTATGACACATATATTGGATTACTGTGATCACTGGTCCTGTATATGCTGGAATTATGACACAATACACTATGTATGACACATATAATGGGTTACTGTGATTTCTGGTCCTGTATATGCTGGAATTATGACACACAATACACTATGTATGACACATATAATGGGTTACTGTGATCACTGGTCCTGTATATGCTGGAATTATGACCCACAATACACTGTGTATGTCACATATAAGGGGTTACTGTAATCACTGGTCCTTTATATGCTGGAATTATTACACACGATACACTATGTATGACACATATAATGGTTACTGTGATCACTGGTCCTGTATATGCTGGAATTATGACACACAATACACTATGTATGACACATATAATGGTTACTGTGATCACTGGTCCTGTATATGCTGGAACTATGACCCACAATACACTATGTATGACACATATAATGGGTTACTGTGAACGCTGGTCCTGTATATGCTGGAATTATGACCCACAATACACTATGTATGACACATATAATGGGTTACTGTGATCGCTGGTCCTGTATATGCTGGAATTATGATACACAATACACTATGTATGACACATATAATGGTTACTGTGATCACTGGTCCTGTATATGCTGGAATTATGACACACAATACACTATGTATGACACATATAATGGGTTACTGTGAACACTGGTCCTGTATATGCTGGAATTATGACACACAATACACAATGTATAACACATATAATGGGTTACTGTGAACGCTGGTCCTGTGTGTGCTGGAATTATGATATACAATAGACTATGTATGACACATAATACACCATGTATGACACATATAATAGGTTACTGTGATCACTGGTCCTGTATATGTTGGAATTATGACACACACTACACTATGTATGACACATATAGGTTACTGTGATCACTGGTCCTGTATATGCTGGAATTATGACACACAATACACTATGTATGACACATATAATGGGTTACTGTGATCACTGGTCCTGTATATGCTGGAATTATGACCCACAATACACTATGTATGACATATATAATGGTTACTGTGATCACTGGTCCTGTATATGCTGGACATATGACACACAATACACTATATATGACACATATAATGGGTTACTGTGATCGCTGGTACTGTATATGCTGGAATTATGACACACAATCGACTGTGTATGACACATATAATGGGTTACTGTGATCACTGGTCCTGTATATGCTGGAATTATGACACACAATACACCATGTATGACACATATAATAGGTTACTGTGATCGCTGGTCCTGTATATGCTGGAATCATGACACACAATACACTATGTATGACACATAAAATGGGTTACTGTGATCGCTGGTCCTGTACATGCTGGAATTATGACACACAATACACTATGTATGACACATATAATGGGTTACTGTGATCTCTGGTCCTGTATATGCTGGAATTATGACCCACAAAACACTATGTATGACATATATAATGGTTACTGTGATCACTGGTCCTGTATATGCTGGATATATGACACACAATACACTATGTATGACACATATAATGGGTTACTGTGATTTCTGGTCCTGTATATGCTGGAATTATGACACACAATACACTATGTATGACACATATAATAGGTTACTGTGATCGCTGGTCCTGTATATGCTGGCATTATGACACACAATAGGCTATGTATGACACATATAATGGGTTACTGTGATCGCTGGTCCTGTATATACTGGAATTATGACACACAATACACTGTGTATGACACATATAATGGGTTACTGTGATTGCTGGTCCTGTATATGCTGGAATTATGACACACAATACACTACGTATGACACATATAATGGATTACTGTGATCACTGGTCCTGTATATACTGGAATTATGACACACAATACACTATGTATGACACATATAATGGGTTACTGTGATCGCTGGTCCTGTATATACTGGAATTATGACACACAATACACTGTGTATGACACATATAATGGGTTACTGTGATTGCTGGTCCTGTATATGCTGGAATTATGACACACAATACACTACGTATGACACATATAATGGATTACTGTGATCACTGGTCCTGTATATACTGGAATTATGACACACAATACACAATGTATGACACATATAAGGGGTTACTGTGATCACTGGTCCTGTATATACTGGAATTATGACACACAATACACTATGTATGACACATATAATGGGTTACTGTGATCACTGGGCCTGTATATGCTGGAATTATGACACACAATACACTATGTATGACACATATAATGGGTTACTGTGATCACTGGTCCTGTATATGCTGCAATTGTGACACACAATACACTATGTATGACACATATAATGGGTTACTGTGATCGCTGGTCCTGTATATGCTGCAATTGTGACACACAATACACTATGTATGACACATATAATGGGTTACTGTGATCGCTGCTCCTGTATATGCTGGAATTATGACACACAATACACTATGTATGACACATATAATGGGTTACTGTGATCACTGGTCCTGTATATGCTGGAATTATCACACACAATACACTATGTATGACACATATAATGGGTTACTGTGATCACTGGTCCTGTGTATGCTGGAATTATCACACACAATACACTATGTATGACACATATAATGGGTTACTGTGATCACTGGTCCTGTATATGCTGGAATTATGACACACAATACACTATGTATGACATATATAATGGTTACTGTGATCACTGGTCCTGTATATGCTGGACATATGACACACAATACACTATGTATGACACATATAATGGGTTACTGTGATCGCTGGTACTGTATATGCTGGAATTATGACACACAATAGACTATGTATGACACATATAATGGGTTACTGTGATCACTGGTCCTATATATGCTGGAATTATGACACACAATACACCATGTATGACACATATAATAGGTTACTGTGATCGCTGGTCCTGTATATGCTGGAATTATGACACACAATACACTATGTATGACACATATAATGGGTTACTGTGATCACTGGTCCTGTATATGCTGGAATTATGACACACAATACAATATGTATGACACCCATAATGAATTACTGTGATCACTGGTCCTGTATATGCTGGAATTATGACACACAATACACTATGTATGACACACATAATGAGTTACTGTGATCACTGGTCCTGTATATGCTGGAATTATGACACACAATACACTATGTATGACACACATAATGGGTTACTGTGATCACTGGTCCTGTATATGCTGGAATTATGACACACAATACACTATGTATGACACATATAATGGGTTACTGTGATCACTGGTCCTGTATATGCTGGATATATGACACACAATACACTATGTATGACACATATAATGGGTTACTGTGATCGCTGGTCCTGTATATGCTGGAATTATGACACACAAAACACTATGTATGACAGATATAATGGGTTACTGTGATCACTGGTCCTGTATATGCTGGAATTATGACACAATACACTATGTATGACACATATAAGTTGTTACTCTGATCACTGGTCCTGTATATGCTGGAATTATGACACACAATACACTATGTATGACACATATAAGGGGTTACTGTGATCACTGGTCCTGTATATGCTGGAATTATGACACACAATACACTATGTATGACACATATAATGGGTTACTGTGATCGCTGGTCCTGTATATGCTGGAATTATGACACACAATACACTATGTATGACACATAAAATGGGTTACTGTGATCACTGTTCCTGTATATGCTGGAATTATGACACACAAAACACTATGTATGACACATATAATGGGTTACTGTGATCACTGGTCCTGTATATGCTGGAATTAGGACACACAATACACTATGTATGACACACATAATGAGTTACTGTGATCACTGGTCCTGTATATGCTGGAATTATGACACACAATACACTATGTATGACACACATAATGAGTTACTGTGATCACTGGTCCTGTATATGCTGGAATTATGACACACAATACACTATGTATGACACACATAATGGGTTACTGTGATCACTGGTCCTGTATATGCTGGAATTATGACACACAATACACTATGTATGACACACATAATGGGTTACTGTGATCACTGGTCCTGTATATGCTGGAATTATGACACACAATACACTATGTATGACACATATAATGGGTTACTGTGATCACTGGTCCTGTATATGCTGGAATTATGACACACAATACACTATGTATGACACATATAATGGGTTTCTATGATGACTGGTCCTGTATATGCTGGAATTATGACACACAATACACTATGTATGACACATATAATGGGTTACTGTGATCACTGGTCCTGTATATGCTGGAATTATGACACACAATACACTATGTATGACACACATAATGGGTTACTGTGATCACTGGTCCTGTATATGCTGGAATTATGACACACAATACACTATGTATGACACATATAATGGGTTACTGTGATCGCTGGTCCTGTATATGCTGGAATTATGACACACAATACACTATGTATGAGACATATATTGGATTACTGTGATCACTGGTCCTGTATATGCTGGAATTATGACACAATACACTATGTATGACACATATAATGGGTTACTGTGATCACTGGTCCTGTATATGCTGGAATTATGACCCACAATACACTGTGTATGTCACATATAAGGGGTTACTGTAATCACTGGTCCTTTATATGCTGGAATTATTACACACAATACACTATGTATGACACATATAATGGTTACTGTGATCACTGGTCCTGTATATGCTGGAATTATGACCCACAATACACTATGTATGACACATATAATGGTTACTGTGATCACTGGTCCTGTATATGCTGGAATTATGACCCACAATACACTATGTATGACACATATAATGGGTTACTGTGATCGCTGGTCCTGTATATGCTGGAATTATGACCCACAATACACTATGTATGACACATATAATGGGTTACTGTGATCGCTGGTCCTGTATATGCTGGAATTATGATACACAATACACTATGTATGACACATATAATGGTTACTGTGATCACTGGTCCTGTATATGCTGGAATTATGACACACAATACACAATGTATGACACATATAATGGGTTACTGTGATCGCTTGTCCTGTGTATGCTGGAATTATGACACACAATACACTATGTATGACACATATAATGGGTTACTGTGATCACTGGTCCTGTATATGCTGGAATTATGACCCACAATACACTATGTATGACATATATAATGGTTACTGTGATCACTGGTCCTGTATATGCTGGACATATGACACACAATACACTATGTATGACACATATAATGGGTTACTGTGATCGCTGGTACTGTATATGCTGGAATTATGACACATAATAGACTATGTATGACACATATAAAGGGTTACTGTGATCACTGGTCCTGTATATGCTGGAATTATGACACACAATACACTATGTATGACACATATAATGGGTTACTGTGATCTCTGGTCCTGTATATGCTGGAATTATGACCCACAAAACACTATGTATGACATATATAATGGTTACTGTGATCACTGGTCCTGTATATGCTGGATATATGACACACAATACACTATGTATGACACATATAATGGGTTACTGTGATTTCTGGTCCTGTATATGCTGGAATTATGACACACAATACACTATGTATGACACATATAATAGGTTACTGTGATCGCTGGTCCTGTATATGCTGGCATTATGACACACAATAGGCTATGTATGACACATATAATGGGTTACTGTGATCGCTGGTCCTGTATATACTGGAATTATGACACACAATAGACTATGTATGACACATATAATGGGTTACTGTGATTGCTGGTCCTGTATATGCTGGAATTATGACACACAATACACTATGTATGACACATATAATGGATTACTGTGATCGCTGGTCCTGTATATACTGGAATTATGACACACAATAGACTATGTATGACACATATAATGGGTTACTGTGATTGCTGGTCCTGTATATGCTGGAATTCTGACACACAATACACTATGTATGACACATATAATGGATTACTGTGATCACTGGTCCTGTATATACTGGAATTATGACACACAATACACTATGTATGACACATATAAGGGGTTACTGTGATCACTGGTCCTGTATATGCTGGAATTATGACACACAATACACTATGTATGACACATATAAGGGGTTACTGTGATCACTGGTCCTGTATATGCTGGAATTATGACACACAATACACTATGTATGACACATATAATGGGTTACTGTGATCGCTGGTCCTGTATATGCTGGAATTATGACACACAATACACTATGTATGACACATAAAATGGGTTACTGTGATCACTGTTCCTGTATATGCTGGAATTATGACACACAAAACACTATGTATGACACATATAATGGGTTACTGTGATCACTGGTCCTGTATATGCTGGAATTAGGACACACAATACACTATGTATGACACACATAATGAGTTACTGTGATCACTGGTCCTGTATATGCTGGAATTATGACACACAATACACTATGTATGACACACATAATGAGTTACTGTGATCACTGGTCCTGTATATGCTGGAATTATGACACACAATACACTATGTATGACACACATAATGGGTTACTGTGATCACTGGTCCTGTATATGCTGGAATTATGACACACAATACACTATGTATGACACACATAATGGGTTACTGTGATCACTGGTCCTGTATATGCTGGAATTATGACACACAATACACTATGTATGACACATATAATGGGTTACTGTGATCACTGGTCCTGTATATGCTGGAATTATGACACACAATACACTATGTATGACACATATAATGGGTTTCTATGATGACTGGTCCTGTATATGCTGGAATTATGACACACAATACACTATGTATGAGACATATATTGGATTACTGTGATCACTGGTCCTGTATATGCTGGAATTATGACACAATACACTATGTATGACACATATAATGGGTTACTGTGATCACTGGTCCTGTATATGCTGGAATTATGACCCACAATACACTGTGTATGTCACATATAAGGGGTTACTGTAATCACTGGTCCTTTATATGCTGGAATTATTACACACAATACACTATGTATGACACATATAATGGTTACTGTGATCACTGGTCCTGTATATGCTGGAATTATGACCCACAATACACTATGTATGACACATATAATGGTTACTGTGATCACTGGTCCTGTATATGCTGGAATTATGACCCACAATACACTATGTATGACACATATAATGGGTTACTGTGATCGCTGGTCCTGTATATGCTGGAATTATGACCCACAATACACTATGTATGACACATATAATGGGTTACTGTGATCGCTGGTCCTGTATATGCTGGAATTATGATACACAATACACTATGTATGACACATATAATGGTTACTGTGATCACTGGTCCTGTATATGCTGGAATTATGACACACAATACACAATGTATGACACATATAATGGGTTACTGTGATCGCTTGTCCTGTGTATGCTGGAATTATGACACACAATACACTATGTATGACACATATAATGGGTTACTGTGATCACTGGTCCTGTATATGCTGGAATTATGACCCACAATACACTATGTATGACATATATAATGGTTACTGTGATCACTGGTCCTGTATATGCTGGACATATGACACACAATACACTATGTATGACACATATAATGGGTTACTGTGATCGCTGGTACTGTATATGCTGGAATTATGACACATAATAGACTATGTATGACACATATAAAGGGTTACTGTGATCACTGGTCCTGTATATGCTGGAATTATGACACACAATACACTATGTATGACACATATAATGGGTTACTGTGATCTCTGGTCCTGTATATGCTGGAATTATGACCCACAAAACACTATGTATGACATATATAATGGTTACTGTGATCACTGGTCCTGTATATGCTGGATATATGACACACAATACACTATGTATGACACATATAATGGGTTACTGTGATTTCTGGTCCTGTATATGCTGGAATTATGACACACAATACACTATGTATGACACATATAATAGGTTACTGTGATCGCTGGTCCTGTATATGCTGGCATTATGACACACAATAGGCTATGTATGACACATATAATGGGTTACTGTGATCGCTGGTCCTGTATATACTGGAATTATGACACACAATAGACTATGTATGACACATATAATGGGTTACTGTGATTGCTGGTCCTGTATATGCTGGAATTATGACACACAATACACTATGTATGACACATATAATGGATTACTGTGATCGCTGGTCCTGTATATACTGGAATTATGACACACAATAGACTATGTATGACACATATAATGGGTTACTGTGATTGCTGGTCCTGTATATGCTGGAATTCTGACACACAATACACTATGTATGACACATATAATGGATTACTGTGATCACTGGTCCTGTATATACTGGAATTATGACACACAATATACTATGTATAACACATATAATGGGTTACTGTGATTGCTGGTCCTGTATATGCTGGAATTATGACACACAATACACTATGTATGACACATATAATGGGTTACTGTGATCACTGCTCCTGTATATGTTGGAATTATGACACACAATACACTATGTATGACACATATAATGGGTTACTGTGATCACTGGTCCTGTATATACTGGAATTATGACACACAATACACTATGTATGACACATATAATGGGTTACTGTGATCGCTGGTCCTGTATATGCTGGAATTATGACACACAATACACTATGTATGACACATATAATGGGTTACTGTGATCACTGGTCCTGTATATGCTGCAATTGTGACACACAATACACTATGTATGACACATATAATGGGTTACTGTGATCGCTGGTCCTGTATATGCTGCAATTGTGACACACAATACACTATGTATGACACATATAATGGGTTACTGTGATCACTGCTCCTGTATATGCTGGAATTATGACACACAATACACTATGTATGACACATATAATGGGTTACTGTGATCACTGGTCCTGTGTATGCTGGAATTATCACACACAATACACTATGTATGACACATATAATGGGTTACTGTGATCACTGGTCCTGTATATGCTGGAATTATGACCCACAATACACTATGTATGACATATATAATGGTTACTGTGATCACTGCTCCTGTATATGCTGGACATATGACACACAATACACTATGTATGACACATATAATGGGTTACTGTGATCGCTGGTACTGTATATGCTGGAATTATGACACACAATAGACTATGTATGACACATATAATGGGTTACTGTGATCACTGGTCCTGTATATGCTGGAATTATGACACACAATACACCATGTATGACACATATAATAGGTTACTGTGATCGCTGGTCCTCTATATGCTGGAATTATGACACACAATACACTATGTATGACACATATAATGGGTTACTGTGATCGCTGGTCCTGTACATGCTGGAATTATGACACACAATATACTATGTATGACACATATAATGGGTTACTGTGATCTCTGGTCCAGTATATGCTGGAATTATGACCCACAAAACACTATGTATGACATATATAATGGTTACTGTGATCACTGGTCCTGAATATGTTGGATATATGACACACAATACACTATGTATGACACATATAATGGGTTACTGTGATCGCTGGTACTGTATATGCTGGAATTATGACACACAGTACACTATGTATGACACATATAATGGGTTACTGTGATCGCTGGTCCTGTATATGCTGGAATTATGACACACAATACACTATGTAGGACACATATAATGGGTTACTGTGATCACTGGTCCTGTATATGCTGGAATTATGACACACAATAGACTATGTATGACACATATAATGGGTTACTGTGATCACTGGTCCTGTATATGCTGGAATTATGACACACAATACACTATGTATGACACATATAATGGGTTACTGTGATCGCTGGTCCTGTATATGCTGGAATTATGACACACAATACACTATGTATGACACATATAATGGGTTACTGTGATCGCTGGTCCTGTATATGCTGGAATTATGACACACAATACACTATGTGTGACACATATAATGGGTTACTGTGATCACTGGTCCTGTATATGATGGAATTATGACACAGAATACACTATGTATGACACATATAAAGGGTTACTGTGATCACTGGTCCTGTATATGCTGGGATTATGACACACAATACACTATGTATGACACATATAATGGGTTACTGTGATCACTGGTCCTGTATACACTGGAATTATGACACAGAATACACTATGTGTGACACATATAATGGGTTACTGTGATCACTGGTCCTGTATATGCTGGAATTATGACACACAATACACTGTGTATGACACATATAATGGGTTACTGTGATCACTGGTCCTGTATATGCTGGGATTATGACACAGAATACACTATGTATGATGCATATTAAAGCTGGATAAGTGCTAATTGTGTCCTCTTCATGGACTGGCCACAATCATTCTAAAATCACCATTTGGAAACCCCCCACTAGAAATCCTGACTTTGTTCTTACATAGGATCAGAATTAATCCCAGACCACCGATAAATATTTCAGCCTCTGAGATTCTTTTTGAAAAACAGTTCAATGTCATGATAACCCCCATGAGAGACTATAAAACTCTCACAGGGAGAGACAGCTCAATACATTATCAAAATGTAAGATCAGGAAATTGCAAAAGGCTTTGAAACTAATACATCGTGACATATCACCGGAGACATGCCAGGAGATCATGTTATGGTTAGGAATCTCTTACATTCTGCTTGTTTGATAACTCGATGTGAAGGACCAAGTGATGATGACCGTGACCACATCACTGAATGTTGCAGAAAGGGACACATTGGACTCACCTAGGGCTATAGCTATTGAGGTCTACGAGTTGACAAATTTAAATGATTGTTTTAGTATGGAAATGGTTGTTACGGTAACGGAGCGGTAGAAGTTATGAGTACTAGTGCTGACTGGATTTGCAAGGTCTATAAATTTTGTAACAATATTAAAACAAGAAATATGAGTGAAAACAAAATGTGTGTCCCTGTCAGGCTTTGTAACATCTCTTCGCCCATGCTTGTGCCTCTGTAGCTGGGTGGGCCTGGTTGGCTATTCTCCTGGCAGCCATCATAAGGTATCAGCTTCTTTGTCATCACTACCCCTTCCTAGCCTCTGCTGGCAGCAGCCTTACCTTTAGCTGTGGAGACCTTTGAACCATGAGTCCAGCATTTGACACTCACTGCTGGAGCAGCCACCCAGATTGTGATTACACCTTCTGCTTATTGTGACCATAACACACTGTTCTCAACTGCTGCTACTTATCCTGTGATGACGCAGCTACGGGGCCGTCCTGTGATGACGCAGCTACGGGGCCGTCCAGTGATGACGCAGCTACGGGGCCGTCCTGTGATGACGCAGCTACGGGGCCGTCCTGTGATGACGCAGCTACGGGGCCGTCCTGTGATGACGCAGCTACGGGGCCGTCCTGTGATGACGCAGCTACGGGGCCGTCCTGTGATGACGCAGCTACGGGGCCGTCCTGTGATGACGCAGCTACGGGGCCGTCCTGTGATGACGCAGCTACGGGGGCGTCCTGTGATGACGCAGCTACGGGGCAGTCCTGTGATGACGCAGCTACGGGGCCGTCCTGTGATGACGCAGCTACGGGGCCGTCCTGTGAGGACGCAGCTACGGGGCCGTCCTGTGAGGACGCAGCTACGGGGCCGTCCTGTGAGGACGCAGCTACGGGGCCGTCCTGTGAGGACGCAGCTACGGGGCCGTCCTGTGAGGACGCAGCTACGGGGCCGTCCTGTGAGGACGCAGCTACGGGGCCGTCCTGAGAGGACGCAGCTACGGGGCCGCCCTGTGAGGACGCAGCTACGGGGCCGTCCTGTGAGGACGCAGCTTCGGGGCCGTCCTGTGATGACGCCGCTACGGGGCCGTCCTGTGATAACGCAGCTACGGGGCCGTCCTGTGATAACGCAGCTACGGGGCCGTCCTGTGATAACGCAGCTACGCGGCCGTCCTGTGATAACGCAGCTACGGGGCCGTCCTGTGATAACGCAGCTACGCGGCCATCCTGTGATAACGCAGCTACGGGGCCGTCCTGTGATGACGCAGCTACGGGGCCGTCCTGTGATAACACAACTTACACTCTCCGGCTGAACATATGAAACTCTGGATCTGGAAGACCATACAGGGGGCCCCCACTACGGTATATCTACCTTCTGTGAGTACATCCAGACACACTAAGTTAAACGCGGTCTGGGAATGGAGACACACATTCTATTCGTGGCTGCATTATATGCCTAGCTGATTGGCTGATATTTGCTTTTATAGATACTGTGGAATATCCACCAGGCTGGTGGGTAATCTTATTATCTGAGAATTCCTTGGCTGAACAATCTGTAATTATTACTAAATCTGTGTCCGGACACGGTGTACTATATGTCACAGCCGGTAGCATTTTCAAACACAATTGAAACCAGGCGATAAGTACATATGGATCAAACACTATAAACTCTATCCATGCGCTTTATGACTTATGGATTCTGGTAATCTGCAACATTCATATATGCAACACTGTGCTATTGTAATAGGTTGTTACTTTGTTTAGAATAATGTATGTGTAATTATTATTGTGAATAATTGATATTTTAGTGGGAGATCTTAATTAAATACATTATACCATTCTGATGAAGTTGGTTTATCATGTATATCCAGTAGGTTAATTAAATATTATACAGAATAATTTTAACACCTGTCTAAATTGTATTGTAATATATATATTTATTATTTTTTTTCATCCAATCCTGATTGTTATTTTAGGGATAGAATTTCTATAGAGGTAGAGCAGACTATTATCCTTGTCCATTGCTTTTTGTTTTAGTTTGGGGGTACCCATGATTTATATTAAGAAACTACAAATCTGTAGGAACTGGAAAATAATTAAATTCTTCTGATAAGACTCTGGATGATACTATTTATATTCATATTTGGAAATTAAAAAGCAATAATACCTGGACTGATTACATCTATCCTGATCCCAGGGGACACTCTCAGAAACAGCGTCCATCATTTCTAGTATTTGATACAATGTTATAAGGCCCCTCGTTATCAGTGCTCTTTTGTGTTTCATTGTACAATAATTATTAAACTGTTATACTGCATTTTGACCACACTGAATTGTATCTTTTACGCCAGATGACTTAATATGGGGCTGATTCAGAGTTGTACGCTAATCCCGTCCCGATGGATACGTTTTATGCAGCTGCTATATGAGAATATCACAATACAATAACTTTTACTCTCACTTTTGTTAGAGATATTTGCTGTTTGTAGTATTGTAGGAAACTGTTAAAATCACTGTACTTGGTGGATTTGATCGATTCTTATGCATCGTCCTTCTTTTTGACTTTTATTATTTGTCATTGTCTTTGATGTTATGCAGTGTCCTTAAAATAAAAAGTTTACAAAAAAAAGAATCTCTCAGCCACCGGAAGATGCACTGAGACGGCGACCTGCGGCTTTGCAAATCCCAACATCTGCAGAAAATATCGCAGTGTTGGTTGCAGAACAGTCACCTTGTGATTTATCCTAGGGCTACTCAGAATGGCCAACGGGACTAAGACACTGGCACCGCACGAAAACACAGTTGCTAAAACCGGCAATCCTATAAGACTGGTTGTGACGCGCCTGTGTTGTTCTAACCACCCCTCAATTACACCTGTTACCACCCACAAACTGCCCTACTCTGTAATACTGTGCCTCTCAGTGCATTCACCTGCTATAGGACTGAGCTGTCTCTCTCCCTCCCTTACTGTTAGATGTCTCCCCATTCATTTTAATTGCTTCTCCTGGTTCCGCTGCCCCTTTTCTACTCCCTATGTGTTATTCTCCTGGTCTAGTACTGTTCCGTTATCTGCACGTGCGTGGATGTGTTATTCTCCTGGTCTAGTACTGTTCTGTTATCTGCACGTGCGTGGATGTGTTATTCTCCTGGTCTAGTACTGTTCCGTTATCTGCACGTGCGTGGATGTGTTATTCTCCTGATCTGATACTGTTCCGTTATGTGCACGTGCGTGGATGTGTTATTCTCCTGATCTGATACTGTTCCGTTATCTGCACGTGCGTGGATGTGTTATTCTCCTGGTCTAGTACTGTTCCGTTATCTGCACGTGCGTGGATGTGTTATTCTCCTGATCTGATGCTGTTCTGTTATCTGCACGTGCGTGGATGTGTTATTCTCCTGGTCTAGTACTGTTCCGTTATCTGCACGTGCATGGATGTGTTATTCTCCTGGTCTAGTACTGTTCCGTTATGTGCACGTGCGTGGAGGTTTTATTCTCCTGGTCTGATACTGTTCCGTTATCTGCACGTGCGTGGATGTGTTATTCTCCTGATCTGATACTGTTCCGTTATGTGCACGTGCGTGGATGTGTTATTCTCCTGATCTGATACTGTTCCGTTATCTGCACGTGCGTGGATGTGTTATTCTCCTGGTCTAGTACTGTTCCGTTATCTGCACGTGCGTGGATGTGTTATTCTCCTGGTCTAGTACTGTTCCGTTATGTGCACGTGCGTGGATGTGTTATTCTCCTGATCTGATGCTGTTCTGTTATCTGCACGTGCGTGGATGTGTTATTCTCCTGGTCTAGTACTGTTCCGTTATCTGCACGTGCGTGGATGTGTTATTCTCCTGGTCTAGTACTGTTCTGTTATCTGCACGTGCGTGGATGTGTTATTCTCCTGGTCTAGTACTGTTCCGTTATCTGCACGTGCGTGGATGTGTTATTCTCCTGATCTGATACTGTTCCGTTATCTGCACGTGCGTGGATGTGTTATTCTCCTGGTCTAGTACTGTTCCGTTATTTGCACGTGCGTGGATGTGTTATTCTCCTGGTCTGATACTGTTCCGTTATCTGCACGTGCGTGGATGTGTTATTCTCCTGATCTGAAACTGTTCCGTTATCTGCACGTGCGTGGATGTGTTATTCTCCTGGTCTGATACTGTTCCGTTATCTGCACGTGCGTGGATGTGTTATTCTCCTGGTCTGGTACTGTTCCATTATGTGCACGTGCGTGGAGGTTTTATTCTCCTGATCTGATGCTGTTCCGTTATTTGCACGTGCGTGGATGTGTTATTCTCCTGGTCTGATACTGTTCCGTTATCTGCACGTGCGTGGATGTGTTATTCTCCTGGTCTGGTACTGTTCCGTTATCTGCACGTGCGTGGATGTGTTATTCTCCTGATCTGGTACTGTTCCGTTATTTGCACGTGCGTGGATGTGTTATTCTCCTGGTCTGA
Source organism: Taudactylus pleione (assembly GCA_031769625.1). Lineage (NCBI taxonomy): Eukaryota > Metazoa > Chordata > Amphibia > Anura > Myobatrachidae > Taudactylus > Taudactylus pleione. The sequence continues at coordinate 1,079,112 of JAUIMM010001037.1, read as the reverse complement.
TACTGTTCCGTTATCTGCACGTGCGTGGATGTGTTATTATCCTTGTCTGGTACTGTTCCGTTATCTGCACGTGCGTGGATGTGTTATTCTCCTGATCTGATGCTGTTCTGTTATCTGCACGTGCGTGGATGTGTTATTCTCCTGGTCTGATACTGTTCCGTTATCTGCACGTGCGTGGATGTGTTATTCTCCTGGTCTAGTACTGTTCCGTTATGTGCACGTGCGTGGATGTGTTATTCTCCTGATCTGATGCTGTTCTGTTATCTGCACGTGCGTGGATGTGTTATTCTCCTGGTCTAGTACTGTTCCGTTATCTGCACGTGCGTGGATGTGTTATTCTCCTGGTCTAGTACTGTTCCGTTATCTGCACGTGCGTGGATGTGTTATTCTCCTGGTCTGATACTGTTCCGTTATCTGCACGTGCGTGGATGTGTTATTCTCCTGGTCTAGTACTGTTCCGTTATCTGCACGTGCGTGGATGTGTTATTCTCCTGGTCTAGTACTGTTCCGTTATCTGCACGTGCGTGGATGTGTTATTCTCCTGATCTGATACTGTTCCGATATTTGCACATGCGTGGATGTGTTATTCTCCTGGTCTGAAACTGTTCCGTTATCTGCACGTGCGTGGATGTGTTATTCTCCTGATCTGAAACTATTCCGTTATCTGCACGTGCGTGGATGTGTTATTCTCCTGGTCTGATACTGTTCCGTTATGTGCACGTGCGTGGAGGTTTTATTCTCCTGGTCTGATACTGTTCCGTTATCTGCACGTGCGTGGATGTGTTATTCTCCTGGTCTGATACTGTTCCGTTATCTGCACGTGCGTGGATGTGTTATTCTCCTGGTCTAGTACTGTTCCGTTATCTGCACGTGCGTGGATGTGTTATTCGCCTGGTCTAGTACTGTTCCGTTATCTGCACGTGCGTGGATGTGTTATTCGCCTGGTCTGGTACTGTTCCGTTATCTGCACGTGCGTGGATGTGTTATTCTCCTGGTCTAGTACTGTTATCTGCACGTGCGTGGATGTGTTATTCTCCTGGTCTGATACTGTTCCGTTATCTGCACGTGCGTGGATGTGTTATTCGCCTGGTCTGGTACTGTTCCGTTATCTGCACGTGCGTGGATGTGTTATTCTCCTGATCTGATGCTGTTCTGTTATCTGCACGTGCGTGGATGTGTTATTCTCCTGGTCTAGTACTGTTCCGTTATCTGCACGTGCGTGGATGTGTTATTCTCCTGGTCTAGTACTGTTCTGTTATCTGCACGTGCGTGGATGTGTTATTCTCCTGGTCTAGTACTGTTCCGTTATCTGCACGTGCGTGGATGTGTTATTCTCCTGATCTGATACTGTTCCGTTATGTGCACGTGCGTGGATGTGTTATTCTCCTGATCTGATACTGTTCCGTTATCTGCACGTGCGTGGATGTGTTATTCTCCTGGTCTAGTACTGTTCCGTTATTTGCACGTGCGTGGATGTGTTATTCTCCTGGTCTGATACTGTTCCGTTATCTGCACGTGCGTGGATGTGTTATTCTCCTGGTCTGGTACTGTTCCATTATGTGCACGTGCGTGGAGGTTTTATTCTCCTGATCTGATGCTGTTCCGTTATTTGCACGTGCGTGGATGTGTTATTCTCCTGGTCTGATACTGTTCCGTTATCTGCACGTGCGTGGATGTGTTATTCTCCTGGTCTGGTACTGTTCCGTTATCTGCACGTGCGTGGATGTGTTATTCTCCTGATCTGGTACTGTTCCGTTATTTGCACGTGCGTGGATGTGTTATTCTCCTGGTCTGATACTGTTCCGTTATCTGCACGTGCGTGGATGTGTTATTATCCTTGTCTGGTACTGTTCCATTATCTGCACGTGCGTGGATGTGTTATTCTCCTGATCTGATGCTGTTCTGTTATCTGCACGTGCGTGGATGTGTTATTCTCCTGGTCTGATACTGTTCCGTTATCTGCACGTGCGTGGATGTGTTATTCTCCTGGTCTAGTACTGTTCCGTTATGTGCACGTGCGTGGATGTGTTATTCTCCTGATCTGATGCTGTTCTGTTATCTGCACGTGCGTGGATGTGTTATTCTCCTGGTCTAGTACTGTTCCGTTATCTGCACGTGCGTGGATGTGTTATTCTCCTGGTCTAGTACTGTTCCGTTATCTGCACGTGCGTGGATGTGTTATTCTCCTGGTCTGATACTGTTCCGTTATCTGCACGTGCGTGGATGTGTTATTCTCCTGGTCTAGTACTGTTCCGTTATCTGCACGTGCGTGGATGTGTTATTCTCCTGGTCTAGTACTGTTCCGTTATCTGCACGTGCGTGGATGTGTTATTCTCCTGATCTGATACTGTTCCGATATTTGCACATGCGTGGATGTGTTATTCTCCTGGTCTGAAACTGTTCCGTTATCTGCACGTGCGTGGATGTGTTATTCTCCTGATCTGAAACTATTCCGTTATCTGCACGTGCGTGGATGTGTTATTCTCCTGGTCTGATACTGTTCCGTTATGTGCACGTGCGTGGAGGTTTTATTCTCCTGGTCTGATACTGTTCCGTTATCTGCACGTGCGTGGATGTGTTATTCTCCTGGTCTGATACTGTTCCGTTATCTGCACGTGCGTGGATGTGTTATTCTCCTGGTCTAGTACTGTTCCGTTATCTGCACGTGCGTGGATGTGTTATTCGCCTGGTCTAGTACTGTTCCGTTATCTGCACGTGCGTGGAGGTTTTATTCTCCTGATCTGATGCTGTTCCGTTATTTGCACGTGCGTGGATGTGTTATTCGCCTGGTCTGGTACTGTTCCGTTATCTGCACGTGCGTGGATGTGTTATTCGCCTGGTCTGGTACTGTTCCGTTATCTGCACGTGCGTGGATGTGTTATTCTCCTGGTCTAGTACTGTTATCTGCACGTGCGTGGATGTGTTATTCGCCTGGTCTGGTACTGTTCCGTTATCTGCACGTGCGTGGATGTGTTATTCTCCTGATCTGATACTGTTCCGTTATCTGCACGTGCGTGGAGGTTTTATTCTCCTGGTCTGGTACTGTTCCGTTATCTGCACGTGCGTGGATGTGTTATTCTCCTGGTCTGATACTGTTCCGTTATCTGCACGTGCATGGAGGTTTTATTTAACTGTGACCATACTGCTATATTCCACATTTCAACATGCATTTTTCGTCTTTTACACTGTTTTTCCCATAAAAGTAAAATCTATATTGTACAATGTATTTTTCTGTTTTTGCATTTATGTTCTGTTTTTTTCTGTAATCCTTCTTTGTGCAATAAATGTTAAAAAAAATTGTGTTTATTTTAACTGTATACAAACTATTATTCAGTGGCAATGTATATTCTATGTGTACGGTCTGCTGCTGTCTAGCTATATATAAAAAAGTGAGAGAAACAAAACAAATCACTGCAAATAATACGAGATTACAGGGGAAATGGAAGGACGGATGAGATTGGTATCCAGGGATTGACATGGGGATGTATTAGGTAAACTTGCGCTACATACATGTGGTGTAGTCCCATACTGTGTAGTAAAGATAACATGCCATAAATATTCTTGATGTTTCTGTAGGAAAATAAGAATATATATGTATAATTTTTTTATTATTAATTTTTTTTAAACATGGCAAATTATTAGATATCTCTTATTAAATGTTTATCAATTCATTGTGAATGATGACATATAAATGTCCTAATATGCCATAGCCACTACAAGAAGTCTGGATGTAAGCCCCAAAAGTGTTCCCCCAGAAATGAGAAGCACGATTCAGAAGAAAAATGTGAGTAAGACACTAACTAGCACAGGGAAGAGATAATCCTTCTTTATTTCCTCTATAGGTTTTCATTCTAACACTGGTTAATTGAAGTATGTATGGGCTGATTGATACCATCAGAACCCAAGTATCTGGATTGGTGGAAAAAAATCATGTGTGAAGGAACCTGAACAGGATGTATCCAGGGGACAGATTATGGAGCAGCACATCTTGAAAAAGGAGGTTTACTCTGTGAAATGGGTTCATGCTGCAGCACAGGAGGTAACGGATGTACTAGGGAAAAGATTGAACACATGAGGCTGTAGCTTTAACACCTACTTTGCAGTTCCAGAGCTGCTAACAGAGTGTTATGGTCTCCTTGGACTCACCATCTAGAACTAGAGATGCGAGGTCTTCTGCCAATAACAGCCACCTGCTGTTCCCTTAGTATACAATACGTTCACCGGTACTTAGGTGGCCGCCTGGACTTACACAGCTATCCTAGGAGGCCCTAGAAGTAATGCGACACTGGATACAGATCTGTGCCTTGAGGGCCGGGGTGTGACTTAAGAGCCGGGTTATGACTTTGAGAGCTGAAGTGGTAGAGACTCAGATGTGGCCTCGAGGGCCCTGGAGTGGCTAGTGAGCCGAGATGTGGTTTTGAGAGCCGAAATGGTGGTAAGCAGCTTGGATGTGTCCTTGAGGGCCCTGGTACGGCTAGTGAGCCAAGATGGAAAAACTAGAGAAGCAGCTGGTGGTAGCACCCAGACAATCTGAAAGGGGATTCATTAGAGAAAATTTTACCCCAGTCCTCAGCAGTCCAATCCCTGTACCTTTTGCAGAAAATCAGTCTGTCCCTGATGTCTTTGCTGCCCTCCTTGACACCAGGCCATCCTCCAAAAGTCTTCATCCTGTGTCATGCCAACAGTAAAGCATCCTGAGACCATTCATGTGTGGGGTTTGCTTCTTAGCCAAGGGAGTGGGCTAAATATTGCCTAAGAACACAGCCATGAACAAAGAATTGTACCAAAACATCCTCCAAGAGCAACTTCTCCCAACCATCCAAGAACAGTTTGGTGATGAACAATGCCTATTCCAGCATGATGGAGCACCACCTTGCTATAAAGCAAAAGTGATAACTAAGTGGCTCGGGGAACAAAACATCAAAATTTTAGGTCCATGGCCAGGAAACTTCCCAGACATTAATCCCATTGAGAATTTGTGGTCAATCCTCAAGAGGCAGATGGACAAATAAAAACCCACAAATTCTGACAAACTCCAAGCATTGATTAGGCAAGAATGGGTGGCCATCAGTCAGTATGTGGCCCAGAAGTTGATTGACAGTGTCACAATCCTGCAGACCGACCCTCCTCATACACCAATCTGAGAATCACCACCCGTGACTTTTACAGGTTAACTCAGCATGTGTGGTTAAACCGGGTAACTGCCACCAGCAGAAAAAACTATAATGCTAAAGCTTAAGGTGGCCCTCTGCTTCCACCTGCACACACAATTATAAATAATTAATAAAATAAATAACATGAGCCATATGAGGCCTTGAGTCATAAAAACAGAGATCCAGGAATAGAATTAATGTTTAATTCAAGAATATCTTCAAAGCTTAGTTACAAAAAGTTACAAGAATATAATAATGTTAAAAGGAATCACACAATTACTCACAATTTCCAGAAATAAAATAAAATATCAAAATTGGAGAAACAAACCACTCGGACCACATCGACTTAAGTGGTTCTGGGATGAGGCCATCCCGATGGAAAACTCCGGAACATCTGTATCTTTTGACAGCCTCATGCAGAATGAACAAAATAGGATTGAATCAAATATTTATGCTTGCTTTCTCCAGGCATCCCCCGACCCCCTCCCTGGGGTGATTTTAACCCTTGTTAGCTCAGAGGGTTTTCCAGCTTGACCACCTGAGCAGGGGTTCTTTCAATATACCTTCAGCTCTTTGTGAGGTTTTGGATCATAGGCTTATGTTAATAAACATACCCGCTAATTAGGTGAGGGAATACACACATCTATAGACTGAATGTCTCTGGTATAACTAACCATTCTTTGATCTCTGACCCTAAACAGAACACAGGGCTCTTGAAGACTGGTTATCAAGGGCCTGGCCAGATGTCCTGTAATTTCCCTGCACATCTTTCTTATATGCTATATACAATTTGACATAATTATGGCTGATGATGTGAAAGAGACCTTCTTTATAACCTCTGTTGCCCACCTTTCAAAGGGGAATTAGTCCAGAAGAGTTTTGTCATCTTCCACACACAAATGACATTACTTACAAATTGACATGGGGACTTTACATGTTTGTACCCACAATATGCAGTTATGCCCATGCTGATGAGAAATCAGTTTTCTGTGACAGACAGCAGGCCAGGGCGAATTGCAGAGGTCTTCAAAAAGAAGGGTCAACATTGCAAATATTGACACTCTGCATAAACTTAATGTAATTGTCAATAAAAGCCTGTGAAACTTATGAAATGCTGTAATGTTACCTCAGTATACCATAGTAACATCTGACACTTATGTAATGCTGCAATGTTACCTCAGTATACCATAGTAACATCTGACACTTATGTAATGCTGTAATGATAGCTCAGTATACCTGACAATAAGGTCTAAAAACACTTAAGCAGCAAACTTTGTGGAAACCAATACTTGTCTCAAGTGCAAGTTATCTCTTTCCAGTGCTAGTGTCTTGCTCACATTTTTCTTTTGGATTTGTTTTTGGGTAGTGGTGCACCCCCATAGTAGGATAAGCAGCACAAAAGAAGTATAGAAGCAAAGGTGGTGAGCTTTAGCCTTATACCAATGAGAATGCCTAATACTAAGAAGAATGTTTTTGAAGTTGCTGATACATTGTAACTAGCTGTAGTGACAGCATTGATCACTGCATAATTGTTCCATATAAATGTTATATTCTTAAGATTTTGCCTGATTGGACCTTGTAATTCTATTGAGAAGTGCTCATTGACCTCTCTGCTGACAAGGCTCTGTCTCTCTACTGTTCTCCATCTACTCCTCTCCTGTCAGTGAACGCATATACTCCTGTGGCTTCACTACCACTAGATGAAACCCAAATCTATCTTTCCCCCATAACTTCTCTGTCATGTGTCCAACCACCTTTCTATCTCCACACTGATTACACATTTCCCCAGACTCATTGGGACTAATTCACATTTGCATCTTTAGTGACCACAAGTCAGACAGACATATCTATATGATCGCACCGCCCTCACACATCTGCTTGTGAACGTAGTAATTATCATTGCAGAGATATGGGCATAGCAGGAGCAATGTTACCAGATATGTAACTTTGAAGCATCTTTTGTCCATATAAAAAAATAGATATGTCAACTCTATTCAAAGGGCCCACAGTAAAAGCAGGTATTTGGGAGCGCTTTTGAAAGGGTATTCTATTAAAATATCAATTGATTTCCCCGTCAGCTCCGTCCACAACCTCCATTGTTCCCAGCAACTGTCCTCAACGTCCTATGAGTTTGCGATCTTAAGCACAAGAGCCATTTTGAGTTTACCATTCCCACAAGTAATGTTTCCCTCCAGGCATTCGATAGGTCTCTGCTCATCTGCATATCTCCTTTTGGATGCATCTAGGTATCGGGTTTCTGACAGATTTCCATTCCCCATCTTCCATATTACTATTCTCTGACACTTGTATTAAATTTAATTTAAGTTCCTCAGCCTGGTTCTATTACTTCCAACTTAAATATTGGGTTGATAGTATGTATACTGATCCCAATGTGTTTTAATCACCCCCGGATTGGGTTCTAGGCAGATTGACTAGACCTTCTTCCAGTGGTGCCATATCTTACTGGTATTTTTACTGTTCCCCCCCAGATTTGACGGATTAGTCCCTAGTTCAGCTTAAATGGGAGATTGATCTGCAACATACTTTCACCCTTAAATAGTTGGAAACTATTCACCTTTCCTCCTTCTCGCTCTCTAAATGCACCAATCATACTGAAATGAATGTGAAAGTTTTAAATAGATTGTACTTAACTCCCTCTAAACTTTATGAGATGTGGCCTGCGTCTCTGCCATACTGACGGTTCTATGTTCCATGTTTTTTGGGAATGTCCTGTTTTACGCCCTTTTTGGATGGAAGTGTTTACCCTTATATATCATGTTTAGGCCTCAATTTAACCCCAGACCCCTCCTTAGCCTTCCTACATTGGTATCCCTCCACTGTTCCTAAATCTGCCCTATGTCCTTGGTCACATTTTAATATCGGCCAGGACCACCATAGCCCAACATTGGAAATCCCAGTCCTCCATTTGTGAAAGTTATTTCTAAAACTCAATTTCAATTTGAAATGGAGACTAAAGAGGTTCCTTATTCTACAACCCTTTCTTCTCCTATTATGAAGTGGCTTCCATGGCATATACAGTCAGGTCCATAAATATTGGGACATTGACAGAATTTTCAGATTTTGGCCTCTATTTACCACCACAATGGTTTTGAAATGAAACAAACAAGATGTGCTTTAACTGCAGACTTTCAGATTTAATTTGAGGGTAATTACATTCAAATCGGGTGAACGTTGTAGGAATTACAACAGTTTCAATATGTGCCTCCCACTTTTTAAGGGGCCAAAAGTAATGGGACTATCAACTCAAAAGCTATTTCATGGACAGGTGTGGGCTATTCCCTCGTTATTTCATTATCAATTAAGCAGGTAAAAGGTCTGGAGTTGATTCTAGGTGTGACATTTGCATTTGGAATCAGTTGCTGTCAACTCTCAATATGAGATCCAAAGAGCTGTCACTATCAGTGAAGCAAGCCATCATTAGGCTGAAAAATCAAAACAAACCCATCAGAGAGATAGCAAAAACATTAGGTGTGGCCAAATCAACTGTTTGGAACATTCTTAAAAAGAAAGAATGCAACGGAGAGCTCAGCAACACCAAAAGACCCGGAAGACCATGGAAAACAACTGTGGTGGATGACAAAAGAATTATTTCCTTGGTGAAGAAAAACCCCTTCACAACAGTTGGCCAAATCAAGAACACTCTCCTGGAGGTAGATGTATATGTGTCAAAGTCAACAATCAAGAGAAGACTTCACAAGAGTGAATATAGAGGGTTCACCACAAGATGCAAACCATTGGTGAGCCACAAAAACAGGAAGACCAGATTATAGTTTGCCAAATAACATCTAAAAAAGCCATTACAGTTCTGGAACAACATCCTATTGACAGATGAGACAAAGATAAACTTGTACCAGAGTGATGGGAAGAGAAGAGAAGGAAAGGAACTGCTCATGATCCAAAACATACCACCTCATCAGTGAAGCATGGTGGTGGTAGTGTCATGGCGTGGGCATGTATGGCTGCCAATGGAACTGGTTCCCTTGTATTTATTGATGATGTGACTGCTGACAAAAGCAGCAGAATGAATTCTGAAGTGTTTTGGGCAATATTATATGCTCATATTCAGTCAAATGCTTCAGAAATCATTGGACAGCGCTTCCTAGTGCAGATGGACAATGACCCGAAGCATACTGCAAAAGCAACCAAAGAGTTTTTTAAGGCTAAAAAGTGGAATGTTATGCAATGGCCAAGTCAATCCCCTGACCTGAATCTGATTGAGCATGCATTTCACTTGATGAAGACAAAACTGAAGGGAAAATGCCCCAAGAACAAGCAGGAACTGAAGACATTTGCAGTAGAGGCCTGGCAGAGCATCACCAGGGATGAAACCCAGTGTCTGGTGATGTCTATGCGTTCCAGACTTCAGGCTGTAATTGCCTGCAAAGGATTTGCAACAAAGTATTAAAAAGTGAAAGTTAGATTTAGGATTGTTTAGTTTGTCCCATTACTTTTGGCCCCTTAAAAAGTGGGAGGCACATATAGAAACCGTTGTAATTCCTACACCGTTCACCTGATTTGGATGTAATTACCCTCAAATTAAATCTGAAAGTCTGCAGTTAAATCACATCTTGTTTGTTTCATTTCAAAGCCATTGTGGTGGTGAATAGAGGACAAAATCTGAAAATTCTGTCAATGTCCCAATATTTATGGACCTGACTGTATATGTTACAGAGGGTAAGGGTGCCCCCCTGCACATGCTACTCCTCGGAGCCCCTCCCCCTTTTTAATTTAAATGAAACTCCGATGGTAGATTCAGACGATTGATCAATACATTTTGTTATTTCTGGTTTATTAGTTTACTGATGCCTGTGTATGACCCGTTTCCCCTATCCCCCCTTTTATGTTTTTTGTTTTCCCATATTCTTTTTTCTGTTCCCCTACAATATATTTTTGCATATATTCAATAAAAATGTTATGATGGAAAAAAATAAAATAATATAAATTGTGCATCTTGTATATGGTACTAGAAATAGAGGAATAAATTAATATGCAAACTTATTTACACAAGGTATAGGGAAATATGAACTATAAACATCCTTAAGACCAACCCCACATATCCTCTTGATGCATTAATTTGTCCCCATACACTGTATATAGATGACTTTCACACACTAGCATATACTTCAAGGGAAGACCTGTCCCCATACACTGTATATAGATGACTCACACACCTAGCATGAACTTCAAGGGAAGACCTGTCCCCATACACTGTAATAGATGACTCACACACCTAGCATGAACTTCAAGGGAAGACCTGTCCCCATACACTGTATATAGATGACTCACACACCTAGCATGGACTTCAAGGGAAGACCTGTCCCCAGCACTGTATATAGATGACTTTCACACACCTAGCATGGACTTCAAGGGAAGACCTGTCCCCAGCACTGTATATAGATGACTTTCACACACCTAGCATGGACTTCAAGGGAAGACCTCTCCCTAGACCATGCTAGACACCAACAGGAAGGAGTCTGCAAAACGTGTGTCACACCAGAGGAGTAGCGTGAAAACATGGCGCTCTGAGAAAGTGCATGTCATAGCACCCCCCCCTCCTGTACTGAACTGTGCCAGTGGAGTATGGTCAGCGGCAGTATCACGCTGGGCAAAGAGGAATAGAATGCACTGACAGTAAGGAGTAGCTCCTTGGGCACTGCTTTATTTATGTTTAGCACCTAGGATCTGACTTATCTCTTTTGAATCATTGTTATTAGTCAATAGAGGAGATTGTATTATATTTTCTGATCATTTAACTTAAATTGACAGAAAACATGTGCTAGAGTGAGATTCCACAGGGTGCACAGCTTATGAATGCAGTTACGGCCCCAAGCCGCTTTCATTGGAGTGCGAACACCTATGGGAAGCTCCCTTCTTAACTATGCTCCTACTTTGTAAATTTACATTGCACCTATATTAAGGTGAGTACTACTAATCATGTTCTGTCTACCACCATTATTAATATTTCAGGTCTCCTAATATTTTCCTTTCACATAGACCTTCAAATAACACTGTATGGTCATGCCTGGGAACACCCCCATTACTTTATATAGCAAAGCAGTGACTCTTTTTAAACTCATACAAAGGGGCGTTTCTAGAGAGGAGGGGGTCCGTGTGCAGTCTCCAACATGGGCCCCCTCTTCTCTGTCCGACGGCCGGCTGTGCATTGAGCGGTGCGTGGCCAGCGTCGCACTTATAGACTCTGGGCACTAGAGTGTGCCCAGAGTCTATAGTGCATGCCCAGGTCACCGGGAAAATGGCCATGACTGCCATTTTCCCTGTACTGCGCATGCGCAAACAATGGGAAAATGGGCGCAGCGGCTATTTTCCAGCCGTTTTTACAGGCGGAAACATCGGAGTCAACGTGGGACTCCGGAGAGGTATGTTTTATGGGTGCAGGGTGTGCGGTGTGGCCCCCTTCCTCCGACCCATTATAAATATGCCCGTGCTCATACCTTATAATTGAAGTTTAGGATTACCTCATATATGTAACTATTAAATCCATTGAAGCACAATGAATGAATGAGAGAAGGAGGGAGGGGATCAAAAAGAGGGGAAAGTGCTGATCAGAGAGGGGAGGTGACAGAGGCCAATAACAAAGGAGCAGATAAGGGCAAAGCCAAGTAGAGTGCCAGTGACAGAAGCCAATAAGAAAAAGAGATGGTAGGGGCAAAGTTGATCAGAGAAGGGTGGTGACAGAAGCCAATAAGAAAGCAGTGGACAGGGGCAAAGAGCCAATCACAGGGTAGAGAGGGGAGGGAATTAAATAGGTGTGAATGTAATCAATTTGACAGGTAAGGGGAGATGACAGAAGATGATCACAGAGGAGAAAGGGCCGGAGGGGAGGTGACAGATGATGATCACAGAGGGAGGGCCGGAGGGGAGATGACAGAAGATGATCACAGAGGAGAAAGGGCCGGAGGGGAGGTGACAGATGATGATCACAGAGGGAGGGCCGGAGGGGAGATGACAGAAGATGATCACAGAGGAGGGAGGGCTGGAAGGGAGGTGACAGAAGATGATCACAGGGGAGGGAGGGCTGGAGGGGAGGTGACAGAAGATGGTCACAGAGAAGGGAGGGCTGGAGGGGAGGTGAGAGAAGATGATCACAGAAGAGGGAGGGCTGGAGGGGAGGTGACAGAAGATGATCACAGAGGAGGGAGGGTCGGAGGGGAGGTGACAGATGATGATCACAGAGGAGGGAGGGCCAGAGGGGAGGTGACAGAAGATGATCACAGAGGAGGGAGGGCTGGAGGGGAGGTGACAGAGGATGATCACAGAGGATGGAGGGCCGGAGGGGAGGTAACAGATGACCACAGAGGAGGGAGGGCCGGAGGGGAGGTGACAGATGATGATCACAGAGGAGGGAGGGCTGGAGGGGAGGTGACATAAGATGATCACAGGGGAGGGAGGGCTGGAGGGGAGGTGACAGAAGATGATCACAGAGGAGGGAGGGGAGGTGACAGATGATGATCACAGAGGAGGGAGGGCCGGAGGGGAGGTGACAGATGATCACAGGGGAGGGAGGGCTGGAGGGGAGGTGACAGAAGATGATCACAGGGGAGGGAGGGCTGGAGGGGAGGTGACAGAAGATGATCACAGAGGAGGGAGGGCTGGAGGGGAGGTGACAGATGATGATCACAGAGGAGGGAGGGCCGGAGGGGAGGTGACAGGAGATGATCACAGAGGAGGGAGGGCCAGAGGGGAGGTGACAGATGATGATCTCAGAGGAGGGCCGGAGCGGAGGTGACAGATGATGATCACAGAGGAGGGAGGGCCGGAGGGGAGGTGACAGATGATCACAGAGGAGTGAGGGCCGGAGGGGAGGTGACAGATGATGATCACAGAGGAGGGAGGGCTGGAGGGGAGGTAACAGAAGATGATCACAGAGGAGGGAGGGCTGGAGGGGAGGCGACAGATGATGATCACAGAGGAAGCAGGGCCAGAGGGGAGGTGACAGATGATGATCACAGAGGAAGCAGGGCCAGAGGGGAGGTGACAGATGATGATCACAGAGGAGGGAGGGCCGGAGGGGAGGTGACAGATGATGATCACAGAGGGAGGGCCGGAGGGGAGGTGACAGATGATGATCACAGAGGAGGGAGGGCCGGAGGGGAGGTGACAGAAGATGATCACAGAGGAGGGAGGGCCGGAGGGGAGGTAACAGAAGATGATCACAGAGGAGGGAGGGCCGGAGGGGAGGTGACAGATGATGATCACAGAGGAGGCAGGGACGGAGGGGAGGTGACAGATGATTATCACAGAGGAGGGAGGGCCGGAGGGGAGGTGACAGAAGATGATCACAGAGGAGGGAGGGCCGGAGGGGAGGTGACAGATGATGATCACAGAGGGAGGGCCGGAGGGGAGGTGACAGATGATGATCACAGAGGAGGGAGGGCCGGAGGGGAGGTGACAGAAGATGATCACAGAGGAGGGAGGGCCGGAGGGGAGGTGACAGAAGATGATAGATGATCACAGAGGAGGGAGGGCTGGAGGGGAGGTGACAGAAGATGATTATAGAGGAGGGAGGGCCAGAGGGGAGGTGACAGATGATCACAGTGGAGGGAGGGCCGGAGGGGAGGCAATCTGGGCAGGATATAGAGCAAACAAACCGAGATAAAACTAACTGGCGGCCATCATACTGTGCAGCGCCCCATGAATTCCAGAACCCTGGATGGCGCCCTCTGTCCATTTTGGCGCCCGAAACTCATGCTCCACTGGAACCACCCTTGCTACTCCCCTGTGTCAAACCCATCTGAAGAGGACAAATGGCATCAGATATTTAGATTGGCTTTGGATAAAAACAAATAGATGTGATAAAGCGAAACTTGACAGCGGTGAAGTTTTTGCACACTTCGGATGTTTTGGTGCGATATTTTCACGTCTTTTGTCTATGCGCGCTCCAGTTTTTCGCACTATCCTATTACAAAAGATGCGAAAACGCATTCGCATGAAAATGGTTCGTGGAGTAACCTGTGAAAAGTATCTGACATAGGAAATCAATGTAGAAGTGTATTAGTCGCTCTAATTAAAGTATTTGGTGTTCTTAAATTGTGTCAAATGGCTGTTTTGTGCATATTTGTATGTGAGGAAAAATTATAAAAAGCTAATTTTTTTGGACAAAATAAATGCTGCAGTTAAATTGGGGGTATATTAAAATGGGTGCAAGTATATTTTTGAGTCCAAAAAGTGCAGTTTTATTTATTTTTTTAAATACACCAAGTGCAGCCAACGGCAATGTCTAAAACACCTGACCCATCCATACAGCCCCCCCATCACCGGTCCCATGCCTACAGCCCCCCCAACACCTGTCCCATCCCTACAGCCCCCCAAACACCTGTCCCATCCCTACAGCCCCCCCAACACCTGTCCCATCCATACAGCCCCACAAACACCTGTCCCATCCAAACAGCCCCCCCAACACCTTTCCCATCCATATAGCCCCACAAACACCTGTCCCATCCATACAGCACCCCCAACACCTGTCCCATCCATACAGCCCCACAAACACCTGTCCCATCCATACAGCCCCCCCAACACCTGACCCATCCATACAGCCCCCCCAACACCTGACCCATCCATGCAGCCCCCCCATATACCTGACCCATCCATACAGCCCCCCCATATACCTGACCCATCCATACAGCTCCCCATATACCTGACCCATCCATACAGCGCCCCCAACACCTGACCCATCCATACAGCCCCCCCAACACCTGACCCATCCATACAGCCCCCCCAACACCTGACCCATCCATACAGCCCCCCCAACACCTGACCCATCCATACAGCCCCCCAAATACCAGACTCACTACTTTAACCCACTTATTTGTTTTCTCCATATAAATGACGTCATTATTGGCCAAATTAAGCCAATTAAAAATTTATTTTTGCCTTATTTGTCATTAGGGGCTGTCCAAGGGGTTCTGTACCAAGTCCCACATTTTTAACCAAAAATGGCTAAAGCCTTGGAAAGAGATAAAGTGGAGAGTGATAAATTACCAACCAATCAGCTCCTATCAGTTTTCAAACACAACCTGTAACATGGCAGTTAGGAGCTGATTGGTTGGTACTTTATCTCCTTCCACTTTACCTCTCTCCAATGCTTAGTGAATAGACCCCACTATGCGATATGTCATTCGTTCAGCCGATGAACAACAGATTGCATAGTGCATCAAGTGTACAGACTGTGGGCGCTATTCAATTGTTTTAGCGCGCCCAATCTATCTAAAGTGACAGGAGGTTGCGGGGCACTATTCAATTGATGCCTGTTATCGCGCTGATTGTGCTCATAGAGGTCGGGATTAGCCGCATGAAATGGCTACCCCCAAAGTGCTGGGCGCGATCGCGAAAAGTGCCATTTGGGTGGCCAAACAGGCCACTTTTCACCCATATCAGCTCGCACCCCCCGAAGGGTATGAGCTGAAATGGTGCGCCGGCAGCTGATCACGCCCGACAGGAGCAACAATTGAATATCTCCTGTTGGACGCATGGGAGGGGAGGGCAAAACAATTGAATATCAGTATATGGTCTATTATACCTCTAGCACTGTATCAGTACATGCTCTATTATACCTCTCGCCCTGTATCAGTATATGGTCTATTATACCTCTCGCACTGTATCAGTACATGCTCTATTATACCTCTCACCCTGTATCAGTATATGCTCTATTATACCTCTCGCCCTGTATCAGTATATGCTCTATTATACCTCTCGCACTGTATCAGTATATGCTCTATTATACCTCTCGCCCTGTATCAGTACATGCTCTATTATACCTCCCGCCCTGTATCAGTATATGCTCTATTATACCTCTCACCCTGTATCAGCATATGCTCTATTGTACATATCGCCCTGTATCAGTATATGCTCTATTATACCTCTCGCCCTGTATCAGTATATGCTCTCATATCTCTCGCCCTGTATCAGTATATGCTCTATTATACCTCTCGCACTGTTTCAGGATATGCTATATTATACCTCTCGCCCTGTATCAGTACATGCTCTATTATACCTCCCGCCCTGTATCAGTATATGCTCTATTATACCTCTCACCCTGTATCAGCATATGCTCTATTGTACATATCGCCCTGTATCAGTATATGCTCTATTATACCTCTCGCCCTGTATCAGTATATGCTCTCATATCTCTCGCACTGTATCAATATATGCTCTATTATACCTCTCGCACTGTATCAGTATATGGTCTATTATACCTCTCGCCCTGTATCAGTATATGGTCTATTATACCTCTCGCCCTGTATCAGGATATGCTCTATTATATCTCTCGCCCTGTATCAGTATATGCTCTATTATATCTCTCGCACTGTATCAGTATATGCTCTATTATAAATCTCGCACTGTATCAGTATATGATCTATTATACCTCTTGCACTGTATCAGTATATGCTCTATTATACCTCTCGCACTGTATCAGAATATGGTCGATTATATCTCTCGCACTGTATCAGTATATGCTCTATAATACCTCTCGCACTGTATCAGTATATGTTCTATTATACCTCTCGCACTGTATCAGAATATGGTCTATTATATCTCTCGCACTGTATCAGTATAGGCTCTATTATACCTCTCGCACTGTATCAGTATATGCTCTATTCTACCTCTCGCACTGTATCAGTATATGCTCTATTCTACCTCTCGCACTGTATCAGTATATGCTCTATTCTACCTCTCGCACTGTATCAGTATATGCTCTATTATACCTCTCGCCCTGTATCAGTATGTGGTCTATTCTACCTCTCGCCCTGTATCAGTATATGCTCTATTATACCTCTCGCCCTGTATCAGTATATGCTCTATTATACCTCTCACCCTGTATCAGTATGTGGTCTATTCTACCTCTCGCACTGTATCAGTATATGCTCTATTATACCTCTCGCACTGTATCAGTATGTGGTTTATTCTACCTCTCGCCAAGTATCAGTATGTGGTCTATTATACCTCTCGCACTGTATCAGTATATGGTCTATTCTACCTCTCGCCCTGTATCAGTATATGATCTATTATACCTCTCGCACTGTATCAGTATGAGCTCTATTATACCTCTCGCCCTGTATCAGTATATGGTCTATTATATCTCTCGCACTGTATCAGTATGTGGTCTATTCTACCTCTCGCCCTGTATCAGTATATGCTCTATTATATCTCTCGCACTGTATCAGTATATGGTCTATTATACCTCTCGCACTGTATCAGTATATGATCTATTATACCTCTCGCACTGTATCAGTATATGCTCTATCAGTATGTGGTCTATTATACCTCTCGCACTGTATCAGTATATGCTCTATTATACCTCTCGCACTGTATCAGTATGTGGTCTATTATACCACTCGCACTGTATCAGTATATGCTCTATCAGTATGTGGTCTATTATACCTCTCGCACTGTATCAGTATATGCTCTATTATACCTCTCGCACTGTATCAGTATGTGGTCTATTATACCACTCGCACTGTATCAGTATATGCTCTATTATACCTCTCGCCCTGTATCAGTATATGATCTATTATACCTCTCGCACTGTATCAGTATGTGCTCTATTATACCTCTCGCACTGTATCAGTATATGCTCTATTATACCTCTCGCACTGTATCAGTATATGCTCTATTATATCTCTCGCCCTGTATCAGTATATGCTCTATTATACTTCTCGCACTGTATCAGTATATGCTCTATTATACCTCTCGCCCTGTATCAGTATATGCTCTATTATACCTCTCGCCCTGTATCAGTATATGCTCTATTATACCTCTCGCCCTGTATCAGTATATGCTCTATTATACCTCTCGCCCTGTATCAGTATGTGGTCTATTCTACCTATCGCACTGTATCAGTATATGCTCTATTATACCTCTCGCCCTGTATCAGTATATGCTCTATTATACCTCTCGCACTGTATCAGTATATGATCTATTATACCTCTCGCCCTATATCAGTTTATGCTCTATTATACCTCTCGCACTGTATCAGTATATGGTCTATTCTACCTCTCGCACTGTATCAGTATATGCTCTATTATATCTCTCGCACTGTATCAGTATATGCTCTATTATATCTCTCGCACTGTATCAGTATATGGTCTATTATACCTCTGCTCTATTATACCTCTCGCACTGTATCAGTATATGCTCTATTATACCTCTCGCACTGTATCAGTATATGCCCTATTATACCTCTCGCACTGTATCAGTATATGCTCTATTATACCTCTCGCCCTGTATCAGTATGTGGTCTATTATATCTCTCGCCCTGTATCAGTATGTGGTCTATTCTACCTCTCGCACTGTATCAGTATATGCTCTATTATACCTCTCGCACTGTATCAGTATATGCTCTATTATACCTTTCGCACTGTATCAGTATGTGGTCTATTCTACCTCTCGCACTGTATCAGTATATGCTCTATTCTACCTCTCGCACTGTATCAGTATATGCTCTATTATACCTCTCGCACTGTATCAGTATATGCTCTATTATACCTCTCGCACTGTATCAGTATATGCTCTATTATATCTCTCGCCCTGTATTAGTATATGCTCTATTATATCTCTCGCCCTGTATTAGTATATGCTCTATTATACCTCTCGCCCTGTATTAGTATATGGTCTATTATACCTCTCGCACTGTATCAGTATGTGGTCTATTCTACCTCTCGCACTGTATCAGTATGTGGTCTATTCTACCTCTCACCCTGTATCAGTATATGCTCTATTATACCTCTCACCCTGTATCAGTATGTGGTCTATTCTACCTCTCGCACTGTATCAGAATATGGTCTATTCTACCTCTCACCCTGTATCAGTATGTGGTCTATTCTACCTCTCGCACTGTATCAGTATATGGTCTATTATATCTCTCGCACTGTATCAGTATATGCTCTATTATACCTCTCGCCCTGTATCAGTATGTGGTCTATTATACCTCTCGCCCTGTATCAGTATATGCTCTATTATATCTCTCGCACTGTATCAGTATATGCTCTATTATACCTCTCGCACTGTATCAGTATATGATCTATTATACCTCTCGCCCTGTATCAGTTTATGCTCTATTATACCTCTCGCACTGTATCAGTATATGGTCTATTCTACCTCTCGCACTGTATCAGTATATGCTCTATTATATCTCTCGCACTGTATCAGTATATGCTCTATTATATCTCTCGCACTGTATCAGTATATGGTCTATTATATCTCTCGCACTGTATCAGTATATGGTCTATTCTACCTCTCGCACTGTATCAGTATATGGTCTATTATACCTCTCGCCCTGTATCAGTATATGCTCTATTATACCTCTCGCACTGTATCAGTATGTGGTCTATTATACCTCTCGCACTGTATCAGTATGTGGTCTATTATACCTCTCGCACTGTATCAGTATATGCTCTATTATACCTCTCGCACTGTATCAGTATGTGGTCTATTATACCTCTCGCACTGTATCAGTATATGCTCTATTATACCTCTCGCACTGTATCAGTATATGCTCTATTATACCTCTCGCACTGTATCAGTATATGCTCTATTATACCTCTCGCACTGTATCAGTATATGCTCTATTATACCTCTCGCCCTGTATCAGTATGTGGTCTATTATATCTCTCGCCCTGTATCAGTATGTGGTCTATTCTACCTCTCGCACTGTATCAGTATATGCTCTATTATACCTCTCGCACTGTATCTGTATATGCTCTATTCTACCTTTCGCACTGTATCAGTATGTGGTCTATTCTACCTCTCGCACTGTATCAGTATATGCTCTATTCTACCTCTCGCACTGTATCAGTATATGCTCTATTCTACCTCTCGCACTGTATCAGTATATGCTCTATTATACCTCTCGCACTGTATTAGTATATGCTCTATTATACCTCTCGCCCTGTATCAGTATATGATCTATTATACCTCTCGCCCTGTATCAGTATATGGTCTATTATACCTCTCACCCTGTATTAGTATATGCTCTATTATATCTCTCGCACTGTATCAGTATGTGGTCTATTCTACCTCTCGCACTGTATCAGTATATGCTCTATTATATCTCTCGCCCTGTATTAGTATATGATCTATTATACCTCTCGCACTGTATCAGTATGTGGTCTATTATACCTCTCACCCTGTATCAGTATGTGGTCTATTCTACCTCTCGCACTGTATCAGTATATGGTCTATTCTACCTCTCGCACTGTATCAGTATATGCTCTATTATACCTCTCACCCTGTATCAGTATGTGGTCTATTCTACCTCTCGCCCTGTATCAGAATATGGTCTATTCTACCTCTCGCCCTGTATCAGTATGTGGTCTATTATACCTCTCACCCTGTATCAGTATGTGGTCTATTCTACCTCTCGCCCTGTATCAGAATATGGTCTATTCTACCTCTCGCACTGTATCAGTATATGATCTATTATACCTCTCGCCCTGTATCAGTATATGATCTATTATATCTCTCGCCCTGTATCAGTATATGCTCTATTATACCTCTCACCCTGTATCAGTATATGCTCTATTATATCTCTCGCCCTGTATCAGTATGTGCTCTATTCTACCTCTCGCACTGTATCAGTATATGATCTATTATACCTCTCGCCCTGTATCAGTATATGATCTATTATACCTCTCGCACTGTATCAGTATATGATCTATTATACCTCTCGCACTGTATCAGTATATGCTCTATTATACCTCTCGCCCTGTATCAGTATATGGTCTATTATATCTCTCGCACTGTATCAGTATATGCTCTATTATATCTCTCGCCCTGTATCAGTATATGATCTATTATATCTCTCGCACTGTATCAGTATATGATCTATTATACCTCTCGCCCTGTATCAGTATATGCTCTATTATACCTCTCGCCCTGTATCAGTATATGATCTATTATACCTCTCGCACTGTATCAGTATATGCTCTATTATACCTCTCGCACTGTATCAGTATATGCTCTATTATACCTCTCGCCCTGTATCAGTATGTGGTCTATTCTACCTCTCGCCCTGTATCAGTATATGCTCTATTATACCTCTCGCCCTGTATCAGTATATGCTCTATTATACCTCTCACCCTGTATCAGTATGTGGTCTATTCTACCTCTCGCACTGTATCAGTATATGATCTATTATACCTCTCGCACTGTATCAGTATATGGTCTATTATATCTCTCGCACCTGTAGACAGAGCAAAATTTATTCTTCAGGAAAGAAAATACTTCAGACGCACCATTTACACTCACGTGCAGAGTAACAGACAGACACCGACACTCAGACAATTAGATTAGTACTGACACAGGTATACTGATACTGATGCAGGTACACAGTGACTGACACAGGAATATTGTCAATCGGACACTGACATAGGTACACAATTACGGCCAATAATGCAGTTACACAACCACTGAGACAGATATACACCTACAGGTGACAGGCAGGTACAGATATACACCTACAGGTGACGGGCAGGTACAGATATACACTTACAGGTGACAGGCAGGTACAGATATACACTTACAGGTGACAGGCAGGTACAGATATACACTTACAGGTCACAGGCAGGTACAGATATACACTTACAGGTGACAGGCAGGTACAGATATACACTTACAGGTGACGGGCAGGTACAGATATACACTTACAGGTCATGGGCAGGTGCAGATATACACTTACAGGACACGGGCAGGTGCAGATATACACTTACAGGTGATGGGCAGGTACAGATATACACTTACAGGTCACAGGCAGGTACAGATATACACTTGCAGGTGACAGGCAGGTACAGATATACACTTACAGGTCACAGGCAGGTACAGATATACACTTACAGGTGACAGGCAGGTACAGATATACACTTACAGGTCACAAGCAGGTACAGATATACATGTACAGGTCACAGGCAGTTACAGATATACACTTACAGGTCACAGGCAGGTACAGATATACACTTACAGGTCACAGGCAGGTACAGATATACACTTACAGGTCACAAGCAGGTACAGATATACATGTACAGGTCACAGGCAGTTACAGATATACACTTACAGGTGACAGGCAGGTACAGATATACACTTACAGGTCACAGGCAGGTACAGATATACACTTACAGGTCACAGGCAGGTACAGATATACATGTACAGGTCACAGGCAGTTACAGATATACACTTACAGGTGACAGGCAGGTACAGATATACACTTACAGGTGACAGGCAGGTACAGATATACACTTACAGGTCACAGGCAGGTACAGATATACACTTACAGGTGATGGGCAGGTACAGATATACACTTACAGGTCACAGGCAGGTACAGATATACACTTACAGGTCACAGGCAGGTACAGATATACACTTACAGGTCACAGGCAGGTACAGATATACACTTACAGGTCACAAGCAGGTACAGATATACACTTACAGGTGACAGGCAGGTACAGATATACACTTACAGGTCACAGGCAGGTACAGATATACACTTACAGGTCACAGGCAGTTACAGATATACACTTACAGGTGACAGGCAGGTACAGATATACACTTACAGGTCACAGGCAGGTACAGATATACACTTACAGGTCACAAGCAGGTACAGATATACATGTACAGGTCACAGGCAGTTACAGATATACACTTACAGGTCACAGGCAGTTACAGATATACACTTACAGGTCACAGGCAGTTACAGATATACACTTACAGGTGACAGGCAGGTACAGATATACACTTACAGGTCACAGGCAGGTACAGATATACACTTACAGGTCACAAGCAGGTACAGATATACATGTACAGGTCACAGGCAGTTACAGATATACACTTACAGGTCACAGGCAGGTACAGATATACACTTACAGGTCACAGGCAGGTACAGATATACACTTACAGGTCACAGGCAGGTACAGATATACACTTACAGGTCACAAGCAGGTACAGATATACATGTACAGGTCACAGGCAGGTACAGATATACACTTACAGGTGACAGGCAGGTACAGATATACACTTACAGGTCACAGGCAGGTACAGATATACACTTACAGGTCACAGGCAGGTACAGATATACACTTACAGGTCACAAGCAGGTACAGATATACATGTACAGGTCACAGGCAGGTACAGATATACACTTACAGGTGACAGGCAGGTACAGATATACACTTACAGGTCACAGGCAGGTACAGATATACACTTACAGGTCACAGGCAGGTACAGATATACAGTGGTGGCCAAAATTGCGGACGCTCTTTGAAATTTGAATGTTTTTCAACTTCGAATGCTAATAAAAACTGTTACACTTCACACACTGCAATGATTCATATATCAAATTAAAGGAAATTTTATGCTGAATTCAACACAATAAACAGAGGTAAAATATTTGTATTACAAGGGAAGTTATACCGTGAAAACAACAGTTAGGGTGAAAATCCCTGTGTACTTATGATGTTACTGTGCTATCAGTATTTCGTTGGGTTTCCTTTATTTTTCAAGACAGCAGCACAGCGATGTGTCATTGAGCCAACCAATGTTTGGAGCTCTTACTTCTTTATTATGTGGTGCCATGAGACAATTATAGCCTCAATTAATTGTCTTTTATTGGATGGACGCCTCAGATGTACCAGTTTTTTCAAACAGAACCACAAATGTTCTATGGAGTTCAGGTCTGGGCTGTTTCCTGGCCATCCCAGCACCTGTATGTCATTCTCTGTGAACCCCTTTTTGTATGTCTGTAGAGTGTGGCAGGGAGCTGAATCCTGCTGGAAGAAAAATGGGGCATTATCTGGAAAAAGATCCCTGATAGAAGGTAGAATTTTTATTTGTAGGATGGTGTCAGTGTACTTTCTCCTGTTCAGTGTGCCATCTATGCCATAAAGGCGGCCAACAGCATCTGCTGTCATACAGTCAGGTGCATAAATATTGGGACATTGACAGAATTTTCAGATTTTGGCCTCTATTCACCACCACAATGGCTTTGAAATGAAACAAACAAGATGTGCTTTAACTGCAGACTTTCAGATTTAATTTGAGGGTAATGACATCCAAATCAGGTGAACGGTGTAGGAATTACAACGGTTTCTATATGTGCCTCCCACTTTTTAAGGGGCCAAAAGTAATGGGACAAACTAAACAATCCTAAATCTAACTTTCACTTTTTAATACTTTGTTGCAAATCCTTTGCAGGCAATTACAGCCTGAAGTCTGGAACGCATAGACATCACCAGACGCTGGGTTTCATCCCTGGTGATGCTCTGCCAGGCCTCTACTGCAAATGTCTTCAATTCCTGCTTGTTCTTGGGGCATTTTCCCTTCAGTTTTGTCTTCATCAAGTGAAATGCATGCTCAATCGGATTCAGGTCAGGGGATTGACTTGGCCATTGCAGAACATTCCACTTTTTAGCCTTAAAAAACTCTTTGGTTGCTTTTGCAGTATGCTTCGGGTCATTGTCCATCTGCACTAGGAAGCGCCGTCCAATGAGTTCTGAAGCATTTGACTGAATATGAGCATATAATATTGCCCGAAACACTTCAGAATTCATTCTGCTGCTTTTGTCAGCAGTCACATCATCAATAAATACAAGGGAACCAGTTTTATTGGCAGCCATACATGCCCACGCCATGACACTACCATCACCATGCTTCACTGATGAAGTGGTATGTTTTGGATCATGAGCAGTTCCTTTCCTTCTCCATACTCTTCTCTTCCCATCACTCTGGTACAAGTTGATCTTTGTCTCATCTGTCCATAGGATGTTGTTCCAGAACTGTAATGGCTTTTTTAGATGTTGTTTGGCAAACTCTAATCTGGTCTTCCTGTTTTTGTGGCTTAACAATGGTTCACAAAAGTGAATATAGAGGGTTCACCACAAGATGTAAAGTCTTCTCTTGATTGTTGACTTTGACACATATACACATACCTCCTGGAGAGTGTTCTTGATTTGGCCAACTGTTGTGAAGGGGTTTTTCTTCACCAGGGAAATAATTCTTCTGTCATCCACCACAGTTGTTTTCCGTGTCTTTTGGTGTTGCTGAGCTCTCCGATGCGTTCTTTCTTTTTAAGAATGTTCCAAACAGTTGATTTGGCCACACCTAATGTTTTTGCTATCTCACTGATGGGTTTGTTTTGATTTTTCAGCCTAATGATGGCTTGCTTCACTGATAGTGACAGCTCTTTGGATCTCATATTGAGAGTCGACAGCAACTGATTCCAAATGCAAATGTCACAGCTAGAATCAACTCCAGACCTTTTACCTGCTTAATTGATAATGAAATAACGAGGGAATAGCCCACACCTGTCCATGAAATAGCTTTTGAGTTGATAGTCCCATATAGAAAATGTTGTAATTCCTACACCGTTCACCTGATTTGGATGTAATTACCCTCAAATTAAATCTGAAAGTCTGCAGGTAAAGCACATCTTGTTTGGTTCATTTCAAAGCCATTGTGGTGGTGAATAGAGGCCAAAATATGAAAATTCTGTCACTGTCCCAATATTTATGCACCTGCCTGTACATGCCCAGATCATAACACTTGTAGGATTCTTTGTAGTCGCTTGAATAAAATCTGGATGTACCTCTTCCCCGATGCGACGTCTCACACATTTTCTCCCATCAATACCAAATATGGATATCTTAGTTTCGTCACTCCATATCACTTGTCCCCACTGACCTTCTGTCCATAATGTGTTCTTTTGCCCACTGTATTAGTTTCTGCCGCTGCTTTTTATTCAGCAATGGCTTTTTTCGGGGAATCCTACCTTTTAGGCCAACCTCCGTAAGTCTTCTCCGTTCCGTTCTTGCACTGACAAAAACACTAGTTGCACTCAGTTCACTGCTAATGACCGCAGATGACATCCATCTGTCCCTGACGCAAATTCATTTTATTCTCCCATCATCAGCAGCTGTTGTGCACTTTTTCCGGCCTTTTCCTTCTTTGTGTTTTATAGATTGTGTTTCCATAGAGCGTAAACAAAACTTTCGTACTCCTGATGTTGTCACATTCTCACCAATTTCTCTCGCAATTGCTGCATACAAAAGACCGTTTTCACTTAACACCACAATCCTGGATCACCTCGCTGTGCTGCGGTCTTGAAAATTAAAGGATACCCAACGAAATACTGATAGGACAGTAACATTATAAGTACACAGGGATTTTCAGCCTAAGTGTTGATTTCACTGCATAACTTCCCTTGTAATGCAAATATTTGACCTCTGTTTATTGTGTTGAATTCAGCATTAAATTTCCTTTCATTTGATATATGAATCATTGCAGTGTGTGAAGTGAAACAGTTTTTAGAAGCATTCGAAGTTGATAAACATTCAAATTTCAAAATGTGTCCGCAATTTTGGCCACCAGTGTACACTTACAGGTGACAGGCAGGTACAGATATACACTTACAGGTGACGGGCAGGTACAGATATACACTTACAGGTGACGGGCAGGTACGGATATACACTTACAGGTGACGGGCAGGTACGGATATACACTTACAGGTGACGGGCAGGTACGGATATACACTTACAGGTGACGGGCAGGTACGGATATACACTTACAGGTGACGGGCAGGTACGGATATACACTTACAGGTGACGGGCAGGTACGGATATACACTTACAGGTGACAGGCAGGTACAGATATACACTTACAGGTGACAGGCAGGTACAGATATACACTTACAGGTGACGGGCAGGTACGGATATACACTTACAGGTGACGGGCAGGTACGGATATACACTTACAGGTGACGGGCAGGTACGGATATACACTTACAGGTGACGGGCAGGTACGGATATACACTTACAGGTGACGGGCAGGTACGGATATACACTTACAGGTGACGGGCAGGTACGGATATACACTTACAGGTGACGGGCAGGTACGGATATACACTTACAGGTGACGGGCAGGTACGGATATACACTTACAGGTGACTGGCATGTACGGATATACACTTACAGGTGACGGGCAGGTACGGATATACACTTACAGGTGACGGGCAGGTACGGATATACACTTACAGGTGACGGGCAGGTACGGATATACACTTACAGGTGACGGGCAGGTACGGATATACACTTACAGGTGACGGGCAGGTACGGATATACACTTACAGGTGACTGGCATGTACGGATATACACTTACAGGTGACGGGCAGGTACGGATATACACTTACAGGTGACGGGCAGGTACGGATATACACTTACAGGTGACGGGCAGGTACGGATATACACTTACAGGTGACGGGCATGTACGGATATACACTTACAGGTGACTGGCATGTACGGATATACACTTACAGGTGACGGGCAGGTACGGATATACACTTACAGGTGACTGGCATGTAAGGATATACACTTACAGGTGACTGGCATGTACAGATATACACTTACAGGTGACGGGCAGGTACGGATATACACTTACAGGTGATGGGCAGGTACGGATATACACTTACAGGTGATGGGCAGGTACGGATATACACTTACAGGTGACGGGCAGGTACGGATATACACTTACAGGTGACGGGCATGTACGGATAGAGCAGGGTATGTAGATGAGAACATTGGCCAGGTGATTTATAGGGAAGAAAGATCACTCACCAGTCTCCTGTCACTCCTTATTGGCTGCTGCATTCTCTGCTTAGTCACAGGCTGTCTCTCACTGCAGTCTCTGCTCACTGTCATTATGTCTCTCTCCCTGTAGTCTTTGCTGAGTGTCAGGATATCTCTCTCCCTGTAGTCTCTGCTCAGTGTCAGGATATCTCTCTCCCTGTAATCTCTGCTCAGTGTCAGGATGTCTCTCTCCCTGTAGTCTCTGCTCAGTGTCAGGATATCTCTCTCCCTGTAGTCTTTGCTCAGTGTCAGGATGTCTCTTCCTGTAGTCTCTGCTCACTGTCAGGATGTCTCTTTCCCTGTAGTCTCTGCTCAGTGTCAGGATGTCTCTCTCCCTGTAGTCTCTGCTCAGTGTCAGGATGTCTCTCTCCCTGTAGTCTCTGCTCAGTGTCAGGATGTCTCTCAGCCTGTAGTCTCTGCTCAGTGTCAGGATCTCTTCCTACAGTCTATGGGAGTCTCCTGCTGCAGCCACCAGCCCTCCCTGCACTCACATTACACATAATTATGGGAGCTTTCTGCAGGGGGAAGGGGAGGAGAGACAGACATGCAGTGCAGGAGCTAGAGAGACATGCAGGAGCCAGGAGGAGAGACAGACATGCAGGAGCCAGGAGGAGAGACAGACATGCAGTGCAGGAGCTATAGAGACATGCAGGAGCCAGGAGGAGAGACAGACATGTAGTGCAGGAGCTATAGAGACATGCAGGAACCAGGAGGAGAGACAGACATGCAGTGCAGGAGCTACAGAGACATGCAGGAGCCAGGAGGAGAGACAGACATGCAGGAGCCAGAAGGAGAGACAGACATGCAGTGCAGGAGCTAGAGAGACATGCAGTGCAGGAGCTAGAGAGACATGCAGGAGCCAGGAGGAGAGACAGACATGTAGTGCAGGAGCTAGAGAGACATGCAGGAGCCAGGAGGAGAGACAGACATGCAGTGCAGGAGCTACAGAGACATGCAGGAGCCAGGAGGAGAGACAGACATGCAGTGCAGGAGCTACAGAGACATGCAGGAGCCAGGAGGAGAGACAGACATGCAGGAGCCAGAAGGAGAGACAGACATGCAGTGCAGGAGCTAGAGAGACATGCAGTGCAGGAGCTAGAGAGACATGCAGGAGCCAGGAGGAGAGACAGACATGCAGGAGCCAGGAGGAGAGACAGACATGCAGTGCAGGAGCTAGAGAGACATGCAGGAGCCAGGAGGAGAGACAGACATGCAGGAGCCAGGAGGAGAGACAGACATGCAGTGCAGGAGCTAGAGAGACATGCAGGAGCCAGGAGGAGAGACAGACATGTAGTGCAGGAGCTATAGAGACATGCAGGAACCAGGAGGAGAGACAGACATGCAGTGCAGGAGCTACAGAGACATGCAGGAGCCAGGAGGAGAGACAGACATGCAGGAGCCAGAAGGAGAGACAGACATGCAGTGCAGGAGCTAGAGAGACATGCAGGAGCCAGGAGGAGAGACAGACATGTAGTGCAGGAGCTAGAGAGACATGCAGGAGCCAGGAGGAGAGACAGACATGCAGTGCAGGAGCTAGAGAGACATGCAGGAGCCAGGAGGAGAGACAGACATGTAGTGCAGGAGCTATAGAGACATGCAGGAACCAGGAGGAGAGACAGACATGCAGTGCAGGAGCTACAGAGACATGCAGGAGCCAGGAGGAGAGACAGACATGCAGGAGCCAGAAGGAGAGACAGACATGCAGTGCAGGAGCTAGAGAGACATGCAGGAGCCAGGAGGAGAGACAGACATGTAGTGCAGGAGCTAGAGAGACATGCAGGAGCCAGGAGGAGAGACAGACATGCAGTGCAGGAGCTAGAGAGACATGCAGGAGCCAGGAGGAGAGACAGACATGTAGTGCAGGAGCTATAGAGACATGCAGGAACCAGGAGGAGAGACAGACATGCAGTGCAGGAGCTACAGAGACATGCAGGAGCCAGGAGGAGAGACAGACATGCAGGAGCCAGAAGGAGAGACAGACATGCAGTGCAGGAGCTAGAGAGACATGCAGTGCAGGAGCTAGAGAGACATGCAGGAGCCAGGAGGAGAGACAGACATGCAGGAGCCAGGAGGAGAGACAGACATGCAGTGCAGGAGCTAGAGAGACATGCAGGAGCCAGAAGGAGAGACAGACATGTAGTGCAGAAGCAGGAGCTAGAGAGACATGCAGGAGCCAGAAGGAGAGACAGACATGCAGTGCAGGAGCAAGAGAGACATGTAGCGCAGGAGCTAGAGAGACATGTAGCGCAGGAGATAGAGAGACATGTAGCGCAGGAGATAGAGAGACATGTAGCGCAGGAGATAGAGAGACATGTAGCGCAGGAGATAGAGAGACATGTAGTGCAGGAGCTAGAGAGACATGCAGGAGCCAGGAGGAGAGACAGACATGCAGTGCAGGAGCTAGAGAGACATGCAGGAGCCAGGAGGAGAGACAGACATGCAGTGCAGGAGCTAGAGAGACATGCAGGAGCCAGGAGGAGAGACAGACATGTAGTGCAGGAGCTAGAGAGACATGCAGGAGCCAGGAGGAGAGACAGACATGTAGAGCAGGTGCTATAGAGACATGCAGGAACCAGGAGGAGAGACAGACATGCAGTGCAGGAGCTACAGAGACATGCAGGAGCCAGGAGGAGAGACAGACATGCAGGAGCCAGAAGGAGAGACAGACATGCAGTGCAGGAGCTAGAGAGACATGCAGTGCAGGAGCTAGAGAGACATGCAGGAGCCAGGAGGAGAGACAGACATGCAGGAGCCAGGAGGAGAGACAGACATGCAGTGCAGGAGCTAGAGAGACATGCAGGAGCCAGAAGGAGAGACAGACATGTAGTGCAGAAGCAGGAGCTAGAGAGACATGCAGGAGCCAGAAGGAGAGACAGACATGCAGTGCAGGAGCAAGAGAGACATGTAGCGCAGGAGCTAGAGAGACATGTAGCGCAGGAGATAGAGAGACATGTAGCGCAGGAGATAGAGAGACATGTAGCGCAGGAGATAGAGAGACATGTAGCGCAGGAGCTAGAGAGACATGTAGTGCAGGAGCCAGGAGGAGTGACAGACATTAGAAGCAGGAGCTAGAGAGACATGCAGGAGCCAGGAGAGACAGACATGTAGTGCAGGAGATAGAGAGACAAGTAGCGCAGGAGATAGAGACATGTAGTGCAGGAGCTAGAGAGACATGCAGGAGCCAGGAGGAGAGACATGTAGCGTAGGAGCTAGAGAGACCTGTAGCGTAGGAGCTAGAGAGACATGTAGCGCAGGAGATAGAGAGACATGTAGCGCAGGAGCTAGAGAGACATGTAGCGCAGGAGATAGAGAGACATGTAGCGCAGGAGATAGAGAGACATGTAGCGCAGGAGCTAGAGAGACATGTAGTGCAGGAGCCAGGAGGAGAGACAGACATTAGAAGCAGGAGCTAGAGAGACATGCAGGAGCCAGGAGATACAGACATGTAGCGCAGGAGATAGAGAGACAAGTAGCGCAGGAGATAGAGACATGTAGTGCAGGAGCTAGAGAGATGTGCAGGGAGGCATTCAGGAGACAGTGAAGGGGGGGGAGAAAGAGAGAGACATTCAGGAGTCAGAAGGGGAGGGGAAGAGACATTCAGGAGACAGTGAAGGGGAGGATAGAGAGCCATTTAGGAGTCACAAGGGGAGGGGAAGAGACATTCAGGAGACAGTGAAGGGGAGGATAGAGAGCCATTTAGGAGTCACAAGGGGAGGGGAAGAGACATTCAGGAGACAATGAAGGGGAGGAGAGAGAGACACTCAGGAGACAATGAAGGGGAGGAGAGAGAGACATTCAGGAGACAGTGAAGGGGAGGAGAGACACTCAGGAGACACAGAAGGGGAAGAGAGAGACATTCAGGAGACAATGAAGGGGAAGAGAGAGACATTCAGGAGACACAGAAGGGGAGGAGAGAGAGACATTCAGGAGACAGTGAAGGGGAGGAGAGACACTCAGGAGACACAGAAGGGGAAGAGAGAGACATTCAGGAGACAATGAAGGGGAAGAGAGAGACATTCAGAAGACGGTGAAGGGGAGGAGAGAGACATTCAGGAGACTCTAAAGAGGAGTAGAGAGACATTCAGCAGACATAGAAGGGGAGGAGAGAGACATTCAGGAGACAGTTATGGGGATGAGAGACATTCAGAAGACAGTGAAGGGGATGAGAGAGAGAAACATTCAGGAGACAGTCATAGACGTTCAGGAAACAGTGAAGGGGAAGAGACATTCAGGCGTTAGTGAAGGGGATGAGAGAGACATTTAGGAGTCAGAAGGGGAGGGGAATAGACATTCAGGGGACAGTGAAGAGAAGGAGAGACAATGAGGAGACAGTGACAGACGTGCAGTAGAAGTGACAAATGTATTGTAGGAGATGGAGACATTTAGGCAGTGCTTAAAGTGGACCTAGAGATGTGGTAGAACTCACCCCAGCCCCATCAGTCCTCTGCGCTTTTTTAATAAAGGGACCGCGTTCATTGCAAAAATGGGCATGGTCGCAAAAGAAAGGGGCGTGGTCACACAATAGCATCCCCAATTCAAATTACGGAACACAGTAGCACAATCTTATTCATATTACACCACATAGTAGTGTCCTTTATTTATGTTATGACACACAGTAGTGTCCCTTTTACACAATGCCCACAGCAGTAGTGCCCCTTACACATAATGCCCACTGTAGTGGTGCCCTTTATGCAATGCCCTCAGTAGTTGTGCCCCTTATGCAGTGCCCACAGTAGTGGCACCCCTTATGCAGTACCCACAGTGGTAGTGCCCTTTATGCAGATCCCCTAGTAGCGGTGCCCCTTATGCAGTGCCCACAGGAGTTGTGCCCCCTGTAGTAGTTATGCCCCCAGTGGTAATGCCCACATTAGTAGTAACCCTTACACAATCAGAAACACACAACACTTACCTTATGCCCCGCTGCCGTCCAACTGGCTGCTACTCGGAACTATGGGAGAGACATAATGACGTCTCTCCCATAGTACCCACTGCAGGAGCAGGAAGCCAGAGCTCATTCAGGAGACACAAATGGGGAGAGACATTCAGAAAACAGAGAATGGGAAGAGAAAGACATTCAGGAGACACAGAAGGGGAGAGAGACATTCAGGAGACACAGAAGGGGAGGAGAGACATTCAGGAGACACAGAAGGGGAGGAGAGAGACATTCAGGAGACAGAAGGGGAGAGACATTCAGGAGACACAGAAGGGGAGAGAGACATTCAGGAGACACAGAAGGGGAGGAGAGAGAGACATTCAGGAGACACAGAAGGGGAGGAGAGAGAGACATTCAGGAGACACAGAAGGGGAGGAGAGAGACATTCAGGAGACACAGAAGGGGAGGAGAGACATTCAGGAGACACAGAAGGGGAGAGAGACATTCGGGAGACACAGAAGGGGAGGAGAGAGAGACATTCAGGAGACACAGAAGGGGAGGAGAGAGAGACATTCAGGAGACACAGAAGGGGAGGAGAGAGAGACATTCAGGAGACACAGAAGGGGAGGAGAGAGAGACATTCAGGAGACACAGAAGGGGAGGAGAGAGAGACATTCAGGAGACACAGAAGGGGAGGAGAGAGACATTCAGGAGACAAAGAAGGGAAGGAGAAAGAGACATTCAGGAGACACAGAAGGGAAGGAGAGAGAGACATTCAGGAGACACAGAAGGGGAGAGAGACATTCAGGAGACGCAGAAGGGGAGAGAGACATTTAGGAGACACAGAAGGGGAGGAGAGAGAGACATTCAGGAGACACAGAAGGGGAGGAGAGAGAGACATTCAGGAGACACAGAAGGGGAGGAGAGAGACATTCAGCAGACATAGAAGGGGAGGAGAGAGACATTCAGGAGATAAGGAAGGGGAGGAGAGACATTCAGAAGACAGTTATGGGGATGAGAGACATTCAGAAGACAGTGAA
The DNA here is from genome assembly GCA_031769625.1 of Taudactylus pleione. Taxonomy (NCBI): domain Eukaryota; kingdom Metazoa; phylum Chordata; class Amphibia; order Anura; family Myobatrachidae; genus Taudactylus; species Taudactylus pleione. The sequence continues at coordinate 1,045,403 of JAUIMM010001037.1, read as the reverse complement.
GGGGATGAGAGAGAGAGACATTCAGGAGACAGTCACAGACGTTCAGGAAACAGTGAAGGGGAGGGGAAGAGACATTCAGGAGTTAGTGAAGGGGATGAGAGAGACATTTAGGAGTCAGAAGGGGAGGGGAATAGACATTCAGGGGACAGTGAAGAGAAGAAAGAGACAATGAGGAGACAGTGACAGACGTGCAGTAGGAGTGACAAATGTATTGTAGGAGATGGAGACATTTAGGCAGTGCTTAAAGTGGACCTAGAGATATGGTAGAATTCACCCCAGCCCCATCAGTCCTCTGCGCTTTTTTAATAAAGGGACCGCATTCATTTTAAAAATGGGCATGGTCTCAAAAGAAAGGGGCGTGGTCACACAATAAAATCCCCAATTCAAATTACGGCACACAGTAGCACAATCTTATTCACATTACACCACATAGTAGTGTCCTTTATTTATGTTATGACACACAGTAGTGTCCCTTTTACACAATGCCCACAGCAGTAGTGCCCCTTACACATAATGCCCACTGTAGTGGTGCCCTTTATGCAATGGCCCCAGTAGTTGTGCCCCTTATGCAGTGCCCACAGTAGTGGCACCCCTTATGCAGTACCCAAAACACAATACTTACCTTATGCCCCGCTGCCGTCCAACTGGCTGCTACTCGGAAATATGGGAGAGACATAATGACGTCTCTCCCATAGTACCCACTGCAGGAGCAGGAAGCCAGAGCTCATTCAGGAGACACAAATGGGGAGAGACATTCAGAAAACAGAGAATGGGAAGAGAAAGACATTCAGGAGACACAGAAGGGGAGAGAGACATTCAGGAGACACAGAAGGGGAGGAGAGACATTCAGGAGACACAGAAGGGGAGGAGAGAGACATTCAGGAGACACAGAAGGGGAGAGACATTCAGGAGACACAGAAGGGGAGAGAGACATTCAGGAGACACAGAAGGGGAGGAGAGACATTCAGGAGACACAGAAGGGGAGAGACATTCAGGAGACACAGAAGGGGAGAGAGACATTCAGGAGACACAGAAGGGGAGGAGAGACATTCAGGAGACACAGAAGGGGAGAGAGACATTCAGGAGATACAGAAGGGGAGGAGAGATAGACATTCAGGAGACACAAATGGGGAGATGCATTCAGAAAACAGAATGGGAAGAGAAAGACATTCAGGAGACACAGAAGGGGAGAGAGACATTCAGGAGACACAGAAGGGGAGGAGAGACATTCAGGAAACACAGAAGGGGAAGTTAGAGGCATGCAGGAGACACAGAAGGGGAGGAGAGAGAGACATTCAGGAGACACAGAAGGGGAGGAGAGTGAGACATTCAGGAAACAGAGAATAGGAAGAGAGACACAGAAGGGGAAGAGAGACATTCAGGAGATACAAATGGGGAGGAGAGAGACTTTGAAGAGACACAGAAGGGGAGGAGAGAGAGATATTCAGGAAACAGAGAATGGGAAGAGAGAGAGACATTCAGGAGACACAGAAGGGGAGGAGAGACATTCAGGAAACAGAGAATGGGAAGAGAGATAGACATTCAGGAGACACAGAAGGGGAGGAGAGACATTCAGGAGACAGAGAATGGGAAGAGAGAGAGACATTCAGGAGACACAGAAGGGGAGGAGAAAGACATTCAGGAGACACAAAAGGGGAGGAGAGAGAGACATTCAGGAAACAGAGAATGGGAAGAGAGACATTCAGGAGATACAAATGGGGAGGAGAGAGACTTTGAAGAGACACAGAAGGGGAGGATAGAGAGATATTCAGGAAACAGAGAATGGGAAGAGAGACACAGAAGGGAAAGAGAGACATTCAGGAGACAAAAGGGGAGGAGAGAGAGACATTCAGGAGACACAGAAGGGGAGGAGAGAGAGACATTCAGGAGACACAGAAAGGGAGGAGAGTGAGGCATTCAGGAAACAGAGAATAGGAAGAGAGACACAGAAGGGGAAGAGAGACATTCAGGAGATACAAATGGGGAGGAGAGAGACTTTGAAGAGACACAGAAGGGGAGGAGAGAGATATTCAGGAGACAGAGAATGGGAAGAGAGAGAGACATTCAGGAGACACAGAAGGGGAGAGGAGACAGAGAATGGGAAGAGAGAGAGACATTCAGGAGACACAGAAGGGGAGGAGAGAGAGACATTCAGGAGACACAGAAGGGGAGGAGAGACATTCAGGAGACAGAGAATAGGAAGAGAGACACAGAAGGGGAAGAGAGACATTCAGGAGATACAAATGAGGAGGAGAGAGACTTTGAAGAGACACAGAAGGGGAGGAGAGAGAGATATTCAGGAGACAGAGAATGGAAAGAGAGAGAGACATTCAGGAGACACAGAAGGGGAGGAGAGACATTCAGGAGACAGAGAATGGGAAGAGAGAGAGACATTCAGGAGACACAGAACAGGAGGAGAGACATTCAGGAGACAAAGAAGTGGAGGAGAGAGAGACATTCAGGAAACAGAGAATGGGAAGAGAGACATTCAGGAGATACAAATTGGGAGGAGAGAGACTTTGAAGAGACACAGAAGGGGAGGAGAGAGACATTTAGGATACAGAAGGGGAGGAGAGAGAGACATTCAGGAAACAGAGAATGGGAAGAGAGACATTCAGGAGATACAAATTGGGAGGAGAGAGACTTTGAAGAGACACAGAAGGGGAGGAGAGAGACATTTAGGATACAGAAGGGGAGGAGAGAGACACATTCAGGAGACACAGAAGGGGAGGAGAGAGAGACATTCAGGAGACAGAGAGTGGGAAGAGAGAGAGACATTCAGGAGACAGAAGGGGAGGAAAGACATTTAGGAAACAGAGAATGGGAAGAGAGAGCCATTCAGGAGACACAGAAGGGGAGGAGAGAGACATTCAGGAGACACAGAAGGGGAGGGGAGACACATTCAGGAGACAGAAGGGGAGGAGAGAGACATTCAGGAGACAGAAGGGGAGGAGAGAGACATTCAAGAGACACAGATGGGGAAGAGACATTCAGGAGACACAGAAGGGGGAGAGAGAGACATTCAGGAGACACAGAAGGGGAAGAGAGAGACACACATTCAGGAGACACAGAAGGGGAAGAGAGAGAGACATTCAGGAGACACAGAAGGGGAGGAGAGAGAGACATTCAGGAAACAGAGAATGGGAAGAGAGACATTCAGGAGATACAAATGGGGAGGAGAGAGACTTTGAAGAGACACAGAAGGGGAGGAGAGAGATTTTCAGGAAACAGAGAATGGGAAGAGAGACATTCAGGAGATACAAATGAGGAGGAGAGAGACTTTGAAGAGACACAGAAGGGGAGGAGAGAGAGATATTCAGGAGAGAGAGAATGGGAAGAGAGAGACATTCAGGAGACAGAGAATGGGAAGAGAGAGAGACATTCAGGAGACAGAGAATGGGAAGAGAGAGAGACATTCAGGAGACACAGAAGGGGAGGAGAGAGAGACATTCAGGAGACACAGAAGGGGAGGAGAGTGAGACATTCAGGAAACAGAGAATGGGAAGAGAGACACAGAAGGGGAAGAGAGACATTCAGGAGATACAAATGAGGAGGAGAGAGACTTTGAAGAGACACAGAAGGGGAGGAGAGACATTCAGGAGATACAAATGAGGAGGAGAGAGACTTTGAAGAGACACAGAAGGGGAGGAGAGAGAGATATTCAGGAGACAGAGAATGGGAAGAGAGAGAGACATTCAGGAGACTCAGAAGGGGAGGAGAGACATTCAGGAGACAGAGAATGGGAAGAGAGAGAGACATTCAGGAGACAGAAGGGGAGGAAAGACATTTAGGAAACAGAGAATGGGAAGAGAGAGCCATTCAGGAGACACAGAAGGGGAGGAGAGAGACATTCAGGAGACACAGAAGGGGAGGAGAGACACATTCAGGAGACAGAAGGGGAGGAGAGAGACATTCAGGAGACAGAAGGGGAGGAGAGAGAGACATTCTGGAGACACAGATGGGGAAGAGACATTCAGGAGACACAGAAGGGGGAGAGAGAGACATTCAGGAGACACAGAAGGGGAAGAGAGAGACACACATTCAGGAGACACAGAAGGGGAAGAGAGAGAGACATTCAGGAGACACAGAAGGGGAGGAGAGAGAGACATTCAGGAAACAGAGAATGGGAAGAGAGACATTCAGGAGATACAAATGGGGAGGAGAGAGACTGAAGAGACACAGAAGGGGAGGAGAGAGATTTTCAGGAAACAGAGAATGGGAAGAGAGACATTCAGGAGATACAAATGAGGAGGAGAGAGACTTTGAAGAGACACAGAAGGGGAGGAGAGAGAGATATTCAGGAGAGAGAGAATGGGAAGAGAGAGACATTCAGGAGACAGAGAATGGGAAGAGAGAGAGACATTCAGGAGACACAGAAGGGGAGGAGAGAGAGACATTCAGGAGACACAGAAGGGGAGGAGAGTGAGACATTCAGGAAACAGAGAATGGGAAGAGAGACACAGAAGGGGAAGAGAGACATTCAGGAGATACAAATGAGGAGAGAGACTTTGAAGAGACACAGAAGGGGAGGAGAGACATTCAGGAGATACAAATGAGGAGGAGAGAGACTTTGAAGAGACACAGAAGGGGAGGAGAGATATTCAGGAGACAGAGAATGGGAAGAGAGAGAGACATTCAGGAGACTCAGAAGGGGAGGAGAGACATTCAGGAGACAGAGAATGGGAAGAGAGAGAGACATTCAGGAGACACAGAAGGGGAGGAGAGAGAGACATTCAGGAAACAGAGAATGGGAAGAGAGAGAGACATTCAGGAGACAGAAGGGGAGGAGAGACATTTAGGAAACAGAGAATGGGAAGAGAGAGAGACATTCAGGAGACACAGAAGGGGAGGAGAGACATTCAGGAAACAAAGAAGTGGAGGAGAGAGACATTCAGGAAACAGAGAATGGGAAGAGAGACACAGAAGGGGAGGAGAGACATTCAGGAGATACAAATGGGGAGGAGAGAGACTTTGAAGAGACACAGAAGGGGAGGAGAGAGAGACATTCAGGAGACAGAGAAGGGGAGGAGAGACTTTTAGGAAACAGTGAATGCGAAGAGAAATACAGAAGGGGAAGATAGAGACATTCAGTAGACACAGAAGGGGAGGAGAGAGACATTTAGGATACAGAAGGGGAGGACAGAGAGACATTCAGGAGACACAGAAGGGGAGGAGAGAGAGACATTCAGGAGACAGAAAGACATTCAGGAGACACAGAAGGGGAGGAGAGAGAGACATTCAGGAGACAGAAGGGGAGGAGAGACATTTAGGAAGCAGAGAATGGGAAGAGAGAGAGACATTCAGGAGATACAGAAGGGGAGGAGAGAGACATTCAGGAGACAAAGAAGGGGAGGAGAGAGACATTCAGGAGACAGAAGGGGAGGAGAGAGACATTCAGGAGACAGAAGTGGAGGAGAGAGACATTCAGGAGACACAGATGGGGAAGAGACATTCAGGAGACACAGAAGGGGAACAGAGAGAGACATTCAGGAGACACAGAAGGGGGAGAGAGAGACATTCAGGAGACACAGAAGGGGAAGAGAGAGAGACATTCAGGAGACACAGAAGGGGAAGAGAGAGAGACATTCAGGAGACACAGAAGGGGGAGAGAGAGACATTCAGGAGACTGAGAAGGGGGAGAGAGAGACATTCAGGAGACACAGAAGGGGAAGAGAGAGAGACATTCAGGAGACACAGAAGGGGAGGAGAGAGACATTCAGGAGACAGAAAATGGGAAGAGAGACAATGGGATGGCCATCTGTGTACAAGACCCTCAATCGCTCCCTCCCCTCTCTAGGATGCTGCTAGGCAACCAGGCATATTGCTGGCTCTGATTGGCTCTCACTGTCTCAGAGCCAATCAGTGTGCAGCCCTTTCCTGCAGTAGCAGCAGCAGAACTTTACAGTATAGGATATTTGTTGTTGTCTTAGCTCTGTGTGTTGATGTCCTAGCTCCATCTGCTGAGTCCTGGGTATCTCTCTCTCTGAGTCCTCACTGCCTGGCTCAGCTGGCTGCCACACAGACACTGACTGGACTCACTTCAGCAGTGAGCAGCCTCCTGCCACCTATACCGCGCATGTTTGACTGCAGCCGGACTGTCACTGTATATATTACTATGTATATGAATTAGTGCACCTGCTGTCCAGTCCTCGCATGCAGCACAGCGCGGCAGCAGCGCTGTTACATAGATACATACATAGTACAGTCACTGTCACAGTCAGTAACAGCAGTATGTATATGTCTGTTGTTGCTCCGGCTCCAGATCCTGCCCCTTGTCAACCGCGTTGAAAGAGTTTTTGCACATGCGCACATCATATAACTAGTTTTTAACTATCAAATTCTTTTGTTGCAATGGTTAGTTACCATTGCATCGAAAGTTTCAATGGTGGAAACCCAGCCATCATTTGAGGGTAAGCTTCCGATGTCCATTCCTACATCAGTGTGGTTAAAATCGATGGCGATTTAGCAAGTAGCCATGGATGATAACCAACTATGCAATGGATGACCATCGATGTTTCACCAACCGATGGTCATCCCTGTTCTTTAAGTGACTGGTGCATGGGCCAATCAGAGCCTGGGGGCGGTGCTTCATGGATGTCGGGAGTGTTAAGCTCAGTGTCCCAGCACCTTGCAAAAAAAAAAGGTTATGCTTTACCATCGATGGAGGGAAAACATCTGGTTTTCCCCCATCGATGATAAAAGCATTCTACATCGGCCATAAAACATTTATGATTTTGAATCATCGATGGCCAGCCCTAGAGAGACATTCAGGACACAGAGAAGGGGAGGAGAGAGAGGCATTCAGGAGACAGTAAAGGGGTGGAGAGAGGGAGACAGAAAGGGAGGAGAGAGCGACAAACATGCAGGAGAAGAGACAGACATGTATTGTAGGAGACAAAAAAGGGGAGGGTATATCAGTTCTGTGAGAACTTCAACCCAATGACTCTATAGGAGTGCACTTTCATAGCTAATTGTCAATCAAAATATCTTAAAACATAATATTTATTAATTTTTGCAAGGAAAAAAGATTAAAATGGACTTACACAGATTGTTATCTCGGTAGTGGCTACCTAGATGAGGGAAAATATGAGATATGGTAAGAACTTACCTTTGTTATCTCACAGGATACCTTGAGGTATAGGTGATGACGTCAGGCATCGGGCACCATAGAGTTAAGTTTTCAGCCTCCCAGGATGCATTAGGGTCCCCCTCCTATACGCCGCCCCCGAGCCAAGGCATCTCAGTTACGTACCAAGCCATAGGCCGGAGGAGGAGAAGGAAGAGAGAGAAAAAAGATCTGGACACACACAAGAATCACATTCTCACCAGAGGGAGATGGAAAAACTGGTGACCAGAGTAAAGCCCATCTGCAGCACAGGTGCAACAGGGCGGGAGTCCTGTGGAACCCTATGGACTTCGTAGAAATAGAGATAACAAAGGTAAGTTCTTACCATATCTCATTTTCTACATCAGGGTCCTTAGGGTATCCACAGGATACCTTGGGGATGTCCCAAAGCAGTATCCTTCAAGGATGGGGACGCTCCTGTGCTGAAAGGAGAATCTGCCGCCCGAAGGAAGCATCCTGAGAGGCAAAGGTGTCAAACGCGTAATACCTCACAAAGGTATGGGCAGAGGACCACGTGGCAGCCTTGCAGATCTGGACTGCAGAGGCACCACATCGAGCTGCCCACGAAGGACCCACAGACCCAGTGCTCCATGCCTTGCTGTGGTACCTGGACTTCAAAAGGACTCATTTTTGGGCTAAGTTTGGTGGTATGCTGATGAATGGCCTAATTGGATGCCTTCAATATATTTTCTCACACACCACCATTCCCATATGGTATGACTTTTCCATCCTGCATTTCAAATTATATATGACAACTGGATGATTCCAATATTTTTCATGATATTATTTTTTCATGATATGACACAAGGAATATTGGATTAATTTCCATTTTTTGCACTTTGACACTTTCTTATTTATTTATTCACATGAAATGATGCATTGTGACACTTTATTTCATGTCAATTTGTGGATTTTAATATAATAAAATTGTTTACATCTTTCCAATCATCAGCGCAATTGTATCCAATCTATTTTTAATTTTATGAATTTAGGAGTATCAATGTTTACTCCTGTATGGTTTTAATTGCTGCAGATTACTGGTTCATTGCGCAATTGTTAATACTATCACATTCTATACCTTGGGGATGTCCCAAAGCAGTATCCTTCAAGGGTGGGGACGCTCCTGTGCTGAAAGGAGAATCTGCCGCCCGAAGGAAGCATCCTGAGAGGCAAAGGTGTCAAACGCGTAATACCTCACAAAAGATATGGGCAGAGGACCACGTGGCAGCCTTGCAGATCTGGACTGCAGAGGCACCACGTCGAGCTGCCCACGAAGGACCCACAGACCTAGTGGAATGAGCCCTCACAGAGGATGGAACCGGAAGGCCTTCATGAAGATAAGCTTCTGAAATTGCCATACGAATACAACCTGCCAAAGTTTGCTTTGAAGCAGGCCAACCCTTTTTACGGAAGCCATAGAGGACAAACAAGGCGTCCGACTTCCTAAACGAAGAAGTGCGGTCAACATAATAAATCCTTAAGGCCCGCACAACATCCAAAGTGGCCTCACCCACTGAAATAGCAGGTGAGTTAAAAGCCGGCACAACGATTTCCTCGTTGATATGGAAACGTGAAACAACTTTGGGAAGAAATTCATGACGAGTGCGCAGCACTGCCCTGTTCCCATGAAAAATCAGGAAAGGGGGTCTACAGGAGAGAGCCCCTAAGTCAAAAACACGTCTGGCCGAAGCGATGGCCAGAAGGAAAATTGTTTTAGCTGTCAGCCATTTAAGGTCCACTGAGCCCAGTGGTTCAAACGGCGGTCCCTGGAGAGCCCTCAGGACCACAGCTAAATCCCAAGGCGCCACCAGTGGAACAAAGGGCGGCTGAATTTGAAGAACACCTTGCATAAAGGTGCGCACATGAGGGATTGTAGCAATCCTACGATGGAACCAGATGGACAGGGCAGACATCTGCACCTTCAGAGAAGCAAGGCGAAGCCCTTGGTCTAGTCCCACCTGTAGGAAAGCTAACAGTCTAGACAGACTGAACTCCCGAAGGGCATAACCTCTCGGTCGACACCACTGGAAGAACGTATGCCACACACGATGGTATATCCTTGCAGAAGATGGCTTCTGAGCTCTTAGCATAGTTCGTACTTCAGAGCTGGAAAACCCCCTGGACCTTAACATGGCCGTCTCAACAGCCATGCCGTCAAAGACAGCAGAGTCAGGTCCGGGTGAAGACAAGGACCCTGTGGCAGTAGGTCCGGTCGTAGCGGCAACCGCAGGGGAATGTCCACGGACAGACCCTGAAGGTCTGAGAACCAGTGCCGCCTGGGCCACACGGGAGCTATCAACAGGAGCGTCCCTCCTTCCTGTTTGAATTTCCGGATTACCCTTGGAAGAAGGGAAAACGGAGGGAAGAGATAAGCAAACCGGAACGTCCACTGGACGGACAGAGCATCCACCAGAGATGCCTTTTCGTCTCTTGTCCGAGACCAGTACACCGGCAACTTGTTGTTGTGCCGTGATGCCATGAGGTCGATCTCTGGAAGACCCCACCTGTCCACCAGAAGTTGAAAGACGGCCTGGTGCAGAGACCACTCCCCCGGATGAACGTCCTGGCGACTAAGAAAGTCTGCCTCCCAGTTGAGGACTCCCGGGATGAATACTGCTGATATGGCCTGGAGATTGCGCTCTGCCCAGACCAGGATGCGAGACACCTCTACGAGTGCCGCCCGACTTCGGGTTCCTCCTTGCAGATTTATGTAGGCCACTGTGGTGGCATTGTCCGTATGGACCTGCACGGGGTGACCTTGGAGAACCCGATGTGCCTGCTGGAGAGCATTGAAAACCGCGCAGAGTTCCAAGATGTTTTTTTTTTTTCACATCATATTTATTGGATTTTTCATTAAAGTATATATTTGACAACAATTGGTTCATGTCTTAGAATGCAATTCTTTAACAAAGTATAATCAGCCATATAAAATATCTCAGTGAAATTACATACATATAATACATAACTAATCTCAATCTTGTTGATCATAGCAAGACAACAACCTGTTTCAATATTTAGAATTTTATAAAGAAAAGAAAATAGAAGCAATAACAGAATATAATGAGAAAGTATTATTTAAAGAAAATAATATAATATAACTTAAATAAAATAAATTAATAACAATATTAAATAATAAAAAGGAACGGACACATACATACATCTGTCATATACATTTAAGCTAGCAAAGTAATTAAGCATGAACAATTGAACGGAGATTAAATATCTCCTTTTGATATCATATAAAAAACATACTCTTTGTTATGTAATTTCTATACAATTTTTATACATATACCATTCTGTCGATTCAAAAACTGTAAATATTTGTTTCTGTGTTTCTGAAGGTAAATTGTCGATATATGGTTCCCATTTACTATAAAACTTTTTTACTCCCTTCTCTATCTCCGGAATAGCTGACTGCCTATCATTATACAATACTCTCAGTAATAATTGAGTTACTTCTGATAGTTTAGGTGATCTATGCGATATCCAAGATCTCAGTATTGTTTTTTTTGCGACTATTACTAGAATAATCAAAAAAGGTTTTATATTTTTTTTTTCCCTCTGCTTCTAGATTCCAAGACATAAAATTTGCACCAAGAAAGACTAAAGGATCTAGCTTAAAATGTGTTAAAAAAGTATTGTTTATGAAAGTATTTTATTCCAGAAACGTTGGATATATCGACAGTACCAGAAATTATGAACAAATGTAGCTTTTTCCCTTCTGCATTTCGGACAAACACCTGTTTCTGAAGATATATAACGACTTCTTTGATGCTGGGAGATATATGCCCTATGAACCGTTTTTACATGTATTTCTTGGAGATCAGATGAATGTAACACACTCAATACATCTTCATATTGATCAATTAATATCTCCACCTGGACAAAAGACGGTATATCTTTCTGCCAAGCTTTAATAGTACTTTTCCATAAAATATTTCTATTAGGACGTATCAGATCTGTATACAAATATCTAAGTTTGTATTTAGTTTGCTTGACAAATGATAGTAGAGACATCAAAGGATCCGTTTTGTCAAGAGATGTCATAGCCATTGGAATTGATGCAATAAAATGTTTCATTTGAAGATAGGCATAAAAAAATTGTTTAGTGAGACCGTATCGATCTTGTAACAATTGAAAAGATAATAGTCCTCCCCCTGGATCAAATACATCAGCAGTAATTTGAATACCTTTTTTAATTAAGTGCAAGTATATTGCATTTTCCAGACCCGGTGTGAACAAGGGGTTTTCCACAAATGGTATCATATTGGAATGCCTAGGATTCCTTCCTAATTTCTTATTTATGGCCCACCATGCATTATACGTATCTCTAAACATTATATTACTAAATAGGTGTGATGGTACTTGAGCTATCGGGGTATGTAGTAAGGCACTAGGTGAAAAAGGAGTCAAAAGAGCAGCGTCTAAGGCCAAAATCGTAAAATCATTTTTATTTAACAACCAGTCTATTATATATCTGAAAAGTATTGAATGAGAATACTGTAATAGATCTGGTAATCCTAGTCCTCCTTCCGTACGTGAAGATTGTAAGTTTGCACGGGCAATTCTAGATTTCCCTCCTTTCCAAATAAATTTCTGGAAAGTATTGTTTAGTAATTTTATATCGGAGTTAGATAATTTCAGTGGAATCATCTGCATTATATATAAGAGTTTAGGAAACAGTATAGCCTTGATCACCGTTATTCGTCGTAAAAGTGAAAGGGGTAATAAACGCCAACTATCCAATTTTTTTTATAATATTTTTTATAATTGGGGTATAGTTAATTTTATACAATGAGGATAAACATGAGGGAATATAGATACCTAAGTATTTAAATTGTGTGGTGACTATTTTGATATTTTGCAATGGTCCAGAGTCAGGTAAAATGAATGAGTCAGTATTCAAGGGTAAAATTTCACTCTTATCAATATTAATCTTAACCGGAAAACTTTCCAAATCGTTCTATTATTTCAAAAACTACCGGGATAGCATGTTGAGCATATGACAAAAAAAGTAACATGTCATCTGCGAATAACGCTACCCTTAAATCTATACCTTTTATTACAATACCTTGAAACAAAGGTGATTGACGTAAAGACAAAGCCAGAGGTTCTATTGCAATTGCAAAGAGCAAAGGTGATAAGGGACACCCCTGTCTTGTTCCACGGAATATGAAAAGTGGATCTGACAAAAACCCATTACATAATACTTGAGATGTGGAGCTAGAGTATAATATTTTTAAAAAAATCTATATATTTTGGTGGGAAACCGAACCTATTTAATGTGTCAAATAAATGTGTCCAGTGAATCATATCAAATGCTTTTTCAGCGTCTAAAGTCAGTATGGCCTTTGGTATATTAGTTGTAGAAATTTTACTGTGATGTAATACTGATAATACCTTACGAACATTTACAACCGAATTTCGTCCAATTATAAATCCTGTCTGATCGCAATGTATTATAGAAGGAAGTATATATTTCAGGCGTTCTGCCAAAATTTTTGTTAGTAACTTGTAATCGATATTTAATAAAGATATAGGCCTATAAGAGCCAGAGTTTGACAAATCCCTCCCCATCTTTGGAATTACATTTATCACCGCCAAATTAAAATAAAGAGGCATATTTCCCGAATTCAGAATTTTGTTGAATACCTCAGTCAGTATAGGTGTAATTTTAGGTGACATGAGCTTATAAAATTCTGCCGTTAGGCCATCTGGGCCGGGAGCTTTACCGGTTTTCAATCCCGATATCGCCCTTGAAACTTCTAGTTCCTCAATCTGCGATACTAAGACATTACTTTGTTCTTCAGAAATATTTGGCAAATGTAGATTTCTACAAAAATGTAAAGACTCAGAGGCGTCAGAAGACGGCTCTGAATAAAGATTTGAGTAAAAATTCTTCATTGTTAGTGCTATTTGTGCATTGGAGGTAGTCAATTTACCATTAGATAAGCGTAGTGGATGTACCATCATCCTTGGCCTCTGTCCTTTCAATAAATTTGTTAATAAACGACTAGATTTGTTCCCAAATTTATAGAATCTGTGTTCTTTTCTAAAGGAATAATTAGATTCCATCTTAATGAATAAATTATCAAAATGGGTTTTGGACTCTAAATATTTAGTTTTAGTATATGATGTAGGAGAGGTTTTATAAGTTTGGAAAGCATTTGTTAAAGTTTGTTGTGCCTTAAGGTAATCTTCAGCCAATGTTATTTTTTATCGCTGACGTATATGAGATTATATTTCCCCGTATAACAGCCTTAGAGGCCTGCCAGAACAATATTGGGGCATCAGAACACCATTGCGAGTTATTCAATCTATACTCTTCCCATGCTGATTCCACTTTATTACGAAATTTGATGGATTGAGACAGGGAAGAAGGAAATCTCCACGACCGATAAGAACTTTTTTCCCCCATTAGCTCTAGGTCTAACCAAATCAGAGCATGGTCCGACAAACAAATGGGTTCTATTTCTACACGTAAGATCCTCGGCCATAAGGACGAGGATGCAAACATGTAGTCAATCCTAGACATAGTACCATAAACAGCCGACAAACAAGAAAATTCACGATCTGTGGGATGAAACACCCTCCAAGTATCTAGCAATTGTAATTGTTTTGTAAACATAGGAATACCTAATTTTGGAGTACTACTTCTACCCATCTTCGGAAATTGTTTGTCTAGTTGGATCGAGGATACTAAATTGAAATCTCCACCAACAATCATAGGGACATTTGTATAAGGACTATGATCAGCTATCAATTTTTGAAAAAATGATTTGGAATATACCTTGGGAGCGTAGACATTACAAAAAATAAATCTTTGTTTTTCTATCGGAGTATCACATAAAACAAATCTCCCCTCACGATCTATTTTAGTAGATCTTAATTCTATCTGTAAATGTTGTTTGGCAAGTATTAGGTCCTCTGGCCTTTGAGGAGTAAGGGGCTGAAGTAATAACTTTCCATTTTAATATGTTTAACTTGAGAATCTCACTAGGGATCAAATGCGTCTCCTGTAGGAATATCACATCTAAATGCAACTTATTTAAATACAATAGAGTTTTTTTACGTTTTTGTGGAGAATTAAATCCACCGATGTTCTAGGATCCTATTTTCAAGTTAACCATTGTCAGTGATAAAAATTTGTTTAACCATATGCCACTCTAGAGTAATTGCAAGCATGTATATGTCAATCCGTAAATATATAACAGACATCACATTAATGAAATAAAAAAATAATGAAAGAAAAAAGGAAAAAACAATCATCTAAAACATAATCTAATGAAAAACAAACAAAAAAACGAAAGAGAAAAATAAATAAAAACAAACAGGGGTATATACTGGATATACACATTGACAGCTTCTGATACATATATATCAGTGGAATCAACCACTCACTCAAATATTTTACTATCATGAACTACGCAATGTGGTCTTCCGGTTGAGGAACGTAACCGATACGTCCCCAAAAGTTTTTCTTTAACTCCTAACCAACACCGTCTTTATCACATTATTACAAAAGTGACAGCAGTGATAAACATGAAATATATTTTGCAATATATAATATATTGAGGAATAAAACATAAGACATATCTCAGAATTCTCCATCAGTACTCCAAACTGATGAAATAGTTATCATCTTAGGTAATATGTGTTTAGCGCTAATTTAGTTATACACATAAGTGAAAAGGTGAGAGTATTCCCTCATAAACATATTTCAAGTAGAACCTGGCGAAAGAGAGGGTCTGTGATCATCTTCTAATTCCTTCAAGTATTCCTCGGCATCAGCAACTGTGAGGAAGTCAGTAAATGTCGTGCCCTCATACAAACGGAGACGTGCAGGATATTAAAGCGCAAATTTTTTGCTTTGCTGAACAAGACGCGCACATAATGGGGAGAATTCTCTTCTAGCTTTGGAGAGTTCAGCAGAATAATCCTGAAAGATGAAAAGTTTGTTTCCTTCCCAAACTAAATTACGCACTTTACGTGATGCAATCCAGAGTGTCTCCTTATGTAGGTAATTCAGGCATCAAAATAATACCACTCTAGGCCTGGATCCGTCAGAGTTACGCTGAGGTCCCACACGATGAACTCGTTCTATTATAATGTCAGCGCATTTATCTTGCACTGTAAGCAACGTAGGTAATGTCTTGCGAACAAAATCTGCCAGCTCAACTCCTTTTATCGATTCAGGTACACCGACCACTCGGAGATTATTGCGGTGTGATCTATTCTCTAAATCATCCACCCTATTCCACAGTTGATTATGTGTTTTTGTGACTTTAGCCATTGATTGCTTCATCTCCTGCACATCATGGAACATTTCCCCCAAACGCTGCTCCGTCTGCAAAACTCTGCCTGATATCTGGGCAATCTGATGTTTAATATCCTCTGTCTGGGCTTGCAATAATGGGTTAATGGCCTCTCTCACCGCCTGAACCAAGCCCCCGTATGTAACCGGAGTGTCTGCTGCAGGTAATGATAAGTGCTCACCCTTATCTCCAGAAGTCAAGGAGATGGTGGAATATGCAGAAGTCTCCTCTGTATACTGCGCAGGAGAAGCGTCTTCTTGCTCTGCACTTGTAGCGGTGGACGGCGCCATTTTGTTTTCTGTTCGGCGCCTCTCCTGCTTTTGCCTCTGCTGTTTACTCGGCATGAGAGGGAGAAAATATTTCTCCATGCAGCACCCAGCAAAGTAGCCTTGTAAAAGGTATGTTGGACGGGTGGTAACGGAGCTGTCTCTATAAGCTGCTTTCCATGCGGCAGCCGGAACCGGAAGTCATCGAGTTCCAAGATGTTTATTGGAAACTCCTTTTCCACCTGAGTTCATCTGTCCTGGAACAAGTGTGGACCCGTGACCGCTCCCTAGCCCCGAAGGCTGGTGTCCGTTGTCAACAGTATCCAGTTCGCCACCCAAAATGGACGACCCTTGTTGAGATGGGTCGTCTGCGACAACCAGGCTAGGGACAGGCGATCCTCCGGAGTGAGCACCATCGTCTGAGACTTTAGACTCTGAGGCAGTCCATTCCATTTGGACAGGATCAATTGCTGCAGAGGTCTGTAGTGAAACTGGGCATATTCCACCATGTCGAATACTGACACCATGGAGCCCAGTAACCTCATCGCCGAGTGCAGGGACACACGGCGACTCTGCAGACAACTGCGCACCCTCAACTGCAAGGCAGAGATCTTTTCCCCCGTCACAAAGATCCTCTGCTATCTGGAGTCCAATAAGGCTCTGAGGTGCAGAATCCTCTGAGACGGGATCAGGGTGGACTTTTGCCAGTTTATTAACCAGCCGTGCCATTGCAGTACCGCAATCGTCAGATCCAAGTGGCGTAGAAGGAGCTCTGGAGATCCTGCTACCAACAGAAGGTCGTCTAGGTACGGCAACATGCGGACTCCCTGCAGCCGCCATAACTTTGGTGAACACTCGGGGTGCTGTCGCCAGGCCAAAAGGTAACGCCCGGAACTGAAAGTGATCGTTGCGGATTGCAAACCTGGGGAACTGTTGATGGCGTAAAAGAATAGGGACATGCAGGTAAGCGTCCTGTATATCCAACGACACCATGTAATCCCCAGGTTCCAGCGCCAGAATGATGGACCGTAGGGTCTCCATCCGAAACCGCAGCACCCACAAGGACTTGTTGAGGGCTTTGAGGTTGAGAATCGGACGGTACGACCCATTGGGTTTCTGCACCAAAAATAGATTGGAATAGAAACCCTGGCCCCTCTGGGAGAATGGAACAGGCACTATAACTCCAGCCTGGAGCATAGTGTGCAAAACCTTCCGCAGTTCCATGGCTTTGTTCCGGTCTAAGGGAAGACCCGTGGTGAAGAATCGGGATGGGGCCTGTGCCGAAAGGAGAGGGCATACCCGTGAGAAACCACCTCGTGAACCCAATTGTCTGTCGTGGTTACCGACCAACACTGGGCAAACTGCAGCAGGCCGCCTCCCACTTTGGGACCCCCCAAAGGGAGGCCCGGACCATCAGGCCACCGGTTTGTCATCAGACTTAGGGGCCGGACATCTGGTACTCCAGGTCTGTTTCCTGGGCTTGGCCGATTTCTTGGGGCCAGCCTGTCGGGGAAAAGACTGTGCTTTAGGCCTACCCTGGGCCCTGTAAGGCCGAAAGGACAACGTACCCGAACTGGAAGGGACCACAGCAGACGGAAGACATGCAGACTTGGCTGCCGCCAGTGTGGCCACAATTTTGTCCAGATCCGGACCAAATAGGACTTCTCCATTAAAGGGCAAAGCTTCCAAGCTCTTTTTGGAATCAGCGTCCGCCTTCCAGGATTGCAACCATAAGGTGCGACGATCAGCAACAGCTGCCGAAGAAATCCGAGATGTGAGGGTACTGATATCCAAGGCCGCTTCATTGATCTAAGTGGCCGAATCCCGGAGATTGCCTACCAACTCGGCCTGTTCAGCTGAACAGTCGGAATCCAAAGACGCCTCCAAACTATCAGCCCAGCGCTCCATAGCTCTGGCTACCCAACATACGGCCATAGCCGGTCTGGATGACCCCCCCCCGCGAGGGAATAAATGGACTTTAGGGAGATCTCCACCTTACGGTCAGTAGCATCCTTCAAGGAGGACATGGAGGGCATGGGCAATGTGACACTTCGGACTAGGCGTGTCACATGAGAATCCACCTGTGGAGGGGATTCCCACTTAGAAAAATAATTGTCCGCAAACGGGTAAGCCACCGCTAAGCATCTTTGAGGCTGATACAGTTTACCAGGGTGTTTCCACGCCTCCTCTAAATGGTCTACTAACTGACCTGAAAGAGGAAACACTGGTGTCACCCTTAATATCCTTAAAAAAGGCATATTTGGACTTGGACAAAGGAGGATCGTCATCTTCAATAACTAAAGCTGTGCGGACTGCCAGAATAAGGCCAGGAATATAAATCTTGGACTTAGCGTCCGACTCTTTAGTACGGAGAGGTTCTTGGTCAGATAGATCCAGAATCTCCCCATCCTCGGTCGTCATGTCATCATCCTCATAAGGAGCGGACAGAGACGCCACCGGCCGCTTATGTGGCCACAACACAGACTCCCCTTGTAAAACGTCCGACAAATGCTGTACAGAACTTGTCAGTGAATTAACGCACGCAGACTCCTGGGAAACCTGGGGAGGGGAAATAGGGAGACTGTGGGGTACCATCAGTTGTCTCGGGAAACCCTGCATGGGTGACGACACCACTGACTGCTGGGACAATCCCATCTGTGAAAACGCAGGTGGCGGAGCTAACTGGCCCACTAGGGTTGTAAGCGCTTTGGCGAAACAAGTCCAGGGCGGTTCCAGTACCAGAGCCGTGACAGTAATTGGCCGCGCCAATAAAAAACACTGCCGACATAGCCCCTCTGCGTTAGCCTCCCCCTCCGCTATTGGTACATTGCACTTACTACACATAAGCTGGAGAGGAAATTCACTGTCAGACATGATGGTAAGTATGTCACCCCTCTCACTAATACTCGTTAGTATAGTGGGAGAACCACCCTGCAATCACCGCACCGCAAGGGCTTTAGCAGAAGAGCAGGGACAGTAAAATGGCTGACAGTAGAAAGTGAAAGTACAGGCAGCAGATGCTAGCAGAAGTCACATACAATGCAAAGGAATTATCCCTGCACTATCAGCGCTGTTTCTCAACTACACAGACACAGAGCCTGGTAGGACACAGCGCTGCATACACAGACCTGTTTCAGCGGAGGAGAGGTATGCTGGGGGACCCAGACCGCGATGCCACTGATCAACAGCTTCCAGCAGCGTTCACCATGCAAGTTGAAAGCTGGCCACCGAGGAGCAGAGAGGAGGCCGGCCTGGAGGAGAGCCAATCGGCAGGTGCAGAGAGGGCTGTGTGCAGCTGGGGAGGCGCTGGCTGTGTACAGGGAAGGCGCGCTCCCCTGTCATGCAATTAACCCCTGGGACGCCGCAGCGCTACCGCTCAGCTGCGGTCCGCTGTCCCAGGGGGGTAGTGGAAGCGCAGGTTAGTTACCTGGCTCCACGCTGCAGCCAGTCCCCAAGGAGCCCCCTGCCTGGGGACTCTGGACCATGTACTCAGACAACCAATGAGAGAATTATAAGGCTGGTATGGGAACCACTGGGAGGGTATAGAAATAGGACAATAGAGAAAACACTGTGTTGAAACATCCACAATAGTAACTTCAAATCAGCTACTTAGTAGCTGTAATAATAGCATTACTTGAATACAAATGCAACATAGGACCTGTGATCTCAGGTCTACTATATGCAGTAAAGATGGCAATGACAATACTATATCATAAATAATTCAGGCTACAGGTACACAGTATACAACAAATCAATATTCAATAACTGTCATACTCAGAGTGCTGTATTAGTGTAGTACTACAGGGTTCATAGTATTTGAGCAGAGTCACTTGGTATAATGAATATAAACAGTGCAGTTAGGGTCCAACAGTAGCAGAGTCAAATAGCCTATGGGAGGGTTAAATTACCCTTTCTAATATGAGCCACCTCCATACAATCTGTGTTCAAGCACCAGTACCAGTCTGGCTCACCTACTGTTACCGCAAGTCCCATTCCAGTTCAAGCCTGGTGTCCACTCAGGCTGGCTGGTGTTACCTCTGATCCCATTCTGGTTCAAGACTGTGGTCCCACTTCGGCTGCCTGCTATGTCCGTCCCATTCCGGTTCAAGCCTGCAGACCCACTCCGGCTGTTTACTACTACATCTGGTCCCAGTCCGGTTCAAGCCTACGGTTCCACTCCGGCTGGCTGCTGTTCTCTCCGGTTCTATTCTGGTTCAAGTCTCCAGTTCCAGTACAACTAATTTAAGCCTATGGTTCCACTCTGGCTCAACGACTGTTACCACCAGTCCCAGTCTGGTTCAAGGCTTCAGATTCAATTCAGCTCCACGTCTGCTACCTCCAGTCCCAATCCGGTTCAAGTAAGGTCCAAACCTGTGACTTAAGGTGCGTACACACTGTCTGATCAGGAAAGACAGTACGATTACCACATTGTAATCGTACCGTCGTTCCTGATCCCCTGCAGTGCCTACACTGAACGACCAGTCGCTCAGTGCAGGCACACTCCATCATTCTTGAACATGGGCAATCTGTCGTTATCGGCAGATTGGCCTGCATGTTCAGGCGATGGACAATGTCGGAAATGACCAGCGGGCGCGCGCATCGCTGGTCGTTTCCTACATTTTAGTGCACGATTACTGAGCGATTGCACGATTACGATGTCATAATCGTGCAATCGCTCAGTAATATCGCCCAGTGTGTACGCACCTTTTGTCTAAAGGTGCATACGTAAAGATTTTCTGTCCAACCATCCAACTAGGTGATTGGTTGGAATGAGAATCTGGTAATGTATGGGAGTAACTGACAATCAGCAATTTGCTCCCAAAAGCCGGAAAATGGACAAAAACTGTTGTTTGAACAAATTATTTAGATCAAACATTTAACAAACTTGTCTGACGCCATTTTCATCTGTTTTCTGGCATTTAGGAGCAAATTGTTGCTCATCAGTTACTCCCATATGTCATACAGTGGGTGTTCAAACGTTCAAGAAAAAATGGTTCAACTACAAAAAAAAAATTCCTTTTTGGTGCACTCTTTTCTGACAATACCGTCTAAAACTCAGCTTTTAATACAATCAAAAAATATAAAATGGACTAAACAACAAAAACAGTTTCCTTATTTTCAAGCTGGATCCTGCAAGCGATTTTTAAACAGATATATATCGCTGCAAGGGTCTACTCCGATTCTAGAGAGTATTTAATTCATCAATAGTATTATTCTGGCTCAAGGTAGTGTAGGAACACGTGGTATTTCTGGCAACAAAATATTTTTTAATAAAGAAGCCACATAGCTTTCAATATAAACACATAGTTTTGATTATGCTATTTTCTAACTACATATGATGGAAATTATGTCATAATGTAACTATATTTTCCTATTATTATCTAATAATATTTGTTAAGGATACTTTGTACATGTTTTTACTTTTCTTTGTTTAAGATATCCTATTTATTCATGGTAATTAATATTTTTAGTTTAAATTAAAATAAAAAATTTTATTTGTCAATGTATATATATAAATATTGAATGAAGGTAATATATTCACACCCTGGTTTCAATATTTTATGCAGCACACAGCACTTTTGTTTAAGGCACAATGGTTTTTAATTTATTATGTATATTTTCTAACATTGTTAAGACTTGAAAAGAACTGCACGGCTTAAGTATAAATATATCACGATTATTTAACAATGATAATAATCTCTATATCCTCTAAATTCCTTATAAGAGGATTAGAAGATTCTTAACACAGTATACTCACTATATTTAGTTTACTGACACCTGATAGCTATTACTAATTAGGGTGGCTAACACCCTAATTGGCATCCACCTATATAGTAATTAGCCCACTAATTAGTTTATTATCACACAAACATTCTTTATACTGCACTAATGCACCATTTTATTTTGGATTATGTATAATGCCCCATACTAATGAATATTTTGTAACCAATCATATGAAATTAGACCTGGGATATAGAGTCCCAATGTATCTATCTAAAATAACAATTATATGATTATGATTACAATTAAACACACCCACAATTGCTATAAAAGAGGTCCTGTCACAGAGAACTCACAGGCTCTGATGTGAACAAGCTTCTTAGTGAAACGTACGTCATCTATATGTGAGGGCTGCATTGCCGGGCCGCTGTATGGCGCCCACGTGACCCGGCACCCGACAGCACCTGAACGCTGCAACTCGGGACCACGCTCCCGCACACCTGTACTCACAGCGCTCCCCCAGCTATACAGGTATTTCTGCCAGCGCTCTCATCAGGGATTTCCAGTGTGTTCACCCTGCAATGTGGTCTCACAACAGGGGATAACCGGAGACCGCGTGGCCAGAAGAAGCCCGTCCTGTTCTCCTTGCTTCTATTCTGAACTTAGGGGGTCTCGCTCTCCCATTGCTCTGTTCAATACCAATAGGGAAACAGGGACAGAGGTGAGGGGTCTTCCTCCAACAAGTCAGAATCCTTTGCCCTCTTTATCTGCCTTTATTCATGTTTGCAATATCAATTGTTTGCTATTTTTGTTTGTAAATTAGCTGATATTAATCTTGCACCACAGTAGAGGCAATTACATGCTGATGACTATTGTGGTAAGAATTGTTATATGTCATAGGTGACAGGACTTGAGTTTACAATATATGAATCTGCATAAACCTCATCAAATGCTTTTGGGAATTAATCAGCAGTTAATAGAGATTTATTACAACGGTGTGACATTTGCAACAGACAATTTACCATGTACACAGATTACAAAAATTAAGGTATTGAACGGATGCAGGAAATAAAAACAAATCTGGTATATGGTCTAAATTGATAACAATAGTTATTTCACTCTTTGTCTTTTGGAATACCTGATACTTAACTAAAAGCAACTATGTGTTTATATTGAAAGCTATGTGGCTTCTTTATTAAAAAAAATATTTTGTTGCCAGAAATACCACGTGTTCCTACACTACCTTGAGCCAGAATTATACTATTGATGTATTAAATACTCTCTCTAGAATCGGAGTAGACCCTTGCAGCGATATATATCTGTTTACAAATCGCTTGCAGGATCCAGCTTGAAAATAAGGAAACTGTTTTTGTTGTTTAGTCCATTTTATATTTTTTGATTGTATTAAAAGCTGAGTTTTAGACGGTATTGTCAGAAAAGAGTGCACCAAAAAGGAATTCTTTTTTGTAGTTGAACCATTCTTGAATGTTTCAACACCCACTGTATGAAGTATACTGTACTCTGCAGTGGTGCACCGCCAACCATTGAGAAATTAGAGTCATTTTCAAACCATTAGATTAGAGACAAATAAGGTTGGTTTAATATTCTACAAATGTATTAAAAAAATGTTTCCTGTGCAGTATCAACAAAACCCCACTCCCATACGTTACCAGATTTTCATTCCAACCAATCACCTAGTTGGACAGAAAATCTTTAGGTGTGTACCCAGCTTTACTTCCCGTCTGCATAGTAGTATGAAGTCTCCTGGGCATACTAAAGACTTTCCTAGTGTTTCCAAGTGTCTAGGATTGTACTGTGAGCCTAAATGACAACAGCACATCCAACAGTTTGATGCACTGACAAGTGTACTAGATAAAATAATGTCAGTCAGATAAGCTGAATGTGACGGGATTGTATAATGTAACTCTAGTATGTATAGGTTATGCTGCATGAATAAAATGGTGCTGAAAGATAAAGACATGTGGTCTGAATAAATGAAATGTACGTGAAAAACAATGACTATACGCAACCACACTGTAATAAGGATTTTATTATTCGTGCAATTGCTGCAAGGTACTTGGGGGTGTGATAATATCAGAGAGATGGTTTCACTCAGCTGGCATCCTCCTCTTCTGAGACCTGGTCACTTGGAATAATGCGTAAATGATTGCGTCTCACACTGGTGAGGGATGTACAGTTGCTCATTAAGTCAGAAACTCCCTGCAGAGTGACCCCTGAACCGTCCAAACTTAACTGCACAATCGGCGCCTGTTTCAGGAAGCGCAGACCTGGGAAATAGAGGAAATAAATCAGCAATGAACGAGACTGGAAGACAAGGGGAGCACTGCCAAAGTGGAGGTCTGTCAAAAAAAAAAGGACACAAATGGCTAATGCAAGAGATGGTAACACTACAGTTTTGGGCGATCTCCTACTGACCACAAACAGGAACATTAGCTTCACTGATGGACACATAATGGACAAAACCTTACAGTTACCATAATAATAGATATAAAGCAGAAGCCATATCGGTATGTATTTTTATAAACTTATTTATGCTCATTTAAACTTCAACAGTGTATGGCCAGAGAGCATGTAGTATGTCACATACTGAGGGGCCCCTTTTAAAACTTTTGCAAAAAAAAAAAAAGTTACTAGACTGGGGGCTGTATACTTATTTGAGCAGGAAAACATGGATTGTGACCCTGCACTGGAGATTTATAAATAAGTATGGAGCATACAAAAACCAACAATTTATATATGTATATGTGTGTGTTTGTTTTGTTTTATATATGTATATGTGTGTGCTCCCCAGGGTTAAATATCTGATTCAACAAGGGTTTTTTTTTGCAAGAGCACAAAACCCAAAAAGAAAACCTCATTCTTAATCATTAAAACTTAACTTTTGTTAAATATTCTTTAAAAAAAAAAAAAATATCTATCAGATGTAATAATGTTTATCACAGGAAGACGTTGTGACCATATAGCTCTATCTCCTCTCTTTCTATAACATTAATCATAAAGCATCATTTGTTATTCTTTAATAAAGTAATGGAAATAAATTAAATGGTTATCAGACAATATCGCTATTAAAGGCGACAATATAAAAATACTCTAATATTACATTTGAAAAAAAAATATTCACACATATATTAGCAAGAGCCATAAGCGGAATGGAAATGAAACACCAATGTTTTTCATCACTATTTGTCCTGGAATAGCTGGCAGTGTTAAGGTTAACTGGGGTTGCTGGGGAGTTTTGCATGTTGCATTAGTCACTATCAGGGAGTAGTGAGCTCTGTGTTACTGTCTGTGTGACACTATCAGGGAGTAGTAAGCTCCGTGTTACTGTCTGTGTGACACTATCAGGGAGTAGTAAGCTCCGTGTTACTGTCTGTGTGACACTATCAGGGAGTAATGAGCTCTGTGTTACTGTCTGTGTGACACTATCAGGGAGTAATGAGCTCTGTGTTACTGTCTGTGTGACACTATCAGGGAGTAGTGAGCTCTGTGTTACTGTATGTATGGCACTATCAGGGAGTAGTGAGCTCTGTGTTACTGTCTGTATGACACTATCAGGGAGTAGTGAGCTCTGTGTTATTGTATGTATGACACTATCAGGGAGTAGTGAGCTCTGTGTTACTGTCTGTATGACACTATCAGGGAGTAGTGAGCTCTGTGTTACTGTCTGTGTGACACTATCAGGGAGTAGTAAGCTCCGTGTTACTGTCTGTGTGACACTATCAGGGAGTAGTGAGCTCCGTGTTACTGTCTGTGTGACACTATCAGGGAGTAATGAGCTCTGTGTTACTGTCTGTGTGACACTATCAGGGAGTAATGAGCTCTGTGTTATTGTATGTGTGACACTATCTGGGAATAGTGAGCTTTGTTACTGTATGACTATCAGGGAGTAGTGAGCTCTGTGTTACTGTTTGTATGACACTATCAGGGAGTAGTGAGCTCTGTGTTATTGTATGTATGACACTATCAGGGTGTAGTGAGCTCTGGGCCTGATTCAGAGCCAGACGCTATTTGCGCTCGCTCGTTTAGAAAAAGGGGCCGGCTATTTCAATTGAGCGCTCGCTCTTTGCGGTCTGTTGACGCCTCTATGTCTGAGCGAGCAAACGAAATATGCGCTCGCTATTTTGTAAAGACACCCCATGGCCGCTCGCATCCTACGGCATCTCCGCTATTTATTTGATTAATCGAGTACATCGAAAGGAATCTGAACTGCTCGCAGTGCTTGTGGTTGGATTTTCCTACCGCAATCATGCGACCAGTTTAGGCTAAGAAACAACCAAGTGACGTGGTCGATGACGCTGCTTTGTTAACTATGCACAACCTTAAAATGCCCGTTTTGACCTTTTGGCACGCCTGCGTTCCGATCTCCACTCCCCGTTTTCAAGCACCTTCCCCTGTTACCACCCACAAACGCCTCATTCTGCCACTCAAATTAGCAGGCATTCGCTATTTTGCGAGCACACAGTTTCCGACCGCAATGACTGGTTCGCGCATGCGTATTACAACACATACGCAGTTGTGCGAACATCGCTCGGAGCGAACGAGCGGCCGCTTACGAGCGACTCTGAATAAAGCCCTCTGTGTTTTTGTTTGTGTGACACTATCTGGGAGTAGTGAGCTCTGTGTTTTTGTTTGTGTGACACTATCTGGGAGTAGTGAGCTCTGTTACTGTGTGACACTATCTGGGAATAGTGAGCTCTGTTACTATATGACTATCAGGGAGTAGTGAGCTCTGTGCTACTGTGTAGATGACACTATCAGGGAGTAGTGAGCTCAGGTATTGATGTATGACACTATCTGGGAGTAGTGAGCTCTGTTACTGTGTGACACTATCTGGGAATAGTGAGCTCTGTTACTATATGACTATCAGGGAGTAGTGAGCTCTGTGCTACTGTGTAGATGACACTATCAGGGAGTAGTGAGCTCAGGTATTGATGTATGACACTATCAGGGAGTAGTGAGCTCTGTTACTGTGTGACACTATCTGGGAATAGTGAGCTCTGTTACTATATGACTATCAGGGAGTAGTGAGCTCTGTGCTACTGTGTAGATGACACTATCAGGGAGTAGTGAGCTCTGTGCTACTGTCTGTGTGACACTATCAGGGAGTAGTGAGCTGTTACTGTCTGTGTGACACTATCAGGAAGTAGTGAGCTCTGTCTTACGGTCTTTGTGACACCATCAGAGAGTAGTGACCTCTGTGTTACTGTGTAGATGACACTATCTGGGAATAGTGAGCTCTGTTACTATATGACTATCAGGGAGTAGTGAGCTCTGTGTTTTTGTTTGTGTGACACTATCAGGGAGTAGTGAGCTGTGTGTTACTGTATGTGTGACACTATCAGGGAGTAGTGAGCTGTGTGTTACGGTCTTTGTGACACTATCAGGGAGTAGTGACCTCAGTGTTACTGTGTAGATGACACTATCAGGGAGTAGTGAGCTCTGTGCTACTGTCTGTGTGACACTATCAGGGAGTAGTGAGCTTTGTGTTACTGTCTGTGTGACACTATCAGGGAGTAGTGAGCTCAGGTATTGTATGTATGACAGGGAGTAGTGAGCTCTGTGTTTTTGTTTGTGTGACACTATCAGGGAGTAGTGACCTCTGTGTTACTGTGTAGATGACACTATCAGGGAGTAGTGAGCTCAGGTATTGATGTATGACACTATCTGGGAGTAGTGAGCTCTGTTACTGTGTGACACTATCTGGGAATAGTGAGCTCTGTTACTATATGACTATCAGGGTGTAGTGAGCTCTGTGTTACTGTCTGTATGACACTATCAGGGAGTAGTGAGCTCTGTTACTGTGTGACACTATCTGGGAATAGTGAGCTCTGTTACTATATGACTATCAGGGTGTAGTGACCTCTGTGTTACTGTGTAGATGACACTATCAGGGAGTAGTGAGCTCTGTGCTACTGTCTGTGTGACACTATCAGGGAGTAGTGAGCTGTTACTGTCTGTGTGACACTATCAGGAAGTAGTGAGCTCTGTCTTACGGTCTTTGTGACACCATCAGAGAGTAGTGACCTCTGTGTTACTGTGTAGATGACACTATCTGGGAATAGTGAGCTCTGTTACTATATGACTATCAGGGAGTAGTGAGCTCTGTGTTTTTGTTTGTGAGACACTATCAGGGAGTAGTGAGCTATGTGCTACTGTATGTGTGACACTATCAGGGAGTAGTGACCTCAGTGTTACTGTGTAGATGACACTATCAGGGAGTAGTGAGCTCTGTGCTACTGTCTGTGTGACACTATCAGGGAGTAGTGAGCTTTGTGTTACTGTCTGTGTGACACTATCAGGGAGTAGTGAGCTTTGTGTTACTGTCTGTGTGACACTATCAGGGAGTAGTGAGCTGTTACTGTTTGTATGACACTATCAGGGAGTAGTGAGCTCTGTGTTACTGTATGTATGACACTATCAGGGACTAGTGAGCTCTGTGTTACTGTTTGTGTGACACTATCAGGGAGTAGTGAGCTCTGTGTTACTGTTTGTATGACACTATCAGGGAAATGTGAGCTCTGTGTTACTGTCTGTGTGACACTATCAGGTAGTAGTGAGCTCTGAAATTGTATGTATGACACTATCAGGGAATAGTGAGCTATGTGTTAATGACTGTATGACACTATCTGGGAGTAGTGAGCTCTGTTACTGTATGACTATCAGGGAGTATTGAGCTCTGTGTTACTGTCTGTGTGACACTATCAGGGAGTAGTGAGCTCTGTGTTATTGTATGTATGACACTATTAGGGAGTAGTGAGCTCTGTGTTATTGTATGTATGACACTATCAGGGAGTAGTGAGCTCTGTGTTACTGTCTGTGGGACACTATCAGGGAGTAGTGAGCTCTGTCTTACTGTCTGTGTGACACTATCAGGGAGTAGTGAGCTCTGTGTTACTGTCTGTGTGACACTATCAGGGAGTAGTGAGCTCTGTGTTACTGTCTGTGTGACACTATCAGGAAGTAGTGAGCTCAGGTATTGATGTATGACACTATCAGGGAGTAGTGAGCTCTGTGTTACTGTTTGTATGACACTATCAGGGAAATGTGAGCTCTGTGTTACTGTCTGTGTGACACTATCAGGTAGTAGTGAGCTCTGATATTGTATGTATGACACTATCAGGGAGTAGTGAGCTATGTGTTAATGACTGTATGACACTATCTGGGAGTAGTGAGCTCTGTTACTGTATGACTATCAGGGAGTATTGAGCTCTGTGTTACTGTCTGTGTGACACTATTAGGGAGTAGTGAGCTCTGTGTTATTGTATGTATGACACTATCAGGGAGTAGTGAGCTCTGTGTTACTGTCTGTGGGACACTATCAGGGAGTAGTGAGCTCTGTGTTACTGTCTGTGTGACACTATCAGGGAGTAGTGAGCTCTGTGTTACTGTCTGTGTGACACTATCAGGAAGTAGTGAGCTCAGGTATTGATGTATGAAACTATCTGGGAATAGTGAGCTCTGTTACTATATGACTATCAGGGAGTAGTGAGCTCTGTGTTTTTGTTTGTGTGACACTATCAGGGAGTAGTGAGCTGTGTGTTACTGTATGTGTGACACTATCAGGGAGTAGTGAGCTCTGTTACTGTTTGTATGACACTGTCAGGGAGTAGTGAGCTCTGTGAGAAGTGAGCTCTGTGTTACGGTCTGTGTGACACTATCAGGGAGTAGTGAGCTCTGTGTTACTGTATGTATGACACTATCAGGGAGTAGTGAGCTCAGGTATTGATGTATGACACTATCTGGGAGTAGTGAGCTCTGTTACTGTGTGACACTATCTGGGAATAGTGAGCTCTGTTACTATATGACTATCAGGGTGTAGTGAGCTCTGTGTTTTTGTTTGTGTGACACTATCAGGGAGTAGTGACCTCTGTGTTACTGTGTAGATGACACTATCAGGGAGTAGTGAGCTCTGTGCTACTGTCTGTGTGACACTATCAGGGAGTAGTGAGCTCTGTGTTACTGGTTGTATGACACTATCAGAGAATGGTGAGCTCTGTGTTACTGTCTGTGTGACACTATCAGGTAGTAGTGAGCTCTGATATTGTATGTATGACACTATCAGGGAGTAGTGAGCTATGTGTTAATGACTGTATGACACTATCTGGGAGTAGTGAGCTCTGTTACTGTATGACCATCAGGGAGTATTGAGCTCTGTCTTACTGTCTGTGTGACACTATCAGGGAGTAGTGAGCTCTGTGTTACTGTCTGTGACACTATCAGGGAGTAGTGAGCTCTATGTTACTGTCTGTGTGACACTATTAGGGAGTAGTGAGCTCTGTGCTATTGTATGTATGACACTATTAGGGAGTAGTGAGTCTGTGTTATTGTATGTATGACACTATCAGGGAGTAGTGAGCTCTGTGATACTGTCTGTGTGACACTATCAGGGAGTAGTGAGCTCTGTGTTATTATATGTATGACACTACCAGGGAGTAGTGAGCTCTGTGTTACTGTATGTATGACACTATCAGGGAGTAATGAGCTCTGTGTTACTGTCTGTGTGACACTAAGGGAGTAGTGAGCTCTGTGTTACTGTCTGTGTGACACTATCAGGGAGTAGTGAGCTCTGTGTTACTGTCTGTGTGACACTATCAGGGAGTAGTGAGCTCTGTGTTACTGTCTGTGTGACACTATCAGGAAGTAGTGAGCTCAGGTATTGATGTATGACACTATCTGGGAATAGTGAGCTCTGTTACTATATGACTATCAGGGAGTAGTGAGCTCTGTGTTACTGTATGTATGACACTATCAGGGAGTAGTGAGCTCAGGTATTGATGTATGACACTATCTGGGAGTAGTGAGCTCTGTGCTACTGTCTGTGTGACACTATCAGGGAGTAGTGAGCTCTGTGTTACTGTATGTATGACACTATCAGGGAGTAATGAGCTCTGTGTTACTGTCTGTGTGACACTAAGGGAGTAGTGAGCTCTGTGTTACTGTCTGTGTGAAACTATAAGGGAGTAGTGAGCTCTGTGTGACACTATCAGGGAGTAGTGAGCTCAGGTATTGATGTATGACACTATCTGGGAATAGTGAGCTCTGTTACTATATGACTATCAGGGAGTAGTGAGCTCTGTGTTACTGTATGTATGACACTATCAGGGAGTAGTGAGCTCAGGTATTGATGTATGACACTATCTGGGAGTAGTGAGCTGTGTGTTACTGTATGTGTGACACTATCAGGGAGTAGTGACCTCTGTGTTACTGTGTAGATGACACTATCAGGGAGTAGTGAGCTCTGTGTTACTGTATGTATGACACTATCAGGGAGTAGTGAGCTCAGGTTTTGATGTATGACACTATCTGGGAGTAGTGAGCTCTGTTACTGTGTGACACTATCTGGGAATAGTGAGCTCTGTTACTATATGACTATCAGGGAGTAGTGAGCTCTGTGTTTTTGTTTGTGTGACACTATCAGGGAGTAGTGAGCTGTGTGTTACTGTATGTGTGACACTATCAGGGAGTAGTGACCTCTGTGTTACTGTGTAGATGACACTATCAGGGAGTAGTGAGCTCTGTGCTACTGTCTGTGTGACACTATCAGGGAGTAGTGAGCTCTGTGTTACTGTCTGTGTGACACTATAAGGGAGTAGTGAGCTCTGTGTTACTGTCTGTGTGACACTATAAGGGAGTAGTAAGCTGTGTGTTACTGTATGTGTGACACTATCAGGGAGTAGTGACCTCTGTGTTACTGTGTAGATGACACTATCAGAGAGTAGTGAGCTCTGTGCTACTGTCTGTGTGACACTATCAGGGAGTAGTGAGCTCTGTGCTACTGTCTGTGTGACACTATCAGGGAGTAGTGAGCTCTGTGTTACTGTCTGTGTGAAACTATAAGGGAGTAGTGAGCTCTGTGTGACACTATCAGGGAGTAGTGAGCTCAGGTATTGATGTATGACACTATCTGGGAATAGTGAGCTCTGTTACTATATGACTATCAGGGAGTAGTGAGCTCTGTGTTACTGTATGTATGACACTATCAGGGAGTAGTGAGCTCAGGTATTGATGTATGACACTATCTGGGAGTAGTGAGCTGTGTGTTACTGTATGTGTGACACTATCAGGGAGTAGTGACCTCTGTGTTACTGTGTAGATGACACTATCAGGGAGTAGTGAGCTCTGTGTTACTGTATGTATGACACTATCAGGGAGTAGTGAGCTCAGGTTTTGATGTATGACACTATCTGGGAGTAGTGAGCTCTGTTACTGTGTGACACTATCTGGGAATAGTGAGCTCTGTTACTATATGACTATCAGGGAGTAGTGAGCTCTGTGTTTTTGTTTGTGTGACACTATCAGGGAGTAGTGAGCTGTGTGTTACTGTATGTGTGACACTATCAGGGAGTAGTGACCTCTGTGTTACTGTGTAGATGACACTATCAGGGAGTAGTGAGCTCTGTGCTACTGTCTGTGTGACACTATCAGGGAGTAGTGAGCTCTGTGTTACTGTCTGTGTGACACTATAAGGGAGTAGTGAGCTCTGTGTTACTGTCTGTGTGACACTATAAGGGAGTAGTAAGCTGTGTGTTACTGTATGTGTGACACTATCAGGGAGTAGTGACCTCTGTGTTACTGTGTAGATGACACTATCAGAGAGTAGTGAGCTCTGTGCTACTGTCTGTGTGACACTATCAGGGAGTAGTGAGCTCTGTGCTACTGTCTGTGTGACACTATCAGGGAGTAGTGAGCTCTGTGTTACTGTCTGTGTGAAACTATAAGGGAGTAGTGAGCTCTGTGTGACACTATCAGGGAGTAGTGAGCTCTGTGTTACTGTATGTATGACACTATCAGGGAGTAGTGAGCTCAGGTATTGATGTATGACACTATCAGGGAGTAGTGAGCTCTGTTACTGTGTGACACTATCTGGGAATAGTGAGCTCTGTTACTATATGACTATCAGGGAGTATTGAGCTCTGTGTTTTTGTTTGTGTGACACTATCAGGGAGTAGTGACCTCTGTGTTACTGTGTAGAAGACACTATCAGGGAGTAGTGAGCTCTGTGCTACTGTCTTTGTGACACTATCAGGGAGTAGTGAGCTCTGTGTTACTTTCTGTGTGACACTATCAGGGAGTAGTGAGCTCTGTGTTACTGTCTGTGTGACACTATCAGGGAGTAGTGAGCTATGTGCTACTGTATGTGTGACACTATCAGGGAGTAGTGAGCTGTGTGTTACGGTCTTTGTGACACTATCAGGTAGTAGTGACCTCTGTGTTACTGTGTAGATGACACTATCAGGGAGTAGTGAGCTCTGTGCTACTGTCTGTGTGACACTATCAGGGAGTAGTGAGCTTTGTGTTACTGTCAGTGTGACACTATCAGGGAGTAGAGAGCTCTGTTACTGTTTGTATGACACTATCAGGGAGTAGTGAGCTGTTACTGTTTATATGACACTATCAGGGAGTAATGAGCTCTGTGTTACTGTCTGTGTGACACTATCAGGGAGTAGTGAGCTCTGTGTTACTGTCTGTGTGACACTATCAGGAAGTAGTGAGCTCAGGTATTGATGTATGACACTATCTGGGAATAGTGAGCTCTGTTACTATATGACTATCAGGGAGTAGTGAGCTCTGTGTTTTTGTTTGTGTGACACTATCAGGGAGTAGTGAGCTCTGTGTTACTGTTTGTATGACACTATCAGGGAAATGTGAGCTCTGTGTTACTGTCTGTGTGACACTATCAGGTAGTAGTGAGCTCTGATATTGTATGTATGACACTATCAGGGAGTAGTGAGCTATGTGTTAATGACTGTATGACACTATCTGGGAGTAGTGAGCTCTGTTACTGTATGACTATCAGGGAGTATTGAGCTCTGTGTTACTGTCTGTGTGACACTATCAGGGAGTAGTGAGCTCTGTGTTACTGTCTGTGACACTATCAGGGAGTAGTGAGCTCTATGTTACTGTCTGTGTGACACTATCAGGGAGTAGTGAGCTCTGTGTTATTGTATGTATGACACTATCAGGGAGTAGTGAGCTCTGTGTTATTGTATGTATGACACTATCAGGGAGTAGTGAGCTCTGTGTTACTGTCTGTGGGACACTATCAGGGAGTAGTGAGCTCTGTGTTACTGTCTGTGTGACACTATCAGGGAGTAGTGAGCTCTGTGTTACTGTCTGTGTGACACTATCAGGAAGTACTGAGCTCAGGTATTGATGTATGACACTATCTGGGAATAGTGAGCTCTGTGTTTTTGTTTGTGTGACACTATCAGGGAGTAGTGAGCTGTGTGTTACTGTATGTGTGACACTATCAGGGAGTAGTGAGCTTTGTTACTGTTTGTATGACACTGTCAGGGAGTAGTGAGCTCTGGGAGAAGTGAGCTCTGTGTTACGGTCTGTGTGACACTATAAGGGAGTACTGAGCTCTGTGCTACTGTCTGTGTGACACTATCAGGGAGTAGTGAGCTCTGTGTTACTGTATGTATGACACTATCAGGGAGTAGTGAGCTCAGGTATTGAAGTATGACACTATCTGGGAGTAGTGAGCTCTGTTACTGTGTGACACTATCTGGGAATAGTGAGCTCTGTTACTATATGACTATCAGGGTGTAGTGAGCTCTGTGTTTTTGTTTGTGTGACACTATCAGGGAGTAGTGACCTCTGTGTTACTGTGTAGATGACACTATCAGGGAGTAGTGAGCTCTGTGCTACTGTCTGTGTGACACTATCAGGGAGTAGTGAGCTCTGTGTTACTGGTTGTATGACACTATCAGAGAATTGTGAGCTGTGTTACTGTCTGTGTGACACTATTAGGGAGTAGTGAGCTCTGTGTTATTGTATGTATGACACTATCTGCGAGTAGTGAGCTCTGTTACTGTATGACCATCAGGGAGTATTGAGCTCTGTCTTACTGTCTGTGCGACACTATCAGGGAGTAGTGAGCTCTGTGTTACTGTCTGTGACACTATCAGGGAGTAGTGAGCTCTATGTTACTGTCTGTGTGACACTATTAGGGAGTAGTGAGCTCTGTGCTATTGTATGTATGACACTATTAGGGAGTAGTGAGCTCTGTGTTATTGTATGTATGACACTATCAGGGAGTAGTGAGCTCTGTGATACTGTCTGTGTGACACTATCAGGGAGTAGTGAGCTCTGTGTTATTATATGTATGACACTATCAGGGAGTAGTGAGCTCTGTGTTACTGTATGTATGACACTATCAGGGAGTAATGAGCTCTGTGTTACTGT
Organism: Taudactylus pleione; assembly: GCA_031769625.1. NCBI lineage: Eukaryota > Metazoa > Chordata > Amphibia > Anura > Myobatrachidae > Taudactylus > Taudactylus pleione. Next base: position 1,010,766 of record JAUIMM010001037.1, on the reverse strand, counting down.
CTGTGTGACACTAAGGGAGTAGTGAGCTCTGTGTTACTGTCTGTGTGACACTATCAGGGAGTAGTGAGCTCTGTGTTACTGTCTGTGTGACACTATCAGGGAGTAGTGAGCTCTGTGTTACTGTCTGTGTGACACTATCAGGAAGTAGTGAGCTCAGGTATTGATGTATGACACTATCTGGGAATAGTGAGCTCTGTTACTATATGATTATCAGGGAGTAGTGAGCTCTGTGTTTTTGTTTGTGTGACACTATCAGGGAGTAGTGAGCTGTGTGTTACTGTATGTGTGACACTATCAGGGAGTAGTGAGCTCTGTTACTGTTTGTATGACACTGTCAGGGAGTAGTGAGCTCTGGGAGAAGTGAGCTCTGTGTTACTGTGTAGATGACACTATCAGGGAGTAGTGAACTCTGATATTGTATGTGTGACACTACCAGGGAGTAGTGAGCTATGTGTTAATGACTGTATGACACTATCTGGGAGTAGTGAGCTCTGTTACTGTATGACCATCAGGGAGTATTGAGCTCTGTCTTACTGTCTGTGTGACACTATCAGGGAGTAGTGAGCTCTGTGCTACTGTCTGTGTGACACTATCAGGGAGTAGTGAGCTCTGTGTTATTATATGTATGACACTACCAGGGAGTAGTGAGCTCTGTGTTACTGTATGTATGACACTATCAGGGAGTAATGAGCTCTGTGTTACTGTCTGTGTGACACTATCAGGGAGTAGTGAGCTCTGTGTTACTGTATGTATGACACTATCAGGGAGTAGTGAGCTCAGGTATTGATGTATGACACTATCTGGGAGTAGTGAGCTCTGTTACTGTGTGACACTATCAGGGAGTAGTGAGCTCTGTGTTATTGTATGTATGACACTATTAGGGAGTAGTGAGCTCTGTGTTATTGTATGTATGACACTATCAGGGAGTAGTGAGCTCTGTGTTACTGTCTGTGGGACACTATCAGGGAGTAGTGAGCTCTGTCTTACTGTCTGTGTGACACTATCAGGGAGTAGTGAGCTCTGTGTTACTGTCTGTGTGACACTATCAGGGAGTAGTGAGCTCTGTGTTACTGTCTGTGTGACACTATCAGGAAGTAGTGAGCTCAGGTATTGATGTATGACACTATCAGGGAGTAGTGAGCTCTGTGTTACTGTTTGTATGACACTATCAGGGAAATGTGAGCTCTGTGTTACTGTCTGTGTGACACTATCAGGTAGTAGTGAGCTCTGATATTGTATGTATGACACTATCAGGGAGTAGTGAGCTATGTGTTAATGACTGTATGACACTATCTGGGAGTAGTGAGCTCTGTTACTGTATGACTATCAGGGAGTATTGAGCTCTGTGTTACTGTCTGTGTGACACTATTAGGGAGTAGTGAGCTCTGTGTTATTGTATGTATGACACTATCAGGGAGTAGTGAGCTCTGTGTTACTGTCTGTGGGACACTATCAGGGAGTAGTGAGCTCTGTGTTACTGTCTGTGTGACACTATCAGGGAGTAGTGAGCTCTGTGTTACTGTCTGTGTGACACTATCAGGAAGTAGTGAGCTCAGGTATTGATGTATGAAACTATCTGGGAATAGTGAGCTCTGTTACTATATGACTATCAGGGAGTAGTGAGCTCTGTGTTTTTGTTTGTGTGACACTATCAGGGAGTAGTGAGCTGTGTGTTACTGTATGTGTGACACTATCAGGGAGTAGTGAGCTCTGTTACTGTTTGTATGACACTGTCAGGGAGTAGTGAGCTCTGTGAGAAGTGAGCTCTGTGTTACGGTCTGTGTGACACTATCAGGGAGTAGTGAGCTCTGTGTTACTGTATGTATGACACTATCAGGGAGTAGTGAGCTCAGGTATTGATGTATGACACTATCTGGGAGTAGTGAGCTCTGTTACTGTGTGACACTATCTGGGAATAGTGAGCTCTGTTACTATATGACTATCAGGGTGTAGTGAGCTCTGTGTTTTTGTTTGTGTGACACTATCAGGGAGTAGTGACCTCTGTGTTACTGTGTAGATGACACTATCAGGGAGTAGTGAGCTCTGTGCTACTGTCTGTGTGACACTATCAGGGAGTAGTGAGCTCTGTGTTACTGGTTGTATGACACTATCAGAGAATGGTGAGCTCTGTGTTACTGTCTGTGTGACACTATCAGGTAGTAGTGAGCTCTGATATTGTATGTATGACACTATCAGGGAGTAGTGAGCTATGTGTTAATGACTGTATGACACTATCTGGGAGTAGTGAGCTCTGTTACTGTATGACCATCAGGGAGTATTGAGCTCTGTCTTACTGTCTGTGTGACACTATCAGGGAGTAGTGAGCTCTGTGTTACTGTCTGTGACACTATCAGGGAGTAGTGAGCTCTATGTTACTGTCTGTGTGACACTATTAGGGAGTAGTGAGCTCTGTGCTATTGTATGTATGACACTATTAGGGAGTAGTGAGTCTGTGTTATTGTATGTATGACACTATCAGGGAGTAGTGAGCTCTGTGATACTGTCTGTGTGACACTATCAGGGAGTAGTGAGCTCTGTGTTATTATATGTATGACACTACCAGGGAGTAGTGAGCTCTGTGTTACTGTATGTATGACACTATCAGGGAGTAATGAGCTCTGTGTTACTGTCTGTGTGACACTAAGGGAGTAGTGAGCTCTGTGTTACTGTCTGTGTGACACTATCAGGGAGTAGTGAGCTCTGTGTTACTGTCTGTGTGACACTATCAGGAAGTAGTGAGCTCAGGTATTGATGTATGACACTATCTGGGAATAGTGAGCTCTGTTACTATATGACTATCAGGGAGTAGTGAGCTCTGTGTTACTGTATGTATGACACTATCAGGGAGTAGTGAGCTCAGGTATTGATGTATGACACTATCTGGGAGTAGTGAGCTCTTTGTTACTGTCTGTGTGACACTATCAGGGAGTAGTGAGCTGTGTGTTACTGTATGTGTGACACTATCAGGGAGTAGTGACCTCTGTGTTACTGTGTAGATGACACTATCAGGGAGTAGTGAGCTCTGTGTTACTGTATGTATGACACTATCAGGGAGTAGTGAGCTCAGGTTTTGATGTATGACACTATCAGGGAGTAGTGAGCTCTGTGCTACTGTCTGAGTGACACTATCAGGGAGTAGTGAGCTCTGTGTTACTGGTTGTATGACACTATCAGAGAATGGTGAGCTCTGTGTTACTGTCTGTGTGACACTATCAGGTAGTAGTGAGCTCTGATATTGTATGTATGACACTATCAGGGAGTAGTGAGCTATGTGTTAATGACTGTATGACACTATCTGGGAGTAGTGAGCTCTGTTACTGTATGACCATCAGGGAGTATTGAGCTCTGTCTTACTGTCTGTGTGACACTATCAGGGAGTAGTGAGCTCTGTGTTACTGTCTGTGACACTATCAGGGAGTAGTGAGCTCTATGTTACTGTCTGTGTGACACTATTAGGGAGTAGTGAGCTCTGTGCTATTGTATGTATGACACTATTAGGGAGTAGTGAGTCTGTGTTATTGTATGTATGACACTATCAGGGAGTAGTGAGCTCTGTGATACTGTCTGTGTGACACTATCAGGGAGTAGTGAGCTCTGTGTTATTATATGTATGACACTACCAGGGAGTAGTGAGCTCTGTGTTACTGTATGTATGACACTATCAGGGAGTAATGAGCTCTGTGTTACTGTCTGTGTGACACTAAGGGAGTAGTGAGCTCTGTGTTACTGTCTGTGTGACACTATCAGGGAGTAGTGAGCTCTGTGTTACTGTCTGTGTGAAACTATAAGGGAGTAGTGAGCTCTGTGTGACACTATCAGGGAGTAGTGAGCTCAGGTATTGATGTATGACACTATCTGGGAGTAGTGAGCTGTGTGTTACTGTATGTGTGACACTATCAGGGAGTAGTGACCTCTGTGTTACTGTGTAGATGACACTATCAGGGAGTAGTGAGCTCTGTGTTACTGTATGTATGACACTATCAGGGAGTAGTGAGCTCAGGTTTTGATGTATGACACTATCTGGGAGTAGTGAGCTCTGTTACTGTGTGACACTATCTGGGAATAGTGAGCTCTGTTACTATATGACTATCAGGGAGTAGTGAGCTCTGTGTTTTTGTTTGTGTGACACTATCAGGGAGTAGTGAGCTGTGTGTTACTGTATGTGTGACACTATCAGGGAGTAGTGACCTCTGTGTTACTGTGTAGATGACACTATCAGGGAGTAGTGAGCTCTGTGCTACTGTCTGTGTGACACTATCAGGGAGTAGTGAGCTCTGTGTTACTGTCTGTGTGACACTATAAGGGAGTAGTGAGCTCTGTGTTACTGTCTGTGTGACACTATAAGGGAGTAGTGAGCTGTGTGTTACTGTATGTGTGACACTATCAGGGAGTAGTGACCTCTGTGTTACTGTGTAGATGACACTATCAGAGAGTAGTGAGCTCTGTGCTACTGTCTGTGTGACACTATCAGGGAGTAGTGAGCTCTGTGCTACTGTCTGTGTGACACTATCAGGGAGTAGTGAGCTCTGTGTTACTGTCTGTGTGAAACTATAAGGGAGTAGTGAGCTCTGTGTGACACTATCAGGGAGTAGTGAGCTCTGTGTTACTGTATGTATGACACTATCAGGGAGTAGTGAGCTCAGGTATTGATGTATGACACTATCAGGGAGTAGTGAGCTCTGTTACTGTGTGACACTATCTGGGAATAGTGAGCTCTGTTACTATATGACTATCAGGGAGTATTGAGCTCTGTGTTTTTGTTTGTGTGACACTATCAGGGAGTAGTGACCTCTGTGTTACTGTGTAGAAGACACTATCAGGGAGTAGTGAGCTCTGTGCTACTGTCTTTGTGACACTATCAGGGAGTAGTGAGCTCTGTGTTACTTTCTGTGTGACACTATCAGGGAGTAGTGAGCTCTGTGTTACTGTCTGTGTGACACTATCAGGGAGTAGTGAGCTATGTGCTACTGTATGTGTGACACTATCAGGGAGTAGTGAGCTGTGTGTTACGGTCTTTGTGACACTATCAGGTAGTAGTGACCTCTGTGTTACTGTGTAGATGACACTATCAGGGAGTAGTGAGCTCTGTGCTACTGTCTGTGTGACACTATCAGGGAGTAGTGAGCTTTGTGTTACTGTCAGTGTGACACTATCAGGGAGTAGAGAGCTCTGTTACTGTTTGTATGACACTATCAGGGAGTAGTGAGCTCTGTGCTACTGTCTGTGTGACACTATAAGGAAGTAGTGAGCTCTGTGTTACTGTCTGTGTGACACTATCAGGGAGTAGTGAGCTTTGTGTTACTGTCTGTGTGACACTATCAGGGAGTAGTGAGCTGTTACTGTTTATATGACACTATCAGGGAGTAATGAGCTCTGTGTTACTGTCTGTGTGACACTATCAGGGAGTAGTGAGCTCTGTGTTACTGTCTGTGTGACACTATCAGGAAGTAGTGAGCTCAGGTATTGATGTATGACACTATCTGGGAATAGTGAGCTCTGTTACTATATGACTATCAGGGAGTAGTGAGCTCTGTGTTTTTGTTTGTGTGACACTATCAGGGAGTAGTGAGCTCTGTGTTACTGTTTGTATGACACTATCAGGGAAATGTGAGCTCTGTGTTACTGTCTGTGTGACACTATCAGGTAGTAGTGAGCTCTGATATTGTATGTATGACACTATCAGGGAGTAGTGAGCTATGTGTTAATGACTGTATGACACTATCTGGGAGTAGTGAGCTCTGTTACTGTATGACTATCAGGGAGTATTGAGCTCTGTGTTACTGTCTGTGACACTATCAGGGAGTAGTGAGCTCTGTGTTATTGTATGTATGACACTATTAGGGAGTAGTGAGCTCTGTGTTATTGTATGTATGACACTATCAGGGAGTAGTGAGCTCTGTGTTACTGTCTGTGGGACACTATCAGGGAGTAGTGAGCTCTGTGTTACTGTCTGTGTGACACTATCAGGGAGTAGTGAGCTCTGTGTTACTGTCTGTGTGACACTATCAGGAAGTACTGAGCTCAGGTATTGATGTATGACACTATCTGGGAATAGTGAGCTCTGTGTTTTTGTTTGTGTGACACTATCAGGGAGTAGTGAGCTGTGTGTTACTGTATGTGTGACACTATCAGGGAGTAGTGAGCTTTGTTACTGTTTGTATGACACTGTCAGGGAGTAGTGAGCTCTGGGAGAAGTGAGCTCTGTGTTACGGTCTGTGTGACACTATAAGGGAGTACTGAGCTCTGTGCTACTGTCTGTGTGACACTATCAGGGAGTAGTGAGCTCTGTGTTACTGTATGTATGACACTATCAGGGAGTAGTGAGCTCAGGTATTGAAGTATGACACTATCTGGGAGTAGTGAGCTCTGTTACTGTGTGACACTATCTGGGAATAGTGAGCTCTGTTACTATATGACTATCAGGGTGTAGTGAGCTCTGTGTTTTTGTTTGTGTGACACTATCAGGGAGTAGTGACCTCTGTGTTACTGTGTAGATGACACTATCAGGGAGTAGTGAGCTCTGTGCTACTGTCTGTGTGACACTATCAGGGAGTAGTGAGCTCTGTGTTACTGGTTGTATGACACTATCAGAGAATTGTGAGCTGTGTTACTGTCTGTGTGACACTATTAGGGAGTAGTGAGCTCTGTGTTATTGTATGTATGACACTATCTGCGAGTAGTGAGCTCTGTTACTGTATGACCATCAGGGAGTATTGAGCTCTGTCTTACTGTCTGTGCGACACTATCAGGGAGTAGTGAGCTCTGTGTTACTGTCTGTGACACTATCAGGGAGTAGTGAGCTCTATGTTACTGTCTGTGTGACACTATTAGGGAGTAGTGAGCTCTGTGCTATTGTATGTATGACACTATTAGGGAGTAGTGAGCTCTGTGTTACTGTATGTATGACACTATCAGGGAGTAATGAGCTCTGTGTTAATGTCTGTGTGACACTAAGGGAGTAGTGAGCTCTGTGTTACTGTCTGTGTGACACTATCAGGGAGTAGTGAGCTCTGTGTTACTGTCTGTGTGACACTATCAGGGAGTAGTGAGCTCTGTGTTACTGTCTGTGTGACACTATCAGGAAGTAGTGAGCTCAGGTATTGATGTATGACAAAATCTGGGAATAGTGAGCTCTGTTACTATATGATTATCAGGGAGTAGTGAGCTCTGTGTTTTTGTTTGTGTGACACTATCAGGGAGTAGTGAGCTGTGTGTTACTGTATGTGTGACACTATCAGGGAGTAGTGAGCTCTGTTACTGTTTGTATGACACTGTCAGGGAGTAGTGAGCTCTGGGAGAAGTGAGCTCTGTGTTACTGTGTAGATGACACTATCAGGGAGTAGTGAACTCTGTGTTACTGGTTGTATGACACTATCAGAGAATGGTGAGCTCTGTGTTACTGTCTGTGTGACACTATCAGGTAGTAGTGAGCTCTGATATTGTATTTATGACACTACCAGGGAGTAGTGAGCTATGTGTTAATGACTGTATGACACTATCTGGGAGTAGTGAGCTCTGTTACTGTATGACCATCAGGGAGTATTGAGCTCTGTCTTACTGTCTGTGTGACACTATCAGGGAGTAGTGAGCTCTGTGCTACTGTCTGTGTGACACTATCAGGGAGTAGTGAGCTCTGTGCTACTGTCTGTGTGACACTATCAGGGAGTAGTGAGCTCTGTGTTACTGTCTGTGTGACACTATAAGGGAGTAGTGAGCTCTGTGTTACTGTCTGTGTGACACTATCAGGGAGTAGTGAGCTCTGTGTTACTGTATGTATGACACTATCAGGGAGTAGTGAGCTCAGGTATTGATGTATGACACTATCTGGGAGTAGTGAGCTCTGTTACTGTGTGACACTATCTGGGAATAGTGAGCTCTGTTCCTATATGACTATCAGGGAGTATTGATCTCTGTGTTTTTGTTTGTGTGACACTATCAGGGAGTAGTGACCTCTGTGTTACTGTGTAGAAGACACTATCAGGGAGTAGTGAGCTCTGTGCTACTGTCTTTGTGACACTATCAGGGAGTAGTGAGCTCTGTGTTACTTTCTGTGTGACACTATCAGGGAGTAGTGAGCTCTGTGTTACTGTCTGTGTGACACTATCAGGGAGTAGTGAGCTATGTGCTACTGTATGTGTGACACTATCAGGGAGTAGTGAGCTGTGTGTTACGGTCTTTGTGACACTATCAGGTAGTAGTGACCTCTGTGTTACTGTGTAGATGACACTATCAGGGAGTAGTGAGCTCTGTGCTACTGTCTGTGTGACACTATCAGGGAGTAGTGAGCTCTGTGTTACTGTCTGTGTGACACTATCAGGGAGTAGTGAGCTCTGTGTTACTGTCTGTGTGACACTATCAGGAAGTAGTGAGCTCAGGTATTGATGTATGACACTATCTGGGAATAGTGAGCTCTGTTACTATATGATTATCAGGGAGTAGTGAGCTCTGTGTTTTTGTTTGTGTGACACTATCAGGGAGTAGTGAGCTGTGTGTTACTGTATGTGTGACACTATCAGGGAGTAGTGAGCTCTGTTACTGTTTGTATGACACTGTCAGGGAGTAGTGAGCTCTGGGAGAAGTGAGCTCTGTGTTACTGTGTAGATGACACTATCAGGGAGTAGTGAACTCTGTGTTACTGGTTGTATGACACTATCAGAGAATGGTGAGCTCTGTGTTACTGTCTGTGTGACACTATCAGGTAGTAGTGAGCTCTGATATTGTATGTATGACACTACCAGGGAGTAGTGAGCTATGTGTTAATGACTGTATGACACTATCTGGGAGTAGTGAGCTCTGTTACTGTATGACCATCAGGGAGTATTGAGCTCTGTCTTACTGTCTGTGTGACACTATCAGGGAGTAGTGAGCTCTGTGCTACTGTCTGTGTGACACTATCAGGGAGTAGTGAGCTCTGTGCTACTGTCTGTGTGACACTATCAGGGAGTAGTGAGCTCTGTGTTACTGTCTGTGTGACACTATAAGGGAGTAGTGAGCTCTGTGTTACTGTCTGTGTGACACTATCAGGGAGTAGTGAGCTCTGTGTTACTGTATGTATGACACTATCAGGGAGTAGTGAGCTCAGGTATTGATGTATGACACTATCTGGGAGTAGTGAGCTCTGTTACTGTGTGACACTATCTGGGAATAGTGAGCTCTGTTCCTATATGACTATCAGGGAGTATTGATCTCTGTGTTTTTGTTTGTGTGACACTATCAGGGAGTAGTGACCTCTGTGTTACTGTGTAGAAGACACTATCAGGGAGTAGTGAGCTCTGTGCTACTGTCTTTGTGACACTATCAGGGAGTAGTGAGCTCTGTGTTACTTTCTGTGTGACACTATCAGGGAGTAGTGAGCTCTGTGTTACTGTCTGTGTGACACTATCAGGGAGTAGTGAGCTATGTGCTACTGTATGTGTGACACTATCAGGGAGTAGTGAGCTGTGTGTTACGGTCTTTGTGACACTATCAGGTAGTAGTGACCTCTGTGTTACTGTGTAGATGACACTATCAGGGAGTAGTGAGCTCTGTGCTACTGTCTGTGTGACACTATCAGGGAGTAGTGAGCTTTGTGTTACTGTCAGTGTGACACTATCAGGGAGTAGAGAGCTCTGTTACTGTTTGTATGACACTATCAGGGAGTAGTGAGCTCTGTGCCACTGTCTGTGTGACACTATCAGGGAGTAGTGAGCTCTGTGTTACTGTCTGTGTGACACTATCAGGGAGTAGTGAGCTGTGTTACTGTCTGTGTGACACTATTAGGGATCAGTGAGCTCTGTGTTACTGTCTGTATGATACTATCAGGGAGTAGTGAGCTCTGTGTTACTGAATGTGTGACACTATCAGGGAGCAGTAAGCTCTGGGGGTCATTCAGACCCGCTCGCAAGCGGGTCGATGTTGCCCCACTGCGCATGCGCACGACGGAGGGAGATCCGTCGTGAGCATGTGCAAGACCAAGATAGCGACGGGCTCTCCGTCGCTCCGGGTCTCGCACCAAAGGGGGCGTGCTGTTTATATTACTGACAGCACGCCCCCTTTGGTGGGCATGCCGGGGGCGTGGCTGCGAGACGGAGGCGTTCCCATGGGAACGCCTACCGTCTGGTTCTGGCCCCACTGACATCACTGAAGTCAGTGGGAGTGATTTTGGCTCTGATAGAGCCAAAATCACTCTAGGGCTTGCGGCAGGGAGACCCTACCGCAGGGTCTCCGTCGCAAGCCCGATGGTCGCGATGGTCTTGACCATCGCGACCATCATCATGGACGCTCGCATAAGCTGTGGGTGGTCACCCACAGCTATGCGAGCGTCCAGGAGGATGCTCCATTTTCATGGAGGAGGGCCCTGATTCAGAGCGAGCGCTGTGGTCAGTGTGTTCGGCTCTGAATCAGGCCCACTGTGTTAATGTCTGTGTGGTAAAGTGTCATCAGTTACTTGTTGTTCGGTTTTTTTTTTTATATTCTCTTTCTCGCTCTTTTTCCCTCTCTCACCATTACTCTTCAGCTTTCTGTGTCACCCCGTCTGTCTCCTTTATGCTGTACCACTGGAACTGGGAGAAGGTCCAGACCCAAACGTGCTACCCCTCTCCCTGCCAACTCCTGAGGGGAGTAACTGTGAAGGCCAGTCATGCTTCCCCGGGACAGGAGCGCGTGGTATAGTAGTGCAGGGTATGTACCCCATGACATCCATATCCCTCATACGGCCGAGGGTAAGCGCAGAGTTGCGCGAGTATCCAGCTTGTGTGACATGATGTCAGTTTTCAAAAATGTGCGAAAAGTGATCCTCAAGTAGTTGCAATCTCTTCTTGGGCTCCTGAATTTTGTTTGTCAGGTCATCCCATTGGGTAAAATTTTTGTAGGAAGTTGGAACAAGTGTACCTGGGAGTGTCTCCTTCTCACCAGGTAATTTGAATGATGAATGAATAGTCCTAAACATCCAGATCGTGACCTATTTTTTAAGGGACTTTAACGGGGTCCCATTATGGAATGATCCAGTGACGTCCATTATGCAATTGCTGGCTGTGTTCTGTTTTGACACATTGTAACCATCACCTGCTGCTAAAGGAATAACAACACTGTAGTTCGTTACCCGCTTTACTTCAGTAGGAACGGCATACTACTACTACACAATATCCCTGACTGCTCTCCTGGTTTATATCAGAAGGAACGGCATAATACTACTACACAATATCCCTGACTGCTCTCCTGGTTTATATCAGTAGGAACGGCATAATAATACTACACAATATCCCTGACTGCTCTCCTGGTTTATATCAGTAGGAACGGTATAATAATACTACACAATATCCCTGACTGCTCTCCTGGTTTATATCAGTAGGAACGGTATAATAATACTACACAATATCCCTGACTGCTCTCCTGGTTTATATCAGTAGGAACGGCATAATAACACTACACAATATCCCTGACTGCTATCCTGGTTTATATCAGTAGGAACGGTATAATAATACTACACAATATCACTGACTGCTCTCCTGGTTTATATCAGTAGGAACGGTATAATAATACTACACAATATCCCTGACAGCTCTCCTGGTTTATATCAGTAGGAACGGCATAATAATACTACACAATATCCCTGACTGCTATCCTGGTTTATATCAGTAGGAACGGTATAATAATACTACACAATATCCCTGACTGCTCTCCTGGTTTATATCAGTAGGAACGGCATAATAATACTACACAATATCCCTGACTGCTCTCCTGGTTTATATCAGTAGGAACGGTATAATAATACTACACAATATCCCTGACTGCTCTCCTGGTTTATATCAGTAGGAACGGTATAATAATACTACACAATATCCCTGACTGCTCTCCTGGTTTATATCAGTAGGAACGGTATAATAATACTACACAATATCCCTGACTGCTCTCCTGGTTTATATCAGTAGGAACGGCATAATAATACTACACAATATCCCTGACTGCTCTCCTGGTTTATATCAGTAGGAACGGCATAATAATACTACACAATATCCCTGACTGCTCTCCTGGTTTATATCAGTAGGAACGGCATAATAATACTACACAATATTCCTGACTGCTCTCCTGGTTTATATCAGTAGGAACGGCATAATAATACTACACAATATCCCTGACTGCTCTCCTGGTTTATATCAGTAGGAACGGCATAATAATACTACACAATATCCCTGACTACTCTCCTGGTTTATATCAGTAGGAACGGTATAATAATACTACACAATATACCTAACTGCTCTCCTGGTTTATATCAGTAGGAACGGTATAATAATACTACACAATATCCCTGACTGCTCTCCTGGTTTATATCAGTAGGAACGGTATAATAATACTACACAATATCCCTGACTGCTCTCCTGGTTTATATCAGTAGGAACGGCATAATAATACTACACAATATCCCTGACTGCTCTCCTGGTTTATATCAGTAGGAACGGCATAATAATACTACACAATATCCCTGACAGCTCTCCTGGTTTATATCAGTAGGAACGGCATAATAATACTACACAATATCCCTGACTGCTCTCCTGGTTTATATCAGTAGGAACGGTATAATAATACTACACAATATCCCTGACTGCTCTCCTGGTTTATATCAGTAGGAACGGTATAATAATACTACACAATATCCCTGACTGCTCTCCGGGTTTATATCAGTAGGAACGGCATAATAATACTACACAATATCCCTGACTGCACTCCTGGTTTATATCAGTAGGAACGGCATAATAATACTACACAATATCCCTGACTGCTCTCCTGGTTTATATCAGTAGGAACGCATAATAATACTACACAATATCCCTGACTGCTCTCCTGGTTTATATCAGTAGGAACGGCATAATAATACTACACAATATCCCTGACTGCTCTCCTGGTTTATATCAGTAGGAACGGTATAATAATACTACACAATATCCCTGACTGCTCTCCGGGTTTATATCAGTAGGAACGGTATAATAATACTACACAATATCCCTGACTGCTCTCCTGGTTTATAACAGTAGGAACGGCATAATAATACAACACAATATCTCTGACTGCTCTCCTGGTTTATATCAGTAGGAACGGCATACTAACACTACACAATATCTCTGACTGCTCTCCTGGTTTATATCAGTAGGAACGGTATAATAATACTACACAATATCCCTGACTGCTCTCCTGGTTTATATCAGTAGGAACGGCATAATAACACTACACAATATCCCTGACTGCTCTCCTGGTTTATATCAGTAGGAACGGCATAATAATACTACACAATATCCCTGACTGCTCTCCTGGTTTATATCAGTAGGAACGGCATAATACTACTACACAATATCACTGACTGCTCTCCTGGTTTATATCAGTAGGAACGGCATAATAATACTACTACACAATATCCCTGACTGCTCTCCTGGTTTATATCAGTAGGAACGGCATAATAATACTACACAATATCCCTGACTGCTCTCCTGGTTTATATCAGTAGGAACGGTATAATAATACTACACAATATCCCTGACTGCTCTCCTGGTTTATATCAGTAGGAACGGTATAATAATACTACACAATATCTCTGACTGCTCTCCAGGTTTATATCAGTAGGAACGGCATAATAATACTACACAATTTCCCTGACTGCTATCCTGGTTTATATCAGAAGGAACGGTATAATAATACTACACAATATCCCTGACTGCTATCCTGGTTTATATCAGTAGGAACGGTATAATAATACTACACAATATCCCTGACTGCTATCCTGGTTTATATCAGTAGGAACGGTATAATAATACTACACAATTTTCCTGACTGCTATCCTGGTTTATATCAGTAGGAACGGTATAATAATACTACACAATATCCCTGACTGCTCTCCTGGTTTAAATCAGTAGGAACGGCATAATAATACTACACAATATCCCTAACAGCTCTCCTGGTTTATATCAGTAGGAATGGTATAATAATACTACTACACAATATCCCTGACAGCTCTCCTGGTTTATATCAGTAGGAACGGCATAATAATACTACACAATATCCCTGACTGCTCTCCTGGTTTATATCAGTAGGAACGGCATAATAATACTACACAATATCCCTGACTGCTCTCCTGGTTGATATCAGTAGGAACGGCATAATAATACTACACAATATCCCTGACTGCTCTCCTGGTTTATATCAGTAGGAACGGCATAATAATACTACACAATATTCCTGACTGCTCTCCTGGTTTATATCAGTAGGAACGGCATAATAATACTACCCAATATCCCTGACTGCTCTCCTGGTTTATATCAGTAGGAACGGCATAATAATACTACACAATATCCCTGACTACTCTCCTGGTTTATATCAGTAGGAACGGTATAATAATACTACACAATATACCTAACTGCTCTCCTGGTTTATATCAGTAGGAACGGTATAATAATACTACACAATATCCCTGACTGCTCTCCTGGTTTATATCAGTAGGAACGGCATAATAATACTACACAATATCCCTGACAGCTCTCCTGGTTTATATCAGTAGGAACGGCATAATAATACTAAACAATATCCCTGACTGCTCTCCTGGTTTATATCAGTAGGAATGGTATAATAATACTACTACAAAATATCCCTGACTGCTCTCCTGGTTTATAACAGTAGGAACGGCATAATAATAATACTGCACAATATCCCTGACTGTTCTCCTGGTTTATATCAGTAGGAACGGCATAATAATACTACACAATATCCCTGACAGCTCTCCTGGTTTATATCAGTAGGAATGGTATAATAATACTACTACACAATATCCCGGACAGCTCTCCTGGTTTATATCAGTAGGAACGGCATAATAATACTACACAATATCCCTGACTGCTCTCCTGGTTTATATCAGTAGGAACGGCATAATAATACTACACAATATCCCTGACTGCTCTCCTGGTTTATATCAGTAGGAACGGCATAATAATACTACACAATATCCCTGACTGCTCTCCTGGTTTATATCAGTAGGAACGGCATAATAATACTACACAATATCCCTGACTACTCTCCTGGTTTATATCAGTAGAAACGGTATAATAATACTACACAATATACCTGACTGCTCTCCTGGTTTATATCAGTAGGAACGGTATAATACTACTACACAATATCCCTAACTGCTCTCCTGGTTTATATCAGTAGAAACGGTATAATAATACTACACAATATCCCTGACTGCTCTCCTGGTTTATATCAGTAGGAACGGCATAATAATACTACACAATATCCCTGACAGCTCTCCTGGTTTATATCAGTAGGAACGGCATAATAATACTACACAATATCCCTGACTGCTCTCCTGGTTTATATCAGTAGGAATGGTATAATAATACTACTACAAAATATCCCTGACTGCTCTCCTGGTTTATATCAGTAGGAACGGCATAATAATAATACTACACAATATCTCTGACTGCTCTCCTGGTTTAAATCAGTAGGAACGGCATAATAATACTACTACACAATATCCCTGACAGCTCTCCTGGTTTATATCAGTAGGAACGGTATAATAATACTACTACACAATATCCCTGACTGCTCTCCTGGTTTATATCAGTAGGAACGGCATAATAATACTACACAATATCCCGGACTGCTCTCCTGGTTTATATCAGTAGGAACGGCATAATAACACTACACAATATCCCTGACTGCTCTCCTGGTTTATATCAGTAGGAATGGTATAATAATACTACACAATATCTCTGACTGCACTCCTGGTTTATATCAGTAGGAACGGTATAATACTACTACACAATATCCCTAACTGCTCTCCTGGTTTATATCAGTAGGAACGGTATAATAATACTACACAATATCCCTGACTGCTCTCCTGGTTTATATCAGAAGGAATGGTATAATAATACTACACAATATCCCTGACTGCTCTCCTGGTTTATATCAGTAGGAACGGCATAATAATACTACACAATATCCCTGACAGCTCTCCTGGTTTATATCAGTAGGAACGGCATAATAATACTACACAATATCCCAGACTGCTCTCCTGGTTTATATCAGTAGGAATGGTATAATAATACTACTACAAAATATCCCTGACTGCTCTCCTGGTTTATATCAGTAGGAACGGCATAATAATAATACTACACAATATCCCTGACTGCTCTCCTGGTTTATATCAGTAGGAACAGCATAATAATACTACACAATATCCCTGACAGCTCTCCTGGTTTATATCAGTAGGAATGGTATAATAATACTACTACACAATATCCCGGACAGCTCTCCTGGTTTATATCAGTAGGAACGGCATAATAATACTACACAATATCCCTGACTGCTCTCCTGGTTTATATCAGAAGGAACGGCATAATAATACTACACAATATCCCTGACTGCTCTCCTGGTTTATATCAGTAGGAACGGCATAATAATACTACACAATATCCCTGACTGCTCTCCTGGTTTATATCAGTAGGAACGGCATAATAATACTACACAATATCCCTGACTACTCTCCTGGTTTATATCAGTAGAAACGGTATAATAATACTACACAATATCCCTGACTGCTCTCCTGGTTTATATCAGTAGGAACGGCATAATAATACTACACAATATCCCTGACAGCTCTCCTGGTTTATATCAGTAGGAACGGCATAATAATACTACACAATATCCCTGACTGCTCTCCTGGTTTATATCAGTAGGAATGGTATAATAATACTACTACAAAATATCCCTGACTGCTCTCCTGGTTTATATCAGTAGGAACGGCATAATAATAATACTACACAATATCTCTGACTGCTCTCCTGGTTTAAATCAGTAGGAACGGCATAATAATACTACTACACAATATCCCTGACAGCTCTCCTGGTTTATATCAGTAGGAACGGTATAATAATACTACTACACAATATCCCTGACTGCTCTCCTGGTTTATATCAGTAGGAATGGCATAATAATACTACACAATATCCCTGACTGCTCTCCTGGTTTATATCAGTAGGAACGGCATAATAACACTACACAATATCCCTGACTGCTCTCCTGGTTTATATCAGTAGGAATGGTATAATAATACTACACAATATCCCTGACTGCTCTCCTGGTTTATATCAGTAGGAATGGTATAATAATACTACACAATATCCCTGACTGCTCTCCTGGTTTATACCAGTAGGAACGGTATAATAATACTACACAATATCTCTGACTGCTCTCCTGGTTTATATCAGTAGGAACGGTATAATAATACTACACAATATCCCTGACTGCTCTCCTGGTTTATATCAGTAGGAACGGCATAATACTACTACACAATATCCCTGACTACTCTCCTGGTTTATATCAGTAGGAACGGTATAATAATACTACAGAATATCCCTGACTGCTCTCCTGGTTTATATCAGTAGGAACGGCATAATAATACTACTACACAATGGGCCTGATTCAGACCCAC
This sequence comes from Taudactylus pleione, assembly GCA_031769625.1. NCBI lineage: Eukaryota > Metazoa > Chordata > Amphibia > Anura > Myobatrachidae > Taudactylus > Taudactylus pleione. Next base: position 993,311 of record JAUIMM010001037.1, on the reverse strand, counting down.
TTGCGAGCGGCTGTCCGCTCGCAAGTGGGTCAATGTTTTGGACTGAGCATGCGCACGATGGAGGGAGCTCCGTCTTGCGCATGCGCCAGACGCGACGAGCGAAGGAAAGTCCTTCGCTCGTTGTGTCTGATCAAACGGGGCGTGCTGTCAATGTTGATTGACAGCACGCCCCCTTTGGTGGGCGTGCCGGGGGCGTGCCTCCCTGGCGGGGGTGTTCCCACGGGAACGCCTCCCGTCAGAAGCCGGCCCACTGACATCACAAGTGGTGTCAGTGGGAGTGATTTTGGCTCTGATAGAGCCAAAATCACTCCGGAGCTTGCGGTTGAAAACCTCAACCGCAGACTGCGGCTCGCAAATTCGATGGTCGCGATGGTCTCGACCATTGCGACCATCACAATGCACGCTCGTAAAGCCTGTGGGTGGTGACCCACAGCTATACGAGCGTCCAGGAGGACGCTCCATGAAAATGGAGCCCGGCCCTCATTCAGAGCGTGCGCTCTGCTCAGAGCGTAGGGCTCTGAATGAGGGCCAATATCTCTGACAGCTCTCCTGGTTTATATCAGTAGGAACGGAATAATAATACTACTACACAATATCCCTGACTGCTCTCCTGGTTTATATCAGTAGGAACGGTATATTAATACTACTACACAATATCCCTGACTGCTCTCCTGGTTTATATCAGTAGGAACGGCATAATAACACTACACAAAATCCCTGACTGCTCTCCTGGTTTATATCAGTAGGAACGGCATAATAATACTACACAATATCCCTGACAGCTCTCCTGGTTTATATCAGTAGGAACGGTATAATAATACTACACAATATCCCTGACTGCTCTCCTGGTTTATATCAGTAGGAACGGTATAATAATAATACTACACAATATCCCTGACTGCTCTCCTGGTTTATATCAGTAGGAACGCATAATAAAACTACACAATATCCCTGACTGCTCTCCTGGTTTATATCAGTAGGAACGGCATAATAATACTACACAATATCCCTGACTGCTCTCCTGGTTTATATCAGTAGGAACGGCATAATAATACTACACAATATCCCTGACTGCTCTCCTGGTTTATATCAGTAGGAACAGCATAATAGTACTACTACACAATATCCCTGACTGCTCTCCTGGTTTATATCAGTAGGAACGGCATAATACTACACAATATCCCTGACTGCTCTCCTGGTTTATATCAGTAGGAACGGCATAATAACACTACACAATATCTCTGACTGCTCTCCTGGTTTATATCAGTAGGAACGGTATAATACTACTACACAATACCCCTGACTGCTCTCCTGGTTTATATCAGTAGGAACGGTATAATAATACTACACAATATCTCTGACTGCTCTCCAGGTTTATATCAGTAGGAACGGCATAATAATACTACACAATATCCCTGACTGCTATCCTGGTTTATATCAGTAGGAACGGTATAATAATACTACACAATATCCCTGACTGCTATCCTGGTTTATATCAGTAGTAACGGTATAATAATACTACACCATATCCCTGACTGCTATCCTGGTTTATATCAGTAGGAACGGTATAATAATACTACACAATATCCCTGACTGCTATCCTGGTTTATATCAGTAGGAACGGTATAATAATACTACACAATATCCCTGACTGCTCTCCTGGTTTATATCAGTAGGAACGGCATAATAATACTACACAATATCCCTGACAGCTCTCAAGGTTTATATCAGTAGGAATGGTATAATAATATTACTACACAATATCCCTGACAGCTCTCCTGGTTTATATCAGTAGGAATGGTATAATAATACTACTACACAATATCCCTGACTGCTCTCCTGGTTTATATCAGTAGGAACGGTATAATAATACTACACAATATCCCTGACTGCTCTCCTGGTTTATATCAGTAGGAACGGTATAATACTACTACACAATATCCCTGACTGCTCTCCTGGTTTATATCAGTAGGAACGGTATAATAATACTACACAATATCCCTGACTGCTCTCCTGGTTTATATCAGTAGGAACGGCATAATAATACTACTACACAATATCCCTGACTGCTCTCCTGGTTTATATCAGTAGGAATGGTATAATAATACTACACAATATCTCTGACTGCACTCCTGGTTTATATCAGTAGGAACGGTATAATACTACTACACAATATCCCTGACTGCTCTCCTGGTTTATATCAGTAGGAATGGTATAATAATACTACACAATATCCCTGACTGCTCTCCTGGTTTATACCAGTAGGAACGGTATAATAATACTACACAATATCCCTGACTGCTCTCCTGGTTTATATCAGTAGGAACGGCATAATAATACTACACAATATCCCTGACTGCTCTCCTGGTTTATATCAGTAGGAATGGCATAATAATATTACACAATATCCCTGACTACTCTCCTGGTTTATATCAGTAGGAACGGTATAATAATACTACTACACAATATCCCTGACTGCTCTCCTGGTTTATATCAGTAGGAACGGTATAATAATACTACTACACAATATCCCTGACTGCTCTCCTGGTTTATATCAGTAGGAACGGTATAATATTACTACACAATATCCCTGACTGCTCTCCTGGTTTATACCAGTAGGAACGGTATAATAATACTACACAATATCTCTGACTGCTCTCCTGGTTTATATCAGTAGGAACGGTATAATAATACTACACAATATCCCTGAGTGCTATCCTGGTTTATATCAGTAGGAACGGCATAATAATACTACACAATATCCCTGACTGCTCTCCGGGTTTATATCAGTGGGAACGGCATAATACTACTACACAATATCCCTGACCACTCTCCTGGTTTATATCAGTAGGAACGGCATAATAACACTACACAATATCCCTGACTGCTCTCCTGGTTTATATCAGTAGGAAAGGCATAATAATACTACACAATATCCCTGACTACTCTCCTGGTTTATATCTGTAGAAACGGCATAATAATACTACACAATATCTCTGACTACTCTCCTGGTTTATATCAGTAGGAACGGCATAATAATACTACACAATATCCCTGACTGCTCTCCGGGTTTATATCAGTAGGAACGGCATAATACTACTACACAATATCCCTGACTGCTCTCCTGGTTTATATCAGTAGGAACGGCATAATAATACTACACAATATCCCTGACTGCTCTCCTGGTTTATATCAGTAGGAACGGCATAATAATACTACACAATATCCCTGACTACTCTCCTGGTTTATATCTGTAGGAACTGCATAATAATACTACACAATATCTCTGACTGCTCTCCTGGTTTATATCAGTAGGAACGGCATAATAATACTACACAATATACCTGACTGCTCTCCTGGTTTATATCAGTAGGAACGGCATAATAATAATACTACACAATATCTGTGACTGCTCTCCTGGTTTATATCAGTAGGAACGGCATAATAATAATACTACACAATATCTGTGACTGCTCTCCTGGTTTATATCAGTAGGAACGGCATAATAATACTACACAATATCCCTGGCTGCTCTCCTGGTTTAGATCAGTAGGAACGGTATAATAATACTACACAATATCTGTGACTACTCTCCTGGTTTATATCAGTAGGAACGGTATAATAATACTACACAATATCTGTGACTACTCTTCTGGTTTATATCAGTAGGAACGGTATAACAATACTACACAATATCCCTGACTGCTCTCCTGGTTTATATCAGTAGGAACGGCATAATAATACTACACAATATCCCTGACTGCTCTCCTGGTTTATATCAGTAGGAACGGCATAATAATACTACACAATATCCCTAACTACTCTCCTGGTTTATATCTGTAGGAACGGCATAATAATACTACACAATATCTCTGACTGCTCTCCTGGTTTATATCAGTAGGAACGGCATAATAATACTACACAATATACCTGACTGCTCTCCTGGTTTATATCAGTAGGAACGGCATAATAATACTACACAATATACCTGACTGCTCTCCTGGTTTATATCAGTAGGAACGGCATTATAATACTACACAATATACCTGACTGCTCTCCTGGTTTATATCTGTAGGAACGGCATAATAATACTACACAATATCCCTGACTGCTCTCCTGGTTTATATCAGTAGGAACGGCATAATAATACTACACAATATCCCTGGCTGCTATCCTGGTTTATATCAGTAGGAACGGCATAATAATACTACACAATATCCCTGACTGCTATCCTGGTTTATATCAGTAGGAACGGCATAATAATACTACACAATATCCCTGACTGCTATCCTGGTTTATATCAGTAGGAATGGTATAATAAAACTACACAATATCCCTGACTGCTCTCCTGGTTTATATCAGTAGGAACGGCATAATAATACTACACAATATCCCTGACTGCTCTCCTGGTTTATATCAGTAGGAACGGTATAATAATAATACTACACAATATCCCTGACTGCTCTCCTGGTTTATATCAGTAGGAACGGCATAATAATACTACACAATATCCCTGACTGCTATCCTGGTTTATATCAGTAGGAACGGTATAATAATACTACACAATATCTCTGACTGCTCTCCTGGTTTATATCTGTAGGAATGGTATAATAATAATACTACACAATATCCCTGACAGCTCTCCTGGTTTATATCAGTAGGAATGGTATAATAATACTACACAATATCCCTGACTGCTCTCCTGGTTTATATCAGTAGGAACGGCATAATAACACAATATCCCTGACTGCTCTCCTGGTTTATATCAGTAGGAACGGCATAATAATACTACACAATATCCCTGACTGCTATCCTGGTTTATATCAGTAGGAACGGTATAATAATACTACACAATATCTCTGACTGCTCTCCTGGTTTATATCAGTAGGAACGGTATAATAATAATACTACACAATATCCCTGACTGCTCTCCTGGTTTATATCTGTAGGAATGGTATAATAATAATACTACACAATATCCCTGACTGCTCTCTTGGTTTATATCAGTAGGAACGGCATAATAATACTACACAATATCCCTGACTGCTCTCCTGGTTTATATCAGTAGGAACGGCATAATAATACTACACAATATCCCTGACTGCCCTGATGGTTTATATCAGTAGGAACGGCATAATAATACTACACAATATCCCTGACTGCTCTCCTGGTTTATATCAGTAGGAACGGTATAATACTACTATACAATATCTCTGACTGCTCTCCTGGTTTATATCAGTAGGAACGGTATAATAATACTACACAATATCCCTGACTGCTCTCCTGGTTTATATCAGTAGGAACGGTATAATAATAATACTACACAATATCCCGGCCTGCTCTCCTGGTTTATATCAGTAGGAATGGTATAATAATAATACTACACAATATCCCTGACTGCTCTCCTGGTTTATATCAGTAGGAATGGCATAATAATACTACACAATATCCCTGACTGCTCTCCTGGTTTATATCAGTAGGAACGGCATAATAATACTACACAATATCCCTGACTGCTCTCATGGTTTATATCAGTAGGAACGGCATAATAATACTACACAATATCCCTGACTGCTCTCCTGGTTTATATCAGTAGGAACGGCATAATAATACTACACAATATCCCTGTCTGCTCTCCTGGTATATATCAGTAGGAACGGCATAATAATAATACTACACAATATCCCTGACTGCTCTCCAGGTTTATATCAGTAGGAACGGTATAATACTACTACACAATATCCCTGACTGCTCTCCTGGTTTATATCAGTAGGAACGGTATAATACTACACAATATCCCTGACTGCTCTCCTGGTTTATATCAGTAGGAACGGTATAATAATACTACTACACAATATCCCTGACTGCTCTCCTGGTTTATATCAGTAGGAACGGTATAATAATAATACTACACAATATCCCAGACTGCTCTCCTGGTATATATCAGTAGGAACGGTATAATAATACTACTACACAATATCCCTGACTGCACTCCTGGTTTATATCAGTAGGAACGGTATAATACTACTACACAATATCCCTGACTGCTCTCCTGGTTTATATCAGTAGGAACGGTATAATAATACTACTACACAATATCCCTGACTGCTCTCCTGGTTTATATCAGTAGAAACGGTATAATAATAATACTACACAATATCCCTGACTGCTCTCCTGGTATATATCAGTAGGAACGGCATAATAATAATACTACACAATATCCCTGACTGCTCTCCTGGTTTATATCAGTAGGAACGGTATAATAATACTACACAATATCCCTGACTGCTCTCCTGGTTTATATCAGATGGAACGGGATATTACTACTACACAATATCCCTGACTGCTCTCCTGGTTTATATCAGTAGGAACGGTATAATACTACTACACAATATCCCTGACTGCTCTCCTGGTTTATATCAGTAGGAACGGCATAATACTACTACACAATATCCCTGACTGCTCTCCTGGTTTATATCAGTAGGAACGGTATAATAATACTACACAATATCCCTGACTGCTCTCCTGGTTTATATCAGAAGGAACGGCATAATAATACTACACAATATCCCTGACTGCTCTCCTGGTTTATATCAGTAGGAACGGTATATAAATACTACACAATATCCCTGACTGCTCTCCTGGTTTATATCAGTAGGAACGGCATAATAATACTACACAATATCCCTGACTGCTCTCCTGGTTTATATCAGTAGGAACGGTATAATAATACTACACAATATCCCTGACTGCTCTCCTGGTTTATATCAGTAGGAACGGCATAATAATACTACACAATATCCCTGACTGCTCTCCTGGTTTATATCAGTAGGAACGGTATAATAATACTACACAATATCCCTGACTGCTCTCCTGGTTTATATCAGTAGGAACGGCATAATAATACTACACAATATCCCTGACTGCTCTCCTGGTTTATATCAGTAGGAACGGTATAATAATACTACACAATATCCCTGACTGATCTCCTGGTTTATATCAGTAGGAACGGCATAATAATACTACACAATATCCCTGACTGCTCTCCTGGTTTATATCAGTAGGAACGGTATAATAATACTACACAATATCCCTGACTGCTCTCCTGGTTTATATCAGTAGGAACGGCATAATAATACTACACAATATCCCTGACTGCTCTCCTGGTTTATATCAGTAGGAAAGGTATAATAATACTACACAATATCCCTGACTGCTCTCCTGGTTTATATCAGTAGGAACGGTATAATAATACTACACAATATCCCTGACTGCTATCCTGGTTTATATCTGTAGGAACGGTATAATAATACTACACAATATCCCTGACTGCACTCCTGGTTTATATCAGTAGGAACGGTATAATAATACTACACAATATCCCTGACTGCTCTCCTGGTTTATATCAGTAGGAACGGCATAATAACACTACACAATATCTCTGACTGCTCTCCTGGTTTATATCAGTAGGAACGGCATAATAATACTACACAATATCTCTGACTGCTCTCCGGGTTTATATCAGTAGGAACGGTATAATAATACTACTACACAATATCCCTGACTGCTCTCCTGGTTTATATCAGTAGGAACGGTATAATAATACTACACAATATCCCTGACTGCTCTCCGGGTTTATATCAGTAGGAATGGCATAATAATAATACTACACAATATCTCTGACTGCTTTCCTGGTTTATATCTGTAGGAACGGCATAATAATACTACACAATATCCCTGACTGTTATCCTGGTTTATATCAGTAGGAACGGTATAATAATACTACTACACAATATCCCTGACTGCTCTCCTGGTTTATATCAGTAGGAACGGCATAATAATACTACACAATATCCCTGACTACTCTCCGGGTTTATATCAGTAGGAAAGGTATAATAATACTACACAATATCCCTGACTGCTCTCCGGGTTTATATCAGTAGGAACGGCATAATAATACTACTACACAATATCCCTGACTGCTCTCCTGGTTTATATCAGTAGGAACGGCATAATAATACTACACAATATCCCTGACTACTCTCCTGGTTTATATCAGTAGGAACGGTATAATAATACTACACAATATCCCTGACTGCTCTCCGGGTTTATACCAGTAGGAATGGCATAATAATAATACTACACAATATCTCTGACTGCTCTCCGGGTTTATACCAGTAGGAACGGTATAATAATACTACACAATATCTCTGACTGCTCTCCTGGTTTATATCAGTAGGAACGGTATAATAATACTACACAATATCTCTGACTGCTCTCCTGGTTTATATCAGTAGGAACGGTATAATAATACTACACAATATGCCTGGCTGCTCTCCTGGTTTATATCAGTAGGAACGGTATAATAATACTACACAATATCCCTGGCTGCTCTCCTGGTTTATATCAGTAGGAACGGTATAATAATACTACACAATATCCCTGACTGCTGTCCTGGTTTATATCAGTAGGAACGGCATAATAATACTACTACACAATATCCCTGACTGCTCTCCTGGTTTATATCAGTAGGAACGGCATAATAATACTACACAATATCCCTGACTACTCTCCTGGTTTATATCAGTAGGAACGGCATAATAATACTACACAATATCCCTGACTACTCTCCTGGTTTATATCAGTAGGAACGGTATAATAATACTACACAATATCCCTGACTACTCTCCTGGTTTATATCAGTAGGAACGGTATAATAATAATACTACACAATATCCCTGACTGCTCTCCTGGTTTATATCAGTAGGAATGGCATAATAACACTACACAATATCCCTGACTGCTCTCCTGGTTTACATAGGTAGGAACGGCATAATAACACTACACAATATCCCTGACTGCTATCCTGGTTTATATCAGTAGGAACGGCATAATAATAATACTACACAATATCTCTGACTGCTCTCCGGGTTTATATCAGTAGGAACGGCATAATAATAATACTACACAATATCTCTGACTGCTCTCCTGGTTTATATCTAAAGGAATGGTATAATAATACTACACAATATCCCTGACTGCTCTCCTGGTTTATATCAGTAGGAACGGTATAATAATACTACATAATATCCTTGGCTGCTCTCCTGGTTTATATCAGTAGGAACGGTATAATAATACTACACAATATCCCTGGCTGCTCTCCTGGTTTATATCAGAAGGAACGGTATAATATTACTACACAATATCCCTGACTGCTCTCCTGGTTTATATCAGTAGGAACGGCATAATAATACTACTACACAATATCCCTGACTGCTCTCCTGGTTTATATCAGTAGGAACGGCGTAATAATACTACACAATATCCCTGACTACTCTCGCGGTTTATATCAGTAGGAACGGCATAATAATACTACACAATATCCCTGACTACTCTCCTGGTTTATATCAGTAGGAACGGTATAATAATACTACACAATATCCCTGACTGCTCTCCTGGTTTATATCAGTAGGAACGGTATAATACTACACAATATCCCTGACTGCTCTCCTGGTTTATATCAGTAGGAACGGCATAATAACACTACACAATATCCCTGACTGCTCTCCTGGTTTATATCAGTAGGAACGGCATAATAATACTACTACACAATATCCCTGACTGCTCTCCTGGTTTATATCAGTAGGAACGGCATAATAATACTACACAATATCCCTGACTACTCTCCCGGTTTATATCAGTAGGAACGGCATAATAATACTACACAATATCCCTGACTACTCTCCTGGTTTATATCAGTAGGAACGGTATAATAATACTACACAATATCCCTGACTGCTCTCCTGGTTTATATCAGTAGGAACGGTATAATAATACTACACAATATCCCTGACTGCTCTCCTGGTTTATATCAGTAGGAACGGCATAATAACACTACACAATATCCCTGACTGCTCTCCTGGTTTATATCAGTAGGAACGGCATAATAATAATACTACACAATATCCCTGACTGCTCTCCTGGTTTATATCAGTAGGAACGGTATAATAATACTACACAATATCCCTGACTGCTATCCTGGTTTATATCAGTAGGAACGGTATAATACTACTACACAATATCCCTGACTGCTATCCTGGATTATATCAGTAGGAACGGCATAATAATAATACTACACAATATCTCTGACTGCTCTCCTGGTTTATATCAGTAGGAACGGTATAATAATACTACACAATATCCCTGACTACTCTCCTGGTTTATATCAGTAGGAACGGCATAATAATACTACACAATATCCCTGACTGCTCTCAGGGTTTATATTAGTAGGCACGGAATAATACTACTACACAATATCCCCGACTGCTCTCCTGGTTTATATCAGTAGGAACGGTATAATAATACTACACAATATCCCTGACTGCTCTCCTGGTTTATATCAGTAGGAACGGCATAATAATACTACACAATATACCTGACTGCTATCCTGGTTTATATCAGTAGGAATGGCATAATAACACTACACAATATCCCTGACTGCTCTCCTGGTTTACATAGGTAGGAACGGCATAATAACACTACACAATATCCCTGACTGCTATCCTGGTTTATATCAGTAGGAACGGCATAATAATAATACTACACAATATCTCTGACTGCTCTCCGGGTTTATATCAGTAGGAACGGCATAATAATAATACTACACAATATCTCTGACTGCTCTCCTGGTTTATATCTAAAGGAATGGTATAATAATACTACACAATATCCCTGACTGCTCTCCTGGTTTATATCAGTAGGAACGGTATAATAATACTACATAATATCCTTGGCTGCTCTCCTGGTTTATATCAGTAGGAACGGTATAATAATACTACACAATATCCCTGGCTGCTCTCCTGGTTTATATCAGAAGGAACGGTATAATATTACTACACAATATCCCTGACTGCTCTCCTGGTTTATATCAGTAGGAACGGCATAATAATACTACTACACAATATCCCTGACTGCTCTCCTGGTTTATATCAGTAGGAACGGCGTAATAATACTACACAATATCCCTGACTACTCTCGCGGTTTATATCAGTAGGAACGGCATAATAATACTACACAATATCCCTGACTACTCTCCTGGTTTATATCAGTAGGAACGGTATAATAATACTACACAATATCCCTGACTGCTCTCCTGGTTTATATCAGTAGGAACGGTATAATACTACACAATATCCCTGACTGCTCTCCTGGTTTATATCAGTAGGAACGGCATAATAACACTACACAATATCCCTGACTGCTCTCCTGGTTTATATCAGTAGGAACGGCATAATAATACTACTACACAATATCCCTGACTGCTCTCCTGGTTTATATCAGTAGGAACGGCATAATAATACTACACAATATCCCTGACTACTCTCCCGGTTTATATCAGTAGGAACGGCATAATAATACTACACAATATCCCTGACTACTCTCCTGGTTTATATCAGTAGGAACGGTATAATAATACTACACAATATCCCTGACTGCTCTCCTGGTTTATATCAGTAGGAACGGTATAATAATACTACACAATATCCCTGACTGCTCTCCTGGTTTATATCAGTAGGAACGGCATAATAACACTACACAATATCCCTGACTGCTCTCCTGGTTTATATCAGTAGGAACGGCATAATAATAATACTACACAATATCCCTGACTGCTCTCCTGGTTTATATCAGTAGGAACGGTATAATAATACTACACAATATCCCTGACTGCTATCCTGGTTTATATCAGTAGGAACGGTATAATACTACTACACAATATCCCTGACTGCTATCCTGGATTATATCAGTAGGAACGGCATAATAATAATACTACACAATATCTCTGACTGCTCTCCTGGTTTATATCAGTAGGAACGGTATAATAATACTACACAATATCCCTGACTACTCTCCTGGTTTATATCAGTAGGAACGGCATAATAATACTACACAATATCCCTGACTGCTCTCAGGGTTTATATTAGTAGGCACGGAATAATACTACTACACAATATCCCCGACTGCTCTCCTGGTTTATATCAGTAGGAACGGTATAATAATACTACACAATATCCCTGACTGCTCTCCTGGTTTATATCAGTAGGAACGGCATAATAATACTACACAATATCCCTGACTGCTATCCTGGTTTATATCAGTAGGAACGGTATAATAATACTACACAATATCTCTGACTGCTCTCCTGGTTTATATCTGTAGGAATGGTATAATAATAATACTACACAATATCCCTGACAGCTCTCCTGGTTTATATCAGTAGGAATGGTATAATAATACTACACAATATCCCTGACTGCTCTCCTGGTTTATATCAGTAGGAACGGCATAATAACACAATATCCCTGACTGCTCTCCTGGTTTATATCAGTAGGAACGGCATAATAATACTACACAATATCCCTGACTGCTATCCTGGTTTATATCAGTAGGAACGGTATAATAATACTACACAATATCTCTGACTGCTCTCCTGGTTTATATCAGTAGGAACGGTATAATAATAATACTACACAATATCCCTGACTGCTCTCCTGGTTTATATCTGTAGGAATGGTATAATAATAATACTACACAATATCCCTGACTGCTCTCTTGGTTTATATCAGTAGGAACGGCATAATAATACTACACAATATCCCTGACTGCTCTCCTGGTTTATATCAGTAGGAACGGCATAATAATACTACACAATATCCCTGACTGCCCTGATGGTTTATATCAGTAGGAACGGCATAATAATACTACACAATATCCCTGACTGCTCTCCTGGTTTATATCAGTAGGAACGGTATAATACTACTATACAATATCTCTGACTGCTCTCCTGGTTTATATCAGTAGGAACGGTATAATAATACTACACAATATCCCTGACTGCTCTCCTGGTTTATATCAGTAGGAACGGTATAATAATAATACTACACAATATCCCGGCCTGCTCTCCTGGTTTATATCAGTAGGAATGGTATAATAATAATACTACACAATATCCCTGACTGCTCTCCTGGTTTATATCAGTAGGAATGGCATAATAATACTACACAATATCCCTGACTGCTCTCCTGGTTTATATCAGTAGGAACGGCATAATAATACTACACAATATCCCTGACTGCTCTCATGGTTTATATCAGTAGGAACGGCATAATAATACTACACAATATCCCTGACTGCTCTCCTGGTTTATATCAGTAGGAACGGCATAATAATACTACACAATATCCCTGTCTGCTCTCCTGGTATATATCAGTAGGAACGGCATAATAATAATACTACACAATATCCCTGACTGCTCTCCAGGTTTATATCAGTAGGAACGGTATAATACTACTACACAATATCCCTGACTGCTCTCCTGGTTTATATCAGTAGGAACGGTATAATACTACACAATATCCCTGACTGCTCTCCTGGTTTATATCAGTAGGAACGGTATAATAATACTACTACACAATATCCCTGACTGCTCTCCTGGTTTATATCAGTAGGAACGGTATAATAATAATACTACACAATATCCCAGACTGCTCTCCTGGTATATATCAGTAGGAACGGTATAATAATACTACTACACAATATCCCTGACTGCACTCCTGGTTTATATCAGTAGGAACGGTATAATACTACTACACAATATCCCTGACTGCTCTCCTGGTTTATATCAGTAGGAACGGTATAATAATACTACTACACAATATCCCTGACTGCTCTCCTGGTTTATATCAGTAGAAACGGTATAATAATAATACTACACAATATCCCTGACTGCTCTCCTGGTATATATCAGTAGGAACGGCATAATAATAATACTACACAATATCCCTGACTGCTCTCCTGGTTTATATCAGTAGGAACGGTATAATAATACTACACAATATCCCTGACTGCTCTCCTGGTTTATATCAGATGGAACGGGATATTACTACTACACAATATCCCTGACTGCTCTCCTGGTTTATATCAGTAGGAACGGTATAATACTACTACACAATATCCCTGACTGCTCTCCTGGTTTATATCAGTAGGAACGGCATAATACTACTACACAATATCCCTGACTGCTCTCCTGGTTTATATCAGTAGGAACGGTATAATAATACTACACAATATCCCTGACTGCTCTCCTGGTTTATATCAGAAGGAACGGCATAATAATACTACACAATATCCCTGACTGCTCTCCTGGTTTATATCAGTAGGAACGGTATATAAATACTACACAATATCCCTGACTGCTCTCCTGGTTTATATCAGTAGGAACGGCATAATAATACTACACAATATCCCTGACTGCTCTCCTGGTTTATATCAGTAGGAACGGTATAATAATACTACACAATATCCCTGACTGCTCTCCTGGTTTATATCAGTAGGAACGGCATAATAATACTACACAATATCCCTGACTGCTCTCCTGGTTTATATCAGTAGGAACGGTATAATAATACTACACAATATCCCTGACTGCTCTCCTGGTTTATATCAGTAGGAACGGCATAATAATACTACACAATATCCCTGACTGCTCTCCTGGTTTATATCAGTAGGAACGGTATAATAATACTACACAATATCCCTGACTGATCTCCTGGTTTATATCAGTAGGAACGGCATAATAATACTACACAATATCCCTGACTGCTCTCCTGGTTTATATCAGTAGGAACGGTATAATAATACTACACAATATCCCTGACTGCTCTCCTGGTTTATATCAGTAGGAACGGCATAATAATACTACACAATATCCCTGACTGCTCTCCTGGTTTATATCAGTAGGAAAGGTATAATAATACTACACAATATCCCTGACTGCTCTCCTGGTTTATATCAGTAGGAACGGTATAATAATACTACACAATATCCCTGACTGCTATCCTGGTTTATATCTGTAGGAACGGTATAATAATACTACACAATATCCCTGACTGCACTCCTGGTTTATATCAGTAGGAACGGTATAATAATACTACACAATATCCCTGACTGCTCTCCTGGTTTATATCAGTAGGAACGGCATAATAACACTACACAATATCTCTGACTGCTCTCCTGGTTTATATCAGTAGGAACGGCATAATAATACTACACAATATCTCTGACTGCTCTCCGGGTTTATATCAGTAGGAACGGTATAATAATACTACTACACAATATCCCTGACTGCTCTCCTGGTTTATATCAGTAGGAACGGTATAATAATACTACACAATATCCCTGACTGCTCTCCGGGTTTATATCAGTAGGAATGGCATAATAATAATACTACACAATATCTCTGACTGCTTTCCTGGTTTATATCTGTAGGAACGGCATAATAATACTACACAATATCCCTGACTGTTATCCTGGTTTATATCAGTAGGAACGGTATAATAATACTACTACACAATATCCCTGACTGCTCTCCTGGTTTATATCAGTAGGAACGGCATAATAATACTACACAATATCCCTGACTACTCTCCGGGTTTATATCAGTAGGAAAGGTATAATAATACTACACAATATCCCTGACTGCTCTCCGGGTTTATATCAGTAGGAACGGCATAATAATACTACTACACAATATCCCTGACTGCTCTCCTGGTTTATATCAGTAGGAACGGCATAATAATACTACACAATATCCCTGACTACTCTCCTGGTTTATATCAGTAGGAACGGTATAATAATACTACACAATATCCCTGACTGCTCTCCGGGTTTATACCAGTAGGAATGGCATAATAATAATACTACACAATATCTCTGACTGCTCTCCGGGTTTATACCAGTAGGAACGGTATAATAATACTACACAATATCTCTGACTGCTCTCCTGGTTTATATCAGTAGGAACGGTATAATAATACTACACAATATCTCTGACTGCTCTCCTGGTTTATATCAGTAGGAACGGTATAATAATACTACACAATATGCCTGGCTGCTCTCCTGGTTTATATCAGTAGGAACGGTATAATAATACTACACAATATCCCTGGCTGCTCTCCTGGTTTATATCAGTAGGAACGGTATAATAATACTACACAATATCCCTGACTGCTGTCCTGGTTTATATCAGTAGGAACGGCATAATAATACTACTACACAATATCCCTGACTGCTCTCCTGGTTTATATCAGTAGGAACGGCATAATAATACTACACAATATCCCTGACTACTCTCCTGGTTTATATCAGTAGGAACGGCATAATAATACTACACAATATCCCTGACTACTCTCCTGGTTTATATCAGTAGGAACGGTATAATAATACTACACAATATCCCTGACTACTCTCCTGGTTTATATCAGTAGGAACGGTATAATAATAATACTACACAATATCCCTGACTGCTCTCCTGGTTTATATCAGTAGGAATGGCATAATAACACTACACAATATCCCTGACTGCTCTCCTGGTTTACATAGGTAGGAACGGCATAATAACACTACACAATATCCCTGACTGCTATCCTGGTTTATATCAGTAGGAACGGCATAATAATAATACTACACAATATCTCTGACTGCTCTCCGGGTTTATATCAGTAGGAACGGCATAATAATAATACTACACAATATCTCTGACTGCTCTCCTGGTTTATATCTAAAGGAATGGTATAATAATACTACACAATATCCCTGACTGCTCTCCTGGTTTATATCAGTAGGAACGGTATAATAATACTACATAATATCCTTGGCTGCTCTCCTGGTTTATATCAGTAGGAACGGTATAATAATACTACACAATATCCCTGGCTGCTCTCCTGGTTTATATCAGAAGGAACGGTATAATATTACTACACAATATCCCTGACTGCTCTCCTGGTTTATATCAGTAGGAACGGCATAATAATACTACTACACAATATCCCTGACTGCTCTCCTGGTTTATATCAGTAGGAACGGCGTAATAATACTACACAATATCCCTGACTACTCTCGCGGTTTATATCAGTAGGAACGGCATAATAATACTACACAATATCCCTGACTACTCTCCTGGTTTATATCAGTAGGAACGGTATAATAATACTACACAATATCCCTGACTGCTCTCCTGGTTTATATCAGTAGGAACGGTATAATACTACACAATATCCCTGACTGCTCTCCTGGTTTATATCAGTAGGAACGGCATAATAACACTACACAATATCCCTGACTGCTCTCCTGGTTTATATCAGTAGGAACGGCATAATAATACTACTACACAATATCCCTGACTGCTCTCCTGGTTTATATCAGTAGGAACGGCATAATAATACTACACAATATCCCTGACTACTCTCCCGGTTTATATCAGTAGGAACGGCATAATAATACTACACAATATCCCTGACTACTCTCCTGGTTTATATCAGTAGGAACGGTATAATAATACTACACAATATCCCTGACTGCTCTCCTGGTTTATATCAGTAGGAACGGTATAATAATACTACACAATATCCCTGACTGCTCTCCTGGTTTATATCAGTAGGAACGGCATAATAACACTACACAATATCCCTGACTGCTCTCCTGGTTTATATCAGTAGGAACGGCATAATAATAATACTACACAATATCCCTGACTGCTCTCCTGGTTTATATCAGTAGGAACGGTATAATAATACTACACAATATCCCTGACTGCTATCCTGGTTTATATCAGTAGGAACGGTATAATACTACTACACAATATCCCTGACTGCTATCCTGGATTATATCAGTAGGAACGGCATAATAATAATACTACACAATATCTCTGACTGCTCTCCTGGTTTATATCAGTAGGAACGGTATAATAATACTACACAATATCCCTGACTACTCTCCTGGTTTATATCAGTAGGAACGGCATAATAATACTACACAATATCCCTGACTGCTCTCAGGGTTTATATTAGTAGGCACGGAATAATACTACTACACAATATCCCCGACTGCTCTCCTGGTTTATATCAGTAGGAACGGTATAATAATACTACACAATATCCCTGACTGCTCTCCTGGTTTATATCAGTAGGAACGGCATAATAATACTACACAATATACCTGACTGCTATCCTGGTTTATATCAGTAGGAATGGCATAATAACACTACACAATATCCCTGACTGCTCTCCTGGTTTACATAGGTAGGAACGGCATAATAACACTACACAATATCCCTGACTGCTATCCTGGTTTATATCAGTAGGAACGGCATAATAATAATACTACACAATATCTCTGACTGCTCTCCGGGTTTATATCAGTAGGAACGGCATAATAATAATACTACACAATATCTCTGACTGCTCTCCTGGTTTATATCTAAAGGAATGGTATAATAATACTACACAATATCCCTGACTGCTCTCCTGGTTTATATCAGTAGGAACGGTATAATAATACTACATAATATCCTTGGCTGCTCTCCTGGTTTATATCAGTAGGAACGGTATAATAATACTACACAATATCCCTGGCTGCTCTCCTGGTTTATATCAGAAGGAACGGTATAATATTACTACACAATATCCCTGACTGCTCTCCTGGTTTATATCAGTAGGAACGGCATAATAATACTACTACACAATATCCCTGACTGCTCTCCTGGTTTATATCAGTAGGAACGGCGTAATAATACTACACAATATCCCTGACTACTCTCGCGGTTTATATCAGTAGGAACGGCATAATAATACTACACAATATCCCTGACTACTCTCCTGGTTTATATCAGTAGGAACGGTATAATAATACTACACAATATCCCTGACTGCTCTCCTGGTTTATATCAGTAGGAACGGTATAATACTACACAATATCCCTGACTGCTCTCCTGGTTTATATCAGTAGGAACGGCATAATAACACTACACAATATCCCTGACTGCTCTCCTGGTTTATATCAGTAGGAACGGCATAATAATACTACTACACAATATCCCTGACTGCTCTCCTGGTTTATATCAGTAGGAACGGCATAATAATACTACACAATATCCCTGACTACTCTCCCGGTTTATATCAGTAGGAACGGCATAATAATACTACACAATATCCCTGACTACTCTCCTGGTTTATATCAGTAGGAACGGTATAATAATACTACACAATATCCCTGACTGCTCTCCTGGTTTATATCAGTAGGAACGGTATAATAATACTACACAATATCCCTGACTGCTCTCCTGGTTTATATCAGTAGGAACGGCATAATAACACTACACAATATCCCTGACTGCTCTCCTGGTTTATATCAGTAGGAACGGCATAATAATAATACTACACAATATCCCTGACTGCTCTCCTGGTTTATATCAGTAGGAACGGTATAATAATACTACACAATATCCCTGACTGCTATCCTGGTTTATATCAGTAGGAACGGTATAATACTACTACACAATATCCCTGACTGCTATCCTGGATTATATCAGTAGGAACGGCATAATAATAATACTACACAATATCTCTGACTGCTCTCCTGGTTTATATCAGTAGGAACGGTATAATAATACTACACAATATCCCTGACTACTCTCCTGGTTTATATCAGTAGGAACGGCATAATAATACTACACAATATCCCTGACTGCTCTCAGGGTTTATATTAGTAGGCACGGAATAATACTACTACACAATATCCCCGACTGCTCTCCTGGTTTATATCAGTAGGAACGGTATAATAATACTACACAATATCCCTGACTGCTCTCCTGGTTTATATCAGTAGGAACGGCATAATAATACTACACAATATACCTGACTGCTATCCTGGTTTATATCAGTAGGAACGGTATAATAATACTACACAATATTCCTGACTGCTCTCCTGGTTTATATCAGTAGGAATGGTATAATAATACTACTACACAATATCTCTGACTGCTCTCCTGGTTTATATCAGTAGGAACAGTATAATAATACTACACAATATCCCTGACTGCTCTCCTGGTTTATATCAGTAGGAACGGTATAATAATAATACTACACAATATCCCGGCCTGCTCTCCTGGTTTATATCAGTAGGAACGGTATAATAATAATACTACACAATATCGCTGACTGCTCTCCTGGTTTATATCAGTAGGAACGGCATAATAATACTACACAATATCCCTGACTGCTCTCCTGGTTTATATCAGTAGGAACGGCATAATAATACTACACAATATACCTGACTGCTCTCCTGGTTTATATCAGTAGGAACGGCATAATAATAATACTACACAATATCTGTGACTGCTCTCCTGGTTTATATCAGTAGGAACGGCATAATAATAATACTACACAATATCTGTGACTGATCTCCTGGTTTATATCAGTAGGAACGGCATAATAATACTACACAATATCCCTGGCTGCTCTCCTGGTTTAGATCAGTAGGAACGGTATAATAATACTACACAATATCTGTGACTACTCTCCTGGTTTATATCAGTAGGAACGGTATAATAATACTACACAATATCTGTGACTACTCTTCTGGTTTATATCAGTAGGAACGGTATAACAATACTACACAATATCCCTGACTGCTCTCCTGGTTTATATCAGTAGGAACGGCATAATAATACTACACAATATCCCTGACTGCTCTCCTGGTTTATATCAGTAGGAACGGCATAATAATACTACACAATATCCCTAACTACTCTCCTGGTTTATATCTGTAGGAACGGCATAATAATACTACACAATATCTCTGACTGCTCTCCTGGTTTATATCAGTAGGAACGGCATAATAATACTACACAATATACCTGACTGCTCTCCTGGTTTATATCAGTAGGAACGGCATAATAATACTACACAATATACCTGACTGCTCTCCTGGTTTATATCAGTAGGAACGGCATTATAATACTACACAATATACCTGACTGCTCTCCTGGTTTATATCTGTAGGAACGGCATAATAATACTACACAATATCCCTGACTGCTCTCCTGGTTTATATCAGTAGGAACGGCATAATAATACTACACAATATCCCTGGCTGCTATCCTGGTTTATATCAGTAGGAACGGCATAATAATACTACACAATATCCCTGACTGCTATCCTGGTTTATATCAGTAGGAACGGCATAATAATACTACACAATATCCCTGACTGCTATCCTGGTTTATATCAGTAGGAATGGTATAATAAAACTACACAATATCCCTGACTGCTCTCCTGGTTTATATCAGTAGGAACGGCATAATAATACTACACAATATCCCTGACTGCTCTCCTGGTTTAAATCAGTAGGAACGGTATAATAATAATACTACACAATATCCCTGACTGCTCTCCTGGTTTATATCAGTAGGAACGGCATAATAATACTACACAATATCCCTGACTGCTATCCTGGTTTATATCAGTAGGAACGGTATAATAATACTACACAATATCTCTGACTGCTCTCCTGGTTTATATCTGTAGGAATGGTATAATAATAATACTACACAATATCCCTGACAGCTCTCCTGGTTTATATCAGTAGGAATGGTATAATAATACTACACAATATCCCTGACTGCTCTCCTGGTTTATATCAGTAGGAACGGCATAATAATACTACACAATATCCCTGACTGCTCTCCTGGTTTATATCAGTAGGAACGGCATAATAATACTACACAATATCCCTGACTGCTATCCTGGTTTATATCAGTAGGAACGGTATAATAATACTACACAATATCTCTGACTGCTCTCCTGGTTTATACCAGTAGGAACGGTATAATAATAATACTACACAATATCCCTGACTGCTCTCCTGGTTTATATCTGTAGGAATGGTATAATAATAATACTACACAATATCCCTGACTGCTCTCTTGGTTTATATCAGTAGGAACGGCATAATAATACTACACAATATCCCTGACTGCTCTCCTGGTTTATATCAGTAGGAACGGCATAATAATACTACACAATATCTCTGACTGCCCTGATGGTTTATATCAGTAGGAACGGCATAATAATACTACACAATATCCCTGACTGCTCTCCTGGTTTATATCAGTAGGAACGGTATAATACTACTATACAATATCTCTGACTGCTCTCCTGGTTTATATCAGTAGGAACGGTATAATAATACTACACAATATCCCTGACTGCTCTCCTGGTTTATATCAGTAGGAACGGTATAATAATAATACTACACAATATCTCGGCCTGCTCTCCTGGTTTATATCAGTAGGAACGGTATAATAATAATACTACACAATATCCCTGACTGCTCTCCTGGTTTATATCAGTAGGAATGGCATAATAATACTACACAATATCCCTGACTGCTCTCCTGGTTTATATCAGTAGGAACGGCATAATAATACTACACAATATCCCTGACTGCTCTCATGGTTTATATCAGTAGGAACGGCATAATAATACTACACAATATCCCTGACTGCTCTCCTGGTTTATATCAGTAGGAACGGCATAATAATACTACACAATATCCCTGTCTGCTCTCCTGGTATATATCAGTAGGAACGGCATAATAATAATACTACACAATATCCCTGACTGCTCTCCAGGTTTATATCAGTAGGATCGGTATAATACTACTACACAATATCCCTGACTGCTCTCCTGGTTTATATCAGTAGGAACGGTATAATACTACACAATATCCCTGACTGCTCTCCTGGTTTATATCAGTAGGAACGGTATAATAATACTACTACACAATATCCCTGACTGCTCTCCTGGTTTATATCAGTAGGAACGGTATAATAATAATACTACACAATATCCCAGACTGCTCTCCTGGTATATATCAGTAGGAACGGTATAATAATACTACTACACAATATCCCTGACTGCACTCCTGGTTTATATCAGTAGGAACGGTATAATACTACTACACAATATCCCTGACTGCTCTCCTGGTTTATATCAGTAGGAACGGTATAATAATACTACTACACAATATCCCTGACTGCTCTCCTGGTTTATATCAGTAGAAACGGTATAATAATAATACTACACAATATCCCTGACTGCTCTCCTGGTATATATCAGTAGGAACGGCATAATAATAATACTACACAATATCCCTGACTGCTCTCCTGGTTTATATCAGTAGGAACGGTATAATAATACTACACAATATCCCTGACTGCTCTCCTGGTTTATATCAGATGGAACGGTATATTACTACTACACAATATCCCTGACTGCTCTCCTGGTTTATATCAGTAGGAACGGTATAATACTACTACACAATATCCCTGACTGCTCTCCTGGTTTATATCAGTAGGAACGGCATAATACTACTACACAATATCCCTGACTGCTCTCCTGGTTTATATCAGTAGGAACGGTATAATAATACTACACAATATCCCTGACTGCTCTCCTGGTTTATATCAGAAGGAACGGCATAATAATACTACACAATATCCCTGACTGCTCTCCTGGTTTATATCAGTAGGAACGGTATAATAATACTACACAATATCCCTGACTGCTCTCCTGGTTTATATCAGTAGGAACGGCATAATAATACTACACAATATCCCTGACTGCTCTCCTGGTTTATATCAGTAGGAACGGTATAATAATACTACACAATATCCCTGACTGCTCTCCTGGTTTATATCAGTAGGAACGGCATAATAATACTACACAATATCCCTGACTGCTCTCCTGGTTTATATCAGTAGGAACGGTATAATAATACTACACAATATCCCTGACTGCTCTTCTGGTTTATATCAGTAGGAACGGCATAATAATACTACACAATATCCCTGACTGCTCTCCTGGTTTATATCAGTAGGAACGGTATAATAATACTACACAATATCCCTGACTGCTCTCCTGGTTTATATCAGTAGGAACGGCATAATAATACTACACAATATCCCTGACTGCTCTCCTGGTTTATATCAGTAGGAACGGTATAATAATACTACACAATATCCCTGACTGCTCTCCTGGTTTATATCAGTAGGAACGGCATAATAATACTACACAATATCCCTGACTGCTCTCCTGGTTTATATCCGTAGGAAAGGTATAATAATACTACACAATATCCCTGACTGCTCTCCTGGTTTATATCAGTAGGAACGGTATAATAATACTACACAATATCCCTGACTGCTATCCTGGTTTATATCTGTAGGAACGGTATAATAATACTACACAATATCCCTGACTGCACTCCTGGTTTATATCAGTAGGAACGGTATAATAATACTACACAATATCCCTGACTGCTCTCCTGGTTTATATCAGTAGGAACGGCATAATAACACTACACAATATCTCTGACTGCTCTCCTGGTTTATATCAGTAGGAACGGCATAATAATACTACACAATATCTCTGACTGCTCTCCGGGTTTATATCAGTAGGAACGGTATAATAATACTACTACACAATATCCCTGACTGCTCTCCTGGTTTATATCAGTAGGAACGGTATAATAATACTACACAATATCCCTGACTGCTCTCCGGGTTTATATCAGTAGGAATGGCATAATAATAATACTACACAATATCTCTGACTGCTTTCCTGGTTTATATCTGTAGGAACGGCATAATAATACTACACAATATCCCTGACTGCTATCCTGGTTTATATCAGTAGGAACGGTATAATAATACTACTACACAATATCCCTGACTGCTCTCCTGGTTTATATCAGTAGGAACGGCATAATAATACTACACAATATCCCTGACTACTCTCCTGGTTTATATCAGTAGGAACGGTATAATAATACTACACAATATCCCTGACTGCTCTCCGGGTTTATACCAGTAGGAATGGCATAATAATAATACTACACAATATCTCTGACTGCTCTCCGGGTTTATACCAGTAGGAACGGTATAATAATACTACACAATATCTCTGACTGCTCTCCTGGTTTATATCAGTAGGAACGGTATAATAATACTACACAATATCTCTGACTGCTCTCCTGGTTTATATCAGTAGGAACGGTATAATAATACTACACAATATCCCTGGCTGCTCTCCTGGTTTATATCAGTAGGAACGGTATAATAATACTACACAATATCCCTGGCTGCTCTCCTGGTTTATATCAGTAGGAACGGTATAATAATACTACACAATATCCCTGACTGCTCTCCTGGTTTATATCAGTAGGAACGGCATAATAATACTACTACACAATATCCCTGACTGCTCTCCTGGTTTATATCAGTAGGAACGGCATAATAATACTACACAATATCCCTGACTACTCTCCTGGTTTATATCAGTAGGAACGGCATAATAATACTACACAATATCCCTGACTACTCTCCTGGTTTATATCAGTAGGAACGGTATAATAATACTACACAATATCCCTGACTACTCTCCTGGTTTATATCAGTAGGAACGGTATAATAATAATACTACACAATATCCCTGACTGCTCTCCTGGTTTATATCAGTAGGAATGGCATAATAACACTACACAATATCCCTGACTGCTCTCCTGGTTTACATAGGTAGGAACGGCATAATAACACTACACAATATCCCTGACTGCTATCCTGGTTTATATCAGTAGGAACGGCATAATAATAATACTACACAATATCTCTGACTGCTCTCCGGGTTTATATCAGTAGGAACGGCATAATAATAATACTACACAATATCTCTGACTGCTCTCCTGGTTTATATCTAAAGGAATGGTATAATAATACTACACAATATCCCTGACTGCTCTCCTGGTTTATATCAGTAGGAACGGTATAATAATACTACATAATATCCTTGGCTGCTCTCCTGGTTTATATCAGTAGGAACGGTATAATAATACTACACAATATCCCTGGCTGCTCTCCTGGTTTATATCAGAAGGAACGGTATAATATTACTACACAATATCCCTGACTGCTCTCCTGGTTTATATCAGTAGGAACGGCATAATAATACTACTACACAATATCCCTGACTGCTCTCCTGGTTTATATCAGTAGGAACGGCGTAATAATACTACACAATATCCCTGACTACTCTCGCGGTTTATATCAGTAGGAACGGCATAATAATACTACACAATATCCCTGACTACTCTCCTGGTTTATATCAGTAGGAACGGTATAATAATACTACACAATATCCCTGACTGCTCTCCTGGTTTATATCAGTAGGAACGGTATAATACTACACAATATCCCTGACTGCTCTCCTGGTTTATATCAGTAGGAACGGCATAATAATACTACTACACAATATCTCTGACTGCTCTCCTGGTTTATATCAGTAGGAACGGCATAATAACACTACACAATATCCCTGACTGCTCTCCTGGTTTATATCAGTAGGAACGGCATAATAATACTACTACACAATATCCCTGACTGCTCTCCTGGTTTATATCAGTAGGAACGGCATAATAATACTACACAATATCCCTGACTACTCTCCCGGTTTATATCAGTAGGAACGGCATAATAATACTACACAATATCCCTGACTACTCTCCTGGTTTATATCAGTAGGAACGGTATAATAATACTACACAATATCCCTGACTGCTCTCCTGGTTTATATCAGTAGGAACGGTATAATAATACTACACAATATCCCTGACTGCTCTCCTGGTTTATATCAGTAGGAACGGCATAATAACACTACACAATATCCCTGACTGCTCTCCTGGTTTATATCAGTAGGAACGGCATAATAATAATACTACACAATATCCCTGACTGCTCTCCTGGTTTATATCAGTAGGAACGGTATAATAATACTACACAATATCCCTGACTGCTATCCTGGTTTATATCAGTAGGAACGGTATAATACTACTACACAATATCCCTGACTGCTATCCTGGATTATATCAGTAGGAACGGCATAATAATAATACTACACAATATCTCTGACTGCTCTCCTGGTTTATATCAGTAGGAACGGTATAATAATACTACACAATATCCCTGACTACTCTCCTGGTTTATATCAGTAGGAACGGCATAATAATACTACACAATATCCCTGACTGCTCTCAGGGTTTATATTAGTAGGCACGGAATAATACTACTACACAATATCCCCGACTGCTCTCCTGGTTTATATCAGTAGGAACGGTATAATAATACTACACAATATCCCTGACTGCTCTCCTGGTTTATATCAGTAGGAACGGCATAATAATACTACACAATATACCTGACTGCTATCCTGGTTTATATCAGTAGGAACGGTATAATAATACTACACAATATTCCTGACTGCTCTCCTGGTTTATATCAGTAGGAATGGTATAATAATACTACTACACAATATCCCTGACTGCTCTCCTGGTTTATATCAGTAGGAACGGCATAATAATACTACACAATATCCCTGACTGCTCTCCTGGTTTATATCAGTAGGAACGGCATAATAATACTACTACACAATATCCCTGACAGCTCTCCTGGTTTATATCAGTAGGAACGGTATAATAATACTACACAATATCCCTGACTGCTCTCCTGGTTTATATCAGTAGGAACGGTATAATACTACTACACAATATCTCTGACTGCTCTCCTGGTTTATATCAGTAGGAACGGTATAATAATACTACACAATATCCCTGACTGCTCTCCTGGTTTATATCAGTAGGAACGGTATAATAATAATACTACACAATATCCCGGCCTGCTCTCCTGGTTTATATCAGTAGGAACGGTATAATAATAATACTACACAATATCCCTGACTGCTCTCCTGGTTTATATCAGTAGGAATGGCATAATAATACTACACAATATCCCTGACTGCTCTCCTGGTTTATATCAGTAGGAACGGCATAATAATACTACACAATATCCCTGACTGCTCTCCTGGTTTATATCAGTAGGAACGGCATAATAATATTACATAATATCCCTGACTGCTCTCCTGGTTTATATCAGTAGGAAAGGCATAATAATAATACTACACAATATCCCTGACAGCTCTCCTGGTTTATATCAGTAGGAACGGTATAATACTACTACACAATATCCCTGACTGCTCTCCTGGTTTATATCAGTAGGAACGGTATAATACTACACAATATCCCTGACTGCTCTCCTGGTTTATATCAGTAGGAACGGTATAATAAAACTACTACACAATATCCCTGACTGCTCTCCTGGTTTATATCAGTAGGAACGGCATAATAATAATACTACACAATATCCCTGACTGCTCTCCTGGTATATATCAGTAGGAACGGTATAATAATACTACTACACAATATCCCTGACTGCACTCCTGGTTTATATCAGTAGGAACGGTATAATACTACTACACAATATCCCTGACTGCTCTCCTGGTTTATATCAGTAGGAACGGTATAATAATACTACTACACAATATCCCTGACTGCTCTCCTGGTTTATATCAGTAGGAACGGTATAATAATAATACTACACAATATCCCTGACTGCTCTCCTGGTATATATCAGTAGGAACGGCATAATAATAATACTACACAATATCCCTGACTGCTCTCCTGGTTTATATCAGTAGGAACGGTATAATAATACTACACAATATCCCTGACTGCTCTCCTGGTTTATATCAGTTGGAACGGCATAATAATACTACACAATATCCCTGACTGCTCTCCTGGTTTATATCTGTAGGAATGGTATAATAATACTACACAATATCCCTGACTGCTCTCCTGGTTTATATCAGTAGGAACGGCATAATAATACTACTACACAATATCCCTGACTGCTCTCATGGTTTATATCAGTAGGAACGGTATAATAATAATACTACACAATATTCCTGACTGCTCTCATGGTTTATATCAGTAGGAACGGTATAATAATACTACACAATATCCCTGACTGCTCTCCTGGTTTATATCAGTAGGAACGGCATATTACTACTACACAATATCCCTGACTGCTATCCTGGTTTATATCAGTAGGAACGGTGTAATACTATTACACAATATCCCTGACTGCTCTCCTGGTTTATATCAGTAGGAACGGCATAATACTACTACACAATATCCCTGACTGCTCTCCTGGTTTATATCAGTAGGAACGGTATAATAATACTACACAATATCCCTGACTACTCTCCTGGTTTATATCAGTAGGAACGGTATAATAATACTACACAATATCCCTGGCTGCTCTCCTGGTTTATATCAGTAGGAACGGTATAATAATACTACACAATATCCCTGGCTGCTCTCCTGGTTTATATCAGTAGGAACGGTATAATAATACTACACAATATCCCTGACTGCTCTCCTGGTTTATATCAGTAGGAACGGCATAATAATACTACTACACAATATCCCTGACTGCTCTCCTGGTTTATATCAGTAGGAACGGCATAATAATACTACACAATATCCCTGACTACTCTCCTGGTTTATATCAGTAGGAACGGCATAATAATACTACACAATATCCCTGACTACTCTCCTGGTTTATATCAGTAGGAACGGTATAATAATACTACACAATATCCCTGACTACTCTCCTGGTTTATATCAGTAGGAACGGTATAATACTACACAATATCCCTGACTGCTCTCCTGGTTTATATCAGTAGGAACGGTATAATAATACTACACAATATCCCTGACTGCTCTCCTGGTTTATATCAGTATGAATGGCATAATAACACTACACAATATCCCTGACTGCTCTCCTGGTTTACATAGGTAGGAACGGCATAATAACACTACACAATATCCCTGACTGCTATCCTGGTTTATATCAGTAGGAACGGCATAATAATAATACTACACAATATCTCTGACTGCTCTCCGGGTTTATATAAGTAGGAACGGCATAATAATAATACTACACAATATCTCTGACTGCTCTCCTGGTTTATATCTAAAGGAATGGTATAATAATACTACACAATATCCCTGACTGCTCTCCTGGTTTATATCAGTAGGAACGGTATAATAATACTACATAATATCCTTGGCTGCTCTCCTGGTTTATATCAGTAGGAACGGTATAATAATACTACACAATATCCCTGGCTGCTCTCCTGGTTTATATCAGTAGGAACGGTATAATATTACTACACAATATCCCTGACTGCTCTCCTGGTTTATATCAGTAGGAACGGCATAATAATACTACTACACAATATCCCTGACTGCTCTCCTGGTTTATATCAGTAGGAACGGCGTAATAATACTACACAATATCCCTGACTACTCTCGCGGTTTATATCAGTAGGAACGGCATAATAATACTACACAATATCCCTGACTACTCTCCTGGTTTATATCAGTAGGAACGGTATAATAATACTACACAATATCCCTGACTGCTCTCCTGGTTTATATCAGTAGGAACGGTATAATACTACACAATATCCCTGACTGCTCTCCTGGTTTATATCAGTAGGAACGGCATAACACTACACAATATCCCTGACTGCTCTCCTGGTTTATATCAGTAGGAACGGCATAATAATACTACTACACAATATTCCTGACTGCTCTCCTGGTTTATATCAGTAGGAACGGCATAATAATACTACACAATATCCCTGACTACTCTCCCGGTTTATATCAGTAGGAACGGCATAATAATACTACACAATATCCCTGACTACTCTCCTGGTTTATATCAGTAGGAACGGTATAATAATACTACACAATATCCCTGACTGCTCTCCTGGTTTATATCAGTAGGAACGGTATAATAATACTACACAATATCCCTGACTGCTCTCCTGGTTTATATCAGTAGGAACGGCATAATAACACTACACAATATCCCTGACTGCTCTCCTGGTTTATATCAGTAGGAACGGCATAATAATAATACTACACAATATCTCTGACTGCTCTCCTGGTTTATATCAGTAGGAACGGTATAATAATACTACACAATATCCCTGACTGCTCTCCTGGTTTATATCAGTAGGAACGGTATAATAATACTACACAATATCCCTGACTGCTATCCTGGTTTATATCAGTAGGAACGGTATAATACTACTACACAATATCCCTGACTGCTATCCTGGATTATATCAGTAGGAACGGCATAATAATAATACTACACAATATCTCTGACTGCTCTCCTGGTTTATATCAGTAGGAACGGTATAATAATACTACACAATATCCCTGACTACTCTCCTGGTTTATATCAGTAGGAACGGCATAATAATACTACACAATATCCCTGACTGCTCTCAGGGTTTATATCAGTAGGCACGGCATAATACTACTACACAATATCCCCGACTGCTCTCCTGGTTTATATCAGTAGGAACGGTATAATAATACTACACAATATCCCTGACTGCTCTCCTGGTTTATATCAGTAGGAACGGCATAATAATACTACACAATATACCTGACTGCTATCCTGGTTTATATCAGTAGGAACGGTATAATAATACTACACAATATTCCTGACTGCTCTCCTGGTTTATATCAGTAGGAATGGTATAATAATACTACTACACAATATCCCTGACTGCTCTCCTGGTTTATATCAGTAGGAACGGCATAATAATACTACACAATATCCCTGACTGCTATCCTGGTTTATATCAGTAGGAACGGTATAATAATACTACACAATATCCCTGACTGCTCTCCTGGTTTATATCAGTAGGAACGGCATAATAATACTACACAATATCCCTGACTGCTCTCCTGGTTTATATCAGTAGGAACGGCATAATAATACTACTACACAATATCCCTGACAGCTCTCCTGGTTTATATCAGTAGGAACGGTATAATAATACTACTACACAATATCCCTGACTGCTCTCCTGGTTTATATCAGTAGGAACGGTATAATAATACTACTACACAATATCCCTGACTGCTCTCCAGGTTTATATCAGTAGGAACGGCATAATAACACTACACAATATCCCTGACTGCTCTCCTGGTTTATATCAGTAGGAACGGCATAATAATACTACACAATATACCTGACTGCTATCCTGGTTTATATCAGTAGGAACGGTATAATAATACTACACAATATCCCTGACTGCTCTCCTGGTTTATATCAGTAGGAACGGCATAATAATACTACTACACAATATCCCTGACTGCTCTCCTGGTTTATATCAGTAGGAACGGCATAATAATACTACACAATATCCCTGACTGCTCTCCAGGTTTATATCAGTAGGAACGGTATAATACTACACAATATCCCTGACTGCTCTCCTGGTTTATATCAGTAGGAACGGTATAATAATACTACTACACAATATCCCTGACTGCTCTCCTGGTTTATATCAGTAGGAACGGCATAATAATAATACTACACAATATCCCTGACTGCTCTCCTGGTATATATCAGTAGGAACGGTATAATAATACTACTACACAATATCCCTGACTGCTCTCCTGGTATATATCAGTAGGAACGGTATAATAATACTACTACACAATATCCCTGACTGCACTCCTGGTTTATATCAGTAGGAACGGTATAATACTACACAATATCCCTGACTGCTCTCCTGGTTTATATCAGTAGGAACGGTATAATACTACACAATATCCCTGACTGCTCTCCTGGTTTATATCAGTAGGAACGGTATAATAATACTACACAATATCCCTGACTGCTCTCCTGGTTTATATCAGTAGGAATGGCATAATAACACTACACTATATCCCTGACTGCTCTCCTGGTTTACATAGGTAGGAACGGCATAATAACACTACACAATATCCCTGACTGCTATCCTGGTTTATATCAGTAGGAACGGCATAATAATAATACTACACAATATCTCTGACTGCTCTCCGGGTTTATATAAGTAGGAACGGCATAATAATAATACTACACAATATCTCTGACTGCTCTCCTGGTTTATATCTAAAGGAATGGTATAATAATACTACACAATATCCCTGACTGCTCTCCTGGTTTATATCAGTAGGAACGGTATAATAATACTACATAATATCCTTGGCTGCTCTCCTGGTTTATATCAGTAGGAACGGTATAATAATACTACACAATATCCCTGGCTGCTCTCCTGGTTTATATCAGTAGGAACGGTATAATATTACTACACAATATCCCTGACTGCTCTCCTGGTTTATATCAGTAGGAACGGCATAATAATACTACTACACAATATCCCTGACTGCTCTCCTGGTTTATATCAGTAGGAACGGCGTAATAATACTACACAATATCCCTGACTACTCTCGCGGTTTATATCAGTAGGAACGGCATAATAATACTACACAATATCCCTGACTACTCTCCTGGTTTATATCAGTAGGAACGGTATAATAATACTACACAATATCCCTGACTGCTCTCCTGGTTTATATCAGTAGGAACGGTATAATACTACACAATATCCCTGACTGCTCTCCTGGTTTATATCAGTAGGAACGGCATAACACTACACAATATCCCTGACTGCTCTCCTGGTTTATATCAGTAGGAACGGCATAATAATACTACTACACAATATCCCTGACTGCTCTCCTGGTTTATATCAGTAGGAACGGCATAATAATACTACACAATATCCCTGACTACTCTCCCGGTTTATATCAGTAGGAACGGCATAATAATACTACACAATATCTCTGACTGCTCTCATGGTTTATATCAGTAGGAACGGTATAATAATACTACACAATATCCCTGACTACTCTCCTGGTTTATATCAGTAGGAACGGCATAATAATACTACACAATATCCCTGACTGCTCTCAGGGTTTATATCAGTAGGCACGGCATAATACTACTACACAATATCCCCGACTGCTCTCCTGGTTTATATCAGTAGGAACGGTATAATAATACTACACAATATCCCTGACTGCTCTCCTGGTTTATATCAGTAGGAACGGCATAATAATACTACACAATATACCTGACTGCTATCCTGGTTTATATCAGTAGGAACGGTATAATAATACTACACAATATTCCTGACTGCTCTCCTGGTTTATATCAGTAGGAATGGTATAATAATACTACTACACAATATCCCTGACTGCTCTCCTGGTTTATATCAGTAGGAACGGCATAATAATACTACACAATATCCCTGACTGCTATCCTGGTTTATATCAGTAGGAACGGTATAATAATACTACACAATATCCCTGACTGCTCTCCTGGTTTATATCAGTAGGAACGGCATAATAATACTACACAATATCCCTGACTGCTCTCCTGGTTTATATCAGTAGGAACGGTATAATAATACTACTACACAATATCCCTGACTGCTCTCCTGGTTTATATCAGTAGGAACGGTATAATAATACTACTACACAATATCCCTGACTGCTCTCCAGGTTTATATCAGTAGGAACGGCATAATAACACTACACAATATCCCTGACTGCTCTCCTGGTTTATATCAGTAGGAACGGCATAATAATACTACACAATATACCTGACTGCTATCCTGGTTTATATCAGTAGGAACGGTATAATAATACTACACAATATCCCTGACTGCTCTCCTGGTTTATATCAGTAGGAACGGCATAATAATACTACTACACAATATCCCTGACTGCTCTCCTGGTTTATATCAGTAGGAACGGCATAATAATACTACACAATATCCCTGACTGCTCTCCGGGTTTATATCAGTAGGAACGGTATAATAATACTACACAATATCCCTGACTGCTCTCCTGGTTTATATCAGTAGGAACGGCATAATAATACTACACAATATCCCTGACTGCTCTCCTGGTTTATATCAGTAGGAACGGCATAATACTACTACACAATATCCCTGACTGCTCTCCGGGTTTATATCAGTAGGAACGGCATAATACTACTACACAATATCCCTGACTGCTCTCCTGGTTTATATCAGTAGGAACGGCATAATAATACTACTACACAATATCCCTGACTACACTCCTGGTTTATATCAGTAGGAACGGTATAATAATACTACACAATATCTGTGACTACTCTCCTGGTTTATATCAGTAGGAACGGTATAATAATACTACACAATATCCCTGGCTGCTCTCCTGGTTTATATCAGTAGGAACGGTATAATAATACTACACAATATCTGTGACTACTCTCCTGGTTTATATCAGTAGGAACGGTATAATAATACTACACAATATCTCTGACTGCTCTCCTGGTTTATATCAGTAGGAATGGTATAATAATACTACACAATATCTGTGACTACTCTCCTGGTTTATATCAGTAGGAACGGTATAACAATACTACACAGACGGTGTAATGGTAGCATTACTGCCTCACAGCACTGAGGTCGTTGGTTCGACACCCACTACGGCCCTAACTGTGTGGAGTTTGTATATTCTCCCTGTGCTTGCGTGGGTTTCCTCCGGGTGCTCCGGTTTCCTCCCACACTCCAAAAATATACTGGTAGGTTAATTGGCTCCTAACAAAATTACCCCTAGTGTGTGTATGTGTGTGTGTGCGCATGTGGTAGGGAATATAGATTGTAAGCTCCACTGGGGCAGGGACGGATGTGACTGGCCGAATATTCTCTGTAAAGCGCTGCGGAATATGTGTGCGCTATATAAATAACTGGTAATAAATAAAATAAATAAATACTACACAATATCCCTGACTGCTCTCCTGGTTTATATCAGTAGGAACGGCATAATAATACTACACAATATCCCTGACTGCTCTCCTGGTTTATATCAGTAGGAACGGCATAATAATAATACTACACAATATCGCTGACTGCTCTCCTGGTTTATATCAGTAGGAACGGCATAATAATACTACACAATATCCCTGACTGCTCTCCTGGTTTATATCAGTAGGAACGGTATAATAATACTACACAATATCCCTGACTGCTCTCCTGGTTTATATCAGTAGGAACGGCATAATAATACTACACAATATCCCTGACTGCTCTCCTGGTTTATATCAGTAGGAACGGCATAATAATACTACACAATATCCCTGACTGCTCTCCTGGTTTATATTAGTAGGAAAGGTATAATAATACTACACAATATCCCTGACTGCACTCCTGGTTTATATCAGTAGGAACGGTATAATAATACTACACAATATCCCTGACTGCTCTCCAGGTTTATATCAGTAGGAACGGCATAATAACACTACACAATATCTCTGACTGCTCTCCTGGTTTATATCAGTAGGAACGGCATAATAATACTACAAAATATCCCTGACTGCTCTCCTGGTTTATATCAGTAGGAACGGCATAATAATAATACACAATATCCCTGACTGCTCTCCTGGTTTATATCAGTAGGAACGGCATAATAATACTACACAATATCCCGGACTGCTATCCTGGTTTATATCAGTAGGAACGGTATAATAATACTACACAATATCTCTGACTGCTCTCCTGGTTTATATCTGTAGGAATGGTATAATAATAATACTACACAATATCCCTGACTGCTCTCCTGGTTTATATCAGTAGGAATGGTATAATAATACTACACAATATCCCTGACTGCTCTCCTGGTTTATATCAGTAGGAACGGTATAATAATACTACACAATATCTCTGACTGCTCTCCTGGTTTATATCTGTAGGAATGGTATAATAATAATACTACACAATATCCCTGACTGCTCTCCTGGTTTATATCAGTAGGAATGGTATAATAATACTACACAATATCCCTGACTGCTCTCCTGGTTTATATCAGTAGGAACGGCATAATAATACTACACAATATCCCTGACTGCTCTCCTGATTTATATCAGTAGGAACAGCATAATAATACTACAAAATATCCCTGACTGCTATCCTGGTTTATATCAGTAGGAACGGTATAATAATACTACACAATATCCCTGACTGCTCTCCTGGTTTATATCAGTAGGAACGGCATAATAATACTACACAATATCCCTGACTGCTCTCCTGGTTTATATCAGTAGGAACGGCATAATAATAATACTACACAATATCCCTGACGGCTCTCCTGGTTTATATCAGTAGGAACGGTATAATAATACTACACAATATCCCTGACAGCTCTCCTGGTTTATATCAGTAGGAACGGCATAATAATACTACACAATATCCCTGACTACTCTCCTGGTTTATATCAGTAGGAACGGTATAACAATACTACACAGACGGTGTAATGGTAGCATTACTGCCTCACAGCACTGAGGTCGTTGGTTCGACACCCACTACGGCCCTAACTGTGTGGAGTTTGTATATTCTCCCTGTGCTTGCGTGGGTTTCCTCCGGGTGCTCCGGTTTCCTCCCACACTCCAAAAATATACTGGTAGGTTAATTGGCTCCTAACAAAATTACCCCTAGTGTGTGTATGTGTGTGTGTGCGCATGTGGTAGGGAATATAGATTGTAAGCTCCACTGGGGCAGGGACGGATGTGACTGGCCGAATATTCTCTGTAAAGCGCTGCGGAATATGTGTGCGCTATATAAATAACTGGTAATAAATAAAATAAATAAATACTACACAATATCCCTGACTGCTCTCCTGGTTTATATCAGTAGGAACGGCATAATAATACTACACAATATCCCTGACTGCTCTCCTGGTTTATATCAGTAGGAACGGCATAATAATAATACTACACAATATCGCTGACTGCTCTCCTGGTTTATATCAGTAGGAACGGCATAATAATACTACACAATATCCCTGACTGCTCTCCTGGTTTATATCAGTAGGAACGGCATAATACTACTACACAATATCCCTGACTGCTATCCTGGTTTATATCAGTAGGAACGGTATAATAATACTACTACACAATATCCCTGACTGCTCTCCTGGTTTATATCAGTAGGAACGGTATAATAATAACACTACACAATATACCTGACTGCTATCCTGGTTTATATCAGTAGGAACGGTATAATAATACTACACAATATTCCTGACTGCTCTCCTGGTTTATATCAGTAGGAACGGTATAATAATAATACTACACAATATCCCTGACTGCTCTCATGGTTTATATCAGTAGGAACGGTATAATAATACTACACAATATTCCTGACTGCTCTCCTGGTTTATATCAGTAGGAACGGCATATTACTACTACACAATATCCCTGACTGCTATCCTGGTTTATATCAGTAGGAACGGTATAATACTACTACACAATATCCCTGACTGCTCTCCTGGTTTATATCAGTAGGAACGGCATAATACTACTTCACAATATCCCTGACTGCTCTCCTGGTTTATATCAGTAGGAACGGTATAATAATACTACACAATATCCCTGACAGCTCTCCTGGTTTATATCAGTAGGAACGGCATAATAATACTACACAATATCCCTGACTACTCTCCTGGTTTATATCAGTAGGAACGGTATAATAATACTACACAATATCCCTGACTACTCTCCTGGTTTATATCAGTAGGAACGGTATAATACTACACAATATCCCTGACTGCTCTCCTGGTTTATATCAGTAGGAACGGTATAATAATACTACACAATATCCCTGACTGCTCTCCTGGTTTATATCAGTAGGAACGGTATAATAATACTACACAATATCCCTGACTGCTCTCCTGGTTTATATCAGTAGGAACGGTATAATAATACTACACAATATCCCTGGCTGCTCTCCGGGTTTATATCAGTAGGAACGGTATAATAAAAATACTACACAATATCCCTGACTGCTCTCCGGGTTTATATCAGTAGGAATGGCATAATAATACTACACAATATCTCTGACTGCTCTCCTGGTTTATATCTGTAGGAATGGTATAATAAAAATACTACACAATATCCCTGACTGCTCTCCTGGTTTATATCTGTAGGAATGGTATAATAATAATACTACACAATATCTCTGACTGCTTTCCTGGTTTATATCTGTAGGAACGGCATAATAATACTACTACACAATATCCCTGACTGCTCTCCTGGTTTATATCAGTAGGAACGGTATAATAATACTACACAATATCCCTGACTGCTCTCCTGGTTTATATCTGTAGGAACGGTATAATAATACTACTACACAATATCTCTGACTGCTCTCCTGGTTTATATCAGTAGGAACGGTATAATAATACTACACAATATCCCTGGCTGCTCTGCTGGTTTATATCAGTAGGAACGGTATAATAATACTACACAATATCCCTGGCTGCTCTCCTGGTTTATATCAGTAGGAACGGTATAATAATACTACACAATATCCCTGACTGCTCTCCTGGTTTATATCAGTAGGAACGGCATAATAATACTACTACACAATATCCCTGACTGCTCTCCTGGTTTATATCAGTAGGAACGGCATAATAATACTACACAATATCCCTGACTACTCTCCTGGTTTATATCAGTAGGAACGGTATAATAATACTACACAATATCCCTGACTGCTCTCCTGGTTTATATCAGTAGGAACGGTATAATAATACTACACAATATCCCTGACTGCTCTCCTGGTTTATATCAGTAGGAACGGCATAATAATACTACACAATATCCATGACAGCTCTCCTGGTTTATATCAGTAGGAACGGCATAATAATAATACTACACAATATATCTGACTGCTCTCCTGGTTTATATCAGTAGGAACGGTATAATAATACTACTACACAATATCCCTGACTGCTCTCATGGTTTATATCAGTAGGAACGGTATAATAATACTACACAATATCCCTGACTGCTCTCCTGGTTTATATCAGTAGGAACGGGATATTACTACTACACAATATCCCTGACTGCTATCCTGGTTTATATCAGTAGGAACGGCATAATAATACTACACAATATCCCTGACTGCTCTCCTGGTTTATATCAGTAGGAACGGTATAATAATACTACACAATATCCCTGACTGCTCTCCTGGTTTATATCAGTAGGAACGGCATAATAATACTACACAATATCCCTGACTGCTCTCCTGGTTTATATCAGTAGGAACGGTATAATAATACTACACAATATCCCTGACTGCTCTCCTGGTTTATATCAGTAGGAACGGCATAATAATACTACACAATATCCCTGACTGCTCTCCTGGTTTATATCAGTAGGAACGGCATAATAATACTACACAATATCCCTGACTGCTCTCCTGGTTTATATCAGTAGGAAAGGTATAATAATACTACACAATATCCCTGACTGCACTCCTGGTTTATATCAGTAGGAACGGTATAATAATACTACACAATATCCCTGACTGCTCTCCAGGTTTATATCAGTAGGAACGGCATAATAACACTACACAATATCTCTGACTGCTCTCCTGGTTTATATCAGTAGGAACGGCATAATAATACTACAAAATATCCCTGACTGCTCTCCTGGTTTATATCAGTAGGAACGGCATAATAATAATACACAATATCCCTGACTGCTCTCCTGGTTTATATCAGTAGGAACGGCATAATAATACTACACAATATCCCGGACTGTTATCCTGGTTGATATCAGTAGGAACGGTATAATAAAACTACACAATATCTCTGACTGCTCTCCTGGTTTATATCTGTAGGAATGGTATAATAATAATACTACACAATATCCCTGACTGCTCTCCTGGTTTATATCAGTAGGAATGGTATAATAATACTACACAATATCCCTGACTGCTCTCCTGGTTTATATCAGTAGGAACGGTATAATAATACTACACAATATCTCTGACTGCTCTCCTGGTTTATATCTGTAGGAATGGTATAATAATAATACTACACAATATCCCTGACTGCTCTCCTGGTTTATATCAGTAGGAATGGTATAATAATACTACACAATATCCCTGACTGCTCTCCTGGTTTATATCAGTAGGAACGGCATAATAATACTACACAATATCCCTGACTGCTCTCCTGATTTATATCAGTAGGAACAGCATAATAATACTACAAAATATCCCTGACTGCTATCCTGGTTTATATCAGTAGGAACGGTATAATAATACTACACAATATCCCTGACTGCTCTCCTGGTTTATATCAGTAGGAACGGCATAATAATACTACACAATATCCCTGACTGCTCTCCTGGTTTATATCAGTAGGAACGGTATAATACTACTACACAATATCTCTGACTGCTCTCCTGGTTTATATCAGTAGGAACGGTATAATAATACTACACAATATCCCTGACTGCTCTCCTGGTTTATATCAGTAGGAACGGTATAATAATAATACTACACAATATCCCGGCCTGCTCTCCTGGTTTATATCAGTAGGAACGGTATAATAATAATACTACACAATATCCCTGACTGCTCTCCTGGTTTATATCAGTAGGAACGGCATAATAATACTACACAATATCCCTGACTGCTCTCATGGTTTATATCAGTAGGAAGGGCATAATA
The DNA here is from genome assembly GCA_031769625.1 of Taudactylus pleione. Classification (NCBI taxonomy): domain Eukaryota; kingdom Metazoa; phylum Chordata; class Amphibia; order Anura; family Myobatrachidae; genus Taudactylus; species Taudactylus pleione. The sequence goes on along the minus strand of JAUIMM010001037.1, from coordinate 952,047 downwards.
ATACTACACAATATCCCTGACTGCTCTCCTGGTTTATATCAGTAGGAACGGCATAATAATACTACACAATATCCCTGACTGCTCTCCTGGTATATATCAGTAGGAACGGCATAATAATAATACTACACAATATCCCTGACGGCTCTCCTGGTTTATATCAGTAGGAACGGTATAATACTACTACACAATATCCCTGACTGCTCTCCTGGTTTATATCAGTAGGAACGGTATAATACTACACAATATCCCTGACTGCTCTCCTGGTTTATATCAGTAGGAACGGTATAATAATACTACTACACAATATCCCTGACTGCTCTCCTGGTTTATATCAGTAGGAACGGTATAATAATAATACTACACAATATCCCTGACTGCTCTCCTGGTATATATCAGTAGGAACGGTATAATAATACTACTACACAATATCCCTGACTGCACTCCTGGTTTATATCAGTAGGAACGGTATAATACTACTACACAATATCCCTGACTGCTCTCCTGGTTTATATCAGTAGGAACGGTATAATAATACTACTACACAATATCCCTGACTGCTCTCCTGGTTTATATCAGTAGGAACGGTATAATAATAATACTACACAATATCCCTGACTGCTCTCCTGGTATATATCAGTAGGAACGGCATAATAATAATACTACACAATATCCCTGACTGCTCTCCTGGTTTATATCAGTAGGAACGGTATAATAATACTACACAATATCCCTGACTGCTCTCCTGGTTTATATCAGTTGGAACGGCATAATAATACTACACAATATCCCTGACTGCTCTCCTGGTTTATATCAGTAGGAACGGTATAATAATACTACACAATATCCCTGACTGCTATCCTGGTTTATATCAGTAGGAACGGTATAATAATACTACACAATATCCCTGACTGCTCTCCTGGTTTATATCAGTAGGAACGGCATAATAATACTACACAATATCCCTGACTGCTCTCCTGGTTTATATCAGTAGGAACGGTATAATAATACTACACAATATCCCTGACTGCTCTCCTGGTTTATATCAGTAGGAACGGCATAATAATACTACACAATATCCCTGACTGCTCTCCTGGTTTATATCAGTAGGAACGGTATAATAATACTACACAATATCCCTGACTGCTCTCCTGGTTTATATCTGTAGGAACGGTATAATAATACTACACAATATCCCTGGCTGCTCTCCTGGTTTATATCAGTAGGAACGGTATAATAATACTACACAATATCCCTGGCTGCTCTCCTGGTTTATATCAGAAGGAACGGTATAATAATACTACACATTATCCCTGACTGCTCTCCTGGTTTATATCAGTAGGAACGGCATAATAATACTACACAATGTCCCTGGCTGCTCTCCTGGTTTATATCAGTAGGAACGGTATAATAATACTACACAATATCCCTGACTACTCTCCTGGTTTATATCAGTAGGAACGGTATAATAATACTACACAATATCCCTGGCTGCTCTCCTGGTTTATATCAGTAGGAACGGTATAATAATACTACACAATATCCCTGGCTGCTCTCCTGGTTTATATCAGTAGGAACGGTATAATAATACTACACAATATCACTGACTGCTCTCCTGGTTTATATCAGTAGAAACGGTATAATAATACTACACAATATCCCTGACTGCTCTCCTGGTTTATATCAGTAGGAACGGTATAATAATACTACACAATATCTCTGACTGCTCTCCTGGTTTATATCTGTAGGAACGGTATAATAATACTACACAATATCCCTGACTGCTCTCCTGGTTTATATCAGTAGGAACGGTATAATAATACTACACAATATCCCTGGCTGCTCTCCTGGTTTATATCAGTAGGAACGGTATAATAATACTACACAATATCACTGACTGCTCTCCTGGTTTATATCTGTAGGAATGGTATAATAATAATACTACACAATATCCCTGACTGCTCTCCTGGTTTATATCAGTAGGAATGGTATAATAATACTACACAATATCCCTGACTGCTCTCCTGGTTTATATCAGTAGGAACGGTATAATAATACTACACAATATCTCTGACTGCTCTCCTGGTTTATATCTGTAGGAATGGTATAATAATAATACTACACAATATCCCTGACTGCTCTCCTGGTTTATATCAGTAGGAATGGTATAATAATACTACACAATATCCCTGACTGCTCTCCTGGTTTATATCAGTAGGAACGGCATAATAATACTACACAATATCCCTGACTGCTCTCCTGATTTATATCAGTAGGAACAGCATAATAATACTACAAAATATCCCTGACTGCTATCCTGGTTTATATCAGTAGGAACGGTATAATAATACTACACAATATCCCTGACTGCTCTCCTGGTTTATATCAGTAGGAACGGCATAATAATACTACACAATATCCCTGACTGCTCTCCTGGTTTATATCAGTAGGAACGGTATAATACTACTACACAATATCTCTGACTGCTCTCCTGGTTTATATCAGTAGGAACGGTATAATAATACTAAACAATATCCCTGACTGCTCTCCTGGTTTATATCAGTAGGAACGGTATAATAATAATACTACACAATATCCCGGCCTGCTCTCCTGGTTTATATCAGTAGGAACGGTATAATAATAATACTACACAATATCCCTGACTGCTCTCCTGGTTTATATCAGTAGGAACGGCATAATAATACTACACAATATCCCTGACTGCTCTCATGGTTTATATCAGTAGGAACGGCATAATAATACTACACAATATCCCTGACTGCTCTCCTGGTTTATATCAGTAGGAACGGCATAATAATACTACACAATATCCCTGACTGCTCTCCTGGTATATATCAGTAGGAACGGCATAATAATAATACTACACAATATCCCTGACTGCTCTCCTGGTTTATATCAGTAGGAACGGTATAATACTACTACACAATATCCCTGACTGCTCTCCTGGTTTATATCAGTAGGAACGGTATAATACTACACAATATCCCTGACTGCTCTCCTGGTTTATATCAGTAGGAACGGTATAATAATACTACTACACAATATCCCTGACTGCTCTCCTGGTTTATATCAGTAGGAACGGTATAATAATAATACTACACAATATCCCTGACTGCTCTCCTGGTATATATCAGTAGGAACGGTATAATAATACTACTACACAATATCCCTGACTGCACTCCTGGTTTATATCAGTAGGAACGGTATAATACTACTACACAATATCCCTGACTGCTCTCCTGGTTTATATCAGTAGGAACGGTATAATAATACTACTACACAATATCCCTGACTGCTCTCCTGGTTTATATCAGTAGGAACGGTATAATAATAATACTACACAATATCCCTGACTGCTCTCCTGGTATATATCAGTAGGAACGGCATAATAATAATACTACACAATATCCCTGACTGCTCTCCTGGTTTATATCAGTAGGAACGGTATAATAATACTACACAATATCCCTGACTGCTCTCCTAGTTTATATCAGTTGGAACGGCATAATAATACTACACAATATCCCTGACTGCTCTCCTGGTTTATATCAGTAGGAACGGCATATTACTACTACACAATATCCCTGACTGCTATCCTGGTTTATATCAGTAGGAACGGTATAATAATACTACACAATATCCCTGACTGCTCTCCTGGTTTATATCAGTAGGAATGGTATAATAATACTACACAATATCCCTGACTGCTCTCCTGGTTTATATCAGTAGGAACGGCATAATAATACTACACAATATCCCTGACTGCTCTCCAGGTTTATATCAGTAGGAACGGCATAATAATACTACACAATATCCCTGACTGCTATCCTGGTTTATATCAGTAGGAACGGTATAATAATACTACACAATATCTCTGACTGCTCTCCTGGTTTATATCAGTAGGAACGGTATAATAATAATACTACACAATATCCCTGACTGCTCTCCTGGTTTATATCTGTAGGAATGGTATAATAATAATACTACACAATAATATCCCTGACTGCTCTCCTGGTTTATATCTGTAGGAATGGTATAATAATAATACTACACAATATCCCTGACTGCTCTCCTGGTTTATATCAGTAGGAACGGCATAATAATACTACACAATATCCCTGACTGCTCTCCTGGTTTATATCAGTAGGAACGGCATAATAATACTACACAATATCCCTGACTGCCCTGATGGTTTATATCAGTAGGAACGGCATAATAATACTACACAATATACCTGACTGCTCTCCTGGTTTATATCAGTAGGAACGGTATAATACTACTACACAATATCTCTGACTGCTCTCCTGGTTTATATCAGTAGGAACGGTATAATAATACTACACAATATCCCGGCCTGCTCTCCTGGTTTATATCAGTAGGAACGGTATAATAATAATACTACACAATATCCCGGCCTGCTCTCCTGGTTTATATCAGTAGGAACGGTATAATAATAATACTACACAATATCCCTGACTGCTCTCCTGGTTTATATCAGTAGGAATGGCATAATAATACTACACAATATCCCTGACTGCTCTCCTGGTTTATATCAGTAGGAACGGCATAATAATACTACACAATATCCCTGACTGCTCTCCTAGTTTATATCAGTAGGAACGGCATAAAAATACTACACAATATCCCTGACTGCTCTCCTGGTTTATATCAGTAGGAACGGCATAATAATACTACACAATATCCCTGTCTGCTCTCCTAGTATATATCAGTAGGAACGGCATAATAATAATACTACACAATATCCCTGACTGCTCTCCTGGTTTATATCAGTAGGAACGGTATAATACTACTACACAATATCCCTGACTGCTCTCCTGGTTTATATCAGTAGGAACGGTGTAATACTACACAATATCCCTGACTGCTCTCCTGGTTTATATCAGTAGGAACGGCATAATAATACTACTACACAAAATCCCTGACAGCTCTCCTGGTTTATATCAGTAGGAACGGTATAATAATACTACTACACAATATCCCTGACTGCTCTCCTGGTTTATATCAGTAGGAACGGTATAATAATACTACTACACAATATCCCTGACTGCTCTCCTGGTTTATATCAGTAGGAACGGCATAATAACACTACACAATATCCCTGACTGCTCTCCTGGTTTATATCAGTAGGAACGGCATAATAATACTACACAATATACCTGACTGCTATCCTGGTTTATATCAGTAGGAACGGTATAATAATACTACACAATATCCCTGACTGCTCTCCTGGTTTATATCAGTAGGAACGGCATAATAATACTACTACACAATATCCCTGACTGCTCTCCTGGTTTATATCAGTAGGAACGGCATAATAATACTACACAATATCCCTGACTGCTCTCCGGGTTTATATCAGTAGGAACGGCATAATACTACTACACAATATCCCTGACTGCTCTCCTGGTTTATATCAGTAGGAACGGCATAATACTACTACACAATATCCCTGACTACTCTCCTGGTTTATATCAGTAGGAATGGTATAATAATACTACACAATATCTGTGACTGCTCTCCTGGTTTATATCAGTAGGAACGGCATAATAATAATACTACACAATATCTGTGACTGCTCTCCTGGTTTATATCAGTAGGAACGGCATAATAATACTACACAATATCCCTGGCTGCTCTCCTGGTTTATATCAGTAGGAACGGTATAATAATACTACACAATATCCCTGGCTGCTCTCCTGGTTTATATCAGTAGGAACGGTATAATAATACTACACAATATCTGTGACTACTCTCCTGGTTTATATCAGTAGGAACGGTATAATAATACTACACAATATCTCTGACTGCTCTCCTGGTTTATATCAGTAGGAATGGTATAATAATACTACACAATATCTGTGACTACTCTCCTGGTTTATATCAGTAGGAACGGTATAACAATACTACACAATATCCCTGACTGCTCTCCTGGTTTATATCAGTAGGAACGGCATAATAATACTACACAATATCCCTGACTGCTCTCCTGGTTTATATCAGTAGGAACGGCATAATAATAATACTACACAATATCGCTGACTGCTCTCCTGGTTTATATCAGTAGGAACGGCATAATAATACTACACAATATCCCTGACTGCTCTCCTGGTTTATATCAGTAGGAACGGTATAATAATACTACACAATATCCCTGACTGCTCTCCTGGTTTATATCAGTAGGAACGGCATAATAACACTACACAATATCCCTGACTGCTCTCCTGGTTTATATCAGTAGGAACGGCATAATACTACTACACAATATCCCTAACTACTCTCCTGGTTTATATCAGTAGGAACGGTATAATAATACTACACAATATCTGTGACTGCTCTCCTGGTTTATATCAGTAGGAACGGCATAATAATAATACTACACAATATCTGTGACTGCTCTCCTGGTTTATATCAGTAGGAACGGCATAATAATACTACACAATATCCCTGGCTGCTCTCCTGGTTTATCTCAGTAGGAACGGTATAATAATACTACACAATATCCCTGGCTGCTCTCCTGGTTTATATCAGTAGGAACGGTATAATAATACTACACAATATCTGTGACTACTCTCCTGGTTTATATCAGTAGGAACGGTATAATAATACTACACAATATCTCTGACTGCTCTCCTGGTTTATATCAATAGGAACGGTATAATAATACTACACAATATCTGTGACTACTCTCCTGGTTTATATCAGTAGGAACGGTATAACAATACTACACAATATCCCTGACTGCTCTCCTGGTTTATACCAGTAGGAACGGCATAATAATAATACTACACAATATCCCTGACTGCTCTCCTGGTTTATATCAGTAGGAACGGCATAATAATAATACTACACAATATCGCTGACAGCTCTCCTGGTTTATATCAGTAGGAACGGCATAATAATACTACACAATATCCCTGACTGCTCTCCTGGTTTATATCAGTAGGAACGGTATAATAATACTACACAATATCCCTGGCTGCTCTCCTGGTTTATATCAGTAGGAACGGTATAATAATACTACACAATATCCCTGGCTGCTCTCCTGGTTTATATCAGTAGGAACGGTATAATAATACTACACAATATCCCTGACTGCTCTCCTGGTTTATATCAGTAGGAACGGTATAATACTACTACACAATATCCCTGACTGCTCTCCTGGTTTATATCAGTAGGAACGGTATAATAATACAACACAATATCCCTGACTGCTCTCCTGGTTTATATCTGTAGGAACGGTATAATAATACTACACAATATCCCTGACTGCTCTCCTGGTTTATATCAGTAGGAACGGTATAATAATACTACACAATATCCCTGACTACTCTCCTGGTTTATATCAGTAGGAACGGTATAATAATACTACACAATATCCCTGGCTGCTCTCCTGGTTTATATCAGTAGGAACGGTATAATAATACTACACAATATCCCTGACTGCTCTCCTGGTTTATATCAGTAGGAACGGTATAATAATACTACACAATATCCCTGACTGCTCTCCTGGTTTATATCTGTAGGAACGGTATAATAATACTACACAATATCCCTGACTGCTCTCCTGGTTTATATCAGTAGGAACGGTATAATAATACTACACAATATCCCTGGCTGCTCTCCGGGTTTATATCAGTAGGAACGGTATAATAATACTACACAATATCCCTGACTGCTCTCCTGGTTTATATCAGTAGGAACGGCATAATAATACTACTACACAATATCCCTGACTGCTCTCCTGGTTTATATCAGTAGGAACGGTGTAATAATACTACATAATATCCCTGACTACTCTCCTGGTTTATATCAGTAGGAACGGCATAATAATACTACACAATATCCCTTACTACTCTCCTGGTTTATATCAGTAGGAACGGTATAATAATACTACACAATATCCCTGACTGCTCTCCTGGTTTATATCAGTAGGAACGGTATAATAATACTACACAATATCCCTGACTGCTCTCCTGGTTTATATCAGTAGGAACGGCATAATAACACTACACAATATCCCTGACTGCTATCCTGGTTTATATCAGTAGGAACGGCATAATAATAATACTACACAATATCTCTGACTGCTCTCCTGGTTTATATCTGTAGGAACGGTATAATAATACTACACAATATCCCTGGCTGCTCTCCTGGTTTATATCAGTAGGAACGGTATAATAATACTACACAATATCCCTGGCTGCTCTCCTGGTTTATATCAGTAGGAACGGTATAATAATACTACACAATATCCCTGACTGCTCTCCTGGTTTATATCAGTAGGAACGGCATAATAATACTACTACACAATATCCCTGACTGCTCTCCTGGTTTATATCAGTAGGAACGGCATAATAATACTACACAATATCCCTGACTACTCTCCTGGTTTATATCAGTAGGAACGGCATAATAATACTACACAATATCCCTGACTACTCTCCTGGTTTATATCAGTAGGAACGGTATAATAATACTACACAATATCCCTGACTACTCTCCTGGTTTATATCAGTAGGAACGGTATAATACTACACAATATCCCTGACTGCTCTCCTGGTTTATATCAGTAGGAACGGTATAATAATACTACACAATATCCCTGGCTGCTCTCCTGGTTTATATCAGTAGGAACGGTATAATAATACTACACAATATCCCTGGCTGCTCTCCTGGTTTATATCAGTAGGAACGGTATAATAATACTACACAATATCCCTGACTGCTCTCCTGGTTTATATCAGTAGGAACGGCATAATAATACTACTACACAATATCCCTGACTGCTCTCCTGGTTTATATCAGTAGGAACGGCATAATAATACTACACAATATCCCTGACTGCTCTCCTAGTTTATATCAGTAGGAACGGCATAAAAATACTACACAATATCCCTGACTGCTCTCCTGGTTTATATCAGTAGGAACGGCATAATAATACTACACAATATCCCTGTCTGCTCTCCTAGTATATATCAGTAGGAACGGCATAATAATAATACTACACAATATCCCTGACTGCTCTCCTGGTTTATATCAGTAGGAACGGTATAATACTACTACACAATATCCCTGACTGCTCTCCTGGTTTATATCAGTAGGAACGGTGTAATACTACACAATATCCCTGACTGCTCTCCTGGTTTATATCAGTAGGAACGGCATAATAATACTACTACACAAAATCCCTGACAGCTCTCCTGGTTTATATCAGTAGGAACGGTATAATAATACTACTACACAATATCCCTGACTGCTCTCCTGGTTTATATCAGTAGGAACGGTATAATAATACTACTACACAATATCCCTGACTGCTCTCCTGGTTTATATCAGTAGGAACGGCATAATAACACTACACAATATCCCTGACTGCTCTCCTGGTTTATATCAGTAGGAACGGCATAATAATACTACACAATATACCTGACTGCTATCCTGGTTTATATCAGTAGGAACGGTATAATAATACTACACAATATCCCTGACTGCTCTCCTGGTTTATATCAGTAGGAACGGCATAATAATACTACTACACAATATCCCTGACTGCTCTCCTGGTTTATATCAGTAGGAACGGCATAATAATACTACACAATATCCCTGACTGCTCTCCGGGTTTATATCAGTAGGAACGGCATAATACTACTACACAATATCCCTGACTGCTCTCCTGGTTTATATCAGTAGGAACGGCATAATACTACTACACAATATCCCTGACTACTCTCCTGGTTTATATCAGTAGGAATGGTATAATAATACTACACAATATCTGTGACTGCTCTCCTGGTTTATATCAGTAGGAACGGCATAATAATAATACTACACAATATCTGTGACTGCTCTCCTGGTTTATATCAGTAGGAACGGCATAATAATACTACACAATATCCCTGGCTGCTCTCGTGGTTTATATCAGTAGGAACGGTATAATAATACTACACAATATCCCTGGCTGCTCTCCTGGTTTATATCAGTAGGAACGGTATAATAATACTACACAATATCTGTGACTACTCTCCTGGTTTATATCAGTAGGAACGGTATAATAATACTACACAATATCTCTGACTGCTCTCCTGGTTTATATCAGTAGGAATGGTATAATAATACTACACAATATCTGTGACTACTCTCCTGGTTTATATCAGTAGGAACGGTATAACAATACTACACAATATCCCTGACTGCTCTCCTGGTTTATATCAGTAGGAACGGCATAATAATACTACACAATATCCCTGACTGCTCTCCTGGTTTATATCAGTAGGAACGGCATAATAATAATACTACACAATATCGCTGACTGCTCTCCTGGTTTATATCAGTAGGAACGGCATAATAATACTACACAATATCCCTGACTGCTCTCCTGGTTTATATCAGTAGGAACGGTATAATAATACTACACAATATCCCTGACTGCTCTCCTGGTTTATATCAGTAGGAACGGCATAATAACACTACACAATATCCCTGACTGCTCTCCTGGTTTATATCAGTAGGAACGGCATAATACTACTACACAATATCCCTAACTACTCTCCTGGTTTATATCAGTAGGAACGGTATAATAATACTACACAATATCTGTGACTGCTCTCCTGGTTTATATCAGTAGGAACGGCATAATAATAATACTACACAATATCTGTGACTGCTCTCCTGGTTTATATCAGTAGGAACGGCATAATAATACTACACAATATCCCTGGCTGCTCTCCTGGTTTATCTCAGTAGGAACGGTATAATAATACTACACAATATCCCTGGCTGCTCTCCTGGTTTATATCAGTAGGAACGGTATAATAATACTACACAATATCTGTGACTACTCTCCTGGTTTATATCAGTAGGAACGGTATAATAATACTACACAATATCTCTGACTGCTCTCCTGGTTTATATCAATAGGAACGGTATAATAATACTACACAATATCTGTGACTACTCTCCTGGTTTATATCAGTAGGAACGGTATAACAATACTACACAATATCCCTGACTGCTCTCCTGGTTTATACCAGTAGGAACGGCATAATAATAATACTACACAATATCCCTGACTGCTCTCCTGGTTTATATCAGTAGGAACGGCATAATAATAATACTACACAATATCGCTGACAGCTCTCCTGGTTTATATCAGTAGGAACGGCATAATAATACTACACAATATCCCTGACTGCTCTCCTGGTTTATATCAGTAGGAACGGTATAATAATACTACACAATATCCCTGGCTGCTCTCCTGGTTTATATCAGTAGGAACGGTATAATAATACTACACAATATCCCTGGCTGCTCTCCTGGTTTATATCAGTAGGAACGGTATAATAATACTACACAATATCCCTGACTGCTCTCCTGGTTTATATCAGTAGGAACGGTATAATACTACTACACAATATCCCTGACTGCTCTCCTGGTTTATATCAGTAGGAACGGTATAAAAATACAACACAATATCCCTGACTGCTCTCCTGGTTTATATCTGTAGGAACGGTATAATAATACTACACAATATCCCTGACTGCTCTCCTGGTTTATATCAGTAGGAACGGTATAATAATACTACACAATATCCCTGACTACTCTCCTGGTTTATATCAGTAGGAACGGTATAATAATACTACACAATATCCCTGGCTGCTCTCCTGGTTTATATCAGTAGGAACGGTATAATAATACTACACAATATCCCTGACTGCTCTCCTGGTTTATATCAGTAGGAACGGTATAATAATACTACACAATATCCCTGACTGCTCTCCTGGTTTATATCTGTAGGAACGGTATAATAATACTACACAATATCCCTGACTGCTCTCCTGGTTTATATCAGTAGGAACGGTATAATAATACTACACAATATCCCTGGCTGCTCTCCGGGTTTATATCAGTAGGAACGGTATAATAATACTACACAATATCCCTGACTGCTCTCCTGGTTTATATCAGTAGGAACGGCATAATAATACTACTACACAATATCCCTGACTGCTCTCCTGGTTTATATCAGTAGGAACGGTGTAATAATACTACATAATATCCCTGACTACTCTCCTGGTTTATATCAGTAGGAACGGCATAATAATACTACACAATATCCCTTACTACTCTCCTGGTTTATATCAGTAGGAACGGTATAATAATACTACACAATATCCCTGACTGCTCTCCTGGTTTATATCAGTAGGAACGGTATAATAATACTACACAATATCCCTGACTGCTCTCCTGGTTTATATCAGTAGGAACGGCATAATAACACTACACAATATCCCTGACTGCTATCCTGGTTTATATCAGTAGGAACGGCATAATAATAATACTACACAATATCTCTGACTGCTCTCCTGGTTTATATCTGTAGGAACGGTATAATAATACTACACAATATCCCTGGCTGCTCTCCTGGTTTATATCAGTAGGAACGGTATAATAATACTACACAATATCCCTGGCTGCTCTCCTGGTTTATATCAGTAGGAACGGTATAATAATACTACACAATATCCCTGACTGCTCTCCTGGTTTATATCAGTAGGAACGGCATAATAATACTACTACACAATATCCCTGACTGCTCTCCTGGTTTATATCAGTAGGAACGGCATAATAATACTACACAATATCCCTGACTACTCTCCTGGTTTATATCAGTAGGAACGGCATAATAATACTACACAATATCCCTGACTACTCTCCTGGTTTATATCAGTAGGAACGGTATAATAATACTACACAATATCCCTGACTACTCTCCTGGTTTATATCAGTAGGAACGGTATAATACTACACAATATCCCTGACTGCTCTCCTGGTTTATATCAGTAGGAACGGTATAATAATACTACACAATATCCCTGGCTGCTCTCCTGGTTTATATCAGTAGGAACGGTATAATAATACTACACAATATCCCTGGCTGCTCTCCTGGTTTATATCAGTAGGAACGGTATAATAATACTACACAATATCCCTGACTGCTCTCCTGGTTTATATCAGTAGGAACGGCATAATAATACTACTACACAATATCCCTGACTGCTCTCCTGGTTTATATCAGTAGGAACGGCATAATAATACTACACAATATCCCTGACTACTCTCCTGGTTTATATCAGTAGGAACGGCATAATAATACTACACAATATCCCTGACTACTCTCCTGGTTTATATCAGTAGGAACGGTATAATAATACTACACAATATCCCTGACTACTCTCCTGGTTTATATCAGTAGGAACGGTATAATACTACACAATATCCCTGACTGCTCTCCTGGTTTATATCAGTAGGAACGGTATAATAATACTACACAATATCCCTGACTGCTCTCCTGGTTTATATCAGTAGGAACGGCATAATAACACTACACAATATCCCTGACTGCTCTCCTGGTTTACATCAGTAGGAACGGCATAATAACACTACACAATATCCCTGACTGCTCTCCTGGTTTATCTCAGTAGGAACGGTATAATAATACTACACAATATCCCTGGCTGCTCTCCTGGTTTATATCAGTAGGAACGGTATAATAATACTACACAATATCTGTGACTACTCTCCTGGTTTATATCAGTAGGAACGGTATAATAATACTACACAATATCTCTGACTGCTCTCCTGGTTTATATCAATAGGAACGGTATAATAATACTACACAATATCTGTGACTACTCTCCTGGTTTATATCAGTAGGAACGGTATAACAATACTACACAATATCCCTGACTGCTCTCCTGGTTTATACCAGTAGGAACGGCATAATAATAATACTACACAATATCCCTGACTGCTCTCCTGGTTTATATCAGTAGGAACGGCATAATAATAATACTACACAATATCGCTGACAGCTCTCCTGGTTTATATCAGTAGGAACGGCATAATAATACTACACAATATCCCTGACTGCTCTCCTGGTTTATATCAGTAGGAACGGTATAATAATACTACACAATATCCCTGGCTGCTCTCCTGGTTTATATCAGTAGGAACGGTATAATAATACTACACAATATCCCTGGCTGCTCTCCTGGTTTATATCAGTAGGAACGGTATAATAATACTACACAATATCCCTGACTGCTCTCCTGGTTTATATCAGTAGGAACGGTATAATACTACTACACAATATCCCTGACTGCTCTCCTGGTTTATATCAGTAGGAACGGTATAATAATACAACACAATATCCCTGACTGCTCTCCTGGTTTATATCTGTAGGAACGGTATAATAATACTACACAATATCCCTGACTGCTCTCCTGGTTTGTATCAGTAGGAACGGTATAATAATACTACACAATATCCCTGACTACTCTCCTGGTTTATATCAGTAGGAACGGTATAATAATACTACACAATATCCCTGGCTGCTCTCCTGGTTTATATCAGTAGGAACGGTATAATAATACTACACAATATCCCTGACTGCTATCCTGGTTTATATCAGTAGGAACGGTATAATAATACTACACAATATCCCTGACTGCTCTCCTGGTTTATATCAGTAGGAACGGTATAATAATACTACACAATATCCCTGACTGCTCTCCTGGTTTATATCTGTAGGAACGGTATAATAATACTACACAATATCCCTGACTGCTCTCCTGGTTTATATCAGTAGGAACGGTATAATAATACTACACAATATCCCTGGCTGCTCTCCGGGTTTATATCAGTAGGAACGGTATAATAATACTACACAATATCCCTGACTGCTCTCCTGGTTTATATCAGTAGGAACGGCATAATAATACTACTACACAATATCCCTGACTGCTCTCCTGGTTTATATCAGTAGGAACGGTGTAATAATACTACATAATATCCCTGACTACTCTCCTGGTTTATATCAGTAGGAACGGCATAATAATACTACACAATATCCCTTACTACTCTCCTGGTTTATATCAGTAGGAACGGTATAATAATACTACACAATATCCCTGACTGCTCTCCTGGTTTATATCAGTAGGAACGGTATAATAATACTACACAATATCCCTGACTGCTCTCCAGGTTTATATCAGTAGGAACGGCATAATAACACTACACAATATCCCTGACTGCTATCCTGGTTTATATCAGTAGGAACGGCATAATAATAATACTACACAATATCTCTGACTGCTCTCCTGGTTTATATCTGTAGGAACGGTATAATAATACTACACAATATCCCTGGCTGCTCTCCTGGTTTATATCAGTAGGAACGGTATAATAATACTACACAATATCCCTGGCTGCTCTCCTGGTTTATATCAGTAGGAACGGTATAATAATACTACACAATATCCCTGACTGCTCTCCTGGTTTATATCAGTAGGAACGGCATAATAATACTACTACACAATATCCCTGACTGCTCTCCTGGTTTATATCAGTAGGAACGGCATAATAATACTACACAATATCCCTGACTACTCTCCTGGTTTATATCAGTAGGAACGGCATAATAATACTACACAATATCCCTGACTACTCTCCTGGTTTATATCAGTAGGAACGGTATAATAATACTACACAATATCCCTGACTACTCTCCTGGTTTATATCAGTAGGAACGGTATAATACTACACAATATCCCTGACTGCTCTCCTGGTTTATATCAGTAGGAACGGTATAATAATACTACACAATATCCCTGGCTGCTCTCCTGGTTTATATCAGTAGGAACGGTATAATAATACTACACAATATCCCTGGCTGCTCTCCTGGTTTATATCAGTAGGAACGGTATAATAATACTACACAATATCCCTGACTGCTCTCCTGGTTTATATCAGTAGGAACGGCATAATAATACTACTACACAATATCCCTGACTGCTCTCCTGGTTTATATCAGTAGGAACGGCATAATAATACTACACAATATCCCTGACTACTCTCCTGGTTTATATCAGTAGGAACGGCATAATAATACTACACAATATCCCTGACTACTCTCCTGGTTTATATCAGTAGGAACGGTATAATAATACTACACAATATCCCTAACTACTCTCCTGGTTTATATCAGTAGGAACGGTATAATACTACACAATATCCCTGACTGCTCTCCTGGTTTATATCAGTAGGAACGGTATAATAATACTACACAATATCCCTGACTGCTCTCCTGGTTTATATCAGTAGGAACGGCATAATAACACTACACAATATCCCTGACTGCTCTCCTGGTTTACATCAGTAGGAACGGCATAATAACACTACACAATATCCCTGACTGCTATCCTGGTTTATATCAGTAGGAACGGCATAATAATAATACTACACAATATCTCTGACTGGTCTCCGGGTTTATATCAGTAGGAACGGCATAATAATAATACTACACAATATCTCTGACTGCTCTCCTGGTTTATATCTGTAGGAACGGTATAATAATACTACACAATATCCCTGACTGCTCTCCTAGTTTATATCAGTAGGAACGGCATAAAAATACTACACAATATCCCTGACTGCTCTCCTGGTTTATATCAGTAGGAACGGCATAATAATACTACACAATATCCCTGTCTGCTCTCCTAGTATATATCAGTAGGAACGGCATAATAATAATACTACACAATATCCCTGACTGCTCTCCTGGTTTATATCAGTAGGAACGGTATAATACTACTACACAATATCCCTGACTGCTCTCCTGGTTTATATCAGTAGGAACGGTGTAATACTACACAATATCCCTGACTGCTCTCCTGGTTTATATCAGTAGGAACGGTATAATAATAATACTACACAATATCCCTGACTGCTCTCCTGGTATATATCAGTAGGAACGGTATAATAATACTACTACACAATATCCCTGACTGCACTCCTGGTTTATATCAGTAGGAACGGTATAATAATACTACTACACAATATCCCTGACTGCTCTCCTGGTTTATATCAGTAGGAACGGTATAATAATAATACTACACAATATCACTGACTGCTCTCCTGGTATATATCAGTAGGAACGGCATAATAATAATACTACACAATATCCCTGACTGCTCTCCTGGTTTATATCAGTAGGAACGGTATAATAATACTACACAATATCCCTGACTGCTCTCCTGGTTTATATCAGTAGGAACGGTATAATAATACTACACAATATCCCTGGCTGCTCTCCTGGTTTATATCAGTAGGAACGGTATAATAATACTACACAATATCCCTGACTGCTATCCTGGTTTATATCAGTAGGAACGGCATAATAATAATACTACACAATATCTCTGACTGCTCTCCTGGTTTATATCTGTAGGAACGGTATAATAATGCTACACAATATCCCTGACTGCTCTCCTGGTTTATATCAGTAGGAACGGTATAATAATACTACACAATATCCCTGGCTGCTCTCCTGGTTTATATCAGTAGGAACGGTATAATAATACTACACAATATCCCTGGCTGCTCTCCTGGTTTATATCAGTAGGAACGGTATAATAATACTACACAATATCCCTGACTGCTCTCCTGGTTTATATCAGTAGGAACGGCATAATAATACTACTACACAATATCCCTGACTGCTCTCCTGGTTTATATCAGTAGGAACGGCATAATAATACTACACAATATCCCTGACTACTCTCCTGGTTTATATCAGTAGGAACGGCATAATAATACTACACAATATCCCTGACTACTCTCCTGGTTTATATCAGTAGGAACGGTATAATAATACTACACAATATCCCTGACTACTCTCCTGGTTTATATCAGTAGGAACGGTATAATACTACACAATATCCCTGACTGCTCTCCTGGTTTATATCAGTAGGAACGGTATAATAATACTACACAATATCCCTGACTGCTCTCCTGGTTTATATCAGTAGGAACGGCATAATAACACTACACAATATCCCTGACTGCTCTCCTGGTTTACATCAGTAGGAACGGCATAATAACACTACACAATATCCCTGACTGCTATCCTGGTTTATATCAGTAGGAACGGCATAATAATAATACTACACAATATCTCTGACTGCTCTCCGGGTTTATATCAGTAGGAACGGCATAATAATAATACTACACAATATCTCTGACTGCTCTCCTGGTTTATATCTGTAGGAACGGTATAATAATACTACACAATATCCCTGACTGCTCTCCTGGTTTATATCAGTAGGAACGGTATAATAATACTACACAATATCCCTGGCTGCTCTCCTGGTTTATATCAGTAGGAACGGCATAATAACACTACACAATATCCCTGACTGCTCTCCTGGTTTATATCAGTAGGAACGGCATAATAATACAACTACACAATATCCCTGACTGCTCTCCTGGTTTATATCAGTAGGAACGGCATAATAATACTACACAATATCCCTGGCTGCTATCCTGGTTTATATCAGTAGGAACGGCATAATAATACAACTACACAATATCCCTGACTGCTCTCCTGGTTTATATCAGTAGGAACGGCATAATAATACTACACAATATCCCTGGCTGCTATCCTGGTTTATATCAGTAGGAACGGCATAATAATACTACACAATATCCCTGACTGCTATCCTGGTTTATATCAGTAGGAACGGCATAATAATACTACACAATATCCCTGACTGCTATCCTGGTTTATATCAGTAGGAACGGTATAATAATACTACACAATATCCCTGACTGCTATCCTGGTTTATATCAGTAGGAACGGCATAATAATACTACACAATATCACTGGCTGCTATCCTGGTTTATATCAGTAGGAACGGCATAATAATACTACACAATATCCCTGACTGCTATCCTGGTTTATATCAGTAGGAACGGCATAATAATACTACACAATATCCCTGACTGCTATCCTGGTTTATATCAGTAGGAACGGTATAATAATACTACACAATATCCCTGACTGCTCTCCTGGTTTATATCAGTAGGAATGGTATAATAATACTACACAATATCCCTGACTGCTCTCCTGGTTTATATCTGTAGGAACGGTATAATAATACTACACAATATCCCTGACTGCTATCCTGGTTTATATCAGTAGGAACGGTATAATAATACTACACAATATCTCTGACTGCTCTCCTGGTTTATATCAGTAGGAACGGCATAATAATACTACACAATATCCCTGACTGCACTCCTGGTTTATATCAGTAGGAACGGTATAATAATACTACTACACAATATCCCTGACTGCTCTCCTGGTTTATATCAGTAGGAACGGTATAATAATAATACTACACAATATCCCTGGCTGCTATCCTGGTTTATATCAGTAGGAACGGCATAATAATACTACACAATATCCCTGACTGCTATCCTGGTTTATATCAGTAGGAACGGCATAATAATACTACACAATATCCCTGACTGCTATCCTGGTTTATATCAGTAGGAACGGTATAATAATACTACACAATATCCCTGACTGCTCTCCTGGTTTATATCAGTAGGAATGGTATATTAATACTACACAATATCCCTGACTGCTCTCCTGGTTTATATCTGTAGGAACGGTATAATAATACTACACAATATCCCTGACTGCTATCCTGGTTTATATCAGTAGGAACGGTATAATAATACTACACAATATCTCTGACTGCTCTCCTGGTTTATATCAGTAGGAACGGCATAATAATACTACACAATATCCCTGGCTGCTATCCTGGTTTATATCAGTAGGAACGGCATAATAATACTACACAATATCCCTGACTGCTCTCCTGGTTTATATCAGTAGGAACGGTATAATAATACTACACAATATCTCTGACTGCTCTCCTGGTTTATATCAGTAGGAACGGCATAATAATACTACACAATATCCCTGGCTGCTATCCTGGTTTATATCAGTAGGAACGGCATAATAATACTACACAATATCCCTGACTGCTATCCTGGTTTATATCAGTAGGAACGGCATAATAATACTACACAATATCCCTGACTGCTATCCTGGTTTATATCAGTAGGAACGGTATAATAATACTACACAATATCCCTGACTGCTCTCCTGGTTTATATCAGTAGGAACGGTATAATAATACTACACAATATCCCTGACTGCTCCCCTGGTTTATATCTGTAGGAACGGTATAATAATACTACACAATATCCCTGACTGCTCTCCTGGTTTATATCAGTAGGAACGGTATAATAATACTACACAATATCCCTGGCTGCTCTCCTGGTTTATATCAGTAGGAACGGTATAATAATACTACACAATATCCCTGGCTGCTCTCCTGGTTTATATCAGTAGGAACGGTATAATAATACTACACAATATCCCTGACTGCTCTCCTGGTTTATATCAGTAGGAACGGCATAATAATACTACTACACAATATCCCTGACTGCTATCCTGGTTTACATCAGTAGGAACGGCATAATAACACTACACAATATCCCTGACTGCTATCCTGGTTTATATCAGTAGGAACGGCATAATAATAATACTACACAATATTTCTGACTGCTCTCCGGGTTTATATCAGTAGGAACGGCATAATAATAATACTACACAATATCTCTGACTGCTCTCCTGGTTTATATCTGTAGGAACGGCATAATAATACTACACAATATCCCTGACTGCTATCCTGGTTTATATCAGTAGGAACGGTATAATAATACTACACAATATCTCTGACTGCTCTCCTGGTTTATATCAGTAGGAACGGCATAATAATACTACACAATATCCCTGGCTGCTCTCCTGGTTTATATCAGTAGGAACGGCATAATAATACTACACAATATCCCTGACTGCTCTCCTGGTTTATATCAGTAGGAACGGCATAATAATACTACACAATATCCCTGACTGCTATCCTGGTTTATATCAGTAGGAACGGTATAATAATACTACACAATATCCCTGACTGCTCTCCTGGTTTATATCAGTAGGAATGGTATAATAATACTACACAATATCCCTGACTGCTCTCCTGGTTTATATCTGTAGGAACGGTATAATAATACTACACAATATCCCTGACTGCTATCCTGGTTTATATCAGTAGGAACGGTATAATAATACTACACAATATCTCTGACTGCTCTCCTGGTTTATATCAGTAGGAACGGCATAATAATACTACACAATATCCCTGGCTGCTATCCTGGTTTATATCAGTAGGAACGGCATAATAATACTACACAATATCCCTGACTGCTATCCTGGTTTATATCAGTAGGAACGGCATAATAATACTACACAATATCCCTGACTGCTATCCTGGTTTATATCAGTAGGAACGGTATAATAATACTACACAATATCCCTGACTGCTCTCCTGGTTTATATCAGTAGGAATGGTATAATAATACTACACAATATCCCTGACTGCTCTCCTGGTTTATATCTGTAGGAATGGTATAATAATACTACACAATATCCCTGACTGCTCTCCTGGTTTATATCAGTAGGAACGGTATAATAATACTACACAATATCCCTGGCTGCTCTCCTGGTTTATATCAGTAGGAACGGTATAATAATACTACACAATATCCCTGGCTGCTCTCCTGGTTTATATCAGTAGGAACGGTATAATAATACTACACAATATCCCTGACTGTTCTCCTGGTTTATATCAGTAGGAACGGCATAATAATACTACTACACAATATCCCTGACTGCTCTCCTGGTTTATATCAGTAGGAACGGCATAATAATACTACACAATATCCCTGACTACTCTCCTGGTTTATATCAGTAGGAACGGCATAATAATACTACACAATATCCCTGACTACTCTCCTGGTTTATATCAGTAGGAACGGTATAATAATACTACACAATATCCCTGACTACTCTCCTGGTTTATATCAGTAGGAACGGTATAATACTACACAATATCCCTGACTGCTCTCCTGGTTTATATCAGTAGGAACGGTATAATAATACTACACAATATCCCTGACTGCTCTCCTGGTTTATATCAGTAGGAACGGCATAATAACACTACACAATATCCCTGACTGCTCTCCTGGTTTACATCAGTAGGAACGGCATAATAACACTACACAATATCCCTGACTGCTATCCTGGTTTATATCAGTAGGAACGGCATAATAATAATACTACACAATATCTCTGACTGCTCTCCGGGTTTATATCAGTAGGAACGGCATAATAATAATACTACACAATATCTCTGACTGCTCTCCTGGTTTATATCTGTAGGAACGGTATAATAATACTACACAATATCCCTGACTGCTCTCCTGGTTTATATCAGTAGGAACGGTATAATAATACTACACAATATCCCTGGCTGCTCTCCTGGTTTATATCAGTAGGAACGGTATAATAATACTACACAATATCCCTGGCTGCTCTCCTGGTTTATATCAGTAGGAACGGTATAATATTACTACACAATATCCCTGACTGCTCTCCTGGTTTATATCAGTAGGAACGGCATAATAATACTACTACACAATATCACTGTCTGCTCTCCTGGTTTATATCAGTAGGAACGGCATAATAATACTACACAATATCCCTGACTACTCTCCCGGTTTATATCAGTAGGAACGGCATAATAATACTACACAATATCCCTGACTACTCTCCTGGTTTATATCAGTAGGAACGGTATAATAATACTACACAATATCCCTGACTGCTCTCCTGGTTTATATCAGTAGGAACGGTATAATACTACACAATATCCCTGACTGCTCTCCTGGTTTATATCAGTAGGAACGGCATAATAACACTACACAATATCCCTGACTGCTCTCCTGGTTTATATCAGTAGGAACGGCATAATAATACAACTACACAATATCCCTGACTGCTCTCCTGGTTTATATCAGTAGGAACGGCATAATAATACTACACAATATCCCTGGCTGCTATCCTGGTTTATATCAGTAGGAACGGCATAATAATACTACACAATATCCCTGACTGCTATCCTGGTTTATATCAGTAGGAACGGCATAATAATACTACACAATATCCCTGACTGCTATCCTGGTTTATATCAGTAGGAACGGTATAATAATACTACACAATATCTCTGACTGCTCTCCTGGTTTATATCAGTAGGAACGGCATAATAATACTACACAATATCCCTGACTGCTATCCTGGTTTATATCAGTAGGAACGGTATAATAATACTACACAATATCTCTGACTGCTCTCCTGGTTTATATCAGTAGGAACGGTATAATAATAATACTACACAATATCCCTGACTGCTCTCCTGGTTTATATCTGTAGGAATGGTATAATAATAATACTACACAATATCCCTGACTGCTCTCCTGGTTTATATCTGTAGGAATGGTATAATAATAATACTACACAATATCCCTGACTGCTCTCCTGGTTTATATCAGTAGGAACGGCATAATAATACTACACAATATCCCTGACTGCTCTCCTGGTTTATATCAGTAGGAACGGCATAATAATACTACACAATATCCCTGACTGCCCTGATGGTTTATATCAGTAGGAACGGCATAATAATACTACACAATATCCCTGACTGCTCTCCTGGTTTATATCAGTAGGAACGGTATAATACTACTACACAATATCTCTGACTGCTCTCCTGGTTTATATCAGTAGGAACGGTATAATAATACTACACAATATCCCGGCCTGCTCTCCTGGTTTATATCAGTAGGAACGGTATAATAATAATACTACACAATATCCCTGACTGCTCTCCTGGTATATATCAGTAGGAACGGCATAATAATAATACTACACAATATCCCTGACTGCTCTCCTGGTTTATATCAGTAGGAACGGTATAATAATACTACACAATATCCCTGACTGCTATCCTGGTTTATATCAGTAGGAACGGTATAATAATACTACACAATATCCCGGCCTGCTCTCCTGGTTTATATCAGTAGGAACAGTATAATAATAATACTACACAATATCCCGGCCTGCTCTCCTGGTTTATATCAGTAGGAACGGTATAATAATAATACTACACAATATCCCTGACTGCTCTCCTGGTTTATATCAGTAGGAATGGCATAATAATACTACACAATATCCCTGACTGCTCTCCTGGTTTATATCAGTAGGAACGGCATAATAATACTACACAATATCCCTGACTGCTCTCCTAGTTTATATCAGTAGGAACGGCATAAAAATACTACACAATATCCCTGACTGCTCTCCTGGTTTATATCAGTAGGAACGGCATAATAATACTACACAATATCCCTGTCTGCTCTCCTAGTATATATCAGTAGGAACGGCATAATAATAATACTACACAATATCCCTGACTGCTCTCCTGGTTTATATCAGTAGGAACGGTATAATACTACTACACAATATCCCTGACTGCTCTCCTGGTTTATATCAGTAGGAACGGTGTAATACTACACAATATCCCTGACTGCTCTCCTGGTTTATATCAGTAGGAACGGTATAATAATAATACTACACAATATCCCTGACTGCTCTCCTGGTATATATCAGTAGGAACGGTATAATAATACTACTACACAATATCCCTGACTGCACTCCTGGTTTATATCAGTAGGAACGGTATAATACTACTACACAATATCCCTGACTGCTCTCCTGGTTTATATCAGTAGGAACGGTATAATAATACTACTACACAATATCCCTGACTGCTCTCCTGGTTTATATCAGTAGGAACGGTATAATAATAATACTACACAATATCCCTGACTGCTCTCCTGGTATATATCAGTAGGAACGGCATAATAATAATACTACACAATATCCCTGACTGCTCTCCTGGTTTATATCAGTAGGAACGGTATAATAATACTACACAATATCCCTGACTGCTATCCTGGTTTATATCAGTAGGAACGGTATAATAATACTACACAATATCCCTGACTGCTCTCCTGGTTTATATCAGTAGGAATGGTATAATAATACTACACAATATCCCTGACTGCTCTCCTGGTTTATATCAGTAGGAACGGCATAATAATACTACACAATATCCCTGACTGCTCTCCAGGTTTATATCAGTAGGAACGGCATAATAATACTACACAATATCCCTGACTGCTATCCTGGTTTATATCAGTAGGAACGGTATAATAATACTACACAATATCTCTGACTGCTCTCCTGGTTTATATCAGTAGGAACGGTATAATAATAATACTACACAATATCCCTGACAGCTCTCCTGGTTTATATCTGTAGGAATGGTATAATAATAATACTACACAATATCCCTGACTGCTCTCCTGGTTTATATCTGTAGGAATGGTATAATAATAATACTACACAATATCCCTGACTGCTCTCCTGGTTTATATCAGTAGGAACGGCATAATAATACTACACAATATCCCTGACTGCTCTCCTGGTTTATATCAGTAGGAACGGCATAATAATACTACACAATATCCCTGACTGCCCTGATGGTTTATATCAGTAGGAACGGCATAATAATACTACACAATATCCCTGACTGCTCTCCTGGTTTATATCAGTAGGAACGGTATAATACTACTACACAATATCTCTGACTGCTCTCCTGGTTTATATCAGTAGGAACGGTATAATAATACTACACAATATCCCGGCCTGCTCTCCTGGTTTATATCAGTAGGAACGGTATAATAATAATACTACACAATATCCCGGCCTGCTCTCCTGGTTTATATCAGTAGGAACGGTATAATAATAATACTACACAATATCCCTGACTGCTCTCCTGGTTTATATCAGTAGGAATGGCATAATAATACTACACAATATCCCTGACTGCTCTCCTGGTTTATATCAGTAGGAACGGCATAATAATACTACACAATATCCCTGACTGCTCTCCTAGTTTATATCAGTAGGAACGGCATAAAAATACTACACAATATCCCTGACTGCTCTCCTGGTTTATATCAGTAGGAACGGCATAATAATACTACACAATATCCCTGTCTGCTCTCCTAGTATATATCAGTAGGAACGGCATAATAATAATACTACACAATATCCCTGACTGCTCTCCTGGTTTATATCAGTAGGAACGGTATAATACTACTACACAATATCCCTGACTGCTCTCCTGGTTTATATCAGTAGGAACGGTGTAATACTACACAATATCCCTGACTGCTCTCCTGGTTTATATCAGTAGGAACGGTATAATAATAATACTACACAATATCCCTGACTGCTCTCCTGGTATATATCAGTAGGAACGGTATAATAATACTACTACACAATATCCCTGACTGCACTCCTGGTTTATATCAGTAGGAACGGTATAATAATACTACTACACAATATCCCTGACTGCTCTCCTGGTTTATATCAGTAGGAACGGTATAATAATAATACTACACAATATCACTGACTGCTCTCCTGGTATATATCAGTAGGAACGGCATAATAATACTACACAATATCCCTGACTGCCCTGATGGTTTATATCAGTAGGAACGGCATAATAATACTACACAATATCCCTGACTGCTCTCCTGGTTTATATCAGTAGGAACGGTATAATACTACTACACAATATCTCTGACTGCTCTCCTGGTTTATATCAGTAGGAACGGTATAATAATACTACACAATATCCCGGCCTGCTCTCCTGGTTTATATCAGTAGGAACGGTATAATAATAATACTACACAATATCCCGGCCTGCTCTCCTGGTTTATATCAGTAGGAACGGTATAATAATAATACTACACAATATCCCTGACTGCTCTCCTGGTTTATATCAGTAGGAATGGCATAATAATACTACACAATATCCCTGACTGCTCTCCTGGTTTATATCAGTAGGAACGGCATAATAATACTACACAATATCCCTGACTGCTCTCCTAGTTTATATCAGTAGGAACGGCATAAAAATACTACACAATATCCCTGACTGCTCTCCTGGTTTATATCAGTAGGAACGGCATAATAATACTACACAATATCCCTGTCTGCTCTCCTAGTATATATCAGTAGGAACGGCATAATAATAATACTACACAATATCCCTGACTGCTCTCCTGGTTTATATCAGTAGGAACGGTATAATACTACTACACAATATCCCTGACTGCTCTCCTGGTTTATATCAGTAGGAACGGTGTAATACTACACAATATCCCTGACTGCTCTCCTGGTTTATATCAGTAGGAACGGTATAATAATAATACTACACAATATCCCTGACTGCTCTCCTGGTATATATCAGTAGGAACGGTATAATAATACTACTACACAATATCCCTGACTGCACTCCTGGTTTATATCAGTAGGAACGGTATAATAATACTACTACACAATATCCCTGACTGCTCTCCTGGTTTATATCAGTAGGAACGGTATAATAATAATACTACACAATATCACTGACTGCTCTCCTGGTATATATCAGTAGGAACGGCATAATAATAATACTACACAATATCCCTGACTGCTCTCCTGGTTTATATCAGTAGGAACGGTATAATAATACTACACAATATCCCTGACTGCTCTCCTGGTTTATATCAGTAGGAACGGTATAATAATACTACACAATATCCCTGGCTGCTCTCCTGGTTTATATCAGTAGGAACGGTATAATAATACTACACAATATCCCTGACTGCTATCCTGGTTTATATCAGTAGGAACGGCATAATAATAATACTACACAATATCTCTGACTGCTCTCCTGGTTTATATCTGTAGGAACGGTATAATAATACTACACAATATCCCTGACTGCTCTCCTGGTTTATATCAGTAGGAACGGTATAATAATACTACACAATATCCCTGGCTGCTCTCCTGGTTTATATCAGTAGGAACGGTATAATAATACTACACAATATCCCTGGCTGCTCTCCTGGTTTATTTCAGTAGGAACGGTATAATAATACTACACAATATCCCTGACTGCTCTCCTGGTTTATATCAGTAGGAACGGCATAATAATACTACTACACAATATCCCTGACTGCTCTCCTGGTTTATATCAGTAGGAACGGCATAATAATACTACACAATATCCCTGACTACTCTCCTGGTTTATATCAGTAGGAACGGCATAATAATACTACACAATATCCCTGACTACTCTCCTGGTTTATATCAGTAGGAACGGTATAATAATACTACACAATATCCCTGACTACTCTCCTGGTTTATATCAGTAGGAACGGTATAATACTACACAATATCCCTGACTGCTCTCCTGGTTTATATCAGTAGGAACGGTATAATAATACTACACAATATCCCTGACTGCTCTCCTGGTTTATATCAGTAGGAACGGCATAATAACACTACACAATATCCCTGACTGCTCTCCTGGTTTACATCAGTAGGAACGGCATAATAACACTACACAATATCCCTGACTGCTATCCTGGTTTATATCAGTAGGAACGGCATAATAATAATACTACACAATATCTCTGACTGCTCTCCGGGTTTATATCAGTAGGAACGGCATAATAATTATACTACACAATATCTCTGACTGCTCTCCTGGTTTATATCTGTAGGAACGGTATAATAATACTACACAATATCCCTGACTGCTCTCCTGGTTTATATCAGTAGGAACGGTATAATAATACTACACAATATCCCTGGCTGCTCTCCTGGTTTATATCAGTAGGAACGGCATAATAACACTACACAATATCCCTGACTGCTCTCCTGGTTTATATCAGTAGGAACGGCATAATAATACAACTACACAATATCCCTGACTGCTCTCCTGATTTATATCAGTAGGAACGGCATAATAATACTACACAATATCCCTGGCTGCTATCCTGGTTTATATCAGTAGGAACGGCATAATAATACAACTACACAATATCCCTGACTGCTCTCCTGGTTTATATCAGTAGGAACGGCATAATAATACTACACAATATCCCTGGCTGCTATCCTGGTTTATATCAGTAGGAACGGCATAATAATACTACACAATATCCCTGACTGCTATCCTGGTTTATATCAGTAGGAACGGCATAATAATACTACACAATATCCCTGACTGCTATCCTGGTTTATATTAGGGATGTGCAGGCTCGGATAGGTTCGAGTTTGCACGTGGAGTTCGGATTTTTCCCTCCAAAAAAACGGAACTCAGAACGAGGCAAAACGTCATCTTACATGGACGAACATCATCATTCCTGGTCTTTTGTCCAGGAATGATGATGTTCGTCCATGTAAGATGACGTTTTGCCTCGTTCTGAGTTCCGTTTTTTTGGAGGGAAAAATCCGAACTCCACGTGCAAACTCGAACCTATCCGAGCCTGCACATCCCTAGTTTATATCAGTAGGAACGGTATAATAATACTACACAATATCCCTGACTGCTATCCTGGTTTATATCAGTAGGAACGGCATAATAATACTACACAATATCCCTGGCTGCTATCCTGGTTTATATCAGTAGGAACGGCATAATAATACTACACAATATCCCTGACTGCTATCCTGGTTTATATCAGTAGGAACGGTATAATAATACTACACAATATCCCTGACTGCTCTCCTGGTTTATATCAGTAGGAATGGTATAATAATACTACACAATATCCCTGACTGCTCTCCTGGTTTATATCTGTAGGAACGGTATAATAATACTACACAATATCTCTGACTGCTCTCCTGGTTTATATCAGTAGGAACGGCATAATAATAATACTACACAATATCTCTGACTGCTCTCCTGGTTTATATCAGTAGGAACGGTATAATAATACTACTACACAATATCCCTGACTGCTCTCCTGGTTTATATCAGTAGGAACGGTATAATAATACTACACAATATCCCTGACTACTCTCCTGGTTTATATCAGTAGGAACGGTATAATAATACTACACAATATCCCTGACTGCTCTCCTGGTTTATATCAGTAGGAACGGTATAATAATACTACACAATATCCCTGACTGCTCTCCTGGTTTATATCAGTAGGAACGGCATAATAACACTACACAATATCCCTGACTGCTATCCTGGTTTATATCAGTAGGAACGGCATAATAATACTACACAATATCTCTGACTGCTCTCCGGGTTTATATCAGTAGGAACGGTATAATAATACTACTACACAATATCCCTGACTGCTCTCCTGGTTTATATCTGTAGGAATGGTATAATAATACTACACAATATCCCTGACTACTCTCCTGGTTTATATCTGTAGGAATGGTATAATAATACTACACAATATCCGTGACTACTCTCCTGGTTTATATCTGTAGGAATGGTATAATAATAATACTACACAATATCCCTGACTGCTCTCCAGGTTTATATCAGTAGGAACGGCATAATAATACTACTACACAATATCCCTGACTGCTCTCCTGGTTTATATCAGTAGGAACGGTATAATAATACTACTACACAATATCCCTGACTGCTCTCCTGGTTTATATCAGTAGGAACGGCATAATAACACTACACAATATCCCTGACTGCTCTCCTGGTTTATATCAGTAGGAACGGTATAATAATACTACTACACAATATCCCTGACTGCTCTCCTGGTTTATATCAGTAGGAACGGCATAATAATACTACACAATATCTCTGACTGCTTTCCTGGTTTATATCTGTAGGAACGGCATAATAATACTACACAATATCCCTGACTGCTATCCTGGTTTATATCAGTAGGAACGGTATAATAATACTACTACACAATATCCCTGACTGCTCTCCTGGTTTATATCTGTAGGAACGGCATAATAATACTACACAATATCTCTGACTGCTCTCCTGGTTTATATCAGTAGGAACGGTATAATAACACTACACAATATCCCTGACTGCTCTCTTGGTTTATATCAGTAGGAACGGTATAATAATACTACACAACAATATCCCTGACTGCTCTCCGGGTTTATATCAGTAGGAATGGCATAATAATAATACTACACAATATCTCTGACTGCTCTCCTGGTTTATATCTGTAGGAACGGCATAATAATACTACACAATATCCCTGACTGCTATCCTGGTTTATATCAGTAGGAATGGTATAATAATACTACACAATATCCCTGACTACTCTCCTGGTTTATATCTGTAGGAATGGTATAATAATACTACACAATATCCCTGACTACTCTCCTAGTTTATATCTGTAGGAATGGTATAATAATAATACTACACAATATCCCTGACTGCTCTCCTGGTTTATATCTGTAGGAATGGTATAATAATACTACACAATATCCCTGACTGCTCTCCTGGTATATATCAGTAGGAACGGTATAATAATACTACACAATATCCCTGACTGCTCTCCGGGTTTATATCAGTAGGAACGGCATAATAATACTACACAATATCCCTGGCTGCTATCCTGGTTTATATCAGTAGGAACAGCATAATAATACTACACAATATCCCTGACTGCTATCCTGGTTTATATCAGTAGGAACGGCATAATAATACTACACAATATCCCTGACTGCTCTCCTGGTTTATATCAGTAGGAACGGTATAATAATAATACTACACAATATCCCTGACTGCTCTCCTGGTATATATCAGTAGGAACGGTATAATAATACTACTACACAATATCCCTGACTGCACTCCTTGTTTATATCAGTAGGAACGGTATAATACTACTACACAATATCCCTGACTGCTCTCCTGGTTTATATCAGTAGGAACGGTATAATAATACTACACAATATCCCTGACTGCTCTCCTGGTTTATATCAGTAGGAACGGTATAATAATAATACTACACAATATCCCTGGCTGCTATCCTGGTTTATATCAGTAGGAACGGCATAATAATACTACACAATATCCCTGACTGCTATCCTGGTTTATATCAGTAGGAACGGCATAATAATACTACACAATATCCCTGACTGCTATCCTGGTTTATATCAGTAGGAACGGTATAATAATACTACACAATATCCCTGACTGCTCTCCTGGTTTATATCAGTAGGAATGGTATATTAATACTACACAATATCCCTGACTGCTCTCCTGGTTTATATCTGTAGGAACGGTATAATAATACTACACAATATCCCTGACTGCTATCCTGGTTTATATCAGTAGGAACGGTATAATAATACTACACAATATCTCTGACTGCTCTCCTGGTTTATATCAGTAGGAACGGCATAATAATACTACACAATATCCCTGGCTGCTATCCTGGTTTATATCAGTAGGAACGGCATAATAATACTACACAATATCCCTGACTGCTCTCCTGGTTTATATCAGTAGGAACGGTATAATAATACTACACAATATCTCTGACTGCTCTCCTGGTTTATATCAGTAGGAACGGCATAATAATACTACACAATATCCCTGGCTGCTATCCTGGTTTATATCAGTAGGAACGGCATAATAATACTACACAATATCCCTGACTGCTATCCTGGTTTATATCAGTAGGAACGGCATAATAATACTACACAATATCCCTGACTGCTATCCTGGTTTATATCAGTAGGAACGGTATAATAATACTACACAATATCCCTGACTGCTCTCCTGGTTTATATCAGTAGGAACGGTATAATAATACTACACAATATCCCTGACTGCTCCCCTGGTTTATATCTGTAGGAACGGTATAATAATACTACACAATATCCCTGACTGCTCTCCTGGTTTATATCAGTAGGAACGGTATAATAATACTACACAATATCCCTGGCTGCTCTCCTGGTTTATATCAGTAGGAACGGTATAATAATACTACACAATATCCCTGGCTGCTCTCCTGGTTTATATCAGTAGGAACGGTATAATAATACTACACAATATCCCTGACTGCTCTCCTGGTTTATATCAGTAGGAACGGCATAATAATACTACTACACAATATCCCTGACTGCTATCCTGGTTTACATCAGTAGGAACGGCATAATAACACTACACAATATCCCTGACTGCTATCCTGGTTTATATCAGTAGGAACGGCATAATAATAATACTACACAATATTTCTGACTGCTCTCCGGGTTTATATCAGTAGGAACGGCATAATAATAATACTACACAATATCTCTGACTGCTCTCCTGGTTTATATCTGTAGGAACGGCATAATAATACTACACAATATCCCTGACTGCTATCCTGGTTTATATCAGTAGGAACGGTATAATAATACTACACAATATCTCTGACTGCTCTCCTGGTTTATATCAGTAGGAACGGCATAATAATACTACACAATATCCCTGGCTGCTCTCCTGGTTTATATCAGTAGGAACGGCATAATAATACTACACAATATCCCTGACTGCTCTCCTGGTTTATATCAGTAGGAACGGCATAATAATACTACACAATATCCCTGACTGCTATCCTGGTTTATATCAGTAGGAACGGTATAATAATACTACACAATATCCCTGACTGCTCTCCTGGTTTATATCAGTAGGAATGGTATAATAATACTACACAATATCCCTGACTGCTCTCCTGGTTTATATCTGTAGGAACGGTATAATAATACTACACAATATCCCTGACTGCTATCCTGGTTTATATCAGTAGGAACGGTATAATAATACTACACAATATCTCTGACTGCTCTCCTGGTTTATATCAGTAGGAACGGCATAATAATACTACACAATATCCCTGGCTGCTATCCTGGTTTATATCAGTAGGAACGGCATAATAATACTACACAATATCCCTGACTGCTATCCTGGTTTATATCAGTAGGAACGGCATAATAATACTACACAATATCCCTGACTGCTATCCTGGTTTATATCAGTAGGAACGGTATAATAATACTACACAATATCCCTGACTGCTCTCCTGGTTTATATCAGTAGGAATGGTATAATAATACTACACAATATCCCTGACTGCTCTCCTGGTTTATATCTGTAGGAATGGTATAATAATACTACACAATATCCCTGACTGCTCTCCTGGTTTATATCAGTAGGAACGGTATAATAATACTACACAATATCCCTGGCTGCTCTCCTGGTTTATATCAGTAGGAACGGTATAATAATACTACACAATATCCCTGGCTGCTCTCCTGGTTTATATCAGTAGGAACGGTATAATAATACTACACAATATCCCTGACTGTTCTCCTGGTTTATATCAGTAGGAACGGCATAATAATACTACTACACAATATCCCTGACTGCTCTCCTGGTTTATATCAGTAGGAACGGCATAATAATACTACACAATATCCCTGACTACTCTCCTGGTTTATATCAGTAGGAACGGCATAATAATACTACACAATATCCCTGACTACTCTCCTGGTTTATATCAGTAGGAACGGTATAATAATACTACACAATATCCCTGACTACTCTCCTGGTTTATATCAGTAGGAACGGTATAATACTACACAATATCCCTGACTGCTCTCCTGGTTTATATCAGTAGGAACGGTATAATAATACTACACAATATCCCTGACTGCTCTCCTGGTTTATATCAGTAGGAACGGCATAATAACACTACACAATATCCCTGACTGCTCTCCTGGTTTACATCAGTAGGAACGGCATAATAACACTACACAATATCCCTGACTGCTATCCTGGTTTATATCAGTAGGAACGGCATAATAATAATACTACACAATATCTCTGACTGCTCTCCGGGTTTATATCAGTAGGAACGGCATAATAATAATACTACACAATATCTCTGACTGCTCTCCTGGTTTATATCTGTAGGAACGGTATAATAATACTACACAATATCCCTGACTGCTCTCCTGGTTTATATCAGTAGGAACGGTATAATAATACTACACAATATCCCTGGCTGCTCTCCTGGTTTATATCAGTA
Organism: Taudactylus pleione; assembly: GCA_031769625.1. Taxonomy (NCBI): domain Eukaryota; kingdom Metazoa; phylum Chordata; class Amphibia; order Anura; family Myobatrachidae; genus Taudactylus; species Taudactylus pleione. The sequence goes on along the minus strand of JAUIMM010001037.1, from coordinate 917,214 downwards.
GGAACGGTATAATAATACTACACAATATCCCTGGCTGCTCTCCTGGTTTATATCAGTAGGAACGGTATAATATTACTACACAATATCCCTGACTGCTCTCCTGGTTTATATCAGTAGGAACGGCATAATAATACTACTACACAATATCACTGTCTGCTCTCCTGGTTTATATCAGTAGGAACGGCATAATAATACTACACAATATCCCTGACTACTCTCCCGGTTTATATCAGTAGGAACGGCATAATAATACTACACAATATCCCTGACTACTCTCCTGGTTTATATCAGTAGGAACGGTATAATAATACTACACAATATCCCTGACTGCTCTCCTGGTTTATATCAGTAGGAACGGTATAATACTACACAATATCCCTGACTGCTCTCCTGGTTTATATCAGTAGGAACGGCATAATAACACTACACAATATCCCTGACTGCTCTCCTGGTTTATATCAGTAGGAACGGCATAATAATACAACTACACAATATCCCTGACTGCTCTCCTGGTTTATATCAGTAGGAACGGCATAATAATACTACACAATATCCCTGGCTGCTATCCTGGTTTATATCAGTAGGAACGGCATAATAATACTACACAATATCCCTGACTGCTATCCTGGTTTATATCAGTAGGAACGGCATAATAATACTACACAATATCCCTGACTGCTATCCTGGTTTATATCAGTAGGAACGGTATAATAATACTACACAATATCTCTGACTGCTCTCCTGGTTTATATCAGTAGGAACGGCATAATAATACTACACAATATCCCTGACTGCTATCCTGGTTTATATCAGTAGGAACGGTATAATAATACTACACAATATCTCTGACTGCTCTCCTGGTTTATATCAGTAGGAACGGTATAATAATAATACTACACAATATCCCTGACTGCTCTCCTGGTTTATATCTGTAGGAATGGTATAATAATAATACTACACAATATCCCTGACTGCTCTCCTGGTTTATATCTGTAGGAATGGTATAATAATAATACTACACAATATCCCTGACTGCTCTCCTGGTTTATATCAGTAGGAACGGCATAATAATACTACACAATATCCCTGACTGCTCTCCTGGTTTATATCAGTAGGAACGGCATAATAATACTACACAATATCCCTGACTGCCCTGATGGTTTATATCAGTAGGAACGGCATAATAATACTACACAATATCCCTGACTGCTCTCCTGGTTTATATCAGTAGGAACGGTATAATACTACTACACAATATCTCTGACTGCTCTCCTGGTTTATATCAGTAGGAACGGTATAATAATACTACACAATATCCCGGCCTGCTCTCCTGGTTTATATCAGTAGGAACGGTATAATAATAATACTACACAATATCCCTGACTGCTCTCCTGGTATATATCAGTAGGAACGGCATAATAATAATACTACACAATATCCCTGACTGCTCTCCTGGTTTATATCAGTAGGAACGGTATAATAATACTACACAATATCCCTGACTGCTATCCTGGTTTATATCAGTAGGAACGGTATAATAATACTACACAATATCCCGGCCTGCTCTCCTGGTTTATATCAGTAGGAACAGTATAATAATAATACTACACAATATCCCGGCCTGCTCTCCTGGTTTATATCAGTAGGAACGGTATAATAATAATACTACACAATATCCCTGACTGCTCTCCTGGTTTATATCAGTAGGAATGGCATAATAATACTACACAATATCCCTGACTGCTCTCCTGGTTTATATCAGTAGGAACGGCATAATAATACTACACAATATCCCTGACTGCTCTCCTAGTTTATATCAGTAGGAACGGCATAAAAATACTACACAATATCCCTGACTGCTCTCCTGGTTTATATCAGTAGGAACGGCATAATAATACTACACAATATCCCTGTCTGCTCTCCTAGTATATATCAGTAGGAACGGCATAATAATAATACTACACAATATCCCTGACTGCTCTCCTGGTTTATATCAGTAGGAACGGTATAATACTACTACACAATATCCCTGACTGCTCTCCTGGTTTATATCAGTAGGAACGGTGTAATACTACACAATATCCCTGACTGCTCTCCTGGTTTATATCAGTAGGAACGGTATAATAATAATACTACACAATATCCCTGACTGCTCTCCTGGTATATATCAGTAGGAACGGTATAATAATACTACTACACAATATCCCTGACTGCACTCCTGGTTTATATCAGTAGGAACGGTATAATACTACTACACAATATCCCTGACTGCTCTCCTGGTTTATATCAGTAGGAACGGTATAATAATACTACTACACAATATCCCTGACTGCTCTCCTGGTTTATATCAGTAGGAACGGTATAATAATAATACTACACAATATCCCTGACTGCTCTCCTGGTATATATCAGTAGGAACGGCATAATAATAATACTACACAATATCCCTGACTGCTCTCCTGGTTTATATCAGTAGGAACGGTATAATAATACTACACAATATCCCTGACTGCTATCCTGGTTTATATCAGTAGGAACGGTATAATAATACTACACAATATCCCTGACTGCTCTCCTGGTTTATATCAGTAGGAATGGTATAATAATACTACACAATATCCCTGACTGCTCTCCTGGTTTATATCAGTAGGAACGGCATAATAATACTACACAATATCCCTGACTGCTCTCCAGGTTTATATCAGTAGGAACGGCATAATAATACTACACAATATCCCTGACTGCTATCCTGGTTTATATCAGTAGGAACGGTATAATAATACTACACAATATCTCTGACTGCTCTCCTGGTTTATATCAGTAGGAACGGTATAATAATAATACTACACAATATCCCTGACAGCTCTCCTGGTTTATATCTGTAGGAATGGTATAATAATAATACTACACAATATCCCTGACTGCTCTCCTGGTTTATATCTGTAGGAATGGTATAATAATAATACTACACAATATCCCTGACTGCTCTCCTGGTTTATATCAGTAGGAACGGCATAATAATACTACACAATATCCCTGACTGCTCTCCTGGTTTATATCAGTAGGAACGGCATAATAATACTACACAATATCCCTGACTGCCCTGATGGTTTATATCAGTAGGAACGGCATAATAATACTACACAATATCCCTGACTGCTCTCCTGGTTTATATCAGTAGGAACGGTATAATACTACTACACAATATCTCTGACTGCTCTCCTGGTTTATATCAGTAGGAACGGTATAATAATACTACACAATATCCCGGCCTGCTCTCCTGGTTTATATCAGTAGGAACGGTATAATAATAATACTACACAATATCCCGGCCTGCTCTCCTGGTTTATATCAGTAGGAACGGTATAATAATAATACTACACAATATCCCTGACTGCTCTCCTGGTTTATATCAGTAGGAATGGCATAATAATACTACACAATATCCCTGACTGCTCTCCTGGTTTATATCAGTAGGAACGGCATAATAATACTACACAATATCCCTGACTGCTCTCCTAGTTTATATCAGTAGGAACGGCATAAAAATACTACACAATATCCCTGACTGCTCTCCTGGTTTATATCAGTAGGAACGGCATAATAATACTACACAATATCCCTGTCTGCTCTCCTAGTATATATCAGTAGGAACGGCATAATAATAATACTACACAATATCCCTGACTGCTCTCCTGGTTTATATCAGTAGGAACGGTATAATACTACTACACAATATCCCTGACTGCTCTCCTGGTTTATATCAGTAGGAACGGTGTAATACTACACAATATCCCTGACTGCTCTCCTGGTTTATATCAGTAGGAACGGTATAATAATAATACTACACAATATCCCTGACTGCTCTCCTGGTATATATCAGTAGGAACGGTATAATAATACTACTACACAATATCCCTGACTGCACTCCTGGTTTATATCAGTAGGAACGGTATAATAATACTACTACACAATATCCCTGACTGCTCTCCTGGTTTATATCAGTAGGAACGGTATAATAATAATACTACACAATATCACTGACTGCTCTCCTGGTATATATCAGTAGGAACGGCATAATAATACTACACAATATCCCTGACTGCCCTGATGGTTTATATCAGTAGGAACGGCATAATAATACTACACAATATCCCTGACTGCTCTCCTGGTTTATATCAGTAGGAACGGTATAATACTACTACACAATATCTCTGACTGCTCTCCTGGTTTATATCAGTAGGAACGGTATAATAATACTACACAATATCCCGGCCTGCTCTCCTGGTTTATATCAGTAGGAACGGTATAATAATAATACTACACAATATCCCGGCCTGCTCTCCTGGTTTATATCAGTAGGAACGGTATAATAATAATACTACACAATATCCCTGACTGCTCTCCTGGTTTATATCAGTAGGAATGGCATAATAATACTACACAATATCCCTGACTGCTCTCCTGGTTTATATCAGTAGGAACGGCATAATAATACTACACAATATCCCTGACTGCTCTCCTAGTTTATATCAGTAGGAACGGCATAAAAATACTACACAATATCCCTGACTGCTCTCCTGGTTTATATCAGTAGGAACGGCATAATAATACTACACAATATCCCTGTCTGCTCTCCTAGTATATATCAGTAGGAACGGCATAATAATAATACTACACAATATCCCTGACTGCTCTCCTGGTTTATATCAGTAGGAACGGTATAATACTACTACACAATATCCCTGACTGCTCTCCTGGTTTATATCAGTAGGAACGGTGTAATACTACACAATATCCCTGACTGCTCTCCTGGTTTATATCAGTAGGAACGGTATAATAATAATACTACACAATATCCCTGACTGCTCTCCTGGTATATATCAGTAGGAACGGTATAATAATACTACTACACAATATCCCTGACTGCACTCCTGGTTTATATCAGTAGGAACGGTATAATAATACTACTACACAATATCCCTGACTGCTCTCCTGGTTTATATCAGTAGGAACGGTATAATAATAATACTACACAATATCACTGACTGCTCTCCTGGTATATATCAGTAGGAACGGCATAATAATAATACTACAAAATATCCCTGACTGCTCTCCTGGTTTATATCAGTAGGAACGGTATAATAATACTACACAATATCCCTGACTGCTCTCCTGGTTTATATCAGTAGGAACGGTATAATAATACTACACAATATCCCTGGCTGCTCTCCTGGTTTATATCAGTAGGAACGGTATAATAATACTACACAATATCCCTGACTGCTATCCTGGTTTATATCAGTAGGAACGGCATAATAATAATACTACACAATATCTCTGACTGCTCTCCTGGTTTATATCTGTAGGAACGGTATAATAATACTACACAATATCCCTGACTGCTCTCCTGGTTTATATCAGTAGGAACGGTATAATAATACTACACAATATCCCTGGCTGCTCTCCTGGTTTATATCAGTAGGAACGGTATAATAATACTACACAATATCCCTGGCTGCTCTCCTGGTTTATTTCAGTAGGAACGGTATAATAATACTACACAATATCCCTGACTGCTCTCCTGGTTTATATCAGTAGGAACGGCATAATAATACTACTACACAATATCCCTGACTGCTCTCCTGGTTTATATCAGTAGGAACGGCATAATAATACTACACAATATCCCTGACTACTCTCCTGGTTTATATCAGTAGGAACGGCATAATAATACTACACAATATCCCTGACTACTCTCCTGGTTTATATCAGTAGGAACGGTATAATAATACTACACAATATCCCTGACTACTCTCCTGGTTTATATCAGTAGGAACGGTATAATACTACACAATATCCCTGACTGCTCTCCTGGTTTATATCAGTAGGAACGGTATAATAATACTACACAATATCCCTGACTGCTCTCCTGGTTTATATCAGTAGGAACGGCATAATAACACTACACAATATCCCTGACTGCTCTCCTGGTTTACATCAGTAGGAACGGCATAATAACACTACACAATATCCCTGACTGCTATCCTGGTTTATATCAGTAGGAACGGCATAATAATAATACTACACAATATCTCTGACTGCTCTCCGGGTTTATATCAGTAGGAACGGCATAATAATTATACTACACAATATCTCTGACTGCTCTCCTGGTTTATATCTGTAGGAACGGTATAATAATACTACACAATATCCCTGACTGCTCTCCTGGTTTATATCAGTAGGAACGGTATAATAATACTACACAATATCCCTGGCTGCTCTCCTGGTTTATATCAGTAGGAACGGCATAATAACACTACACAATATCCCTGACTGCTCTCCTGGTTTATATCAGTAGGAACGGCATAATAATACAACTACACAATATCCCTGACTGCTCTCCTGGTTTATATCAGTAGGAACGGCATAATAATACTACACAATATCCCTGGCTGCTATCCTGGTTTATATCAGTAGGAACGGCATAATAATACAACTACACAATATCCCTGACTGCTCTCCTGGTTTATATCAGTAGGAACGGCATAATAATACTACACAATATCCCTGGCTGCTATCCTGGTTTATATCAGTAGGAACGGCATAATAATACTACACAATATCCCTGACTGCTATCCTGGTTTATATCAGTAGGAACGGCATAATAATACTACACAATATCCCTGACTGCTATCCTGGTTTATATTAGGGATGTGCAGGCTCGGATAGGTTCGAGTTTGCACGTGGAGTTCGGATTTTTCCCTCCAAAAAAACGGAACTCAGAACGAGGCAAAACGTCATCTTACATGGACGAACATCATCATTCCTGGTCTTTTGTCCAGGAATGATGATGTTCGTCCATGTAAGATGACGTTTTGCCTCGTTCTGAGTTCCGTTTTTTTGGAGGGAAAAATCCGAACTCCACGTGCAAACTCGAACCTATCCGAGCCTGCACATCCCTAGTTTATATCAGTAGGAACGGTATAATAATACTACACAATATCCCTGACTGCTATCCTGGTTTATATCAGTAGGAACGGCATAATAATACTACACAATATCCCTGGCTGCTATCCTGGTTTATATCAGTAGGAACGGCATAATAATACTACACAATATCCCTGACTGCTATCCTGGTTTATATCAGTAGGAACGGTATAATAATACTACACAATATCCCTGACTGCTCTCCTGGTTTATATCAGTAGGAATGGTATAATAATACTACACAATATCCCTGACTGCTCTCCTGGTTTATATCTGTAGGAACGGTATAATAATACTACACAATATCTCTGACTGCTCTCCTGGTTTATATCAGTAGGAACGGCATAATAATAATACTACACAATATCTCTGACTGCTCTCCTGGTTTATATCAGTAGGAACGGTATAATAATACTACTACACAATATCCCTGACTGCTCTCCTGGTTTATATCAGTAGGAACGGTATAATAATACTACACAATATCCCTGACTACTCTCCTGGTTTATATCAGTAGGAACGGTATAATAATACTACACAATATCCCTGACTGCTCTCCTGGTTTATATCAGTAGGAACGGTATAATAATACTACACAATATCCCTGACTGCTCTCCTGGTTTATATCAGTAGGAACGGCATAATAACACTACACAATATCCCTGACTGCTATCCTGGTTTATATCAGTAGGAACGGCATAATAATACTACACAATATCTCTGACTGCTCTCCGGGTTTATATCAGTAGGAACGGTATAATAATACTACTACACAATATCCCTGACTGCTCTCCTGGTTTATATCTGTAGGAATGGTATAATAATACTACACAATATCCCTGACTACTCTCCTGGTTTATATCTGTAGGAATGGTATAATAATACTACACAATATCCGTGACTACTCTCCTGGTTTATATCTGTAGGAATGGTATAATAATAATACTACACAATATCCCTGACTGCTCTCCTGGTTTATATCAGTAGGAACGGCATAATAATACTACTACACAATATCCCTGACTGCTCTCCTGGTTTATATCAGTAGGAACGGTATAATAATACTACTACACAATATCCCTGACTGCTCTCCTGGTTTATATCAGTAGGAACGGCATAATAACACTACACAATATCCCTGACTGCTCTCCTGGTTTATATCAGTAGGAACGGTATAATAATACTACTACACAATATCCCTGACTGCTCTCCTGGTTTATATCAGTAGGAACGGCATAATAATACTACACAATATCTCTGACTGCTTTCCTGGTTTATATCTGTAGGAACGGCATAATAATACTACACAATATCCCTGACTGCTATCCTGGTTTATATCAGTAGGAACGGTATAATAATACTACTACACAATATCCCTGACTGCTCTCCTGGTTTATATCTGTAGGAACGGCATAATAATACTACACAATATCTCTGACTGCTCTCCTGGTTTATATCAGTAGGAACGGTATAATAACACTACACAATATCCCTGACTGCTCTCTTGGTTTATATCAGTAGGAACGGTATAATAATACTACACAACAATATCCCTGACTGCTCTCCGGGTTTATATCAGTAGGAATGGCATAATAATAATACTACACAATATCTCTGACTGCTCTCCTGGTTTATATCTGTAGGAACGGCATAATAATACTACACAATATCCCTGACTGCTATCCTGGTTTATATCAGTAGGAATGGTATAATAATACTACACAATATCCCTGACTACTCTCCTGGTTTATATCTGTAGGAATGGTATAATAATACTACACAATATCCCTGACTACTCTCCTAGTTTATATCTGTAGGAATGGTATAATAATAATACTACACAATATCCCTGACTGCTCTCCTGGTTTATATCTGTAGGAATGGTATAATAATACTACACAATATCCCTGACTGCTCTCCTGGTATATATCAGTAGGAACGGTATAATAATACTACACAATATCCCTGACTGCTCTCCGGGTTTATATCAGTAGGAACGGCATAATAATACTACACAATATCCCTGGCTGCTATCCTGGTTTATATCAGTAGGAACAGCATAATAATACTACACAATATCCCTGACTGCTATCCTGGTTTATATCAGTAGGAACGGCATAATAATACTACACAATATCCCTGACTGCTCTCCTGGTTTATATCAGTAGGAACGGTATAATAATAATACTACACAATATCCCTGACTGCTCTCCTGGTATATATCAGTAGGAACGGTATAATAATACTACTACACAATATCCCTGACTGCACTCCTTGTTTATATCAGTAGGAACGGTATAATACTACTACACAATATCCCTGACTGCTCTCCTGGTTTATATCAGTAGGAACGGTATAATAATACTACTACACAATATCCCTGACTGCTCTCCTGGTTTATATCAGTAGGAACGGTATAATAATACTACACAATATCCCTGACTACTCTCCTGGTTTATATCAGTAGGAACGGTATAATAATACTACACAATATCCCTGACTGCTCTCCTGGTTTATATCAGTAGGAACGGTATAATAATACTACACAATATCCCTGACTGCTCTCCTGGTTTATATCAGTAGGAACGGCATAATAACACTACACAATATCCCTGACTGCTATCCTGGTTTATATCAGTAGGAACGGCATAATAATACTACACAATATCTCTGACTGCTCTCCGGGTTTATATCAGTAGGAACGGTATAATAATACTACTACACAATATCCCTGACTGCTCTCCTGGTTTATATCTGTAGGAATGGTATAATAATACTACACAATATCCCTGACTACTCTCCTGGTTTATATCTGTAGGAATGGTATAATAATACTACACAATATCCGTGACTACTCTCCTGGTTTATATCTGTAGGAATGGTATAATAATAATACTACACAATATCCCTGACTGCTCTCCTGGTTTATATCAGTAGGAACGGCATAATAATACTACTACACAATATCCCTGACTGCTCTCCTGGTTTATATCAGTAGGAACGGTATAATAATACTACTACACAATATCCCTGACTGCTCTCCTGGTTTATATCAGTAGGAACGGCATAATAACACTACACAATATCCCTGACTGCTCTCCTGGTTTATATCAGTAGGAACGGTATAATAATACTACTACACAATATCCCTGACTGCTCTCCTGGTTTATATCAGTAGGAACGGCATAATAATACTACACAATATCTCTGGCTGCTTTCCTGGTTTATATCTGTAGGAACGGCATAATAATACTACACAATATCCCTGACTGCTATCCTGGTTTATATCAGTAGGAACGGTATAATAATACTACTACACAATATCCCTGACTGCTCTCCTGGTTTATATCTGTAGGAACGGCATAATAATACTACACAATATCTCTGACTGCTCTCCTGGTTTATATCAGTAGGAACGGTATAATAACACTACACAATATCCCTGACTGCTCTCTTAGTTTATATCAGTAGGAACGGTATAATAATACTACACAACAATATCCCTGACTGCTCTCCGGGTTTATATCAGTAGGAATGGCATAATAATAATACTACACAATATCTCTGACTGCTCTCCTGGTTTATATCTGTAGGAACGGCATAATAATACTACACAATATCCCTGACTGCTATCCTGGTTTATATCAGTAGGAATGGTATAATAATACTACACAATATCCCTGACTACTCTCCTGGTTTATATCTGTAGGAATGGTATAATAATACTACACAATATCCCTGACTACTCACCTAGTTTATATCTGTAGGAATGGTATAATAATAATACTACACAATATCCCTGACTGCTCTCCTGGTTTATATCTGTAGGAATGGTATAATAATACTACACAATATCCCTGACTGCTCTCCTGGTATATATCAGTAGGAACGGTATAATAATACTACACAATATCCCTGACTGCTCTCCGGGTTTATATCAGTAGGAACGGTATAATAATACTACACAATATCCCTGACTGCTCTCCGGGTTTATATCAGTAGGAATGGCATAATAATACTACACAATATCTCTGACTGCTTTCCTGGTTTATATCTGTAGGAACGGCATAATAATACTACACAATATCCCTGACTGCTCTCCTGGTTTATATCAGTAGGAACGGTATAATAATACTACACAATATCCCTGGCTGCTCTCCTGGTTTATATCAGTAGGAACGGTATAATAATACTACACAATATCCCTGACTGCTATCCTGGTTTATATCAGTAGGAACGGCATAATAATAATACTACACAATATCTCTGACTGCTCTCCTGGTTTATATCTGTAGGAACGGTATAATAATACTACACAATATCCCTGACTGCTCTCCTGGTTTATATCAGTAGGAACGGTATAATAATACTACACAATATCCCTGGCTGCTCTCCTGGTTTATATCAGTAGGAACGGTATAATAATACTACACAATATCCCTGGCTGCTCTCCTGGTTTATTTCAGTAGGAACGGTATAATAATACTACACAATATCCCTGACTGCTCTCCTGGTTTATATCAGTAGGAACGGCATAATAATACTACACAATATCCCTGACTGCTCTCCTGGTTTATATCAGTAGGAACGGTATAATAATAATACTACACAATATCCCTGACTGCTCTCCTGGTATATATCAGTAGGAACGGTATAATAATACTACTACACAATATCCCTGACTGCACTCCATGTTTATATCAGTAGGAACGGTATACTACTACTACACAATATCCCTGACTGCTCTCCTGGTTTATATCAGTAGGAACGGTATAATAATACTACTACACAATATCCCTGACTGCTCTCCTGGTTTATATCAGTAGGAACGGTATAATAATACTACACAATATCCCTGACAACTCTCCTGGTTTATATCAGTAGGAACGGTATAATAATACTACACAATATCCCTGACTGCTCTCCTGGTTTATATCAGTAGGAACGGTATAATAATACTACACAATATCCCTGACTGCTCTCCTGGTTTATATCAGTAGGAACGGCATAATAACACTACACAATATCCCTGACTGCTATCCTGGTTTATATCAGTAGGAACGGCATAATAATACTACACAATATCTCTGACTGCTCTCCGGGTTTATATCAGTAGGAACGGTATAATAATACTACTACACAATATCCCTGACTGCTCTCCTGGTTTATATCTGTAGGAATGGTATAATAATACTACACAATATCCCTGACTACTCTCCTGGTTTATATCTGTAGGAATGGTATAATAATACTACACAATATCCGTGACTACTCTCCTGGTTTATATCTGTAGGAATGGTATAATAATAATACTACACAATATCCCTGACTGCTCTCCTGGTTTATATCAGTAGGAACGGCATAATAATACTACTACACAATATCCCTGACTGCTCTCCTGGTTTATATCAGTAGGAACGGTATAATAATACTACTACACAATATCCCTGACTGCTCTCCTGGTTTATATCAGTAGGAACGGCATAATAACACTACACAATATCCCTGACTGCTCTCCTGGTTTATATCAGTAGGAACGGTATAATAATACTACTACACAATATCCCTGACTGCTCTCCTGGTTTATATCAGTAGGAACGGCATAATAATACTACACAATATCTCTGACTGCTTTCCTGGTTTATATCTGTAGGAACGGCATAATAATACTACACAATATCACTGACTGCTATCCTGGTTTATATCAGTAGGAACGGTATAATAATACTACTACACAATATCCCTGACTGCTCTCCTGGTTTATATCTGTAGGAACGGCATAATAATACTACACAATATCTCTGACTGCTCTCCTGGTTTATATCAGTAGGAACGGTATAATAACACTACACAATATCCCTGACTGCTCTCTTAGTTTATATCAGTAGGAACGGTATAATAATACTACACAACAATATCCCTGACTGCTCTCCGGGTTTATATCAGTAGGAATGGCATAATAATAATACTACACAATATCTCTGACTGCTCTCCTGGTTTATATCTGTAGGAACGGCATAATAATACTACACAATATCCCTGACTGCTATCCTGGTTTATATCAGTAGGAATGGTATAATAATACTACACAATATCCCTGACTACTCTCCTGGTTTATATCTGTAGGAATGGTATAATAATACTACACAATATCCCTGACTACTCACCTAGTTTATATCTGTAGGAATGGTATAATAATAATACTACACAATATCCCTGACTGCTCTCCTGGTTTATATCTGTAGGAATGGTATAATAATACTACACAATATCCCTGACTGCTCTCCTGGTATATATCAGTAGGAACGGTATAATAATACTACACAATATCCCTGACTGCTCTCCGGGTTTATATCAGTAGGAACGGTATAATAATACTACACAATATCCCTGACTGCTCTCCGGGTTTATATCAGTAGGAATGGCATAATAATACTACACAATATCTCTGACTGCTTTCCTGGTTTATATCTGTAGGAACGGCATAATAATACTACACAATATCCCTGACTGCTCTCCTGGTTTATATCAGTAGGAACGGTATAATAATACTACACAATATCCCTGGCTGCTCTCCTGGTTTATATCAGTAGGAACGGTATAATAATACTACACAATATCCCTGACTGCTATCCTGGTTTATATCAGTAGGAACGGCATAATAATAATACTACACAATATCTCTGACTGCTCTCCTGGTTTATATCTGTAGGAACGGTATAATAATACTACACAATATCCCTGACTGCTCTCCTGGTTTATATCAGTAGGAACGGTATAATAATACTACACAATATCCCTGGCTGCTCTCCTGGTTTATATCAGTAGGAACGGTATAATAATACTACACAATATCCCTGGCTGCTCTCCTGGTTTATTTCAGTAGGAACGGTATAATAATACTACACAATATCCCTGACTGCTCTCCTGGTTTATATCAGTAGGAACGGCATAATAATACTACTACACAATATCCCTGACTGCTCTCCTGGTTTATATCAGTAGGAACGGCATAATAATACTACACAATATCCCTGACTACTCTCCTGGTTTATATCAGTAGGAACGGCATAATAATACTACACAATATCCCTGACTACTCTCCTGGTTTATATCAGTAGGAACGGTATAATAATACTACACAATATCCCTGACTACTCTCCTGGTTTATATCAGTAGGAACGGTATAATACTACACAATATCCCTGACTGCTCTCCTGGTTTATATCAGTAGGAACGGTATAATAATACTACACAATATCCCTGACTGCTCTCCTGGTTTATATCAGTAGGAACGGCATAATAACACTACACAATATCCCTGACTGCTCTCCTGGTTTACATCAGTAGGAACGGCATAATAACACTACACAATATCCCTGACTGCTATCCTGGTTTATATCAGTAGGAACGGCATAATAATAATACTACACAATATCTCTGACTGCTCTCCGGGTTTATATCAGTAGGAACGGCATAATAATAATACTACACAATATCTCTGACTGCTCTCCTGGTTTATATCTGTAGGAACGGTATAATAATACTACACAATATCCCTGACTGCTCTCCTGGTTTATATCAGTAGGAACGGTATAATAATACTACACAATATCCCTGGCTGCTCTCCTGGTTTATATCAGTAGGAACGGTATAATAATACTACACAATATCCCTGGCTGCTCTCCTGGTTTATTTCAGTAGGAACGGTATAATAATACTACACAATATCCCTGACTGCTCTCCTGGTTTATATCAGTAGGAACGGCATAATAATACTACTACACAATATCCCTGACTGCTCTCCTGGTTTATATCAGTAGGAACGGCATAATAATACTACACAATATCCCTGACTACTCTCCTGGTTTATATCAGTAGGAACGGCATAATAATACTACACAATATCCCTGACTACTCTCCTGGTTTATATCAGTAGGAACGGTATAATAATACTACACAATATCCCTGACTACTCTCCTGGTTTATATCAGTAGGAACGGTATAATACTACACAATATCCCTGACTGCTCTCCTGGTTTATATCAGTAGGAACGGTATAATAATACTACACAATATCCCTGACTGCTCTCCTGGTTTATATCAGTAGGAACGGCATAATAACACTACACAATATCCCTGACTGCTCTCCTGGTTTACATCAGTAGGAACGGCATAATAACACTACACAATATCCCTGACTGCTATCCTGGTTTATATCAGTAGGAACGGCATAATAATAATACTACACAATATCTCTGACTGCTCTCCGGGTTTATATCAGTAGGAACGGCATAATAATTATACTACACAATATCTCTGACTGCTCTCCTGGTTTATATCTGTAGGAACGGTATAATAATACTACACAATATCCCTGACTGCTCTCCTGGTTTATATCAGTAGGAACGGTATAATAATACTACACAATATCCCTGGCTGCTCTCCTGGTTTATATCAGTAGGAACGGCATAATAACACTACACAATATCCCTGACTGCTCTCCTGGTTTATATCAGTAGGAACGGCATAATAATACAACTACACAATATCCCTGACTGCTCTCCTGGTTTATATCAGTAGGAACGGCATAATAATACAACTACACAATATCCCTGACTGCTCTCCTGGTTTATATCAGTAGGAACGGCATAATAATACTACACAATATCCCTGGCTGCTATCCTGGTTTATATCAGTAGGAACGGCATAATAATACAACTACACAATATCCCTGACTGCTCTCCTGGTTTATATCAGTAGGAACGGCATAATAATACTACACAATATCCCTGGCTGCTATCCTGGTTTATATCAGTAGGAACGGCATAATAATACTACACAATATCCCTGACTGCTATCCTGGTTTATATCAGTAGGAACGGCATAATAATACTACACAATATCCCTGACTGCTATCCTGGTTTATATCAGTAGGAACGGTATAATAATACTACACAATATCCCTGACTGCTATCCTGGTTTATATCAGTAGGAACGGCATAATAATACTACACAATATCCCTGGCTGCTATCCTGGTTTATATCAGTAGGAACGGCATAATAATACTACACAATATCCCTGACTGCTATCCTGGTTTATATCAGTAGGAACGGTATAATAATACTACACAATATCCCTGACTGCTCTCCTGGTTTATATCAGTAGGAATGGTATAATAATACTACACAATATCCCTGACTGCTCTCCTGGTTTATATCAGTAGGAACGGTATAATAATACTACACAATATCCCTGGCTGCTCTCCTGGTTTATATCAGTAGGAACGGTATAATAATACTACACAATATCCCTGACTGCTATCCTGGTTTATATCAGTAGGAACGGCATAATAATAATACTACACAATATCTCTGACTGCTCTCCTGGTTTATATCTGTAGGAACGGTATAATAATACTACACAATATCCCTGACTGCTCTCCTGGTTTATATCAGTAGGAACGGTATAATAATACTACACAATATCCCTGGCTGCTCTCCTGGTTTATATCAGTAGGAACGGTATAATAATACTACACAATATCCCTGGCTGCTCTCCTGGTTTATTTCAGTAGGAACGGTATAATAATACTACACAATATCCCTGACTGCTCTCCTGGTTTATATCAGTAGGAACGGCATAATAATACTACTACACAATATCCCTGACTGCTCTCCTGGTTTATATCAGTAGGAACGGCATAATAATACTACACAATATCCCTGACTACTCTCCTGGTTTATATCAGTAGGAACGGCATAATAATACTACACAATATCCCTGACTACTCTCCTGGTTTATATCAGTAGGAACGGTATAATAATACTACACAATATCCCTGACTACTCTCCTGGTTTATATCAGTAGGAACGGTATAATACTACACAATATCCCTGACTGCTCTCCTGGTTTATATCAGTAGGAACGGTATAATAATACTACACAATATCCCTGACTGCTCTCCTGGTTTATATCAGTAGGAACGGCATAATAACACTACACAATATCCCTGACTGCTCTCCTGGTTTACATCAGTAGGAACGGCATAATAACACTACACAATATCCCTGACTGCTATCCTGGTTTATATCAGTAGGAACGGTATAATAATACTACACAATATCCCTGACTGCTCTCCTGGTTTATATCAGTAGGAATGGTATAATAATACTACACAATATCCCTGACTGCTCTCCTGGTTTATATCTGTAGGAACGGTATAATAATACTACACAATATCCCTGACTGCTATCCTGGTTTATATCAGTAGGAACGGTATAATAATACTACACAATATCTCTGACTGCTCTCCTGGTTTATATCAGTAGGAACGGCATAATAATAATACTACACAATATCTCTGACTGCTCTCCTGGTTTATATCAGTAGGAACGGTATAATAATACTACTACACAATATCCCTGACTGCTCTCCTGGTTTATATCAGTAGGAACGGTATAATAATACTACACAATATCCCTGACTACTCTCCTGGTTTATATCAGTAGGAACGGTATAATAATACTACACAATATCCCTGACTGCTCTCCTGGTTTATATCAGTAGGAACGGTATAATAATACTACACAATATCCCTGACTGCTCTCCTGGTTTATATCAGTAGGAACGGCATAATAACACTACACAATATCCCTGACTGCTATCCTGGTTTATATCAGTAGGAACGGCATAATAATACTACACAATATCTCTGACTGCTCTCCGGGTTTATATCAGTAGGAACGGTATAATAATACTACTACACAATATCCCTGACTGCTCTCCTGGTTTATATCTGTAGGAATGGTATAATAATACTACACAATATCCCTGACTACTCTCCTGGTTTATATCTGTAGGAATGGTATAATAATACTACACAATATCCGTGACTACTCTCCTGGTTTATATCTGTAGGAATGGTATAATAATAATACTACACAATATCCCTGACTGCTCTCCTGGTTTATATCAGTAGGAACGGCATAATAATACTACTACACAATATCCCTGACTGCTCTCCTGGTTTATATCAGTAGGAACGGTATAATAATACTACTACACAATATCCCTGACTGCTCTCCTGGTTTATATCAGTAGGAACGGCATAATAACACTACACAATATCCCTGACTGCTCTCCTGGTTTATATCAGTAGGAACGGTATAATAATACTACTACACAATATCCCTGACTGCTCTCCTGGTTTATATCAGTAGGAACGGCATAATAATACTACACAATATCTCTGACTGCTTTCCTGGTTTATATCTGTAGGAACGGCATAATAATACTACACAATATCCCTGACTGCTATCCTGGTTTATATCAGTAGGAACGGTATAATAATACTACTACACAATATCCCTGACTGCTCTCCTGGTTTATATCTGTAGGAACGGCATAATAATACTACACAATATCTCTGACTGCTCTCCTGGTTTATATCAGTAGGAACGGTATAATAACACTACACCATATCCCTGACTGCTCTCTTGGTTTATATCAGTAGGAACGGTATAATAATACTACACAACAATATCCCTGACTGCTCTCCGGGTTTATATCAGTAGGAATGGCATAATAATAATACTACACAATATCTCTGACTGCTCTCCTGGTTTATATCTGTAGGAACGGCATAATAATACTACACAATATCCCTGACTGCTATCCTGGTTTATATCAGTAGGAATGGTATAATAATACTACACAATATCCCTGACTACTCTCCTGGTTTATATCTGTAGGAATGGTATAATAATACTACACAATATCCCTGACTACTCTCCTAGTTTATATCTGTAGGAATGGTATAATAATAATACTACACAATATCCCTGACTGCTCTCCTGGTTTATATCTGTAGGAATGGTATAATAATACTACACAATATCCCTGACTGCTCTCCTGGTATATATCAGTAGGAACGGTATAATAATACTACACAATATCCCTGACTGCTCTCCGGGTTTATATCAGTAGGAACGGTATAATAATACTACACAATATCCCTGACTGCTCTCCGGGTTTATATCAGTAGGAATGGCATAATAATACTACACAATATCTCTGACTGCTTTCCTGGTTTATATCTGTAGGAACAGCATAATAATACTACACAATATCCCTGACTGCTCTCCTGGTTTATATCAGTAGGAACGGCATAATAATACTACACAATATCCCTGGCTGCTATCCTGGTTTATATCAGTAGGAACAGCATAATAATACTACACAATATCCCTGACTGCTATCCTGGTTTATATCAGTAGGAACGGCATAATAATACTACACAATATCCCTGACTGCTCTCCTGGTTTATATCAGTAGGAACGGTATAATAATAATACTACACAATATCCCTGACTGCTCTCCTGGTATATATCAGTAGGAACGGTATAATAATACTACTACACAATATCCCTGACTGCACTCCTTGTTTATATCAGTAGGAACGGTATAATACTACTACACAATATCCCTGACTGCTCTCCTGGTTTATATCAGTAGGAACGGTATAATAAAACTACTACACAATATCCCTGACTGCTCTCCTGGTTTATATCAGTAGGAACGGTATAATAATACTACACAATATCCCTGACTACTCTCCTGGTTTATATCAGTAGGAACGGTATAATAATACTACACAATATCCCTGACTGCTCTCCTGGTTTATATCAGTAGGAACGGTATAATAATACTACACAATATCCCTGACTGCTCTCCTGGTTTATATCAGTAGGAACGGCATAATAACACTACACAATATCCCTGACTGCTATCCTGGTTTATATCAGTAGGAACGGCATAATAATACTACACAATATCTCTGACTGCTCTCCGGGTTTATATCAGTAGGAACGGTATAATAATACTACTACACAATATCCCTGACTGCTCTCCTGGTTTATATCTGTAGGAATGGTATAATAATACTACACAATATCCCTGACTACTCTCCTGGTTTATATCTGTAGGAATGGTATAATAATACTACACAATATCCGTGACTACTCTCCTGGTTTATATCTGTAGGAATGGTATAATAATAATACTACACAATATCCCTGACTGCTCTCCTGGTTTATATCAGTAGGAACGGCATAATAATACTACTACACAATATCCCTGACTGCTCTCCTGGTTTATATCAGTAGGAACGGTATAATAATACTACTACACAATATCCCTGACTGCTCTCCTGGTTTATATCAGTAGGAACGGCATAATAACACTACACAATATCCCTGACTGCTCTCCTGGTTTATATCAGTAGGAACGGTATAATAATACTACTACACAATATCCCTGACTGCTCTCCTGGTTTATATCAGTAGGAACGGCATAATAATACTACACAATATCTCTGACTGCTTTCCTGGTTTATATCTGTAGGAACGGCATAATAATACTACACAATATCCCTGACTGCTATCCTGGTTTATATCAGTAGGAACGGTATAATAATACTACTACACAATATCCCTGACTGCTCTCCTGGTTTATATCTGTAGGAACGGCATAATAATACTACACAATATCTCTGACTGCTCTCCTGGTTTATATCAGTAGGAACGGTATAATAACACTACACAATATCCCTGACTGCTCTCTTAGTTTATATCAGTAGGAACGGTATAATAATACTACACAACAATATCCCTGACTGCTCTCCGGGTTTATATCAGTAGGAATGGCATAATAATAATACTACACAATATCTCTGACTGCTCTCCTGGTTTATATCTGTAGGAACGGCATAATAATACTACACAATATCCCTGACTGCTATCCTGGTTTATATCAGTAGGAATGGTATAATAATACTACACAATATCCCTGACTACTCTCCTGGTTTATATCTGTAGGAATGGTATAATAATACTACACAATATCCCTGACTACTCACCTAGTTTATATCTGTAGGAATGGTATAATAATAATACTACACAATATCCCTGACTGCTCTCCTGGTTTATATCTGTAGGAATGGTATAATAATACTACACAATATCCCTGACTGCTCTCCTGGTATATATCAGTAGGAACGGTATAATAATACTACACAATATCCCTGACTGCTCTCCGGGTTTATATCAGTAGGAACGGTATAATAATACTACACAATATCCCTGACTGCTCTCCGGGTTTATATCAGTAGGAATGGCATAATAATACTACACAATATCTCTGACTGCTTTCCTGGTTTATATCTGTAGGAACGGCATAATAATACTACACAATATCCCTGACTGCTCTCCTGGTTTATATCAGTAGGAACGGCATAATAATACTACACAATATCCCTGGCTGCTATCCTGGTTTATATCAGTAGGAACAGCATAATAATACTACACAATATCCCTGACTGCTATCCTGGTTTATATCAGTAGGAACGGCATAATAATACTACACAATATCCCTGACTGCTCTCCTGGTTTATATCAGTAGGAACGGTATAATAATAATACTACACAATATCCCTGACTGCTCTCCTGGTATATATCAGTAGGAACGGTATAATAATACTACTACACAATATCCCTGACTGCTCTCCTGGTTTATATCAGTAGGAACGGTATAATAATAATACTACACAATATCCCTGACTGCTCTCCTGGTATATATCAGTAGGAACGGCATAATAATAATACTACACAATATCCCTGACTGCTCTCCAGGTTTATATCAGTAGGAACGGTATAATAATACTACACAATATCCCTGACTGCTCTCCTGGTTTATATCAGATGGAACGGCATAATAATACTACACAATATCCCTGACTGCTCTCCTGGTTTATATCTGTAGGAACGGCATAATAATACTACACAATATCCCTGACTGCTCTCCTGGTTTATATCAGTAGGAACGGCATAATAATACTACTACACAATATCCCTGACTGCTCTCATGGTTTATATCAGTAGGAACGGTATAATAATACTACACAATATCCCTGACTGCTCTCCTGGTGTATATCAGTAGGAACGGTATAATAATACTACACAATATCCCTGACTGCTCTCCTGGTTTATATCAGTAGGAACGGCATATTACTACTACACAATATCCCTGACTGCTATCCTGGTTTATATCAGTAGGAACGGTATAATACTACTACACAATTTCCCTGACTGCTCTCCTGGTTTATATCAGTAGGAACGGCATAATACTACTACACAATATCCCTGACTGCTCTCCTGGTTTATATCAGTAGGAATGGTATAATAATAATACTACACAATATCCCTGACAGCTCTCCTGGTTTATATCAGTAGGAATGGTATAATAATACGACACAATATCCCTGACTGCTCTCCTGGTTTATATCAGTAGGAACAGCATAATAATACTACACAATATCCCTGACTGCTCTCCTGGTTTATATCAGTAGGAACGGCATAATAATACTACACAATATCCCTGACTGCTATCCTGGTTTATATCAGTAGGAACGGTATAATAATACTACACAATATCTCTGACTGCTCTCCTGGTTTATATCAGTAGGAACGGTATAATAATAATACTACAAAATATCCCTGACTGCTCTCCTGGTTTATATCTGTAGGAATGGTATAATAATAATACTACACAATATCCCTGACTGCTCTCCTGGTTTATATCAGTAGGAACGGCATAATAATACTACACAATATCCCTGACTGCTCTCCTGGTTTATATCAGTAGGAACGGCATAATAATACTACACAATATCCCTGACTGCCCTGATGGTTTATATCAGTAGGAACGGCATAATAATACTACACAATATCCCTGACTGCTCTCCTGGTTTATATCAGTAGGAACGGTATAATACTACTACACAATATCTCTGACTGCTCTCCTGGTTTATATCAGTAGGAACGGTATAATAATACTACACAATATCCCTGACTGCTCTCCTGGTTTATATCAGTAGGAACGGTATAATAATACTACACAATATCCCTGACTACTCTCCTGGTTTATATCAGTAGGAACGGTATAATACTACACAATATCCCTGACTGCTCTCCTGGTTTATATCAGTAGGAACGGTATAATAATACTACACAATATCCCTGACTGCTCTCCTGGTTTATATCAGTAGGAACGGCATAATAATACTACACAATATCCCTGACTGCTCTCCTGGTTTATATCAGTAGGAACGGTATAATAATACTACACAATATCCCTGACTGCTCTCCTGGTTTATATCAGTAGGAACGGCATAATAATACTACACAATATCCCTGACTGCTCTCCTGGTTTATATCAGTAGGAACGGTATAATAATACTACACAATATCCCTGACTGCTCTCCTGGTTTATATCAGTAGGAACGACATAATAATACTACACAATATCCCTGACTGCTCTCCTGGTTTATATCAGTAGGAACGGTATAATAATACTACACAATATCCCTGACTGCTCTCCTGGTTTATATCAGTAGGAACGGCATAATAATACTACACAATATCCCTGACTGCTCTCCTGGTTTATATCAGTAGGAAAGGTATAATAATACTACACAATATCCCTGACTGCTCTCCTGGTTTATATCAGTAGGAACGGTATAATAATACTACACAATATCCCTGACTGCTATCCTGGTTTATATCTGTAGGAACGGTATAATAATACTACACAATATCCCTGACTGCACTCCTGGTTTATATCAGTAGGAACGGTATAATAATACTACACAATTTCCCTGACTGCTCTCCTGGTTTATATCAGTAGGAACGGCATAATAACACTACACAATATCTCTGACTGCTCTCCTGGTTTATATCAGTAGGAACGGCATAATAATACTACACAATATCTCTGACTGCTCTCCGGGTTTATATCAGTAGGAACGGTATAATACTACTACACAATATCCCTGACTGCTCTCCTGGTTTATATCAGTAGGAACGGTATAATAATACTACACAATATCCCTGACTACTCTCCTGGTTTATATCAGTAGGAACGGTATAATACTACACAATATCCCTGACTGCTCTCCTGGTTTATATCAGTAGGAACGGTATAATAATACTACACAATATCCCTGACTGCTCTCCTGGTTTATATCAGTAGGAACGGCATAATAACACTACACAATATCCCTGACTGCTATCCTGGTTTATATCAGTAGGAACGGTATAATAATACTACTACACAATATCCCTGACTGCTCTCCTGGTTTATATCAGTAGGAACGGTATAATAATACTACACAATATCCCTGACTACTCTCCTGGTTTATATCAGTAGGAACGGTATAATAATACTACACAATATCCCTGACTGCTCTCCTGGTTTATATCAGTAGGAACGGTATAATAATACTACACAATATCCCTGACTGCTCTCCTGGTTTATATCAGTAGGAACGGCATAATAACACTACACAATATCCCTGACTGCTATCCTGGTTTATATCAGTAGGAACGGCATAATAATACTACACAATATCTCTGACTGCTCTCCGGGTTTATATCAGTAGGAACGGTATAATAATACTACTACACAATATCCCTGACTGCTCTCCTGGTTTATATCTGTAGGAATGGTATAATAATACTACACAATATCCCTGACTACTCTCCTGGTTTATATCTGTAGGAATGGTATAATAATACTACACAATATCCGTGACTACTCTCCTGGTTTATATCTGTAGGAATGGTATAATAATAATACTACACAATATCCCTGACTGCTCTCCTGGTTTATATCAGTAGGAACGGCATAATAATACTACTACACAATATCCCTGACTGCTCTCCTGGTTTATATCAGTAGGAACGGTATAATAATACTACTACACAATATCCCTGACTGCTCTCCTGGTTTATATCAGTAGGAACGGCATAATAACACTACACAATATCCCTGACTGCTCTCCTGGTTTATATCAGTAGGAACGGTATAATAATACTACTACACAATATCCCTGACTGCTCTCCTGGTTTATATCAGTAGGAACGGCATAATAATACTACACAATATCTCTGACTGCTTTCCTGGTTTATATCTGTAGGAACGGCATAATAATACTACACAATATCCCTGACTGCTATCCTGGTTTATATCAGTAGGAACGGTATAATAATACTACTACACAATATCCCTGACTGCTCTCCTGGTTTATATCTGTAGGAACGGCATAATAATACTACACAATATCTCTGACTGCTCTCCTGGTTTATATCAGTAGGAACGGTATAATAACACTACACAATATCCCTGACTGCTCTCTTGGTTTATATCAGTAGGAACGGTATAATAATACTACACAACAATATCCCTGACTGCTCTCCGGGTTTATATCAGTAGGAATGGCATAATAATAATACTACACAATATCTCTGACTGCTCTCCTGGTTTATATCTGTAGGAACGGCATAATAATACTACACAATATCCCTGACTGCTATCCTGGTTTATATCAGTAGGAATGGTATAATAATACTACACAATATCCCTGACTACTCTCCTGGTTTATATCTGTAGGAATGGTATAATAATACTACACAATATCCCTGACTACTCTCCTAGTTTATATCTGTAGGAATGGTATAATAATAATACTACACAATATCCCTGACTGCTCTCCTGGTTTATATCTGTAGGAATGGTATAATAATACTACACAATATCCCTGACTGCTCTCCTGGTATATATCAGTAGGAACGGTATAATAATACTACACAATATCCCTGACTGCTCTCCGGGTTTATATCAGTAGGAATGGCATAATAATACTACACAATATCTCTGACTGCTTTCCTGGTTTATATCTGTAGGAACGGCATAATAATACTACACAATATCCCTGACTGCTCTCCTGGTTTATATCAGTAGGAACGGCATAATAATACTACACAATATCCCTGGCTGCTATCCTGGTTTATATCAGTAGGAACAGCATAATAATACTACACAATATCCCTGACTGCTATCCTGGTTTATATCAGTAGGAACGGCATAATAATACTACACAATATCCCTGACTGCTCTCCTGGTTTATATCAGTAGGAACGGTATAATAATAATACTACACAATATCCCTGACTGCTCTCCTGGTATATATCAGTAGGAACGGTATAATAATACTACTACACAATATCCCTGACTGCACTCCTGGTTTATATCAGTAGGAACGGTATAATACTACTACACAATATCCCTGACTGCTCTCCTGGTTTATATCAGTAGGAACGGTATAATAATACTACTACACAATATCCCTGACTGCTCTCCTGGTTTATATCAGTAGGAACGGTATAATAATAATACTACACAATATCCCTGACTGCTCTCCTGGTATATATCAGTAGGAACGGCATAATAATAATACTACACAATATCCCTGACTGCTCTCCTGGTTTATATCAGTAGGAACGGTATAATAATACTACACAATATCCCTGACTGCTCTCCTGGTTTATATCAGATGGAACGGCATAATAATACTACACAATATCCCTGACTGCTCTCCTGGTTTATATCTGTAGGAACGGCATAATAATACTACACAATATCCCTGACTGCTCTCCTGGTTTATATCAGTAGGAACGGCATAATAATACTACTACACAATATCCCTGACTGCTCTCATGGTTTATATCAGTAGGAACGGTATAATAATACTACACAATATCCCTGACTGCTCTCCTGGTGTATATCAGTAGGAACGGTATAATAATACTACACAATATCCCTGACTGCTCTCCTGGTTTATATCAGTAGGAACGGCATATTACTACTACACAATATCCCTGACTGCTATCCTGGTTTATATCAGTAGGAACGGTATAATACTACTACACAATATCCCTGACTGCTCTCCTGGTTTATATCAGTAGGAACGGCATAATACTACTACACAATATCCCTGACTGCTCTCCTGGTTTATATCAGTAGGAACGGTATAATAATACTACACAATATCCCTGGCTGCTTTCCTGGTTTATATCAGAAGGAACGGCATAATAATACTACACAATATCCCAGACTGCTCTCCTGGTTTATATCAGTAGGAACGGTATAATAATACTACACAATATCCCTGACTGCTCTCCTGGTTTATATCAGTAGGAACGGTATAATAATACTACACAATATCCCTGACTACTCTCCTGGTTTATATCAGTAGGAACGGCATAATAATACTACACAATATCCCTGACTGCTCTCCTGGTTTATATCAGTAGGAACGGTATAATAATACTACACAATATACCTGACTGCTCTCCTGGTTTATATCAGTAGGAACGGCATAATAATACTACACAATATCCCTGACTGCTCTCCTGGTTTATATCAGTAGGAACGGTATAATAATACTACACAATATCCCTGACTGCTCTCCTGGTTTATATCAGTAGGAACGGCATAATAATACTACACAATATACCTGACTGCTCTCCTGGTTTATATCAGTAGGAACGGTATAATAATACTACACAATATCCCTGACTGCTCTCCTGGTTTATATCAGTAGGAATGGCATAATACTACACAATATCCCTGACTGCTCTCCTGGTTTATATCAGTAAGAACGGTATAATAATACTACACAATATCCCTGACTGCTCTCCTGGTTTATATCAGTAGGAACGGCATAATAATACTACACAATATCCCTGACTGCTCTCCTGGTTTATATCAGTAGGAAAGGTATAATAATACTACACAATATCCCTGACTGCTCTCCTGGTTTATATCAGTAGGAACGGTATAATAATACTACACAATATCCCTGACTGCACTCCTGGTTTACATCAGTAGGAACGGTATAATACTACTACACAATATCCCTGACTGCTCTCCTGGTTTATATCAGTAGGAACGGTATAATAATACTACTACACAATATCCCTGACTGCTCTCCTGGTTTATATCAGTAGTAACGGTATAATAATAATACTACACAATATCCCTGACTGCTCTCCTGGTATATATCAGTAGGAACGGCATAATAATAATACTACACAATATCCCTGACTGCTCTCCTGGTTTATATCAGTAGGAACGGTATAATAATACTACACAATATCCCTGACTGCTCTCCTGGTTTATATCAGATGGAACGGCATAATAATACTACACAATATCCCTGACTGCTCTCCTGGTTTATATCTGTAGGAATGGTATAATAATACTACACAATATCCCTGACTGCTCTCCTGGTTTATATCAGTAGGAACGGCATAGTAATACTACTACACAATATCCCTGACTGCTCTCATGGTTTATATCAGTAGGAACGGTATAATAATAATACTACACAATATCCCTGACTGCTCTCATGGTTTATATCAGTAGGAACGGTATAATAATACTACACAATATCCCTGACTGCTCTCCTGGTTTATATCAGTAGGAACGGCATTTTACTACTACACAATATCCCTGACTGCTATCCTGGTTTATATCAGTAGGAACGGTATAATACTACTACACAATATCCCTGACTGCTCTCCTGGTTTATATCAGTAGGAACGGCATAATACTACTACACAATATCCCTGGCTGCTCTCCTGGTTTATATCAGAAGGAAAGGCATAATAATACTACACAATATCCCAGACTGCTCTCCTGGTTTATATCAGTAGGAACGGTATAATAATACTACACAATATCCCGGCCTGCTCTCCTGGTTTATATCTGTAGGAATGGTATAATAATAATACTACACAATATCCCTGACTGCTCTCCTGGTTTATATCAGTAGGAACGGCATAATAATACTACACAATATCCCTGACTGCTCTCCTGGTTTATATCAGTAGGAACGGCATAATAATACTACACAATATCCCTGACTGCCCTGATGGTTTATATCAGTAGGAACGGCATAATAATACTACACAATATCCCTGACTGCTCTCCTGGTTTATATCAGTAGGAACGGTATAATACTACTACACAATATCTCTGACTGCTCTCCTGGTTTATATCAGTAGGAACGGTATAATAATACTACACAATATCCCTGACTGCTCTCCTGGTTTATATCAGTAGGAACGGTATAATAATACTACACAATATCCCTGACTACTCTCCTGGTTTATATCAGTAGGAACGGTATAATACTACACAATATCCCTGACTGCTCTCCTGGTTTATATCAGTAGGAACGGTATAATAATACTACACAATATCCCTGACTGCTCTCCTGGTTTATATCAGTAGGAACGGCATAATAATACTACACAATATCCCTGACTGCTCTCCTGGTTTATATCAGTAGGAACGGTATAATAATACTACACAATATCCCTGACTGCTCTCCTGGTTTATATCAGTAGGAACGGCATAATAATACTACACAATATCCCTGACTGCTCTCCTGGTTTATATCAGTAGGAACGGTATAATAATACTACACAATATCCCTGACTGCTCTCCTGGTTTATATCAGTAGGAACGACATAATAATACTACACAATATCCCTGACTGCTCTCCTGGTTTATATCTGTAGGAATGGTATAATAATAATACTACACAATATCCCTGACTGCTCTCCTGGTTTATATCAGTAGGAACGGCATAATAATACTACACAATATCCCTGACTGCTCTCCTGGTTTATATCAGTAGGAACGGCATAATAATACTACACAATATCCCTGACTGCCCTGATGGTTTATATCAGTAGGAACGGCATAATAATACTACACAATATCCCTGACTGCTCTCCTGGTTTATATCAGTAGGAACGGTATAATACTACTACACAATATCTCTGACTGCTCTCCTGGTTTATATCAGTAGGAACGGTATAATAATACTACACAATATCCCTGACTGCTCTCCTGGTTTATATCAGTAGGAACGGTATAATAATACTACACAATATCCCTGACTACTCTCCTGGTTTATATCAGTAGGAACGGTATAATACTACACAATATCCCTGACTGCTCTCCTGGGTTATATCAGTAGGAACGGTATAATAATACTACACAATATCCCTGACTGCTCTCCTGGTTTATATCAGTAGGAACGGCATAATAATACTACACAATATCCCTGACTGCTCTCCTGGTTTATATCAGTAGGAACGGTATAATAATACTACACAATATCCCTGACTGCTCTCCTGGTTTATATCAGTAGGAACGGCATAATAATACTACACAATATCCCTGACTGCTCTCCTGGTTTATATCAGTAGGAACGGTATAATAATACTACACAATATCCCTGACTGCTCTCCTGGTTTATATCAGTAGGAACGACATAATAATACTACACAATATCCCTGACTGCTCTCCTGGTTTATATCAGTAGGAACGGTATAATAATACTACACAATATCCCTGACTGCTCTCCTGGTTTATATCAGTAGGAACGGCATAATAATACTACACAATATCCCTGACTGCTCTCCTGGTTTATATCAGTAGGAAAGGTATAATAATACTACACAATATCCCTGACTGCTCTCCTGGTTTATATCAGTAGGAACGGTATAATAATACTACACAATATCCCTGACTGCTATCCTGGTTTATATCTGTAGGAACGGTATAATAATACTACACAATATCCCTGACTGCACTCCTGGTTTATATCAGTAGGAACGGTATAATAATACTACACAATATCCCTGACTGCTCTCCTGGTTTATATCAGTAGGAACGGCATAATAACACTACACAATATCTCTGACTGCTCTCCTGGTTTATATCAGTAGGAACGGCATAATAATACTACACAATATCTCTGACTGCTCTCTGGGTTTATATCAGTAGGAACGGTATAATACTACTACACAATATCCCTGACTGCTCTCCTGGTTTATATCAGTAGGAACGGTATAATAATACTACACAATATCCCTGACTACTCTCCTGGTTTATATCAGTAGGAACGGTATAATACTACACAATATCCCTGACTGCTCTCCTGGTTTATATCAGTAGGAACGGCATAATAACACTACACAATATCTCTGACTGCTAACCTGGTTTATATCAGTAGGAACGGCATAATAATACTACACAATATCCCTGGCTGCTATCCTGGTTTATATCAGTAGGAACAGCATAATAATACTACACAATATCCCTGACTGCTATCCTGGTTTATATCAGTAGGAACGGCATAATAATACTACACAATATCCCTGACTGCTCTCCTGGTTTATATCAGTAGGAACGGTATAATAATAATACTACACAATATCCCTGACTGCTCTCCTGGTATATATCAGTAGGAACGGTATAATAATACTACTACACAATATCCCTGACTGCACTCCTTGTTTATATCAGTAGGAACGGTATAATACTACTACACAATATCCCTGACTGCTCTCCTGGTTTATATCAGTAGGAACGGTATAATAAAACTACTACACAATATCCCTGACTGCTCTCCTGGTTTATATCAGTAGGAACGGTATAATAATACTACACAATATCCCTGACTACTCTCCTGGTTTATATCAGTAGGAACGGTATAATAATACTACACAATATCCCTGACTGCTCTCCTGGTTTATATCAGTAGGAACGGTATAATAATACTACACAATATCCCTGACTGCTCTCCTGGTTTATATCAGTAGGAACGGCATAATAACACTACACAATATCCCTGACTGCTATCCTGGTTTATATCAGTAGGAACGGCATAATAATACTACACAATATCTCTGACTGCTCTCCGGGTTTATATCAGTAGGAACGGTATAATAATACTACTACACAATATCCCTGACTGCTCTCCTGGTTTATATCTGTAGGAATGGTATAATAATACTACACAATATCCCTGACTACTCTCCTGGTTTATATCTGTAGGAATGGTATAATAATACTACACAATATCCGTGACTACTCTCCTGGTTTATATCTGTAGGAATGGTATAATAATAATACTACACAATATCCCTGACTGCTCTCCTGGTTTATATCAGTAGGAACGGCATAATAATACTACTACACAATATCCCTGACTGCTCTCCTGGTTTATATCAGTAGGAACGGTATAATAATACTACTACACAATATCCCTGACTGCTCTCCTGGTTTATATCAGTAGGAACGGCATAATAACACTACACAATATCCCTGACTGCTCTCCTGGTTTATATCAGTAGGAACGGTATAATAATACTACTACACAATATCCCTGACTGCTCTCCTGGTTTATATCAGTAGGAACGGCATAATAATACTACACAATATCTCTGACTGCTTTCCTGGTTTATATCTGTAGGAACGGCATAATAATACTACACAATATCCCTGACTGCTATCCTGGTTTATATCAGTAGGAACGGTATAATAATACTACTACACAATATCCCTGACTGCTCTCCTGGTTTATATCTGTAGGAACGGCATAATAATACTACACAATATCTCTGACTGCTCTCCTGGTTTATATCAGTAGGAACGGTATAATAACACTACACAATATCCCTGACTGCTCTCTTAGTTTATATCAGTAGGAACGGTATAATAATACTACACAACAATATCCCTGACTGCTCTCCGGGTTTATATCAGTAGGAATGGCATAATAATAATACTACACAATATCTCTGACTGCTCTCCTGGTTTATATCTGTAGGAACGGCATAATAATACTACACAATATCCCTGACTGCTATCCTGGTTTATATCAGTAGGAATGGTATAATAATACTACACAATATCCCTGACTACTCTCCTGGTTTATATCTGTAGGAATGGTATAATAATACTACACAATATCCCTGACTACTCACCTAGTTTATATCTGTAGGAATGGTATAATAATAATACTACACAATATCCCTGACTGCTCTCCTGGTTTATATCTGTAGGAATGGTATAATAATACTACACAATATCCCTGACTGCTCTCCTGGTATATATCAGTAGGAACGGTATAATAATACTACACAATATCCCTGACTGCTCTCCGGGTTTATATCAGTAGGAACGGTATAATAATACTACACAATATCCCTGACTGCTCTCCGGGTTTATATCAGTAGGAATGGCATAATAATACTACACAATATCTCTGACTGCTTTCCTGGTTTATATCTGTAGGAACGGCATAATAATACTACACAATATCCCTGACTGCTCTCCTGGTTTATATCAGTAGGAACGGCATAATAATACTACACAATATCCCTGGCTGCTATCCTGGTTTATATCAGTAGGAACAGCATAATAATACTACACAATATCCCTGACTGCTATCCTGGTTTATATCACTAGGAACGGCATAATAATACTACACAATATCCCTGACTGCTCTCCTGGTTTATATCAGTAGGAACGGTATAATAATAATACTACACAATATCCCTGACTGCTCTCCTGGTATATATCAGTAGGAACGGTATAATAATACTACTACACAATATCCCTGACTGCTCTCCTGGTTTATATCAGTAGGAACGGTATAATAATAATACTACACAATATCCCTGACTGCTCTCCTGGTATATATCAGTAGGAACGGCATAATAATAATACTACACAATATCCCTGACTGCTCTCCAGGTTTATATCAGTAGGAACGGTATAATAATACTACACAATATCCCTGACTGCTCTCCTGGTTTATATCAGATGGAACGGCATAATAATACTACACAATATCCCTGACTGCTCTCCTGGTTTATATCTGTAGGAACGGCATAATAATACTACACAATATCCCTGACTGCTCTCCTGGTTTATATCAGTAGGAACGGCATAATAATACTACTACACAATATCCCTGACTGCTCTCATGGTTTATATCAGTAGGAACGGTATAATAATACTACACAATATCCCTGACTGCTCTCCTGGTGTATATCAGTAGGAACGGTATAATAATACTACACAATATCCCTGACTGCTCTCCTGGTTTATATCAGTAGGAACGGCATATTACTACTACACAATATCCCTGACTGCTATCCTGGTTTATATCAGTAGGAACGGTATAATACTACTACACAATTTCCCTGACTGCTCTCCTGGTTTATATCAGTAGGAACGGCATAATACTACTACACAATATCCCTGACTGCTCTCCTGGTTTATATCAGTAGGAATGGTATAATAATAATACTACACAATATCCCTGACAGCTCTCCTGGTTTATATCAGTAGGAATGGTATAATAATACGACACAATATCCCTGACTGCTCTCCTGGTTTATATCAGTAGGAACAGCATAATAATACTACACAATATCCCTGACTGCTCTCCTGGTTTATATCAGTAGGAACGGCATAATAATACTACACAATATCCCTGACTGCTATCCTGGTTTATATCAGTAGGAACGGTATAATAATACTACACAATATCTCTGACTGCTCTCCTGGTTTATATCAGTAGGAACGGTATAATAATAATACTACAAAATATCCCTGACTGCTCTCCTGGTTTATATCTGTAGGAATGGTATAATAATAATACTACACAATATCCCTGACTGCTCTCCTGGTTTATATCAGTAGGAACGGCATAATAATACTACACAATATCCCTGACTGCTCTCCTGGTTTATATCAGTAGGAACGGCATAATAATACTACACAATATCCCTGACTGCCCTGATGGTTTATATCAGTAGGAACGGCATAATAATACTACACAATATCCCTGACTGCTCTCCTGGTTTATATCAGTAGGAACGGTATAATACTACTACACAATATCTCTGACTGCTCTCCTGGTTTATATCAGTAGGAACGGTATAATAATACTACACAATATCCCTGACTGCTCTCCTGGTTTATATCAGTAGGAACGGTATAATAATACTACACAATATCCCTGACTACTCTCCTGGTTTATATCAGTAGGAACGGTATAATACTACACAATATCCCTGACTGCTCTCCTGGTTTATATCAGTAGGAACGGTATAATAATACTACACAATATCCCTGACTGCTCTCCTGGTTTATATCAGTAGGAACGGCATAATAATACTACACAATATCCCTGACTGCTCTCCTGGTTTATATCAGTAGGAACGGTATAATAATACTACACAATATCCCTGACTGCTCTCCTGGTTTATATCAGTAGGAACGGCATAATAATACTACACAATATCCCTGACTGCTCTCCTGGTTTATATCAGTAGGAACGGTATAATAATACTACACAATATCCCTGACTGCTCTCCTGGTTTATATCAGTAGGAACGACATAATAATACTACACAATATCCCTGACTGCTCTCCTGGTTTATATCAGTAGGAACGGTATAATAATACTACACAATATCCCTGACTGCTCTCCTGGTTTATATCAGTAGGAACGGCATAATAATACTACACAATATCCCTGACTGCTCTCCTGGTTTATATCAGTAGGAAAGGTATAATAATACTACACAATATCCCTGACTGCTCTCCTGGTTTATATCAGTAGGAACGGTATAATAATACTACACAATATCCCTGACTGCTATCCTGGTTTATATCTGTAGGAACGGTATAATAATACTACACAATATCCCTGACTGCACTCCTGGTTTATATCAGTAGGAACGGTATAATAATACTACACAATTTCCCTGACTGCTCTCCTGGTTTATATCAGTAGGAACGGCATAATAACACTACACAATATCTCTGACTGCTCTCCTGGTTTATATCAGTAGGAACGGCATAATAATACTACACAATATCTCTGACTGCTCTCCGGGTTTATATCAGTAGGAACGGTATAATACTACTACACAATATCCCTGACTGCTCTCCTGGTTTATATCAGTAGGAACGGTATAATAATACTACACAATATCCCTGACTACTCTCCTGGTTTATATCAGTAGGAACGGTATAATACTACACAATATCCCTGACTGCTCTCCTGGTTTATATCAGTAGGAACGGTATAATAATACTACACAATATCCCTGACTGCTCTCCTGGTTTATATCAGTAGGAACGGCATAATAACACTACACAATATCCCTGACTGCTATCCTGGTTTATATCAGTAGGAACGGTATAATAATACTACTACACAATATCCCTGACTGCTCTCCTGGTTTATATCAGTAGGAACGGTATAATAATACTACACAATATCCCTGACTAATCTCCTGGTTTATATCAGTAGGAACGGTATAATAATACTACACAATATCCCTGACTGCTCTCCTGGTTTATATCAGTAGGAACGGTATAATAATACTACACAATATCCCTGACTGCTCTCCTGGTTTATATCAGTAGGAACGGCATAATAACACTACACAATATCCCTGACTGCTATCCTGGTTTATATCAGTAGGAACGGCATAATAATACTACACAATATCTCTGACTGCTCTCCGGGTTTATATCAGTAGGAACGGTATAATAATACTACTACACAATATCCCTGACTGCTCTCCTGGTTTATATCTGTAGGAATGGTATAATAATACTACACAATATCCCTGACTACTCTCCTGGTTTATATCTGTAGGAATGGTATAATAATACTACACAATATCCGTGACTACTCTCCTGGTTTATATCTGTAGGAATGGTATAATAATAATACTACACAATATCCCTGACTGCTCTCCTGGTTTATATCAGTAGGAACGGCATAATAATACTACTACACAATATCCCTGACTGCTCTCCTGGTTTATATCAGTAGGAACGGTATAATAATACTACTACACAATATCCCTGACTGCTCTCCTGGTTTATATCAGTAGGAACGGCATAATAACACTACACAATATCCCTGACTGCTCTCCTGGTTTATATCAGTAGGAACGGTATAATAATACTACTACACAATATCCCTGACTGCTCTCCTGGTTTATATCAGTAGGAACGGCATAATAATACTACACAATATCTCTGACTGCTTTCCTGGTTTATATCTGTAGGAACGGCATAATAATACTACACAATATCCCTGACTGCTATCCTGGTTTATATCAGTAGGAACGGTATAATAATACTACTACACAATATCCCTGACTGCTCTCCTGGTTTATATCTGTAGGAACGGCATAATAATACTACACAATATCTCTGACTGCTCTCCTGGTTTATATCAGTAGGAACGGTATAATAACACTACACAATATCCCTGACTGCTCTCTTGGTTTATATCAGTAGGAACGGTATAATAATACTACACAACAATATCCCTGACTGCTCTCCGGGTTTATATCAGTAGGAATGGCATAATAATAATACTACACA
Organism: Taudactylus pleione; assembly: GCA_031769625.1. Lineage (NCBI taxonomy): Eukaryota > Metazoa > Chordata > Amphibia > Anura > Myobatrachidae > Taudactylus > Taudactylus pleione. Next base: position 880,040 of record JAUIMM010001037.1, on the reverse strand, counting down.
ATATCTCTGACTGCTCTCCTGGTTTATATCTGTAGGAACGGCATAATAATACTACACAATATCCCTGACTGCTATCCTGGTTTATATCAGTAGGAATGGTATAATAATACTACACAATATCCCTGACTACTCTCCTGGTTTATATCTGTAGGAATGGTATAATAATACTACACAATATCCCTGACTACTCTCCTAGTTTATATCTGTAGGAATGGTATAATAATAATACTACACAATATCCCTGACTGCTCTCCTGGTTTATATCTGTAGGAATGGTATAATAATACTACACAATATCCCTGACTGCTCTCCTGGTATATATCAGTAGGAACGGTATAATAATACTACACAATATCCCTGACTGCTCTCCGGGTTTATATCAGTAGGAATGGCATAATAATACTACACAATATCTCTGACTGCTTTCCTGGTTTATATCTGTAGGAACGGCATAATAATACTACACAATATCCCTGACTGCTCTCCTGGTTTATATCAGTAGGAACGGCATAATAATACTACACAATATCCCTGGCTGCTATCCTGGTTTATATCAGTAGGAACAGCATAATAATACTACACAATATCCCTGACTGCTATCCTGGTTTATATCAGTAGGAACGGCATAATAATACTACACAATATCCCTGACTGCTCTCCTGGTTTATATCAGTAGGAACGGTATAATAATAATACTACACAATATCCCTGACTGCTCTCCTGGTATATATCAGTAGGAACGGTATAATAATACTACTACACAATATCCCTGACTGCACTCCTGGTTTATATCAGTAGGAACGGTATAATACTACTACACAATATCCCTGACTGCTCTCCTGGTTTATATCAGTAGGAACGGTATAATAATACTACTACACAATATCCCTGACTGCTCTCCTGGTTTATATCAGTAGGAACGGTATAATAATAATACTACACAATATCCCTGACTGCTCTCCTGGTATATATCAGTAGGAACGGCATAATAATAATACTACACAATATCCCTGACTGCTCTCCTGGTTTATATCAGTAGGAACGGTATAATAATACTACACAATATCCCTGACTGCTCTCCTGGTTTATATCAGATGGAACGGCATAATAATACTACACAATATCCCTGACTGCTCTCCTGGTTTATATCTGTAGGAACGGCATAATAATACTACACAATATCCCTGACTGCTCTCCTGGTTTATATCAGTAGGAACGGCATAATAATACTACTACACAATATCCCTGACTGCTCTCATGGTTTATATCAGTAGGAACGGTATAATAATACTACACAATATCCCTGACTGCTCTCCTGGTGTATATCAGTAGGAACGGTATAATAATACTACACAATATCCCTGACTGCTCTCCTGGTTTATATCAGTAGGAACGGCATATTACTACTACACAATATCCCTGACTGCTATCCTGGTTTATATCAGTAGGAACGGTATAATACTACTACACAATATCCCTGACTGCTCTCCTGGTTTATATCAGTAGGAACGGCATAATACTACTACACAATATCCCTGACTGCTCTCCTGGTTTATATCAGTAGGAACGGTATAATAATACTACACAATATCCCTGGCTGCTTTCCTGGTTTATATCAGAAGGAACGGCATAATAATACTACACAATATCCCAGACTGCTCTCCTGGTTTATATCAGTAGGAACGGTATAATAATACTACACAATATCCCTGACTGCTCTCCTGGTTTATATCAGTAGGAACGGTATAATAATACTACACAATATCCCTGACTACTCTCCTGGTTTATATCAGTAGGAACGGCATAATAATACTACACAATATCCCTGACTGCTCTCCTGGTTTATATCAGTAGGAACGGTATAATAATACTACACAATATACCTGACTGCTCTCCTGGTTTATATCAGTAGGAACGGCATAATAATACTACACAATATCCCTGACTGCTCTCCTGGTTTATATCAGTAGGAACGGTATAATAATACTACACAATATCCCTGACTGCTCTCCTGGTTTATATCAGTAGGAACGGCATAATAATACTACACAATATACCTGACTGCTCTCCTGGTTTATATCAGTAGGAACGGTATAATAATACTACACAATATCCCTGACTGCTCTCCTGGTTTATATCAGTAGGAATGGCATAATACTACACAATATCCCTGACTGCTCTCCTGGTTTATATCAGTAAGAACGGTATAATAATACTACACAATATCCCTGACTGCTCTCCTGGTTTATATCAGTAGGAACGGCATAATAATACTACACAATATCCCTGACTGCTCTCCTGGTTTATATCAGTAGGAAAGGTATAATAATACTACACAATATCCCTGACTGCTCTCCTGGTTTATATCAGTAGGAACGGTATAATAATACTACACAATATCCCTGACTGCACTCCTGGTTTACATCAGTAGGAACGGTATAATACTACTACACAATATCCCTGACTGCTCTCCTGGTTTATATCAGTAGGAACGGTATAATAATACTACTACACAATATCCCTGACTGCTCTCCTGGTTTATATCAGTAGTAACGGTATAATAATAATACTACACAATATCCCTGACTGCTCTCCTGGTATATATCAGTAGGAACGGCATAATAATAATACTACACAATATCCCTGACTGCTCTCCTGGTTTATATCAGTAGGAACGGTATAATAATACTACACAATATCCCTGACTGCTCTCCTGGTTTATATCAGATGGAACGGCATAATAATACTACACAATATCCCTGACTGCTCTCCTGGTTTATATCTGTAGGAATGGTATAATAATACTACACAATATCCCTGACTGCTCTCCTGGTTTATATCAGTAGGAACGGCATAGTAATACTACTACACAATATCCCTGACTGCTCTCATGGTTTATATCAGTAGGAACGGTATAATAATAATACTACACAATATCCCTGACTGCTCTCATGGTTTATATCAGTAGGAACGGTATAATAATACTACACAATATCCCTGACTGCTCTCCTGGTTTATATCAGTAGGAACGGCATTTTACTACTACACAATATCCCTGACTGCTATCCTGGTTTATATCAGTAGGAACGGTATAATACTACTACACAATATCCCTGACTGCTCTCCTGGTTTATATCAGTAGGAACGGCATAATACTACTACACAATATCCCTGGCTGCTCTCCTGGTTTATATCAGAAGGAAAGGCATAATAATACTACACAATATCCCAGACTGCTCTCCTGGTTTATATCAGTAGGAACGGTATAATAATACTACACAATATCCCGGCCTGCTCTCCTGGTTTATATCTGTAGGAATGGTATAATAATAATACTACACAATATCCCTGACTGCTCTCCTGGTTTATATCAGTAGGAACGGCATAATAATACTACACAATATCCCTGACTGCTCTCCTGGTTTATATCAGTAGGAACGGCATAATAATACTACACAATATCCCTGACTGCCCTGATGGTTTATATCAGTAGGAACGGCATAATAATACTACACAATATCCCTGACTGCTCTCCTGGTTTATATCAGTAGGAACGGTATAATACTACTACACAATATCTCTGACTGCTCTCCTGGTTTATATCAGTAGGAACGGTATAATAATACTACACAATATCCCTGACTGCTCTCCTGGTTTATATCAGTAGGAACGGTATAATAATACTACACAATATCCCTGACTACTCTCCTGGTTTATATCAGTAGGAACGGTATAATACTACACAATATCCCTGACTGCTCTCCTGGTTTATATCAGTAGGAACGGTATAATAATACTACACAATATCCCTGACTGCTCTCCTGGTTTATATCAGTAGGAACGGCATAATAATACTACACAATATCCCTGACTGCTCTCCTGGTTTATATCAGTAGGAACGGTATAATAATACTACACAATATCCCTGACTGCTCTCCTGGTTTATATCAGTAGGAACGGCATAATAATACTACACAATATCCCTGACTGCTCTCCTGGTTTATATCAGTAGGAACGGTATAATAATACTACACAATATCCCTGACTGCTCTCCTGGTTTATATCAGTAGGAACGACATAATAATACTACACAATATCCCTGACTGCTCTCCTGGTTTATATCTGTAGGAATGGTATAATAATAATACTACACAATATCCCTGACTGCTCTCCTGGTTTATATCAGTAGGAACGGCATAATAATACTACACAATATCCCTGACTGCTCTCCTGGTTTATATCAGTAGGAACGGCATAATAATACTACACAATATCCCTGACTGCCCTGATGGTTTATATCAGTAGGAACGGCATAATAATACTACACAATATCCCTGACTGCTCTCCTGGTTTATATCAGTAGGAACGGTATAATACTACTACACAATATCTCTGACTGCTCTCCTGGTTTATATCAGTAGGAACGGTATAATAATACTACACAATATCCCTGACTGCTCTCCTGGTTTATATCAGTAGGAACGGTATAATAATACTACACAATATCCCTGACTACTCTCCTGGTTTATATCAGTAGGAACGGTATAATACTACACAATATCCCTGACTGCTCTCCTGGGTTATATCAGTAGGAACGGTATAATAATACTACACAATATCCCTGACTGCTCTCCTGGTTTATATCAGTAGGAACGGCATAATAATACTACACAATATCCCTGACTGCTCTCCTGGTTTATATCAGTAGGAACGGTATAATAATACTACACAATATCCCTGACTGCTCTCCTGGTTTATATCAGTAGGAACGGCATAATAATACTACACAATATCCCTGACTGCTCTCCTGGTTTATATCAGTAGGAACGGTATAATAATACTACACAATATCCCTGACTGCTCTCCTGGTTTATATCAGTAGGAACGACATAATAATACTACACAATATCCCTGACTGCTCTCCTGGTTTATATCAGTAGGAACGGTATAATAATACTACACAATATCCCTGACTGCTCTCCTGGTTTATATCAGTAGGAACGGCATAATAATACTACACAATATCCCTGACTGCTCTCCTGGTTTATATCAGTAGGAAAGGTATAATAATACTACACAATATCCCTGACTGCTCTCCTGGTTTATATCAGTAGGAACGGTATAATAATACTACACAATATCCCTGACTGCTATCCTGGTTTATATCTGTAGGAACGGTATAATAATACTACACAATATCCCTGACTGCACTCCTGGTTTATATCAGTAGGAACGGTATAATAATACTACACAATATCCCTGACTGCTCTCCTGGTTTATATCAGTAGGAACGGCATAATAACACTACACAATATCTCTGACTGCTCTCCTGGTTTATATCAGTAGGAACGGCATAATAATACTACACAATATCTCTGACTGCTCTCTGGGTTTATATCAGTAGGAACGGTATAATACTACTACACAATATCCCTGACTGCTCTCCTGGTTTATATCAGTAGGAACGGTATAATAATACTACACAATATCCCTGACTACTCTCCTGGTTTATATCAGTAGGAACGGTATAATACTACACAATATCCCTGACTGCTCTCCTGGTTTATATCAGTAGGAACGGCATAATAACACTACACAATATCTCTGACTGCTAACCTGGTTTATATCAGTAGGAACGGCATAATAATAATACTACACAATATCTCTGACTGCTCTCCTGGTTTATATCAGTAGGAACGGTATAATAATACTACTACACAATATCCCTGACTGCTCTCCTGGTTTATATCAGTAGGAACGGTATAATAATACTACACAATATCCCTGACTACTCTCCTGGTTTATATCAGTAGGAACGGTATAATAATACTACACAATATCCCTGACTGCTCTCCTGGTTTATATCAGTAGGAACGGTATAATAATACTACACAATATCCCTGACTGCTCTCCTGGTTTATATCAGTAGGAACGGCATAATAACACTACACAATATCCCTGACTGCTATCCTGGTTTATATCAGTAGGAACGGCATAATAATACTACACAATATCTCTGACTGCTCTCCGGGTTTATATCAGTAGGAACGGTATAATAATACTACTACACAATATCCCTGACTGCTCTCCTGGTTTATATCTGTAGGAATGGTATAATAATACTACACAATATCCCTGACTACTCTCCTGGTTTATATCTGTAGGAATGGTATAATAATACTACACAATATCCGTGACTACTCTCCTGGTTTATATCTGTAGAAATGGTATAATAATAATACTACACAATATCCCTGACTGCTCTCCTGGTTTATATCAGTAGGAACGGCATAATAATACTACTACACAATATCCCTGACTGCTCTCCTGGTTTATATCAGTAGGAACGGTATAATAATACTACTACACAATATCCCTGACTGCTCTCCTGGTTTATATCAGTAGGAACGGTATAAAAATACTACTACACAATATCCCTGACTGCTCTCCTGGTTTATATCTGTAGGAACGGCATAATAATACTACACAATATCTCTGACTGCTCTCCTGGTTTATATCAGTAGGAACGGTATAATAACACTACACAATATCCCTGACTGCTCTCTTGGTTTATATCAGTAGGAACGGTATAATAATACTACACAACAATATCCCTGACTGCTCTCCGGGTTTATATCAGTAGGAATGGCATAATAATAATACTACACAATATCTCTGACTGCTCTCCTGGTTTATATCTGTAGGAACGGCATAATAATACTACACAATATCCCTGACTGCTATCCTGGTTTATACCAGTAGGAATGGTATAATAATACTACACAATATCCCTGACTACTCTCCTGGTTTATATCTGTAGGAATGGTATAATAATACTACACAATATCCCTGACTACTCTCCTAGTTTATATCTGTAGGAATGGTATAATAATAATACTACACAATATCCCTGACTGCTCTCCTGGTTTATATCTGTAGGAATGGTATAATAATACTACACAATATCCCTGACTGCTCTCCTGGTATATATCAGTAGGAACGGTATAATAATACTACACAATATCCCTGACTGCTCTCCGGGTTTATATCAGTAGGAATGGCATAATAATACTACACAATATCTCTGACTGCTTTCCTGGTTTATATCTGTAGGAACAGCATAATAATACTACACAATATCCCTGACTGCTCTCCTGGTTTATATCAGTAGGAACGGCATAATAATACTACACAATATCCCTGGCTGCTATCCTGGTTTATATCAGTAGGAACGGCATAATAATACTACACAATATCCCCGACTGCTATCCTGGTTTATATCAGTAGGAACGGCATAATAATACTACACAATATCCCTGACTGCTCTCCTGGTTTATATCAGTAGGAACGGTATAATAATAATACTACACAATATCCCTGACTGCTCTCCTGGTATATATCAGTAGGAACGGTATAATAATACTACTACACAATATCCCTGACTGCACTCCTGGTTTATATCAGTAGGAACGGTATAATACTACTACACAATATCCCTGACTGCTCTCCTGGGTTATATCAGTAGGAACGGTATAATAATACTACTACACAATATCCCTGACTGCTCTCCTGGTTTATATCAGTAGGAACGGTATAATAATAATACTACACAATATCCCTGACTGCTCTCCTGGTATATATCAGTAGGAACGGCATAATAATAATACTACACAATATCCCTGACTGCTCTCCTGGTTTATATCAGTAGGAACGGTATAATAATACTACACAATATCCCTGACTGCTCTCCTGGTTTATATCAGATGGAACGGCATAATAATACTACACAATATCCCTGACTGCTCTCCTGGTTTATATCTGTAGGAACGGCATAATAATACTACACAATATCCCTGACTGCTCTCCTGGTTTATATCAGTAGGAACGGCATAATAATACTACTACACAATATCCCTGACTGCTCTCATGGTTTATATCAGTAGGAACGGTATAATAATACTACACAATATCCCTGACTGCTCTCCTGGTTTATATCAGTAGGAACGGTATAATAATACTACACAATATCCCTGACTGCTCTCCTGGTTTATATCAGTAGGAACGGCATAATACTACTACACAATATCCCTGACTGCTCTCCTGGTTTATATCAGTAGGAACGGTATAATAATACTACACAATATCCCTGACTACTCTCCTGGTTTATATCAGTAGGAACGGCATAATAATACTACACAATATCCCTGACTGCTCTCCTGGTTTATATCAGTAGGAACGGTATAATAATACCACACAATATCCCTGACTGCTCTCCTGGTTTATATCAGTAGGAACGGCATAATAATACTACACAATATCCCTGACTGCTCTCCTGGTTTATATCAGTAGGAACGGTATAATAATACTACACAATATCCCTGACTGCTCTCCTGGTTTATATCAGTAGGAACGGCATAATAATACTACACAATATCCCTGACTGCTCTCCTGGTTTATATCAGTAGGAACGGTATAATAATACTACACAATATCCCTGACTGCTCTCATGGTTTATATCAGTAGGAATGGCATAATAATACTACACAATATCCCTGACTGCTCTCCTGGTTTATATCAGTAAGAACGGTATAATAATACTACACAATATCCCTGACTGCTCTCCTGGTTTATATCAGTAGGAACGGCATAATAATACTACACAATATCCCTGACTGCTCTCCTGGTTTATATCAGTAGGAAAGGTATAATAATACTACACAATATCCCTGACTGCTCTCCTGGTTTATATCAGTAGGAACGGTATAATAATACTACACAATATCCCTGACTGCACTCCTGGTTTATATCAGTAGGAACGGTATAATACTACTACACAATATCCCTGACTGCTCTCCTGGTTTATATCAGTAGGAACGGTATAATAATACTACTACACAATATCCCTGACTGCTCTCCTGGTTTATATCAGTAGTAACGGTATAATAATAATACTACACAATATCCCTGACTGCTCTCCTGGTATATATCAGTAGGAACGGCATAATAACAATACTACACAATATCCCTGACTGCTCTCCTGGTTTATATCAGTAGGAACGGTATAATAATACTACACAATATCCCTGACTGCTCTCCTGGTTTATATCAGATGGAACGGCATAATAATACTACACAATATCCCTGACTGCTCTCCTGGTTTATATCTGTAGGAATGGTATAATAATACTACACAATATCCCTGACTGCTCTCCTGGTTTATATCAGTAGGAATGGCATAGTAATACTACTACACAATATCCCTGACTGCTCTCATGGTTTATATCAGTAGGAACGGTATAATAATAATACTACACAATATCCCTGACTGCTCTCATGGTTTATATCAGTAGGAACGGTATAATAATACTACACAATATCCCTGACTGCTCTCCTGGTTTATATCAGTAGGAACGGCATATTACTACTACACAATATCCCTGACTGCTATCCTGGTTTATATCAGTAGGAACGGTATAATACTACTACACAATATCCCTGACTGCTCTCCTGGTTTATATCAGTAGGAACGGCATAATACTACTACACAATATCCCTGACTGCTCTCCTGGTTTATATCAGTAGGAACGGTATAATAATACTACACAATATCCCTGGCTGCTCTCCTGGTTTATATCAGAAGGAACGGCATAATAATACTACACAATATCCCAGACTGCTCTCCTGGTTTATATCAGTAGGAACGGTATAATAATACTACACAATATCCCTGACTGCTCTCCTGGTTTATATCAGTAGGAACGGTATAATAATACTACACAATATCCCTGACTACTCTCCTGGTTTATATCAGTAGGAACGGCATAATAATACTACACAATATCCCTGACTGCTCTCCTGGTTTATATCAGTAGGAACGGTATAATAATACTACACAATATCCCTGACTGCTCTCCTGGTTTATATCAGTAGGAACGGCATAATAATACTACACAATATCCCTGACTGCTCTCCTGGTTTATATCTGTAGGAACGGCAATATAATACTACACAATATCCCTGACTGCTCTCCTGGTTTATATCTGTAGGAACGGCATAATAATACTACACAATATCCCTGACTGCTATCCTGGTTTATATCTGTAGGAACGGTATAATAATACTACACAATATCCCTGACTGCACTCCTGGTTTATATCAGTAGGAACGGTATAATAATACTACACAATATCCCTGACTGCTCTCCTGGTTTATATCAGTAGGAACGGCATAATAACACTACACAATATCTCTGACTGCTCTCCTGTTTATATCAGTAGGAACGGCATAATAATACTACACAATATCTCTGACTGCTCTCCGGGTTTATATCAGTAGGAACGGTATAATAACACTACACAATATCCCTGACTGCTCTCCTGGTTTATATCAGTAGGAACGGTATAATAATACTACACAATATCCCTGACTGCTCTCCGGGTTTATATCAGTAGGAATGGCATAATAATAATACTACACAATATCTCTGACTGCTCTCCTGGTTTATATCTGTAGGAACGGCATAATAATACTACACAATATCCCTGACTGCTATCCTGGTTTATATCAGTAGGAATGGTATAATAATACTACACAATATCCCTGACTACTCTCCTGGTTTATATCAGTAGGAACGGTATAATAATACTACATAATATCCCTGACTACTCTCCTAGTTTATATCTGTAGGAATGGTATAATAATAATACTACACAATATCCCTGACTGCTCTCCTGGTTTATATCTGTAGGAATGGTATAATAATACTACACAATATCCCTGACTGCTTTCCTGGTTTATATCAGTAGGAACAGCATAATAATACTACACAATATCCCTGGCTGCTATCCTGGTTTATATCAGTAGGAACGGCATAATAATACTACACAATATCCCTGACTGCTCTCCTGGTTTATATCAGTAGGAACGGCATAATAATACTACACAATATCTCTGACTGCTCTCCGGGTTTATATCAGTAGGAACGGTATAATAATACTACTACACAATATCCCTGACTGCTCTCCTGGTTTATATCTGTAGGAATGGTATAATAATACTACACAATATCCCTGACTACTCTCCTGGTTTATATCTGTAGGAATGGTATAATAATACTACACAATATCCCTGACTACTCTCCTGGTTTATATCTGTAGGAATGGTATAATAATAATACTACACAATATCCCTGACTGCTCTCCTGGTTTATATCTGTAGGAATGGTATAATAATACTACACAATATCCCTGACTGCTCTCCTGGTATATATCAGTAGGAACGGCATAATAATACTACTACACAATATCCCTGACTGCTCTCCTGGTTTATATCAGTAGGAACGGCATAATAACACTACACAATATCCCTGACTGCTCTCCTGGTTTATATCAGTAGGAACGGCATAATAATACTACACAATATCTCTGACTGCTTTCCTGGTTTATATCTGTAGGAACGGCATAATAATACTACACAATATCCCTGACTGCTATCCTGGTTTATATCAGTAGGAACGGTATAATAATACTACTACACAATATCCCTGACTGCTCTCCTGGTTTATATCTGTAGGAACGGCATAATAATACTACACAATATCTCTGACTGCACTCCTGGTTTATATCAGTAGGAACGGTATAATAACACTACACAATATCCCTGACTGCTCTCTTGGTTTATATCAGTAGGAACGGTATAATAATACTACACAACAATATCCCTGACTGCTCTCCGGGTTTATATCAGTAGGAATGGCATAATAATAATACTACACAATATCTCTGACTGCTCTCCTGGTTTATATCTGTAGGAACGGCATAATAATACTACACAATATCCCTGACTGCTATCCTGGTTTATATCAGTAGGAATGGTATAATAATACTACACAATATCCCTGACTACTCTCCTGGTTTATATCTGTAGGAATGGTATAATAATACTACACAATATCCCTGACTACTCTCCTAGTTTATATCTGTAGGAATGGTATAATAATAATACTACACAATATCCCTGACTGCTCTCCTGGTTTATATCTGTAGGAATGGTATAATAATACTACACAATATCCCTGACTGCTCTCCTGGTATATATCAGTAGGAACGGTATAATAATACTACACAATATCCCTGACTGCTCTCCGGGTTTATATCAGTAGGAACGGTATAATAATACTACACAATATCTCTGACTGCTTTCCTGGTTTATATCTGTAGGAACGGCATAATAATACTACACAATATCCCTGACTGCTCTCCTGGTTTATATCAGTAGGAACGGTATAATAATACTACACAATATCCCTGACTACTCTCCTGGTTTATATCAGTAGGAACGGCATAATAATACTACACAATATCCCTGACTGCTCTCCTGGTTTATATCAGTAGGAACGGTATAATAATACTACACAATATCCCTGACTGCTCTCCTGGTTTATATCAGTAGGAACGGCATAATAATACTACACAATATCCCTGACTGCTCTCCTGGTTTATATCAGTAGGAACGGTATAATAATACTACACAATATCCCTGACTGCTCTCCTGGTTTATATCAGTAGGAACGGCATAATAATACTACACAATATCCCTGACTGCTCTCCTGGTTTATATCAGTAGGAACGGTATAATAATACTACACAATATCCCTGACTGCTCTCATGGTTTATATCAGTAGGAATGGCATAATAATACTACACAATATCCCTGACTGCTCTCCTGGTTTATATCAGTAAGAACGGTATAATAATACTACACAATATCCCTGACTGCTCTCCTGGTTTATATCAGTAGGAACGGCATAATAATACTACACAATATACCTGACTGCTCTCCTGGTTTATATCAGTAGGAAAGGTATAATAATACTACACAATATCCCTGACTGCTCTCCTGGTTTATATCAGTAGGAACGGTATAATAATACTACACAATATCCCTGACTGCACTCCTGGTTTATATCAGTAGGAACGGTATAATACTACTACACAATATCCCTGACTGCTCTCCTGGTTTATATCAGTAGGAACGGTATAATAATACTACTACACAATATCCCTGACTGCTCTCCTGGTTTATATCAGTAGTAACGGTATAATAATAATACTACACAATATCCCTGACTGCTCTCCTGGTATATATCAGTAGGAACGGCATAAAAACAATACTACACAATATCCCTGACTGCTCTCCTGGTTTATATCAGTAGGAACGGTATAATAATACTACACAATATCCCTGACTGCTCTCCTGGTTTATATCAGATGGAACGGCATAATAATACTACACAATATCCCTGACTGCTCTCCTGGTTTATATCTGTAGGAATGGTATAATAATACTACACAATATCCCTGACTGCTCTCCTGGTTTATATCAGTAGGAACGGCATAGTAATACTACTACACAATATCCCTGACTGCTCTCATGGTTTATATCAGTAGGAACGGTATAATAATAATACTACACAATATCCCTGACTGCTCTCATGGTTTATATCAGTAGGAACGGTATAATAATACTACACAATATCCCTGACTGCTCTCCTGGTTTATATCAGTAGGAACGGCATATTACTACTACACAATATCCCTGACTGCTATCCTGGTTTATATCAGTAGGAACGGTATAATACTACTACACAATATCCCTGACTGCTCTCCTGGTTTATATCAGTAGGAACGGCATAATACTACTACACAATATCCCTGACTGCTCTCCTGGTTTATATCAGTAGGAACGGTATAATAATACTACACAATATCCCTGGCTGCTCTCCTGGTTTATATCAGAAGGAACGGCATAATAATACTACACAATATCCCAGACTGCTCTCCTGGTTTATATCAGTAGGAACGGTATAATAATACTACACAATATCCCTGACTGCTCTCCTGGTTTATATCAGTAGGAACGGTATAATAATACTACACAATATCCCTGACTACTCTCCTGGTTTATATCAGTAGGAACGGCATAATAATACTACACAATATCCCTGACTGCTCTCCTGGTTTATATCAGTAGGAACGGTATAATAATACTACACAATATCCCTGACTGCTCTCCTGGTTTATATCAGTAGGAACGGCATAATAATACTACACAATATCCCTGACTGCTCTCCTGGTTTATATCTGTAGGAACGGCATTATAATACTACACAATATCCCTGACTGCTCTCCTGGTTTATATCTGTAGGAACGGCATAATAATACTACACAATATCCCTGACTGCTATCCTGGTTTATATCTGTAGGAACGGTATAATAATACTACACAATATCCCTGACTGCACTCCTGGTTTATATCAGTAGGAACGGTATAATAATACTACACAATATCCCTGACTGCTCTCCTGGTTTATATCAGTAGGAACGGCATAATAACACTACACAATATCTCTGACTGCTCTCCTGGTTTATATCAGTAGGAACGGCATAATAATACTACACAATATCTCTGACTGCTCTCCGGGTTTATATCAGTAGGAACGGTATAATAACACTACACAATATCCCTGACTGCTCTCCTGGTTTATATCAGTAGGAACGGTATAATAATACTACACAATATCCCTGACTGCTCTCCGGGTTTATATCAGTAGGAATGGCATAATAATAATACTACACAATATCTCTGACTGCTCTCCTGGTTTATATCTGTAGGAACGGCATAATAATACTACACAATATCCCTGACTGCTATCCTGGTTTATATCAGTAGGAATGGTATAATAATACTACACAATATCCCTGACTACTCTCCTGGTTTATATCAGTAGGAACGGTATAATAATACTACACAATATCCCTGACTACTCTCCTAGTTTATATCTGTAGGAATGGTATAATAATAATACTACACAATATCCCTGACTGCTCTCCTGGTTTATATCTGTAGGAATGGTATAATAATACTACACAATATCCCTGACTGCTTTCCTGGTTTATATCTGTAGGAACGGCATAATAATACTACACAATATCCCTGACTGCTCTCCTGGTTTATATCAGTAGGAACAGCATAATAATACTACACAATATCCCTGGCTGCTATCCTGGTTTATATCAGTAGGAACGGCATAATAATACTACACAATATCCCTGACTGCTATCCTGGTTTATATCAGTAGGAACGGCATAATAATACTACACAATATCCCTGACTGCTATCCTGGTTTATATCAGTAGGAATGGTATAATAAAACTACACAATATCCCTGACTGCTCTCCTGGTTTATATCAGTAGGAATGGTATAATAATACGACACAATATCCCTGACTGCTCTCCTGGTTTATTTCAGTAGGAACAGCATAATAATACTACACAATATCCCTGACTGCTCTCCTGGTTTATATCAGTAGGAACGGCATAATAATACTACACAATATCCCTGACTGCTATCCTGGTTTATATCAGTAGGAACGGTATAATAATACTACACAATATCTCTGACTGCTCTCCTGGTTTATATCAGTAGGAACGGTATAATAATAATACTACACAATATCCCTGACTGCTCTCCTGGTTTATATCTGTAGGAATGGTATAATAATAATACTACACAATATCCCTGACTGTTCTCCTGGTTTATATCAGTAGGAACGGCATAATAATACTACACAATATCCCTGACTGCTCTCCTGGTTTATATCAGTAGGAACGGCATAATAATACTACACAATATCCCTGACTGCCCTGATGGTTTATATCAGTAGGAACGGCATAATAATACTACACAATATCCCTGACTGCTCTCCTGGTTTATATCAGTAGGAACGGTATAATACTACTACACAATATCTCTGACTGCTCTCCTGGTTTATATCAGTAGGAACGGTATAATAATACTACACAATATCCCTGACTGCTCTCCTGGTTTATATCAGTAGGATTGATATAATAATACTACACAATATCCCTGACTACTCTCCTGGTTTATATCAGTAGGAACGGTATAATACTACACAATATCCCTGACTGCTCTCCTGGTTTATATCAGTAGGAACGGTATAATAATACTACACAATATCCCTGACTGCTCTCCTGGTTTATATCAGTAGGAATGGCATAATAATACTACACAATATCCCTGACTGCTCTCCTGGTTTATATCAGTAGGAACGGTATAATACTACTACACAATATCCCTGACTGCTCTCCTGGTTTATATCAGTAGGAACGGCATAATAATACTACACAATATCCCTGACTGCTCTCCTGGTTTATATCAGTAGGAACGGCATAATAATACTACACAATATCCCTGACTGCTCTCCTGGTTTATATCAGTAGGAACGGTATAATAATACTACACAATATCCCTGACTACTCTCCTGGTTTATATCAGTAGGAACGGCATAATAATACTACACAATATCCCTGACTGCTCTCCTGGTTTATATCAGTAGGAAAGGTATAATAATACTACACAATATCCCTGACTGCTCTCCTGGTTTATATCAGTAGGAACGGTATAATAATACTACACAATATCCCTGACTGCTATCCTGGTTTATATCTGTAGGAACGGTATAATAATACTACACAATATCCCTGACTGCACTCCTGGTTTATATCAGTAGGAACGGTATAATAATACTACACAATATCCCTGACTGCTCTCCTGGTTTATATCAGTAGGAACGGCATAATAACACTACACAATATCTCTGACTGCTCTCCTGGTTTATATCAGTAGGAACGGCATAATAATACTACACAATATCTCTGACTGCTCTCCGGGTTTATATCAGTAGGAACGGTATAATACTACTACACAATATCCCTGACTGCTCTCCTGGTTTATATCAGTAGGAACGGTATAATAATACTACACAATATCCCTGACTACTCTCCTGGTTTATATCAGTAGGAACGGTATAATACTACACAATATCCCTGACTGCTCTCCTGGTTTATATCAGTAGGAACGGTATAATAATACTAAACAATATCCCTGACTGCTCTCCTGGTTTATATCAGTAGGAACGGCATAATAACACTACACAATATCTCTGACTGCACTCCTGGTTTATATCAGTAGGAACGGTATAATAATACTACTACACAATATCCCTGACTGCTCTCCTGGTTTATATCAGTAGGAACGGTATAATAATACTACACAATATCCCTGACTACTCTCCTGGTTTATATCAGTAGGAACGGTATAATAATACTACACAATATCCCAGACTGCTCTCCTGGTTTATATCAGTAGGAACGGTATAATAATACTACACAATATCCCTGACTGCTCTCCTGGTTTATATCAGTAGGAACGGCATAATAACACTACACAATATCCCTGACTGCTATCCTGGTTTATATCAGTAGGAACGGCATAATAATACTACACAATATCTCTGACTGCTCTCCGGGTTTATATCAGTAGGAACGGTATAATAATAATACTACACAATATCCCTGACTGCTCTCCTGGTTTATATCTGTAGGAATGGTATAATAATACTACACAATATCCCTGACTACTCTCCTGGTTTATATCTGTAGGAATGGTATAATAATACTACACAATATCCCTGACTACTCTCCTGGTTTATATCTGTAGGAATGGTATAATAATAATACTACACAATATCCCTGACTGCACTCCTGGTTTATATCTGTAGGAATGGTATAATAATACTACACAATATCCCTGACTGCTCTCCTGGTATATATCAGTAGGAACGGCATAATAATACTACTACACAATATCCCTGACTGCTCTCCTGGTTTATATCAGTAGGAACGGCATAATAACACTACACAATATCCCTGACTGCTCTCCTGGTTTATATCAGTAGGAACGGCATAATAATACTACACAATATCTCTGACTGCTTTCCTGGTTTATATCTGTAGGAACGGCATAATAATACTACACAATATCCCTGACTGCTATCCTGGTTTATATCAGTAGGAACGGTATAATAATACTACTACACAATATCCCTGACTGCTCTCCTGGTTTATATCTGTAGGAACGGCATAATAATACTACACAATATCTCTGACTGCACTCCTGGTTTATATCAGTAGGAACGGTATAATAACACTACACAATATCCCTGACTGCTCTCTTGGTTTATATCAGTAGGAACGGTATAATAATACTACACAACAATATCCCTGACTGCTCTCCGGGTTTATATCAGTAGGAATGGCATAATAATAATACTACACAATATCTCTGACTGCTCTCCTGGTTTATATCTGTAGGAACGGCATAATAATACTACACAATATCCCTGACTGCTATCCTGGTTTATATCAGTAGGAATGGTATAATAATACTACACAATATCCCTGACTACTCTCCTGGTTTATATCTGTAGGAATGGTATAATAATACTACACAATATCCCTGACTACTCTCCTAGTTTATATCTGTAGGAATGGTATAATAATAATACTACACAATATCCCTGACTGCTCTCCTGGTTTATATCTGTAGGAATGGTATAATAATACTACACAATATCCCTGACTGCTCTCCTGGTATATATCAGTAGGAATGGTATAATAATACTACACAATATCCCTGACTGCTCTCCGGGTTTATATCAGTAGGAACGGTATAATAATACTACACAATATCTCTGACTGCTTTCCTGGTTTATATCTGTAGGAACGGCATAATAATACTACACAATATCCCTGACTGCTCTCCTGGTTTATATCAGTAGGAACGGCATAATAATACTACACAATATCCCTGGCTGCTATCCTGGTTTATATCAGTAGGAACGGCATAATAATACTACACAATATCCCTGACTGCTATCCTGGTTTATATCAGTAGGAACGGCATAATAATACTACACAATATCCCTGACTGCTATCCTGGTTTATATCAGTAGGAACGGTATAATAATACTACACAATATCCCTGACTGCTCTCCTGGTTTATATCAGTAGGAACGGCATAATAATACTACACAATATCCCTGACTGCTCTCCTGGTTTATATCAGTAGGAACGGCATAATAATACTACACAATATCCCTGACTGCTATCCTGGTTTATATCAGTAGGAACGGTATAATAATACTACACAATATCTCTGACTGCTCTCCTGGTTTATATCTGTAGGAATGGTATAATAATAATACTACACAATATCCCTGACTGCTCTCCTGGTTTATATCAGTAGGAATGGTATAATAATACTACACAATATCCCTGACTGCTCTCCTGGTTTATATCAGTAGGAACGGCATAATAATACTACACAATATCCCTGACTGCTCTCCTGGTTTATATCTGTAGGAACGGCATTATAATACTACACAATATCCCTGACTGCTCTCCTGGTTTATATCTGTAGGAACGGCATAATAATACTACACAATATCCCTGACTGCTATCCTGGTTTATATCTGTAGGAACGGTATAATAATACTACACAATATCCCTGACTGCACTCCTGGTTTATATCAGTAGGAACGGTATAATAATACTACACAATATCCCTGACTGCTCTCCTGGTTTATATCAGTAGGAACGGCATAATAACACTACACAATATCTCTGACTGCTCTCCTGGTTTATATCAGTAGGAACGGCATAATAATACTACACAATATCTCTGACTGCTCTCCGGGTTTATATCAGTAGGAACGGTATAATAATACTACACAATATCCCTGACTGCTCTCCGGGTTTATATCAGTAGGAATGGCATAATAATAATACTACACAATATCTCTGACTGCTCTCCTGGTTTATATCTGTAGGAACGGCATAATAATACTACACAATATCCCTGACTGCTATCCTGGTTTATATCAGTAGGAATGGTATAATAATACTACACAATATCCCTGACTACTCTCCTGGTTTATATCAGTAGGAACGGTATAATAATACTACACAATATCCCTGACTACTCTCCTAGTTTATATCTGTAGGAATGGTATAATAATAATACTACACAATATCCCTGACTGCTCTCCTGGTTTATATCTGTAGGAATGGTATAATAATACTACACAATATCCCTGACTGCTTTCCTGGTTTATATCTGTAGGAACGGCATAATAATACTACACAATATCCCTGACTGCTCTCCTGGTTTATATCAGTAGGAACAGCATAATAATACTACACAATATCCCTGGCTGCTATCCTGGTTTATATCAGTAGGAACGGCATAATAATACTACACAATATCCCTGACTGCTATCCTGGTTTATATCAGTAGGAACGGCATAATAATACTACACAATATCCCTGACTGCTATCCTGGTTTATATCAGTAGGAATGGTATAATAAAACTACACAATATCCCTGACTGCTCTCCTGGTTTATATCAGTAGGAACGGCATAATAATACTACACAATATCCCTGACTGCTCTCCTGGTTTATATCAGTAGGAACGGCATAATAATACTACACAATATCCCTGACTGCTATCCTGGTTTATATCAGTAGGCACGGTATAATAATACTACACAATATCTCTGACTGCTCTCCTGGTTTATATCTGTAGGAATGGTATAATAATAATACTACACAATATCCCTGACAGCTCTCCTGGTTTATATCAGTAGGAATGGTATAATAATACGACACAATATCCCTGACTGCTCTCCTGGTTTATTTCAGTAGGAACAGCATAATAATACTACACAATATCCCTGACTGCTCTCCTGGTTTATATCAGTAGGAACGGCATAATAATACTACACAATATCCCTGACTGCTATCCTGGTTTATATCAGTAGGAACGGTATAATAATACTACACAATATCTCTGACTGCTCTCCTGGTTTATATCAGTAGGAACGGTATAATAATAATACTACACAATATCCCTGACTGCTCTCCTGGTTTATATCTGTAGGAATGGTATAATAATAATACTACACAATATCCCTGACTGCTCTCCTGGTTTATATCAGTAGGAACGGCATAATAATACTACACAATATCCCTGACTGCTCTCCTGGTTTATATCAGTAGGAACGGCATAATAATACTACACAATATCCCTGACTGCCCTGATGGTTTATATCAGTAGGAACGGCATAATAATACTACACAATATCCCTGACTGCTCTCCTGGTTTATATCAGTAGGAACGGTATAATACTACTACACAATATCTCTGACTGCTCTCCTGGTTTATATCAGTAGGAACGGTATAATAATACTACACAATATCCCTGACTGCTCTCCTGGTTTATATCAGTAGGATTGGTATAATAATACTACACAATATCCCTGACTACTCTCCTGGTTTATATCAGTAGGAACGGTATAATACTACACAATATCCCTGACTGCTCTCCTGGTTTATATCAGTAGGAACGGTATAATAATACTACACAATATCCCTGACTGCTCTCCTGGTTTATATCAGTAGGAACGGCATAATAATACTACACAATATCCCTGACTGCTCTCCTGGTTTATATCAGTAGGAACGGTATAATACTACTACACAATATCCCTGACTGCTCTCCTGGTTTATATCAGTAGGAACGGCATAATAATACTACACAATATCCCTGACTGCTCTCCTGGTTTATATCAGTAGGAACGGCATAATAATACTACACAATATCCCTGACTGCTCTCCTGGTTTATATCAGTAGGAACGGTATAATAATACTACACAATATCCCTGACTGCTCTCCTGGTTTATATCAGTAGGAACGGCATAATAATACTACACAATATCCCTGACTGCTCTCCTGGTTTATATCAGTAGGAAAGGTATAATAATACTACACAATATCCCTGACTGCTCTCCTGGTTTATATCAGTAGGAACGGTATAATAATACTACACAATATCCCTGACTGCTATCCTGGTTTATATCTGTAGGAACGGTATAATAATACTACACAATATCCCTGACTGCACTCCTGGTTTATATCAGTAGGAACGGTATAATAATACTACACAATATCCCTGACTGCTCTCCTGGTTTATATCAGTAGGAACGGCATAATAACACTACACAATATCTCTGACTGCTCTCCTGGTTTATATCAGTAGGAACGGCATAATAATACTACACAATATCTCTGACTGCTCTCCGGGTTTATATCAGTAGGAACGGTATAATACTACTACACAATATCCCTGACTGCTCTCCTGGTTTATATCAGTAGGAACGGTATAATAATACTACACAATATCCCTGACTACTCTCCTGGTTTATATCAGTAGGAACGGTATAATACTACACAATATCCCTGACTGCTCTCCTGGTTTATATCAGTAGGAACGGTATAATAATACTAAACAATATCCCTGACTGCTCTCCTGGTTTATATCAGTAGGAACGGCATAATAACACTACACAATATCTCTGACTGCTCTCCTGGTTTATATCAGTAGGAACGGTATAATAATACTACTACACAATATCCCTGACTGCTCTCCTGGTTTATATCAGTAGGAACGGTATAATAATACTACACAATATCCCTGACTACTCTCCTGGTTTATATCAGTAGGAACGGTATAATAATACTACACAATATCCCAGACTGCTCTCCTGGTTTATATCAGTAGGAACGGTATAATAATACTACACAATATCCCTGACTGCTCTCCTGGTTTATATCAGTAGGAACGGCATAATAACACTACACAATATCCCTGACTGCTATCCTGGTTTATATCAGTAGGAACGGCATAATAATACTACACAATATCTCTGACTGCTCTCCGGGTTTATATCAGTAGGAACGGTATAATAATACTACTACACAATATCCCTGACTGCTCTCCTGGTTTATATCTGTAGGAATGGTATAATAATACTACACAATATCCCTGACTACTCTCCTGGTTTATATCTGTAGGAATGGTATAATAATACTACACAATATCCCTGACTACTCTCCTGGTTTATATCTGTAGGAATGGTATAATAATAATACTACACAATATCCCTGACTGCTCTCCTGGTTTATATCTGTAGGAATGGTATAATAATACTACACAATATCCCTGACTGCTCTCCTGGTATATATCAGTAGGAACGGCATAATAATACTACTACACAATATCCCTGACTGCTCTCCTGGTTTATATCAGTAGGAACGGCATAATAACACTACACAATATCCCTGACTGCTCTCCTGGTTTATATCAGTAGGAACGGCATAATAATACTACACAATATCTCTGACTGCTTTCCTGGTTTATATCTGTAGGAACGGCATAATAATACTACACAATATCCCTGACTGCTATCCTGGTTTATATCAGTAGGAACGGTATAATAATACTACTACACAATATCCCTGACTGCTCTCCTGGTTTATATCTGTAGGAACGGCATAATAATACTACACAATATCTCTGACTGCACTCCTGGTTTATATCAGTAGGAACGGTATAATAACACTACACAATATCCCTGACTGCTCTCTTGGTTTATATCAGTAGGAACGGTATAATAATACTACACAACAATATCCCTGACTGCTCTCCGGGTTTATATCAGTAGGAATGGCATAATAATAATACTACACAATATCTCTGACTGCTCTCCTGGTTTATATCTGTAGGAACGGCATAATAATACTACACAATATCCCTGACTGCTATCCTGGTTTATATCAGTAGGAATGGTATAATAATACTACACAATATCCCTGACTACTCTCCTGGTTTATATCTGTAGGAATGGTATAATAATACTACACAATATCCCTGACTACTCTCCTAGTTTATATCTGTAGGAATGGTATAATAATAATACTACACAATATCCCTGACTGCTCTCCTGGTTTATATCTGTAGGAATGGTATAATAATACTACACAATATCCCTGACTGCTCTCCTGGTATATATCAGTAGGAATGGTATAATAATACTACACAATATCCCTGACTGCTCTCCGGGTTTATATCAGTAGGAACGGTATAATAATACTACACAATATCTCTGACTGCTTTCCTGGTTTATATCTGTAGGAACGGCATAATAATACTACACAATATCCCTGACTGCTCTCCTGGTTTATATCAGTAGGAACGGCATAATAATACTACACAATATCCCTGGCTGCTATCCTGGTTTATATCAGTAGGAACGGCATAATAATACTACACAATATCCCTGACTGCTATCCTGGTTTATATCAGTAGGAACGGCATAATAATACTACACAATATCCCTGACTGCTATCCTGGTTTATATCAGTAGGAACGGTATAATAATACTACACAATATCCCTGACTGCTCTCCTGGTTTATATCAGTAGGAACGGCATAATAATACTACACAATATCCCTGACTGCTCTCCTGGTTTATATCAGTAGGAACGGCATAATAATACTACACAATATCCCTGACTGCTATCCTGGTTTATATCAGTAGGAACGGTATAATAATACTACACAATATCTCTGACTGCTCTCCTGGTTTATATCTGTAGGAATGGTATAATAATAATACTACACAATATCCCTGACTGCTCTCCTGGTTTATATCAGTAGGAATGGTATAATAATACTACACAATATCCCTGACTGCTCTCCTGGTTTATATCAGTAGGAACGGCATAATAATACTACACAATATCCCTGACTTCTCTCCAGGTTTATATCAGTAGGAACGGCATAATAATACTACACAATATCCCTGACTGCTATCCTGGTTTATATCAGTAGGAACGGTATAATAATACTACACAATATCTCTGACTGCTCTCCTGGTTTATATCAGTAGGAACGGTATAATAATAATACTACACAATATCCCTGACTGCTCTCCTGGTTTATATCTGTAGGAATGGTATAATAATAATACTACACAATATCCCTGACTGCTCTCCTGGTTTATATCTGTAGGAATGGTATAATAATAATACTACACAATATCCCTGACTGCTCTCCTGGTTTATATCAGTAGGAACGGCATAATAATACTACACAATATCCCTGACTGCTCTCCTGGTTTATATCAGTAGGAACGGCATAATAATACTACACAATATCCCTGACTGCCCTGATGGTTTATATCAGTAGGAACGGCATAATAATACTACACAATATCCCTGACTGCTCTCCTGGTTTATATCAGTAGGAACGGTATAATACTACTACACAATATCTCTGACTGCTCTCCTGGTTTATATCAGTAGGAACGGTATAATAATACTACACAATATCCCGGCCTGCTCTCCTGGTTTATATCAGTAGGAACGGTATAATAATAATACTACACAATATCCCGGCCTGCTCTCCTGGTTTATATCAGTAGGAACGGTATAATAATAATACTACACAATATCCCTGACTGCTCTCCTGGTTTATATCAGTAGGAATGGCATTATAATACTACACAATATCCCTGACTGCTCTCCTGGTTTATATCAGTAGGAACGGCATAATAATACTACACAATATCCCTGACTGCTCTCCTAGTTTATATCAGTAGGAACGGCATAAAAATACTACACAATATCCCTGACTGCTCTCCTGGTTTATATCAGTAGGAACGGCATAATAATACTACACAATATCCCTGTCTGCTCTCCTAGTATATATCAGTAGGAACGGCATAATAATAATACTACACAATATCCCTGACTGCTCTCCTGGTTTATATCAGTAGGAACGGTATAATACTACTACACAATATCCCTGACTGCTCTCCTGGTTTATATCAGTAGGAACGGTATAATACTACACAATATCCCTGACTGCTCTCCTGGTTTATATCAGTAGGAACGGTATAATAATAATACTACACAATATCCCTGACTGCTCTCCTGGTATATATCAGTAGGAACGGTATAATAATACTACTACACAATATCCCTGACTGCTCTCCTGGTTTATATCAGTAGGAACGGTATAATAATAATACTACACAATATCCCTGACTGCTCTCCTGGTATATATCAGTAGGAACGGTATAATAATACTACTACACAATATCCCTGACTGCTCTCCTGGTTTATATCAGTAGGAACGGTATAATAATACTACTACACAATATCCCTGACTGCTCTCCTGGTTTATATCAGTAGGAACGGTATAATAATAATACTACACAATATCCCTGACTGCTCTCCTGGTATATATCAGTAGGAACGGCATAATAATAATACTACACAATATCCCTGACTGCTCTCCTGGTTTATATCAGTAGGAACGGTATAATAATACTACACAATATCCCTGACTGCTCTCCTGGTTTATATCAGATGGAACGACATAATAATACTACACAATATCCCTGACTGCTCTCCTGGTTTATATCAGTAGGAACGGTATAATAATACTACTACACAATATCCCTGACTTCTCTCCTGGTTTATATCAGTAGGAATGGCATAATAATACTACACAATATCCCTGACTGCTCTCCTAGTTTATATCAGTAGGAACGGCATAAAAATACTACACAATATCCCTGACTGCTCTCCTGGTTTATATCAGTAGGAACGGCATAATAATACTACACAATATCCCTGTCTGCTCTCCTAGTATATATCAGTAGGAACGGCATAATAATAATACTACACAATATCCCTGACTGCTCTCCTGGTTTATATCAGTAGGAACGGTATAATACTACTACACAATATCCCTGACTGCTCTCCTGGTTTATATCAGTAGGAACGGTATAATACTACACAATATCCCTGACTGCTCTCCTGGTATATATCAGTAGGAACGGTATAATAATACTACTACACAATATCCCTGACTGCTCTCCTGGTTTATATCAGTAGGAACGGTATAATAATAATACTACACAATATCCCTGACTGCTCTCCTGGTATATATCAGTAGGAACGGTATAATAATACTACTACACAATATCCCTGACTGCTCTCCTGGTTTATATCAGTAGGAACGGTATAATAATACTACTACACAATATCCCTGACTGCTCTCCTGGTTTATATCAGTAGGAACGGTATAATAATAATACTACACAATATCCCTGACTGCTCTCCTGGTATATATCAGTAGGAACGGCATAATAATAATACTACACAATATCCCTGACTGCTCTCCTGGTTTATATCAGTAGGAACGGTATAATAATACTACACAATATCCCTGACTGCTCTCCTGGTTTATATCAGATGGAACGACATAATAATACTACACAATATCCCTGACTGCTCTCCTGGTTTATATCAGTAGGAACGGTATAATAATACTACTACACAATATCCCTGACTTCTCTCCTGGTTTATATCAGTAGGAACGGCATAATAATAATACTACACAATATCCCTGACTGCTCTCCTGGTTTATATCAGTAGGAACGGTATAATAATACTACACAATATCCCTGACTGCTCTCCTAGTTTATATCAGATGGAACGGCATAATAATACTACACAATATCCCTGACTGCTCTCCTGGTTTATATCTGTAGGAATGGTATAATAATACTACACAATATCCCTGACTGCTCTCCTGGTTTATATCAGTAGGAACGGCATAGTAATACTACTACACAATATCCCTGACTGCTCTCATGGTTTATATCAGTAGGAACGGTATAATAATAATACTACACAATATCCCTGACTGCTCTCATGGTTTATATCAGTAGGAACGGTATAATAATACTACACAATATCCCTGACTGCTCTCCTGGTTTATATCAGTAGGAACGGCATATTACTACTACACAATATCCCTGACTGCTATCCTGGTTTATATCAGTAGGAACGGCATTATACTACTACACAATATCCCTGACTGCTCTCCTGGTTTATATCAGTAGGAACGGTATAATACTACTACACAATATCCCTGACTGCTCTCCTGGTTTATATCAGTAGGAACGGCATAATACTACTACACAATATCCCTGACTGCTATCCTGGTTTATATCAGTAGGAACGGTATAATACTACTACACAATATCCCTGACTGCTCTCCTGGTTTATATCAGTAGGAACGGCATAATACTACTACACAATATCCCTGACTGCTCTCCTGGTTTATATCAGTAGGAACGGTATAATAATACTACACAATATCCCTGGCTGCTCTCCTGGTTTATATCAGAAGGAACGGCATAATAATACTACACAATATCCCAGACTGCTCTCCTGGTTTATATCAGTAGGAACGGTATAATAATACTACACAATATCCCTGACTGCTCTCCTGGTTTATATCAGTAGGAATGGTATAATAATACTACACAATATCCCTGACTACTCTCCTGGTTTATATCAGTAGGAACGGCATAATAATACTACACAATATCCCTGACTGCTCTCCTGGTTTATATCAGTAGGAACGGTATAATAATACTACACAATATCCCTGACTGCTCTCCTGGTTTATATCAGTAGGAACGGCATAATAATACTACACAATATCCCTGACTGCTCTCCTGGCTTATATCAGTAGGAACGGTATAATAATACTACACAATATCCCTGACTGCTCTCCTGGTTTATATCAGTAGGAACGACATAATAATACTACACAATATCCCTGACTGCTCTCCTGGTTTATATCAGTAGGAACGGTATAATAATACTACACAATATCCCTGACTGCTCTCCTGGTTTATATCAGTAGGAACGGCATAATAATACTACACAATATTCCTGACTGCTCTCCTGGTTCATATCAGTAGGAAAGGTATAATAATACTACACAATATCCCTGACTGCTCTCCTGGTTTATATCAGTAGGAACGGTATAATAATACTACACAATATCCC
The DNA here is from genome assembly GCA_031769625.1 of Taudactylus pleione. NCBI lineage: Eukaryota > Metazoa > Chordata > Amphibia > Anura > Myobatrachidae > Taudactylus > Taudactylus pleione. Next base: position 851,341 of record JAUIMM010001037.1, on the reverse strand, counting down.
TGACTGCTATCCTGGTTTATATCTGTAGGAACGGTATAATAATACTACACAATATCCCTGACTGCTATCCTGGTTTATATCAGTAGGAACGGCATAATAATACTACACAATATCCCTGACTGCTATCCTGGTTTATATCAGTAGGAATGGTATAATAAAACTACACAATATCCCTGACTGCTCTCCTGGTTTATATCAGTAGGAACGGCATAATAATACTACACAATATCCCTGACTGCTCTCCTGGTTTATATCAGTAGGAACGGCATAATAATACTACACAATATCCCTGACTGCTATCCTGGTTTATATCAGTAGGAACGGTATAATAATACTACACAATATCTCTGACTGCTCTCCTGGTTTATATCTGTAGGAATGGTATAATAATAATACTACACAATATCCCTGACAGCTCTCCTGGTTTATATCAGTAGGAATGGTATAATAATACTACACAATATCCCTGACTGCTCTCCTGGTTTATATCAGTAGGAACAGCATAATAATACTACACAATATCCCTGACTGCTCTCCTGGTTTATATCAGTAGGAACGGCATAATAATACTACACAATATCCCTGACTGCTATCCTGGTTTATATCAGTAGGAACGGTATAATAATACTACACAATATCTCTGACTGCTCTCCTGGTTTATATCAGTAGGAACGGTATAATAATAATACTACACAATATCCCTGACTGCTCTCCTGGTTTATATCTGTAGGAATGGTATAATAATAATACTACACAATATCCCTGACTGCTCTCCTGGTTTATATCAGTAGGAACGGCATAATAATACTACACAATATCCCTGACTGCTCTCCTGGTTTATATCAGTAGGAACGGCATAATAATACTACACAATATCCCTGGCTGCTCTCCTGGTTTATATCAGTAGGAACGGTATAATACTACTACACAATATCTCTGACTGCTCTCCTGGTTTATATCAGTAGGAACGGTATAATAATACTACACAATATCCCTGACTGCTCTCCTGGTTTATATCAGTAGGAACGGTATAATAATACTACACAATATCCCTGACTACTCTCCTGGTTTATATCAGTAGGAACGGTATAATACTACACAATATCCCTGACTGCTCTCCTGGTTTATATCAGTAGGAACGGTATAATAATACTACACAATATCCCTGACTGCTCTCCTGGTTTATATCAGTAGGAACGGCATAATAACACTACACAATATCCCTGACTGCTATCCTGGTTTATATCAGTAGGAACGGCATAATAATAATACTACACAATATCTCTGACTGCTCTCCTGGTTTATATCAGTAGGAACGGTATAATAATACTACACAATATCCCTGACTGCTCTCCTGGTTTATATCAGTAGGAACGGTATAATAATACTACACAATATCCCTGACTGCTCTCCTGGTTTATATCAGTAAGAACGGCATAATAACACTACACAATATCCCTGACTGCTATCCTGGTTTATATCAGTAGGAACGGCATAATAATACTACACAATATCTCTGACTGCTCTCCGGGTTTATATCAGTAGGAACGGTATAATAATACTACTACACAATATCCCTGACTGCTCTCCTGGTTTATATCAGTAGGAACGGTATAATAATACTACACAATATCCCTGACTGCTCTCCGGGTTTATATCAGTAGGAATGGCATAATAATACTACACAATATCTCTGACTGCTTTCCTGGTTTATATCAGTAGGAATGGTATAATAATACTACACAATATCCCTGACTACTCTCCTGGTTTATATCTGTAGGAATGGTATAATAATACTACACAATATCCCTGACTACTCTCCTGGTTTATATCTGTAGGAATGGTATAATAATAATACTACACAATATCCCTGACTGCTCTCCTGGTTTATATCTGTAGGAATGGTATAATAATACTACACAATATCCCTGACTGCTCTCCTGGTATATATCAGTAGGAACGGCATAATAATACTACTACACAATATCCCTGACTGCTCTCCTGGTTTATATCAGTAGGAACGGTATAATAATACTACTACACAATATCCCTGACTGCTCTCCTGGTTTATATCAGTAGGAACGGCATAATAACACTACACAATATCCCTGACTGCTCTCCTGGTTTATATCAGTAGGATCGGTATAATAATACTACTACACAATATCCCTGACTGCTCTCCGGGTTTATATCAGTAGGAACGGTATAATAATACTACTACACAATATCCCTGACTGCTCTCCTGGTTTATATCAGTAGGAACGGCATAATAACACTACACAATATCCCTGACTGCTCTCCTGGTTTATATCAGTAGGAACGGCATAATAATACTACACAATATCTCTGACTGCTCTCCGGGTTTATATCAGTAGGAACGGTATAATAATACTACTACACAATATCCCTGACTGCTCTCCTGGTTTATATCAGTAGGAACGGTATAATACTACTACACAATATCCCTGACTGCTCTCCGGGTTTATATCAGTAGGAATGGCATAATAATAATAATACTACACAATATCTCTGACTGCTTTCCTGGTTTATATCTGTAGGAACGGCATAATAATACTACACAATATCCCTGACTGCTATCCTGGTTTATATCAGTAGGAACGGTATAATAATAATACTACACAATATCCCTGACTGCTCTCCTGGTTTATATCAGTAGGAACGGCATAATAATACTACACAATATCCCAGACTACTCTCCTGGTTTATATCAGTAGGAACGGTATAATAATACTATAGAATATCCCTGACTGCTCTCCGGGTTTATATCAGTAGGAATGGCATAATAATAATACTACACAATATCCCTGACTGCTCTCCTGGTTTATATCAGTAGGAACGGTATAATAATACTACACAATATCCCTGACTGCTCTCCTGGTTTATATCAGTAGGAACGGCATAATAACACTACACAATATCCCTGACTGCTATCCTGGTTTATATCAGTAGGAACGGCATAATAATACTACACAATATCTCTGACTGCTCTCCGGGTTTATATCAGTAGGAACGGTATAATAATACTACTACACAATATCCCTGACTGCTCTCCTGGTTTATATCAGTAGGAACGGTATAATAATACTACACAATATCCCTGACTGCTCTCCGGGTTTATATCAGTAGGAATGGCATAATAATACTACACAATATCTCTGACTGCTTTCCTGGTTTATATCAGTAGGAATGGTATAATAATACTACACAATATCCCTGACTACTCTCCTGGTTTATATCTGTAGGAATGGTATAATAATACTACACAATATCCCTGACTACTCTCCTGGTTTATATCTGTAGGAATGGTATAATAATAATACTACACAATATCCCTGACTGCTCTCCTGGTTTATATCTGTAGGAATGGTATAATAATACTACACAATATCCCTGACTGCTCTCCTGGTATATATCAGTAGGAACGGCATAATAATACTACTACACAATATCCCTGACTGCTCTCCTGGTTTATATCAGTAGGAACGGTATAATAATACTACTACACAATATCCCTGACTGCTCTCCTGGTTTATATCAGTAGGAACGGCATAATAACACTACACAATATCCCTGACTGCTCTCCTGGTTTATATCAGTAGGATCGGTATAATAATACTACTACACAATATCCCTGACTGCTCTCCGGGTTTATATCAGTAGGAACGGTATAATAATACTACTACACAATATCCCTGACTGCTCTCCTGGTTTATATCAGTAGGAACGGTATAATACTACTACACAATATCCCTGACTGCTCTCCGGGTTTATATCAGTAGGAATGGCATAATAATAATAATACTACACAATATCTCTGACTGCTCTCCTGGTTTATATCAGTAGGAACGGCATAATAACACTACACAATATCCCTGACTGCTCTCCTGGTTTATATCAGTAGGAACGGCATAATAATACTACACAATATCTCTGACTGCTCTCCGGGTTTATATCAGTAGGAACGGTATAATAATACTACTACACAATATCCCTGACTGCTCTCCTGGTTTATATCAGTAGGAACGGTATAATACTACTACACAATATCCCTGACTGCTCTCCGGGGTTTATATCAGTAGGAATGGCATAATAATAATAATACTACACAATATCTCTGACTGCTTTCCTGGTTTATATCTGTAGGAACGGCATAATAATACTACACAATATCCCTGACTGCTATCCTGGTTTATATCAGTAGGAACGGTATAATAATAATACTACACAATATCCCTGACTGCTCTCCTGGTTTATATCAGTAGGAACGGCATAATAATACTACACAATATCCCAGACTACTCTCCTGGTTTATATCAGTAGGAACGGTATAATAATACTATACAATATCCCTGACTGCTCTCCGGGTTTATATCAGTAGGAATTGCATAATAATAATACTACACAATATCTCTGACTGCTCTCCTGGTTTATATCTGTAGGAACGGCATAATAATACTACACAATATCCCTGACTGCTATCCTGGTTTATATCAGTAGGAATGGTATAATAATACTACACAATATCCCTGACTACTCTCCTGGTTTATATCTGTAGGAATGGTATAATAATACTACACAATATCCCTGACTGCTCTCCTAGTTTATATCAGTAGGAACGGCATAATAATAATACTACACAATATCCCTGACTGCACTCCTGGTTTATATCAGTAGGAACGGTATAATACTACTACACAATATCCCTGACTGCTCTCCTGGTTTATATCAGTAGGAACGGTATAATAATACTACTACACAATATCCCTGACTGCTCTCCTGGTTTATATCAGTAGGAACGGTATAATAATAATACTACACAATATCCCTGACTGCTCTCCTGGTATATATCAGTAGGAACGGCATAATAATAATACTACACAATATCCCTGACTGCTCTCCTGGTTTATATCAGTAGGAACGGTATAATAATACTACACAATATCCCTGACTGCTCTCCTGGTTTATATCAGATGGAACGACATAATAATACTACACAATACCCCGGAATGCTCTCCTGGTTTATATCAGTAGGAACGGTATAATAATACTACTACACAATATCCCTGACTTCTCTCCTGGTTTATATCAGTAGGAACGGCATAATAATAATACTACACAATATCCCTGACTGCTCTCCTGGTTTATATCAGTAGGAACGGTATAATAATACTACACAATATCCCTGACTACTCTCCTGGTTTATATCAGTAGGAACGGTATAATAATACTACACAATATCCCAGACTGCTCTCCTGGTTTATATCAGTAGGAACGGTATAATAATACTACACAATATCCCTGACTGCTCTCCTGGTTTATATCAGTAGGAACGGCATAATAACACTACACAATATCCCTGACTGCTATCCTGGTTTATATCAGTAGGAACGGCATAATAATACTACACAATATCTCTGACTGCTCTCCGGGTTTATATCAGTAGGAACGGTATAATAATACTACTACACAATATCCCTGACTGCTCTCCTGGTTTATATCTGTAGGAATGGTATAATAATACTACACAATATCCCTGACTACTCTCCTGGTTTATATCTGTAGGAATGGTATAATAATACTACACAATATCCCTGACTACTCTCCTGGTTTATATCTGTAGGAATGGTATAATAATAATACTACACAATATCCCTGACTGCTCTCCTGGTTTATATCTGTAGGAATGGTATAATAATACTACACAATATCCCTGACTGCTCTCCTGGTATATATCAGTAGGAACGGCATAATAATACTACTACACAATATCCCTGACTGCTCTCCTGGTTTATATCAGTAGGAACGGCATAATAACACTACACAATATCCCTGACTGCTCTCCTGGTTTATATCAGTAGGAACGGCATAATAATACTACACAATATCTCTGACTGCTTTCCTGGTTTATATCTGTAGGAACGGCATAATAATACTACACAATATCCCTGACTGCTATCCTGGTTTATATCAGTAGGAACGGTATAATAATACTACTACACAATATCCCTGACTGCTCTCCTGGTTTATATCTGTAGGAACGGCATAATAATACTACACAATATCTCTGACTGCACTCCTGGTTTATATCAGTAGGAATGGTATAATAACACTACACAATATCCCTGACTGCTCTCTTGGTTTATATCAGTAGGAACGGTATAATAATACTACACAACAATATCCCTGACTGCTCTCCGGGTTTATATCAGTAGGAATGGCATAATAATAATACTACACAATATCTCTGACTGCTCTCCTGGTTTATATCTGTAGGAACGGCATAATAATACTACACAATATCCCTGACTGCTATCCTGGTTTATATCAGTAGGAATGGTATAATAATACTACACAATATCCCTGACTACTCTCCTGGTTTATATCTGTAGGAATGGTATAATAATACTACACAATATCCCTGACTACTCTCCTAGTTTATATCTGTAGGAATGGTATAATAATAATACTACACAATATCACTGACTGCTCTCCTGGTTTATATCTGTAGGAATGGTATAATAATACTACACAATATCCCTGACTGCTCTCCTGGTATATATCAGTAGGAATGGTATAATAATACTACACAATATCCCTGACTGCTCTCTGGGTTTATATCAGTAGGAACGGTATAATAATACTACACAATATCTCTGACTGCTTTCCTGGTTTATATCTGTAGGAACGGCATAATAATACTACACAATATCCCTGACTGCTCTCCTGGTTTATATCAGTAGGAACGGCATAATAATACTACACAATATCCCTGGCTGCTATCCTGGTTTATATCAGTAGGAACGGCATAATAATACTACACAATATCCCTGACTGCTATCCTGGTTTATATCAGTAGGAACGGCATAATAATACTACACAATATCCCTGACTGCTATCCTGGTTTATATCAGTAGGAACGGTATAATAATACTACACAATATCCCTGACTGCTCTCCTGGTTTATATCAGTAGGAACGGCATAATAATACTACACAATATCCCTGACTGCTCTCCTGGTTTATATCAGTAGGAACGGCATAATAATACTACACAATATCCCTGACTGCTATCCTGGTTTATATCAGTAGGAACGGTATAATAATACTACACAATATCTCTGACTGCTCTCCTGGTTTATATCTGTAGGAATGGTATAATAATAATACTACACAATATCCCTGACTGCTCTCCTGGTTTATATCAGTAGGAATGGTATAATAATACTACACAATATCCCTGACTGCTCTCCTGGTTTATATCAGTAGGAACGGCATAATAATACTACACAATATCCCTGACTTCTCTCCAGGTTTATATCAGTAGGAACGGCATAATAATACTACACAATATCCCTGACTGCTATCCTGGTTTATATCAGTAGGAACGGTATAATAATACTACACAATATCTCTGACTGCTCTCCTGGTTTATATCAGTAGGAACGGTATAATAATAATACTACACAATATCCCTGACTGCTCTCCTGGTTTATATCTGTAGGAATGGTATAATAATAATACTACACAATATCCCTGACTGCTCTCCTGGTTTATATCTGTAGGAATGGTATAATAATAATACTACACAATATCCCTGACTGCTCTCCTGGTTTATATCAGTAGGAACGGCATAATAATACTACACAATATCCCTGACTGCTCTCCTGGTTTATATCAGTAGGAACGGCATAATAATACTACACAATATCCCTGACTGCCCTGATGGTTTATATCAGTAGGAACGGCATAATAATACTACACAATATCCCTGACTGCTCTCCTGGTTTATATCAGTAGGAACGGTATAATACTACTACACAATATCTCTGACTGCTCTCCTGGTTTATATCAGTAGGAACGGTATAATAATACTACACAATATCCCGGCCTGCTCTCCTGGTTTATATCAGTAGGAACGGTATAATAATAATACTACACAATATCCCGGCCTGCTCTCCTGGTTTATATCAGTAGGAACGGTATAATAATAATACTACACAATATCCCTGACTGCTCTCCTGGTTTATATCAGTAGGAATGGCATTATAATACTACACAATATCCCTGACTGCTCTCCTGGTTTATATCAGTAGGAACGGCATAATAATACTACACAATATCCCTGACTGCTCTCCTAGTTTATATCAGTAGGAACGGCATAAAAATACTACACAATATCCCTGACTGCTCTCCTGGTTTATATCAGTAGGAACGGCATAATAATACTACACAATATCCCTGTCTGCTCTCCTAGTATATATCAGTAGGAACGGCATAATAATAATACTACACAATATCCCTGACTGCTCTCCTGGTTTATATCAGTAGGAACAGTATAATACTACTACACAATATCCCTGACTGCTCTCCTGGTTTATATCAGTAGGAACGGTATAATACTACACAATATCCCTGACTGCTCTCCTGGTTTATATCAGTAGGAACGGTATAATAATAATACTACACAATATCCCTGACTGCTCTCCTGGTATATATCAGTAGGAACGGTATAATAATACTACTACACAATATCCCTGACTGCTCTCCTGGTTTATATCAGTAGGAACGGTATAATAATAATACTACACAATATCCCTGACTGCTCTCCTGGTATATATCAGTAGGAACGGTATAATAATACTACTACACAATATCCCTGACTGCTCTCCTGGTTTATATCAGTAGGAACGGTATAATAATACTACTACACAATATCCCTGACTGCTCTCCTGGTTTATATCAGTAGGAACGGTATAATAATAATACTACACAATATCCCTGACTGCTCTCCTGGTATATATCAGTAGGAACGGCATAATAATAATACTACACAATATCCCTGACTGCTCTCCTGGTTTATATCAGTAGGAACGGTATAATAATACTACACAATATCCCTGACTGCTCTCCTGGTTTATATCAGATGGAACAACATAATAATACTACACAATATCCCTGACTGCTCTCCTGGTTTATATCAGTAGGAACGGTATAATAATACTACTACACAATATCCCTGACTTCTCTCCTGGTTTATATCAGTAGGAATGGCATAATAATACTACACAATATCCCTGACTGCTCTCCTAGTTTATATCAGTAGGAACGGCATAAAAATACTACACAATATCCCTGACTGCTCTCCTGGTTTATATCAGTAGGAACGGCAAAATAATACTACACAATATCCCTGTCTGCTCTCCTAGTATATATCAGTAGGAACGGCATAATAATAATACTACACAATATCCCTGACTGCTCTCCTGGTTTATATCAGTAGGAACGGTATAATACTACTACACAATATCCCTGACTGCTCTCCTGGTTTATATCAGTAGGAACGGTATAATACTACACAATATCCCTGACTGCTCTCCTGGTTTATATCAGTAGGAACGGTATAATAATAATACTACACAATATCCCTGACTGCTCTCCTGGTATATATCAGTAGGAACGGCATAATAATAATACTACACAATATCCCTGACTGCTCTCCTGGTTTATATCAGTAGGAACGGTATAATAATACTACACAATATCCCTGACTGCTCTCCTGGTTTATATCAGATGGAACGACATAATAATACTACACAATACCCCGGAATGCTCTCCTGGTTTATATCAGTAGGAACGGTATAATAATACTACTACACAATATCCCTGACTTCTCTCCTGGTTTATATCAGTAGGAACGGCATAATAATAATACTACACAATATCCCTGACTGCTCTCCTGGTTTATATCAGTAGGAACGGTATAATAATACTACACAATATCCCTGACTACTCTCCTGGTTTATATCAGTAGGAACGGTATAATAATACTACACAATATCCCAGACTGCTCTCCTGGTTTATATCAGTAGGAACGGTATAATAATACTACACAATATCCCTGACTGCTCTCCTGGTTTATATCAGTAGGAACGGCATAATAACACTACACAATATCCCTGACTGCTATCCTGGTTTATATCAGTAGGAACGGCATAATAATACTACACAATATCTCTGACTGCTCTCCGGGTTTATATCAGTAGGAACGGTATAATAATACTACTACACAATATCCCTGACTGCTCTCCTGGTTTATATCTGTAGGAATGGTATAATAATACTACACAATATCCCTGACTACTCTCCTGGTTTATATCTGTAGGAATGGTATAATAATACTACACAATATCCCTGACTACTCTCCTGGTTTATATCTGTAGGAATGGTATAATAATAATACTACACAATATCCCTGACTGCTCTCCTGGTTTATATCTGTAGGAATGGTATAATAATACTACACAATATCCCTGACTGCTCTCCTGGTATATATCAGTAGGAACGGCATAATAATACTACTACACAATATCCCTGACTGCTCTCCTGGTTTATATCAGTAGGAACGGCATAATAACACTACACAATATCCCTGACTGCTCTCCTGGTTTATATCAGTAGGAACGGCATAATAATACTACACAATATCTCTGACTGCTTTCCTGGTTTATATCTGTAGGAACGGCATAATAATACTACACAATATCCCTGACTGCTATCCTGGTTTATATCAGTAGGAACGGTATAATAATACTACTACACAATATCCCTGACTGCTCTCCTGGTTTATATCTGTAGGAACGGCATAATAATACTACACAATATCTCTGACTGCACTCCTGGTTTATATCAGTAGGAATGGTATAATAACACTACACAATATCCCTGACTGCTCTCTTGGTTTATATCAGTAGGAACGGTATAATAATACTACACAACAATATCCCTGACTGCTCTCCGGGTTTATATCAGTAGGAATGGCATAATAATAATACTACACAATATCTCTGACTGCTCTCCTGGTTTATATCTGTAGGAACGGCATAATAATACTACACAATATCCCTGACTGCTATCCTGGTTTATATCAGTAGGAATGGTATAATAATACTACACAATATCCCTGACTACTCTCCTGGTTTATATCTGTAGGAATGGTATAATAATACTACACAATATCCCTGACTACTCTCCTAGTTTATATCTGTAGGAATGGTATAATAATAATACTACACAATATCACTGACTGCTCTCCTGGTTTATATCTGTAGGAATGGTATAATAATACTACACAATATCCCTGACTGCTCTCCTGGTATATATCAGTAGGAATGGTATAATAATACTACACAATATCCCTGACTGCTCTCTGGGTTTATATCAGTAGGAACGGTATAATAATACTACACAATATCTCTGACTGCTTTCCTGGTTTATATCTGTAGGAACGGCATAATAATACTACACAATATCCCTGACTGCTCTCCTGGTTTATATCAGTAGGAACGGCATAATAATACTACACAATATCCCTGGCTGCTATCCTGGTTTATATCAGTAGGAACGGCATAATAATACTACACAATATCCCTGACTGCTATCCTGGTTTATATCAGTAGGAACGGCATAATAATACTACACAATATCCCTGACTGCTATCCTGGTTTATATCAGTAGGAACGGTATAATAATACTACACAATATCCCTGACTGCTCTCCTGGTTTATATCAGTAGGAACGGCATAATAATACTACACAATATCCCTGACTGCTCTCCTGGTTTATATCAGTAGGAACGGCATAATAATACTACACAATATCCCTGACTGCTATCCTGGTTTATATCAGTAGGAACGGTATAATAATACTACACAATATCTCTGACTGCTCTCCTGGTTTATATCTGTAGGAATGGTATAATAATAATACTACACAATATCCCTGACTGCTCTCCTGGTTTATATCAGTAGGAATGGTATAATAATACTACACAATATCCCTGACTGCTCTCCTGGTTTATATCAGTAGGAACGGCATAATAATACTACACAATATCCCTGACTTCTCTCCAGGTTTATATCAGTAGGAACGGCATAATAATACTACACAATATCCCTGACTGCTATCCTGGTTTATATCAGTAGGAACGGTATAATAATACTACACAATATCTCTGACTGCTCTCCTGGTTTATATCAGTAGGAACGGTATAATAATAATACTACACAATATCCCTGACTGCTCTCCTGGTTTATATCTGTAGGAATGGTATAATAATAATACTACACAATATCCCTGACTGCTCTCCTGGTTTATATCTGTAGGAATGGTATAATAATAATACTACACAATATCCCTGACTGCTCTCCTGGTTTATATCAGTAGGAACGGCATAATAATACTACACAATATCCCTGACTGCTCTCCTGGTTTATATCAGTAGGAACGGCATAATAATACTACACAATATCCCTGACTGCCCTGATGGTTTATATCAGTAGGAACGGCATAATAATACTACACAATATCCCTGACTGCTCTCCTGGTTTATATCAGTAGGAACGGTATAATACTACTACACAATATCTCTGACTGCTCTCCTGGTTTATATCAGTAGGAACGGTATAATAATACTACACAATATCCCGGCCTGCTCTCCTGGTTTATATCAGTAGGAACGGTATAATAATAATACTACACAATATCCCGGCCTGCTCTCCTGGTTTATATCAGTAGGAACGGTATAATAATAATACTACACAATATCCCTGACTGCTCTCCTGGTTTATATCAGTAGGAATGGCATTATAATACTACACAATATCCCTGACTGCTCTCCTGGTTTATATCAGTAGGAACGGCATAATAATACTACACAATATCCCTGACTGCTCTCCTAGTTTATATCAGTAGGAACGGCATAAAAATACTACACAATATCCCTGACTGCTCTCCTGGTTTATATCAGTAGGAACGGCATAATAATACTACACAATATCCCTGTCTGCTCTCCTAGTATATATCAGTAGGAACGGCATAATAATAATACTACACAATATCCCTGACTGCTCTCCTGGTTTATATCAGTAGGAACAGTATAATACTACTACACAATATCCCTGACTGCTCTCCTGGTTTATATCAGTAGGAACGGTATAATACTACACAATATCCCTGACTGCTCTCCTGGTTTATATCAGTAGGAACGGTATAATAATAATACTACACAATATCCCTGACTGCTCTCCTGGTATATATCAGTAGGAACGGTATAATAATACTACTACACAATATCCCTGACTGCTCTCCTGGTTTATATCAGTAGGAACGGTATAATAATAATACTACACAATATCCCTGACTGCTCTCCTGGTATATATCAGTAGGAACGGTATAATAATACTACTACACAATATCCCTGACTGCTCTCCTGGTTTATATCAGTAGGAACGGTATAATAATACTACTACACAATATCCCTGACTGCTCTCCTGGTTTATATCAGTAGGAACGGTATAATAATAATACTACACAATATCCCTGACTGCTCTCCTGGTATATATCAGTAGGAACGGCATAATAATAATACTACACAATATCCCTGACTGCTCTCCTGGTTTATATCAGTAGGAACGGTATAATAATACTACACAATATCCCTGACTGCTCTCCTGGTTTATATCAGATGGAACAACATAATAATACTACACAATATCCCTGACTGCTCTCCTGGTTTATATCAGTAGGAACGGTATAATAATACTACTACACAATATCCCTGACTTCTCTCCTGGTTTATATCAGTAGGAATGGCATAATAATACTACACAATATCCCTGACTGCTCTCCTAGTTTATATCAGTAGGAACGGCATAAAAATACTACACAATATCCCTGACTGCTCTCCTGGTTTATATCAGTAGGAACGGCAAAATAATACTACACAATATCCCTGTCTGCTCTCCTAGTATATATCAGTAGGAACGGCATAATAATAATACTACACAATATCCCTGACTGCTCTCCTGGTTTATATCAGTAGGAACGGTATAATACTACTACACAATATCCCTGACTGCTCTCCTGGTTTATATCAGTAGGAACGGTATAATACTACACAATATCCCTGACTGCTCTCCTGGTTTATATCAGTAGGAACGGTATAATAATAATACTACACAATATCCCTGACTGCTCTCCTGGTATATATCAGTAGGAACGGTATAATAATACTACTACACAATATCCCTGACTGCTCTCCTGGTTTATATCAGTAGGAACGGTATAATAATAATACTACACAATATCCCTGACTGCTCTCCTGGTATATATCAGTAGGAACGGTATAATAATACTACTACACAATATCCCTGACTGCTCTCCTGGTTTATATCAGTAGGAACGGTATAATAATACTACTACACAATATCCCTGACTGCTCTCCTGGTTTATATCAGTAGGAACGGTATAATAATAATACTACACAATATCCCTGACTGCTCTCCTGGTATATATCAGTAGGAACGGCATAATAATAATACTACACAATATCCCTGACTGCTCTCCTGGTTTATATCAGTAGGAACGGTATAATAATACTACACAATATCCCTGACTGCTCTCCTGGTTTATATCAGATGGAACGACATAATAATACTACACAATATCCCTGACTGCTCTCCTGGTTTATATCAGTAGGAACGGTATAATAATACTACTACACAATATCCCTGACTTCTCTCCTGGTTTATATCAGTAGGAACGGCATAATAATAATACTACACAATATCCCTGACTGCTCTCCTGGTTTATATCAGTAGGAACGGTATAATAATACTACACAATATCCCTGACTGCTCTCCTGGTTTATATCAGATGGAACGGCATAATAATACTACACAATATCCCTGACTGCTCTCCTGGTTTATATCTGTAGGAATGGTATAATAATACTACACAATATCCCTGACTGCTCTCCTGGTTTATATCAGTAGGAACGGCATAGTAATACTACTACACAATATCCCTGACTGCTCTCATGGTTTATATCAGTAGGAACGGTATAATAATAATACTACACAATATCCCTGACTGCTCTCATGGTTTATATCAGTAGGAACGGTATAATAATACTACACAATATCCCTGACTGCTCTCCTGGTTTATATCAGTAGGAACGGCATATTACTACTACACAATATCCCTGACTGCTATCCTGGTTTATATCAGTAGGAACGGCATTATACTACTACACAATATACCTGACTGCTCTCCTGGTTTATATCAGTAGGAACGGTATAATACTACTACACAATATCCCTGACTGCTCTCCTGGTTTATATCAGTAGGAACGGCATAATACTACTACACAATATCCCTGACTGCTATCCTGGTTTATATCAGTAGGAACGGTATAATACTACTACACAATATCCCTGACTGCTCTCCTGGTTTATATCAGTAGGAACGGCATAATACTACTACACAATATCCCTGACTGCTCTCCTGGTTTATATCAGTAGGAACGGTATAATAATACTACACAATATCCCTGGCTGCTCTCCTGGTTTATATCAGAAGGAACGGCATAATAATACTACACAATATCCCAGACTGCTCTCCTGGTTTATATCAGTAGGAACGGTATAATAATACTACACAATATCCCTGACTGCTCTCCTGGTTTATATCAGTAGGAATGGTATAATAATACTACACAATATCCCTGACTACTCTCCTGGTTTATATCAGTAGGCACGGCATAATAATACTACACAATATCCCTGACTGCTCTCCTGGTTTATATCAGTAGGAACGGTATAATAATACTACACAATATCCCTGACTGCTCTCCTGGTTTATATCAGTAGGAACGGCATAATAATACTACACAATATCCCTGACTGCTCTCCTGGCTTATATCAGTAGGAACGGTATAATAATACTACACAATATCCCTGACTGCTCTCCTGGTTTATATCAGTAGGAACGACATAATAATACTACACAATATCCCTGACTGCTCTCCTGGTTTATATCAGTAGGAACGGTATAATAATACTACACAATATCCCTGACTGCTCTCCTGGTTTATATCAGATGGAACGACATAATAATACTACACAATATCCCTGAATGCTCTCCTGGTTTATATCAGTAGGAACGGTATAATAATACTACTACACAATATCCCTGACTTCTCTCCTGGTTTATATCAGTAGGAACGGCATAATAATAATACTACACAATATCCCTGACTGCTCTCCTGGTTTATATCAGTAGGAACGGTATAATAATACTACACAATATCCCTGACTACTCTCCTGGTTTATATCAGTAGGAACGGTATAATAATACTACACAATATCCCAGACTGCTCTCCTGGTTTATATCAGTAGGAACGGTATAATAATACTACACAATATCCCTGACTGCTCTCCTGGTTTATATCAGTAGGAACGGCATAATAACACTACACAATATCCCTGACTGCTATCCTGGTTTATATCAGTAGGAACGGCATAATAATACTACACAATATCTCTGACTGCTCTCCGGGTTTATATCAGTAGGAACGGTATAATAATACTACTACACAATATCCCTGACTGCTCTCCTGGTTTATATCTGTAGGAATGGTATAATAATACTACACAATATCCCTGACTACTCTCCTGGTTTATATCTGTAGGAATGGTATAATAATACTACACAATATCCCTGACTACTCTCCTGGTTTATATCTGTAGGAATGGTATAATAATAATACTACACAATATCCCTGACTGCTCTCCTGGTTTATATCTGTAGGAATGGTATAATAATACTACACAATATCCCTGACTGCTCTCCTGGTATATATCAGTAGGAACGGCATAATAATACTACTACACAATATCCCTGACTGCTCTCCTGGTTTATATCAGTAGGAACGGCATAATAACACTACACAATATCCCTGACTGCTCTCCTGGTTTATATCAGTAGGAACGGCATAATAATACTACACAATATCTCTGACTGCTTTCCTGGTTTATATCTGTAGGAACGGCATAATAATACTACACAATATCCCTGACTGCTATCCTGGTTTATATCAGTAGGAACGGTATAATAATACTACTACACAATATCCCTGACTGCTCTCCTGGTTTATATCTGTAGGAACGGCATAATAATACTACACAATATCTCTGACTGCACTCCTGGTTTATATCAGTAGGAATGGTATAATAACACTACACAATATCCCTGACTGCTCTCTTGGTTTATATCAGTAGGAACGGTATAATAATACTACACAACAATATCCCTGACTGCTCTCCGGGTTTATATCAGTAGGAATGGCATAATAATAATACTACACAATATCTCTGACTGCTCTCCTGGTTTATATCTGTAGGAACGGCATAATAATACTACACAATATCCCTGACTGCTATCCTGGTTTATATCAGTAGGAATGGTATAATAATACTACACAATATCCCTGACTACTCTCCTGGTTTATATCTGTAGGAATGGTATAATAATACTACACAATATCCCTGACTACTCTCCTAGTTTATATCTGTAGGAATGGTATAATAATAATACTACACAATATCACTGACTGCTCTCCTGGTTTATATCTGTAGGAATGGTATAATAATACTACACAATATCCCTGACTGCTCTCCTGGTATATATCAGTAGGAATGGTATAATAATACTACACAATATCCCTGACTGCTCTCTGGGTTTATATCAGTAGGAACGGTATAATAATACTACACAATATCTCTGACTGCTTTCCTGGTTTATATCTGTAGGAACGGCATAATAATACTACACAATATCCCTGACTGCTCTCCTGGTTTATATCAGTAGGAACGGCATAATAATACTACACAATATCCCTGGCTGCTATCCTGGTTTATATCAGTAGGAACGGCATAATAATACTACACAATATCCCTGACTGCTATCCTGGTTTATATCAGTAGGAACGGCATAATAATACTACACAATATCCCTGACTGCTATCCTGGTTTATATCAGTAGGAACGGTATAATAATACTACACAATATCCCTGACTGCTCTCCTGGTTTATATCAGTAGGAACGGCATAATAATACTACACAATATCCCTGACTGCTCTCCTGGTTTATATCAGTAGGAACGGCATAATAATACTACACAATATCCCTGACTGCTATCCTGGTTTATATCAGTAGGAACGGTATAATAATACTACACAATATCTCTGACTGCTCTCCTGGTTTATATCTGTAGGAATGGTATAATAATAATACTACACAATATCCCTGACTGCTCTCCTGGTTTATATCAGTAGGAATGGTATAATAATACTACACAATATCCCTGACTGCTCTCCTGGTTTATATCAGTAGGAACGGCATAATAATACTACACAATATCCCTGACTTCTCTCCAGGTTTATATCAGTAGGAACGGCATAATAATACTACACAATATCCCTGACTGCTATCCTGGTTTATATCAGTAGGAACGGTATAATAATACTACACAATATCTCTGACTGCTCTCCTGGTTTATATCAGTAGGAACGGTATAATAATAATACTACACAATATCCCTGACTGCTCTCCTGGTTTATATCTGTAGGAATGGTATAATAATAATACTACACAATATCCCTGACTGCTCTCCTGGTTTATATCTGTAGGAATGGTATAATAATAATACTACACAATATCCCTGACTGCTCTCCTGGTTTATATCAGTAGGAACGGCATAATAATACTACACAATATCCCTGACTGCTCTCCTGGTTTATATCAGTAGGAACGGCATAATAATACTACACAATATCCCTGACTGCCCTGATGGTTTATATCAGTAGGAACGGCATAATAATACTACACAATATCCCTGACTGCTCTCCTGGTTTATATCAGTAGGAACGGTATAATACTACTACACAATATCTCTGACTGCTCTCCTGGTTTATATCAGTAGGAACGGTATAATAATACTACACAATATCCCGGCCTGCTCTCCTGGTTTATATCAGTAGGAACGGTATAATAATAATACTACACAATATCCCGGCCTGCTCTCCTGGTTTATATCAGTAGGAACGGTATAATAATAATACTACACAATATCCCTGACTGCTCTCCTGGTTTATATCAGTAGGAATGGCATTATAATACTACACAATATCCCTGACTGCTCTCCTGGTTTATATCAGTAGGAACGGCATAATAATACTACACAATATCCCTGACTGCTCTCCTAGTTTATATCAGTAGGAACGGCATAAAAATACTACACAATATCCCTGACTGCTCTCCTGGTTTATATCAGTAGGAACGGCATAATAATACTACACAATATCCCTGTCTGCTCTCCTAGTATATATCAGTAGGAACGGCATAATAATAATACTACACAATATCCCTGACTGCTCTCCTGGTTTATATCAGTAGGAACGGTATAATACTACTACACAATATCCCTGACTGCTCTCCTGGTTTATATCAGTAGGAACGGTATAATACTACACAATATCCCTGACTGCTCTCCTGGTTTATATCAGTAGGAACGGTATAATAATAATACTACACAATATCCCTGACTGCTCTCCTGGTATATATCAGTAGGAACGGTATAATAATACTACTACACAATATCCCTGACTGCTCTCCTGGTTTATATCAGTAGGAACGGTATAATAATAATACTACACAATATCCCTGACTGCTCTCCTGGTATATATCAGTAGGAACGGTATAATAATACTACTACACAATATCCCTGACTGCTCTCCTGGTTTATATCAGTAGGAACGGTATAATAATACTACTACACAATATCCCTGACTGCTCTCCTGGTTTATATCAGTAGGAACGGTATAATAATAATACTACACAATATCCCTGACTGCTCTCCTGGTATATATCAGTAGGAACGGCATAATAATAATACTACACAATATCCCTGACTGCTCTCCTGGTTTATATCAGTAGGAACGGTATAATAATACTACACAATATCCCTGACTGCTCTCCTGGTTTATATCAGATGGAACAACATAATAATACTACACAATATCCCTGACTGCTCTCCTGGTTTATATCAGTAGGAACGGTATAATAATACTACTACACAATATCCCTGACTTCTCTCCTGGTTTATATCAGTAGGAATGGCATAATAATACTACACAATATCCCTGACTGCTCTCCTAGTTTATATCAGTAGGAACGGCATAAAAATACTACACAATATCCCTGACTGCTCTCCTGGTTTATATCAGTAGGAACGGCATAATAATACTACACAATATCCCTGTCTGCTCTCCTAGTATATATCAGTAGGAACGGCATAATAATAATACTACACAATATCCCTGACTGCTCTCCTGGTTTATATCAGTAGGAACGGTATAATACTACTACACAATATCCCTGACTGCTCTCCTGGTTTATATCAGTAGGAACGGTATAATACTACACAATATCCCTGACTGCTCTCCTGGTTTATATCAGTAGGAACGGTATAATAATAATACTACACAATATCCCTGACTGCTCTCCTGGTATATATCAGTAGGAACGGTATAATAATACTACTACACAATATCCCTGACTGCTCTCCTGGTTTATATCAGTAGGAACGGTATAATAATAATACTACACAATATCCCTGACTGCTCTCCTGGTATATATCAGTAGGAACGGTATAATAATACTACTACACAATATCCCTGACTGCTCTCCTGGTTTATATCAGTAGGAACGGTATAATAATACTACTACACAATATCCCTGACTGCTCTCCTGGTTTATATCAGTAGGAACGGTATAATAATAATACTACACAATATCCCTGACTGCTCTCCTGGTATATATCAGTAGGAACGGCATAATAATAATACTACACAATATCCCTGACTGCTCTCCTGGTTTATATCAGTAGGAACGGTATAATAATACTACACAATATCCCTGACTGCTCTCCTGGTTTATATCAGATGGAACGACATAATAATACTACACAATATCCCTGACTGCTCTCCTGGTTTATATCAGTAGGAACGGTATAATAATACTACTACACAATATCCCTGACTTCTCTCCTGGTTTATATCAGTAGGAACGGCATAATAATAATACTACACAATATCCCTGACTGCTCTCCTGGTTTATATCAGTAGGAACGGTATAATAATACTACACAATATCCCTGACTGCTCTCCTGGTTTATATCAGATGGAACGGCATAATAATACTACACAATATCCCTGACTGCTCTCCTGGTTTATATCTGTAGGAATGGTATAATAATACTACACAATATCCCTGACTGCTCTCCTGGTTTATATCAGTAGGAACGGCATAGTAATACTACTACACAATATCCCTGACTGCTCTCATGGTTTATATCAGTAGGAACGGTATAATAATAATACTACACAATATCCCTGACTGCTCTCATGGTTTATATCAGTAGGAACGGTATAATAATACTACACAATATCCCTGACTGCTCTCCTGGTTTATATCAGTAGGAACGGCATATTACTACTACACAATATCCCTGACTGCTATCCTGGTTTATATCAGTAGGAACGGCATTATACTACTACACAATATACCTGACTGCTCTCCTGGTTTATATCAGTAGGAACGGTATAATACAACTACACAATATCCCTGACTGCTCTCCTGGTTTATATCAGTAGGAACGGCATAATACTACTACACAATATCCCTGACTGCTATCCTGGTTTATATCAGTAGGAACGGTATAATACTACTACACAATATCCCTGACTGCTCTCCTGGTTTATATCAGTAGGAACGGCATAATACTACTACACAATATCCCTGACTGCTCTCCTGGTTTATATCAGTAGGAACGGTATAATAATACTACACAATATCCCTGGCTGCTCTCCTGGTTTATATCAGAAGGAACGGCATAATAATACTACACAATATCCCAGACTGCTCTCCTGGTTTATATCAGTAGGAACGGTATAATAATACTACACAATATCCCTGACTGCTCTCCTGGTTTATATCAGTAGGAATGGTATAATAATACTACACAATATCCCTGACTACTCTCCTGGTTTATATCAGTAGGAACGGCATAATAATACTACACAATATCCCTGACTGCTCTCCTGGTTTATATCAGTAGGAACGGTATAATAATACTACACAATATCCCTGACTGCTCTCCTGGTTTATATCAGTAGGAACGGCATAATAATACTACACAATATCCCTGACTGCTCTCCTGGCTTATATCAGTAGGAACGGTATAATAATACTACACAATATCCCTGACTGCTCTCCTGGTTTATATCAGTAGGAACGACATAATAATACTACACAATATCCCTGACTGCTCTCCTGGTTTATATCAGTAGGAACGGTATAATAATACTACACAATATCCCTGACTGCTCTCCTGGTTTATATCAGTAGGAACGGCATAATAATACTACACAATATTCCTGACTGCTCTCCTGGTTTATATCAGTAGGAAAGGTATAATAATACTACACAATATCCCTGACTGCTCTCCTGGTTTATATCAGTAGGAATGGTATAATAATACTACACAATATCCCTGACTGCTATCCTGGTTTATATCTGTAGGAACGGTATAATAATACTACACAATATCCCTGACTGCTATCCTGGTTTATATCAGTAGGAACGGCATAATAATACTACACAATATCCCTGACTGCTATCCTGGTTTATATCAGTAGGAATGGTATAATAAAACTACACAATATCCCTGACTGCTCTCCTGGTTTATATCAGTAGGAACGGCATAATAATACTACACAATATCCCTGACTGCTCTCCTGGTTTATATCAGTAGGAACGGCATAATAATACTACACAATATCCCTGACTGCTATCCTGGTTTATATCAGTAGGAACGGTATAATAATACTACACAATATCTCTGACTGCTCTCCTGGTTTTTATCTGTAGGAATGGTATAATAATAATACTACACAATATCCCTGACAGCTCTCCTGGTTTATATCAGTAGGAATGGTATAATAATACTACACAATATCCCTGACTGCTCTCCTGGTTTATATCAGTAGGAACAGCATAATAATACTACACAATATCCCTGACTGCTCTCCTGGTTTATATCAGTAGGAACGGCATAATAATACTACACAATATCCCTGACTGCTATCCTGGTTTATATCAGTAGGAACGGTATAATAATACTACACAATATCTCTGACTGCTCTCCTGGTTTATATC
Organism: Taudactylus pleione; assembly: GCA_031769625.1. Classification (NCBI taxonomy): domain Eukaryota; kingdom Metazoa; phylum Chordata; class Amphibia; order Anura; family Myobatrachidae; genus Taudactylus; species Taudactylus pleione. The sequence goes on along the minus strand of JAUIMM010001037.1, from coordinate 828,206 downwards.
AGTAGGAACGGTATAATAATAATACTACACAATATCCCTGACTGCTCTCCTGGTTTATATCTGTAGGAATGGTATAATAATAATACTACACAATATCCCTGACTGCTCTCCTGGTTTATATCAGTAGGAACGGCATAATAATACTACACAATATCCCTGACTGCTCTCCTGGTTTATATCAGTAGGAACGGCATAATAATACTACACAATATCCCTGGCTGCTCTCCTGGTTTATATCAGTAGGAACGGTATAATACTACTACACAATATCTCTGACTGCTCTCCTGGTTTATATCAGTAGGAACGGTATAATAATACTACACAATATCCCTGACTGCTCTCCTGGTTTATATCAGTAGGAACGGTATAATAATACTACACAATATCCCTGACTACTCTCCTGGTTTATATCAGTAGGAACGGTATAATACTACACAATATCCCTGACTGCTCTCCTGGTTTATATCAGTAGGAACGGTATAATAATACTACACAATATCCCTGACTGCTCTCCTGGTTTATATCAGTAGGAACGGCATAATAACACTACACAATATCCCTGACTGCTATCCTGGTTTATATCAGTAGGAACGGCATAATAATAATACTACACAATATCTCTGACTGCTCTCCTGGTTTATATCAGTAGGAACGGTATAATAATACTACACAATATCCCTGACTGCTCTCCTGGTTTAAATCAGTAGGAACGGTATAATAATACTACACAATATCCCTGACTGCTCTCCTGGTTTATATCAGTAGGAACGGCATAATAACACTACACAATATCCCTGACTGCTATCCTGGTTTATATCAGTAGGAACGGCATAATAATACTACACAATATCTCTGACTGCTCTCCGGGTTTATATCAGTAGGAACGGTATAATAATACTACTACACAATATCCCTGACTGCTCTCCTGGTTTATATCAGTAGGAACGGTATAATAATACTACACAATATCCCTGACTGCTCTCCGGGTTTATATCAGTAGGAATGGCATAATAATACTACACAATATCTCTGACTGCTTTGCTGGTTTATATCAGTAGGAATGGTATAATAATACTACACAATATCCCTGACTACTCTCCTGGTTTATATCTGTAGGAATGGTATAATAATACTACACAATATCCTTGACTACTCTCCTGGTTTATATCTGTAGGAATGGTATAATAATAATACTACACAATATCCCTGACTGCTCTCCTGGTTTATATCTGTAGGAATGGTATAATAATACTACACAATATCCCTGACTGCTCTCCTGGTATATATCAGTAGGAACGGCATAATAATACTACTACACAATATCCCTGACTGCTCTCCTGGTTTATATCAGTAGGAACGGTATAATAATACTACTACACAATATCCCTGACTGCTCTCCTGGTTTATATCAGTAGGAACGGCATAATAACACTACACAATATCCCTGACTGCTCTCCTGGTTTATATCAGTAGGATCGGTATAATAATACTACTACACAATATCCCTGACTGCTCTCCGGGTTTATATCAGTAGGAACGGTATAATAATACTACTACACAATATCCCTGACTGCTCTCCTGGTTTATATCAGTAGGAACGGTATAATACTACTACACAATATCCCTGACTGCTCTCCGGGTTTATATCAGTAGGAATGGCATAATAATAATAATACTACACAATATCTCTGACTGCTCTCCTGGTTTATATCAGTAGGAACGGCATAATAACACTACACAATATCCCTGACTGCTCTCCTGGTTTATATCAGTAGGAACGGCATAATAATACTACACAATATCTCTGACTGCTCTCCGGGTTTATATCAGTAGGAACGGTATAATAATACTACTACACAATATCCCTGACTGCTCTCCTGGTTTATATCAGTAGGAACGGTATAATACTACTACACAATATCCCTGACTGCTCTCCGGGTTTATATCAGTAGGAATGGCATAATAATAATAATACTACACAATATCTCTGACTGCTTTCCTGGTTTATATCTGTAGGAACGGCATAATAATACTACACAATATCCCTGACTGCTATCCTGGTTTATATCAGTAGGAACGGTATAATAATAATACTACACAATATCCCTGACTGCTCTCCTGGTTTATATCAGTAGGAACGGCATAATAATACTACACAATATCCCAGACTACTCTCCTGGTTTATATCAGTAGGAACGGTATAATAATACTATACAATATCCCTGACTGCTCTCCGGGTTTATATCAGTAGGAATGGCATAATAATAATACTACACAATATCTCTGACTGCTCTCCTGGTTTATATCTGTAGGAACGGCATAATAATACTACACAATATCCCTGACTGCTATCCTGGTTTATATCAGTAGGAATGGTATAATAATACTACACAATATCCCTGACTACTCTCCTGGTTTATATCTGTAGGAATGGTATAATAATACTACACAATATCCCTGACTACTCTCCTAGTTTATATCTGTAGGAATGGTATAATAATACTACACAATATCCCTGACTGCTCTCCAAGTTTATATCAGTAGGAACGGCATAATAATAATACTACACAATATCCCTGACTGCACTCCTGGTTTATATCAGTAGGAACGGTATAATACTACTACACAATATCCCTGACTGCTCTCCTGGTTTATATCAGTAGGAACTGTATAATAATACTACTACACAATATCCCTGACTGCTCTCCTGGTTTATATCAGTAGGAACGGTATAATAATAATACTACACAACATCCCTGACTGCTCTCCTGGTATATATCAGTAGAAACGGCATAATAATAATACTATACAATATCCCTGACTGCTCTCCTGGTTTATATCAGTAGGAACGGTATAATAATACTACACAATATCCCTGACTGCTCTCCTGGTTTATATCAGATGGAACGGCATAATAATACTACACAATATCCCTGACTGCTCTCCTGGTTTATATCTGTAGGAATGGTATAATAATACTACACAATATCCCTGACTGCTCTCCTGGTTTATATCAGTAGGAACGGCATAATAATACTACTACACAATATCCCTGAATGCTCTCATGGTTTATATCAGTAGGAACGGTATAATAATAATACTACACAATATCCCTGACTGCTCTCATGGTTTATATCAGTAGGAACGGTATAATAATACTACACAATATCCCTGACTGCTCTCCTGGTTTATATCAGTAGGAACGGCATATTACTACTACACAATATCCCTGACTGCTATCCTGGTTTATATCAGTAGGAACGGTATAATACTACTACACAATATCCCTGACTGCTCTCCTGGTTTATATCAGTAGGAACGGCATAATACTACTACACAATATCCCTGACTGCTCTCCTGGTTTATATCAGTAGGAACGGTATAATAATACTACACAATATCCCTGGCTGCTCTCCTGGTTTATATCAGAAGGAACGGCATAATAATACTACACAATATCCCAGACTGCTCTCCTGGTTTATATCAGTAGGAACGGTATAATAATACTACACAATATCCCTGACTGCTCTCCTGGTTTATATCAGTAGGAACGGTATAATAATACTACACAATATCCCTGACTACTCTCCTGGTTTATATCAGTAGGAACGGCATGATAATACTACACAATATCCCTGACTGCTCTCCTGGTTTATATCAGTAGGAACGGTATAATAATACTACACAATATCCCTGACTGCTCTCCTGGTTTATATCAGTAGGAACGGCATAATAATACTACACAATATCCCTGACTGCTCTCCTGGTTTATATCAGTAGGAACGGTATAATAATAATACACAATATCCCTGACTGCTCTCCTGGTTTATATCAGTAGGAACGGCATAATAATACTACACAATATCCCTGACTGCTCTCCTGGTTTATATCAGTAGGAACGGTATAATAATACTACACAATATCCCTGACTGCTCTCCTGGTTTATATCAGTAGGAACGGCATAATAATACTACACAATATCCCTGACTGCTCTCCTGGTTTATATCAGTAAGAACGGTATAATAATACTACACAATATCCCTGACTGCTCTCCTGGTTTATATCAGTAGGAACGGCATAATAATACTACACAATATCCATGACTGCTCTCCTGGTTTATATCAGTAGGAAAGGTAAAATAATACTACACAATATCCCTGACTGCTCTCCTGGTTTATATCAGTAGGAACGGTATAATAATACTACACAATATCCCTGACTGCACTCCTGGTTTATATCAGTAGGAACGGTATAATACTACTACACAATATCCCTGACTGCTCTCCTGGTTTATATCAGTAGGAACGGTATAATAATACTACTACACAATATCCCTGACTGCTCTCCTGGTTTATATCAGTAGGAACGGTATAATAATAATACTACACAATATCCCTGACTGCTCTCCTGGTATATATCAGTAGGAACGGCATAATAATAATACTACACAATATCCCTGACTGCTCTCCTGGTTTATATCAGTAGGAACGGTATAATAATACTACACAATATCCCTGACTGCTCTCCTGGTTTATATCAGATGGAACGGCATAATAATACTACACAATATCCCTGACTGCTCTCCTGGTTTATATCTGTAGGAATGGTATAATAATACTACACAATATCCCTGACTGCTCTCCTGGTTTATATCAGTAGGAACGGCATAATAATACTACTACACAATATCCCTGACTGCTCTCATGGTTTATATCAGTAGGAACGGTATAATAATAATACTACACAATATCCCTGACTGCTCTCATGGTTTATATCAGTAGGAACGGTATAATAATACTACACAATATCCCTGACTGCTCTCCTGGTTTATATCAGTAGGAACGGCATATTACTACTACACAATATCCCTGACTGCTATCCTGGTTTATATCAGTAGGAACGGTATAATACTACTACACAATATCCCTGACTGCTCTCCTGGTTTATATCAGTAGGAGCGGCATAATACTAATACACAATATCCCTGACTGCTCTCCTGGTTTATATCAGTAGGAACGGTATAATAATACTACACAATATCCCTGGCTGCTCTCCTGGTTTATATCAGAAGGAACAGCATAATAATACTACACAATATCCCAGACTGCTCTCCTGGTTTATATCAGTAGGAACGGTATAATACTACACAATATCCCTGACTGCTCTCCTGGTTTATATCAGTAGGAACGGTATAATAATACTACACAATATCCCTGACTACTCTCCTGGTTTATATCAGTAGGAACGGCATAATAATACTACACAATATCCCTGACTGCTGTCCTGGTTTATATCAGTAGGAACGGTATAATAATACTACACAATATCCCTGACTGCTCTCCTGGTTTATATCAGTAGGAACGGCATAATAATACTACACAATATCCCTGACTGCTCTCCTGGTTTATATCAGTAGGAACGGTATAATAATACTACACAATATCCCTGACTGCTCTCCTGGTTTATATCAGTAGGAACGGCATAATAATACTACACAATATCCCTGACTGCTCTCCTGGCTTATATCAGTAGGAACGGTATAATAATACTACACAATATCCCTGACTGCTCTCCTGGTTTATATCAGTAGGAACGACATAATAATACTACACAATATCCCTGACTGCTCTCCTGGTTTATATCAGTAGGAACGGTATAATAATACTACACAATATCCCTGACTGCTCTCCTGGTTTATATCAGTAGGAACGGCATAATAATACTACACAATATCCCTGACTGCTCTCCTGGTTTATATCAGTAGGAAAGGTATAATAATACTACACGATATCCCTGACTGCTCTCCTGGTTTATATCAGTAGGAACGGTATAATAATACTACACAATATCCCTGACTGCTATCCTGGTTTATATCTGTAGGAACGGTATAATAATACTACACAATATCCCTGACTGCACTCCTGGTTTATATCAGTAGGAACGGTATAATAATACTACACAATATCCCTGACTGCTCTCCTGGTTTATATCAGTAGGAACGGCATAATAACACTACACAATATCTCTGACTGCTCTCCTGGTTTATATCAGTAGGAACGGCATAATAATACTACACAATATCTCTGACTGCTCTCCGGGTTTATATCAGTAGGAACGGTATAATACTACTACACAATATCCCTGACTGCTCTCCTGGTTTATATCAGTAGGAACGGTATAATAATACTACACAATATCCCTGACTGCTCTCCGTTTTTATATCAGTAGGAATGGCATAATAATAATACTACACAATATCTCTGACTGCTTTCCTGGTTTAAATCTGTAGGAACGGCATAATAATACTACACAATATCCCTGACTGCTATCCTGGTTTATATCAGTAGGAACGGTATAATAATACTACTACACAATATCCCTGACTGCTCTCCTGGTTTATATCAGTAGGAACGGCATAATAATACTACACAATATCCCTGACTACTCTCCTGGTTTATATCAGTAGGAACGGTATAATAATACTACACAATATCCCTGACTGCTCTCCGGGTTTATATCAGTAGGAATGGTATAATAATACTACACAATATCTCTGACTACTCTCCTGGTTTATATCTGTAGGAATGGTATAATAATACTACACAATATCCCTGACTACTCTCCTAGTTTATATCTGTAGGAATGGTATAATAATAATACTACACAATATCCCTGACTGCTCTCCTGGTTTATATCTGTAGGAATGGTATAATAATACTACACAATATCCCTGACTGCTTTCCTGGTTTATATCAGTAGGAACAGCATAATAATACTACACAATATCCCTGGCTGCTATCCTGGTTTATATCAGTAGGAACGGCATAATAATACTACACAATATCCCTGACTGCTATCCTGGTTTATATCAATAGGAACGGCATAATAATAATACTACACAATATCCCTGACTGCTTTCCTGGTTTATATCAGTAGGAACAGCATAATAATACTACACAATATCCCTGACTGCTCTCCTGGTTTATATCAGTAGGAACGGCATAATAATACTACACAATATCCCTGTCTGCTCTCCTGGTATATATCAGTAGGAACGGCATAATAATAATACTACACAATATCCCTGACTGCTCTCCTGGTTTATATCAGTAGGAACGGTATAATACTACTACACAATATCCCTGACTGCTCTCCTGGTTTATATCAGTAGGAACGGTATAATACTACACAATATCCCTGACTGCTCTCCTGGTTTATATCAGTAGGAACGGTATAATAATACTACTACACAATATCCCTGACTGCACTCCTGGTTTATATCAGTAGGAACGGTATAATACTACTACAAAATATCCCTGACTGCTCTCCTGGTTTATATCTGTAGGAATGGTATAATAATACTACACAATATCCCTGACTGCTCTCCTGGTTTATATCAGTAGGAACGGCATAATAATACTACTACACAATATCCCTGACTGCTCTCATGGTATATATCAGTAGGAACGGTATAATAATACTACACAATATCCCTGACTGCTCTCCTGGTTTATATCAGTAGGAACGGCATATTACTACTACACAATATCCCTGACTGCTATCCTGGTTTATATCAGTGGGAACGGTATAATACTACTACACAATATCCCTGACTGCTCTCCTGGTTTATATCAGTAGGAACGGTATAATAATACTACACAATATCCCTGACTGCTCTCCTGGTTTATATCAGTAGGAACGGCATAATAATACTACACAATATCCCTGACTGCTCTCCTGGTTTATATCATTAGGAACGGTATAATAATACTACACAATATCCCTGACTGCTCTCCTGGTTTATATCAGTAGGAACGGTATAATAATACTACACAATATCCCTGACTACTCTCCTGGTTTATATCAGTAGGAACGGCATAATAATACTACACAATATCCCTGACTGCTCTCCTGGTTTATATCAGTAGGAACGGTATAATAATACTACACAATATCCCTGACTGCTCTCCTGGTTTATATCAGTAGGAACGGTATAATAATACTACACAATATCCCTGGCTGCTCTCCTGGTTTATATCAGAAGGAACGGCATAATAATACTACACAATATCCCAGACTGCTCTCCTGGTTTATATCAGTAGGAACGGTATAATACTACACAATATCCCTGACTGCTCTCCTGGTTTATATCAGTAGGAACGGTATAATAATACTACACAATATCCCTGACTACTCTCCTGGTTTATATCAGTAGGAACGGCATAATAATACTACACAATATCCCTGACTGCTGTCCTGGTTTATATCAGTAGGAACGGTATAATAATACTACACAATATCCCTGACTGCTCTCCTGGTTTATATCAGTAGGAACGGCATAATAATACTACACAATATCCCTGACTGCTCTCCTGGTTTATATCAGTAGGAACGGTATAATAATACTACACAATATCCCTGACTGCTCTCCTGGTTTATATCAGTAGGAACGGCATAATAATACTACACAATATCCCTGACTGCTCTCCTGGCTTATATCAGTAGGAACGGTATAATAATACTACACAATATCCCTGACTGCTCTCCTGGTTTATATCAGTAGGAACGACATAATAATACTACACAATATCCCTGACTGCTCTCCTGGTTTATATCAGTAGGAACGGTATAATAATACTACACAATATCCCTGACTGCTCTCCTGGTTTATATCAGTAGGAACGGCATAATAATACTACACAATATCCCTGACTGCTCTCCTGGTTTATATCAGTAGGAAAGGTATAATAATACTACACGATATCCCTGACTGCTCTCCTGGTTTATATCAGTAGGAACGGTATAATAATACTACACAATATCCCTGACTGCTATCCTGGTTTATATCTGTAGGAACGGTATAATAATACTACACAATATCCCTGACTGCACTCCTGGTTTATATCAGTAGGAACGGTATAATAATACTACACAATATCCCTGACTGCTCTCCTGGTTTATATCAGTAGGAACGGCATAATAACACTACACAATATCTCTGACTGCTCTCCTGGTTTATATCAGTAGGAACGGCATAATAATACTACACAATATCTCTGACTGCTCTCCGGGTTTATATCAGTAGGAACGGTATAATACTACTACACAATATCCCTGACTGCTCTCCTGGTTTATATCAGTAGGAACGGTATAATAATACTACACAATATCCCTGACTGCTCTCCGTTTTTATATCAGTAGGAATGGCATAATAATAATACTACACAATATCTCTGACTGCTTTCCTGGTTTAAATCTGTAGGAACGGCATAATAATACTACACAATATCCCTGACTGCTATCCTGGTTTATATCAGTAGGAACGGTATAATAATACTACTACACAATATCCCTGACTGCTCTCCTGGTTTATATCAGTAGGAACGGCATAATAATACTACACAATATCCCTGACTACTCTCCTGGTTTATATCAGTAGGAACGGTATAATAATACTACACAATATCCCTGACTGCTCTCCGGGTTTATATCAGTAGGAATGGTATAATAATACTACACAATATCTCTGACTACTCTCCTGGTTTATATCTGTAGGAATGGTATAATAATACTACACAATATCCCTGACTACTCTCCTAGTTTATATCTGTAGGAATGGTATAATAATAATACTACACAATATCCCTGACTGCTCTCCTGGTTTATGTCTGTAGGAACGGCATAATAATACTACACAATATCCCTGACTGCTCTCCTGGTATATATCAGTAGGAACGGCATAATAATACTACACAATATCCCTGACTGCTCTCCTGGTATATATCAGTAGGAACGGCATAATAATAATACTACACAATATCCCTGACTGCTCTCCTGGTTTATATCAGTAGGAACGGTATAATACTACTACACAATATCCCTGACTGCTCTCCTGGTTTATATCAGTAGGAACGGTATAATAATACTACTACACAATATCCCTGACTGCTCTCCTGGTTTATATCAGTAGGAACGGTATAATAATACTACTACACAATATCCCTGACTGCACTCCTGGTTTATATCAGTAGGAACGGTATAATACTACTACACAATATCCCTGACTGCTCTCCTGGTTTATATCAGTAGGAACGGTATAATAATACTACTACACAATATCCCTGACTGCTCTCCTGGTTTATATCAGTAGGAACGGTATAATAATAATACTACACAATATCCCTGACTGCTCTCCTGGTATATATCAGTAGGAACGGCATAATAATAATACTACACAATATCCCTGACTGCTCTCCTGGTTTATATCAGTAGGAACGGTATAATAATACTACACAATATCCCTGACTGCTCTCCTGGTTTATATCAGTTGGAACGGCATAATAATACTACACAATATCCCTGACTGCTCTCCTGGTTTATATCTGTAGGAATGGTATAATAATACTACACAATATCCCTGACTGCTCTCCTGGTTTATATCAGTAGGAACGGCATAATAATACTACTACACAATATCCCTGACTGCTCTCATGGTATATATCAGTAGGAACGGTATAATAATACTACACAATATCCCTGACTGCTCTCCTGGTTTATATCAGTAGGAACGGCATATTACTACTACACAATATCCCTGACTGCTATCCTGGTTTATATCAGTGGGAACGGTATAATACTACTACACAATATCCCTGACTGCTCTCCTGGTTTATATCAGTAGGAACGGTATAATAATACTACACAATATCCCTGACTGCTCTCCTGGTTTATATCAGTAGGAACGGCATAATAATACTACACAATATCCCTGACTGCTCTCCTGGTTTATATCAGTAGGAACGGTATAATAATACTACACAATATCCCTGACTGCTCTCCTGGTTTATATCAGTAGGAACGGTATAATAATACTACACAATATCCCTGACTACTCTCCTGGTTTATATCAGTAGGAACGGCATAATAATACTACACAATATCCCTGACTGCTCTCCTGGTTTATATCAGTAGGAACGGTATAATAATACTACACAATATCCCTGACTGCTCTCCTGGTTTATATCAGTAGGAACGGTATAATAATACTACACAATATCCCTGGCTGCTCTCCTGGTTTATATCAGAAGGAACGGCATAATAATACTACACAATATCCCAGACTGCTCTCCTGGTTTATATCAGTAGGAACGGTATAATACTACACAATATCCCTGACTGCTCTCCTGGTTTATATCAGTAGGAACGGTATAATAATACTACACAATATCCCTGACTACTCTCCTGGTTTATATCAGTAGGAACGGCATAATAATACTACACAATATCCCTGACTGCTGTCCTGGTTTATATCAGTAGGAACGGTATAATAATACTACACAATATCCCTGACTGCTCTCCTGGTTTATATCAGTAGGAACGGCATAATAATACTACACAATATCCCTGACTGCTCTCCTGGTTTATATCAGTAGGAACGGTATAATAATACTACACAATATCCCTGACTGCTCTCCTGGTTTATATCAGTAGGAACGGCATAATAATACTACACAATATCCCTGACTGCTCTCCTGGCTTATATCAGTAGGAACGGTATAATAATACTACACAATATCCCTGACTGCTCTCCTGGTTTATATCAGTAGGAACGACATAATAATACTACACAATATCCCTGACTGCTCTCCTGGTTTATATCAGTAGGAACGGTATAATAATACTACACAATATCCCTGACTGCTCTCCTGGTTTATATCAGTAGGAACGGCATAATAATACTACACAATATCCCTGACTGCTCTCCTGGTTTATATCAGTAGGAAAGGTATAATAATACTACACGATATCCCTGACTGCTCTCCTGGTTTATATCAGTAGGAACGGTATAATAATACTACACAATATCCCTGACTGCTCTCCTGGTTTATATCAGTAGGAACGGTATAATAATACTACACAATATCCCTGACTGCTCTCCTGGTTTATATCAGTAGGAACGGCATATTAATACTACACAATATCCCTGACTGCTCTCCTGGTATATATCAGTAGGAACGGTATAATAATACTACTACACAATATCCCTGACTGCACTCCTGGTTTATATCAGTAGGAACGGTATAATACTACTACAAAATATCCCTGACTGCTCTCCTGGTTTATATCAGTAGGAACGGTATAATAATACTACTACACAATATCCCTGACTGCTCTCCTGGTTTATATCAGTAGGAACGGTATAATAATAATACTACACAATATCCCTGACTGCTCTCCTGGTATATATCAGTAGGAACGGCATAATAATAATACTACACAATATCCGTGACTGCTCTCCTGGTTTATATCAGTAGGAACGGTATAATAATACTACACAATATCCCTGACTGCTCTCCTGGTTTATATCTGTAGGAATGGTATAATAATACTACACAATATCCCTGACTGCTCTCCTGGTTTATATCAGTAGGAACGGCATAATAATACTACTACACAATATCCCTGACTGCTCTCATGGTTTATATCAGTAGGAACGGTATAATAATAATACTACACAATATCCCTGACTGCTCTCATGGTTTATATCAGTAGGAACGGTATAATAATACTACACAATATCCCTGACTGCTCTCCTGGTTTATATCAGTAGGAACGGCATATTACTACTACACAATATCCCTGACTGCTATCCTGGTTTATATCGGTAGGAACGGTATAATACTACTACACAATATCCCTGACTGCTCTCCTGGTTTATATCAGTAGGAACGGCATAATACTACTACACAATATCCCTGACTGCTGTCCTGGTTTATATCAGTAGGAACGGTATAATAATACTACACAATATCCCTGACTGCTCTCCTGGTTTATATCAGTAGGAACGGTATAATAATACTACACAATATCCCTGACTGCTCTCCTGGTTTATATCAGTAGGAACGGCATATTAATACTACACAATATCCCTGACTGCTCTCCTGGTTTATATCAGTAGGAACGGTATAATAATACTACACAATATCCCTGACTGCTCTCCTGGTTTATATCAGTAGGAACGGCATAATAATACTACACAATATCCCTGACTGCTCTCCTGGTTTATATCAGTAGGAACGGTATAATAATACTACACAATATCCCTGACTGCTCTCCTGGTTTATATCAGTAGGAACGGCATAATAATACTACACAATATCCCTGACTGCTCTCCTGGTTTATATCAGTAGGAACGGTATAATAATACTACACAATATCCCTGACTGCTCTCCTGGTTTATATCAGAAGGAACGGCATAATAATACTACACAATATCCCTGACTACTCTCCTGGTTTATATCAGTAGGAACGGTATAATAATACTACACAATATCCCTGACTGCTCTCCGGGTTTATATCAGTAGGAATGGCATCATAATAATACTACACAATATCTCTGACTGCTCTCCTGGTTTATATCTGTAGGAACGGCATAATAATACTACACAATATCTCTGACTGCTCTCCTGGTTTATATCAGTAGGAACGGTATAATAACACTACACAATATCCCTGACTGCTCTCCTGGTTTATATCAGTAGGAACGGTATAATAATACTACACAATATCCCTGACTGCTCTCCGGGATTATATCAGTAGGAATGGCATAATAATAATACTACACAATATCTCTGACTGCTCTCCTGGTTTATGTCTGTAGGAACGGCATAATAATACTACACAATATCCCTGACTGCTCTCCTGGTATATATCAGTAGGAACGGCATAATAATACTACACAATATCCCTGACTGCTCTCCTGGTATATATCAGTAGGAACGGCATAATAATAATACTACACAATATCCCTGACTGCTCTCCTGGTTTATATCAGTAGGAACGGTATAATACTACTACACAATATCCCTGACTGCTCTCCTGGTTTATATCAGTAGGAACGGTATAATAATACTACTACACAATATCCCTGACTGCTCTCCTGGTTTATATCAGTAGGAACGGTATAATAATAATACTACACAATATCCCTGACTGCTCTCCTGGTATATATCAGTAGGAACGGTATAATAATACTACTACACAATATCCCTGACTGCACTCCTGGTTTATATCAGTAGGAACGGTATAATACTACTACACAATATCCCTGACTGCTCTCCTGGTTTATATCAGTAGGAACGGTATAATAATACTACTACACAATATCCCTGACTGCTCTCCTGGTTTATATCAGTAGGAACGGTATAATAATAATACTACACAATATCCCTGACTGCTCTCCTGGTATATATCAGTAGGAACGGCATAATAATAATACTACACAATATCCCTGACTGCTCTCCTGGTTTATATCAGTAGGAACGGTATAATAATACTACACAATATCCCTGACTGCTCTCCTGGTTTATATCAGTTGGAACGGCATAATAATACTACACAATATCCCTGACTGCTCTCCTGGTTTATATCTGTAGGAATGGTATAATAATACTACACAATATCCCTGACTGCTCTCCTGGTTTATATCAGTAGGAACGGCATAATAATACTACTACACAATATCCCTGACTGCTCTCATGGTATATATCAGTAGGAACGGTATAATAATACTACACAATATCCCTGACTGCTCTCCTGGTTTATATCAGTAGGAACGGCATATTACTACTACACAATATCCCTGACTGCTATCCTGGTTTATATCAGTGGGAACGGTATAATACTACTACACAATATCCCTGACTGCTCTCCTGGTTTATATCAGTAGGAACGGTATAATAATACTACACAATATCCCTGACTGCTCTCCTGGTTTATATCAGTAGGAACGGCATAATAATACTACACAATATCCCTGACTGCTCTCCTGGTTTATATCATTAGGAACGGTATAATAATACTACACAATATCCCTGACTGCTCTCCTGGTTTATATCAGTAGGAACGGTATAATAATACTACACAATATCCCTGACTACTCTCCTGGTTTATATCAGTAGGAACGGCATAATAATACTACACAATATCCCTGACTGCTCTCCTGGTTTATATCAGTAGGAACGGTATAATAATACTACACAATATCCCTGACTGCTCTCCTGGTTTATATCAGTAGGAACGGTATAATAATACTACACAATATCCCTGGCTGCTCTCCTGGTTTATATCAGAAGGAACGGCATAATAATACTACACAATATCCCAGACTGCTCTCCTGGTTTATATCAGTAGGAACGGTATAATACTACACAATATCCCTGACTGCTCTCCTGGTTTATATCAGTAGGAACGGTATAATAATACTACACAATATCCCTGACTACTCTCCTGGTTTATATCAGTAGGAACGGCATAATAATACTACACAATATCCCTGACTGCTGTCCTGGTTTATATCAGTAGGAACGGTATAATAATACTACACAATATCCCTGACTGCTCTCCTGGTTTATATCAGTAGGAACGGCATAATAATACTACACAATATCCCTGACTGCTCTCCTGGTTTATATCAGTAGGAACGGTATAATAATACTACACAATATCCCTGACTGCTCTCCTGGTTTATATCAGTAGGAACGGCATAATAATACTACACAATATCCCTGACTGCTCTCCTGGCTTATATCAGTAGGAACGGTATAATAATACTACACAATATCCCTGACTGCTCTCCTGGTTTATATCAGTAGGAACGACATAATAATACTACACAATATCCCTGACTGCTCTCCTGGTTTATATCAGTAGGAACGGTATAATAATACTACACAATATCCCTGACTGCTCTCCTGGTTTATATCAGTAGGAACGGCATAATAATACTACACAATATCCCTGACTGCTCTCCTGGTTTATATCAGTAGGAAAGGTATAATAATACTACACGATATCCCTGACTGCTCTCCTGGTTTATATCAGTAGGAACGGTATAATAATACTACACAATATCCCTGACTGCTATCCTGGTTTATATCTGTAGGAACGGTATAATAATACTACACAATATCCCTGACTGCACTCCTGGTTTATATCAGTAGGAACGGTATAATAATACTACACAATATCCCTGACTGCTCTCCTGGTTTATATCAGTAGGAACGGCATAATAACACTACACAATATCTCTGACTGCTCTCCTGGTTTATATCAGTAGGAACGGCATAATAATACTACACAATATCTCTGACTGCTCTCCGGGTTTATATCAGTAGGAACGGTATAATACTACTACACAATATCCCTGACTGCTCTCCTGGTTTATATCAGTAGGAACGGTATAATAATACTACACAATATCCCTGACTGCTCTCCGTTTTTATATCAGTAGGAATGGCATAATAATAATACTACACAATATCTCTGACTGCTTTCCTGGTTTAAATCTGTAGGAACGGCATAATAATACTACACAATATCCCTGACTGCTATCCTGGTTTATATCAGTAGGAACGGTATAATAATACTACTACACAATATCCCTGACTGCTCTCCTGGTTTATATCAGTAGGAACGGCATAATAATACTACACAATATCCCTGACTACTCTCCTGGTTTATATCAGTAGGAACGGTATAATAATACTACACAATATCCCTGACTGCTCTCCGGGTTTATATCAGTAGGAATGGTATAATAATACTACACAATATCTCTGACTACTCTCCTGGTTTATATCTGTAGGAATGGTATAATAATACTACACAATATCCCTGACTACTCTCCTAGTTTATATCTGTAGGAATGGTATAATAATAATACTACACAATATCCCTGACTGCTCTCCTGGTTTATGTCTGTAGGAACGGCATAATAATACTACACAATATCCCTGACTGCTCTCCTGGTATATATCAGTAGGAACGGCATAATAATACTACACAATATCCCTGACTGCTCTCCTGGTATATATCAGTAGGAACGGCATAATAATAATACTACACAATATCCCTGACTGCTCTCCTGGTTTATATCAGTAGGAACGGTATAATACTACTACACAATATCCCTGACTGCTCTCCTGGTTTATATCAGTAGGAACGGTATAATAATACTACTACACAATATCCCTGACTGCTCTCCTGGTTTATATCAGTAGGAACGGTATAATAATAATACTACACAATATCCCTGACTGCTCTCCTGGTATATATCAGTAGGAACGGTATAATAATACTACTACACAATATCCCTGACTGCACTCCTGGTTTATATCAGTAGGAACGGTATAATACTACTACACAATATCCCTGACTGCTCTCCTGGTTTATATCAGTAGGAACGGTATAATAATACTACTACACAATATCCCTGACTGCTCTCCTGGTTTATATCAGTAGGAACGGTATAATAATAATACTACACAATATCCCTGACTGCTCTCCTGGTATATATCAGTAGGAACGGCATAATAATAATACTACACAATATCCCTGACTGCTCTCCTGGTTTATATCAGTAGGAACGGTATAATAATACTACACAATATCCCTGACTGCTCTCCTGGTTTATATCAGTTGGAACGGCATAATAATACTACACAATATCCCTGACTGCTCTCCTGGTTTATATCTGTAGGAATGGTATAATAATACTACACAATATCCCTGACTGCTCTCCTGGTTTATATCAGTAGGAACGGCATAATAATACTACTACACAATATCCCTGACTGCTCTCATGGTATATATCAGTAGGAACGGTATAATAATACTACACAATATCCCTGACTGCTCTCCTGGTTTATATCAGTAGGAACGGCATATTACTACTACACAATATCCCTGACTGCTATCCTGGTTTATATCAGTGGGAACGGTATAATACTACTACACAATATCCCTGACTGCTCTCCTGGTTTATATCAGTAGGAACGGTATAATAATACTACACAATATCCCTGACTGCTCTCCTGGTTTATATCAGTAGGAACGGCATAATAATACTACACAATATCCCTGACTGCTCTCCTGGTTTATATCAGTAGGAACGGTATAATAATACTACACAATATCCCTGACTGCTCTCCTGGTTTATATCAGTAGGAACGGTATAATAATACTACACAATATCCCTGACTACTCTCCTGGTTTATATCAGTAGGAACGGCATAATAATACTACACAATATCCCTGACTGCTCTCCTGGTTTATATCAGTAGGAACGGTATAATAATACTACACAATATCCCTGACTGCTCTCCTGGTTTATATCAGTAGGAACGGTATAATAATACTACACAATATCCCTGGCTGCTCTCCTGGTTTATATCAGAAGGAACGGCATAATAATACTACACAATATCCCAGACTGCTCTCCTGGTTTATATCAGTAGGAACGGTATAATACTACACAATATCCCTGACTGCTCTCCTGGTTTATATCAGTAGGAACGGTATAATAATACTACACAATATCCCTGACTACTCTCCTGGTTTATATCAGTAGGAACGGCATAATAATACTACACAATATCCCTGACTGCTGTCCTGGTTTATATCAGTAGGAACGGTATAATAATACTACACAATATCCCTGACTGCTCTCCTGGTTTATATCAGTAGGAACGGCATAATAATACTACACAATATCCCTGACTGCTCTCCTGGTTTATATCAGTAGGAACGGTATAATAATACTACACAATATCCCTGACTGCTCTCCTGGTTTATATCAGTAGGAACGGCATAATAATACTACACAATATCCCTGACTGCTCTCCTGGCTTATATCAGTAGGAACGGTATAATAATACTACACAATATCCCTGACTGCTCTCCTGGTTTATATCAGTAGGAACGACATAATAATACTACACAATATCCCTGACTGCTCTCCTGGTTTATATCAGTAGGAACGGTATAATAATACTACACAATATCCCTGACTGCTCTCCTGGTTTATATCAGTAGGAACGGCATAATAATACTACACAATATCCCTGACTGCTCTCCTGGTTTATATCAGTAGGAAAGGTATAATAATACTACACGATATCCCTGACTGCTCTCCTGGTTTATATCAGTAGGAACGGTATAATAATACTACACAATATCCCTGACTGCTATCCTGGTTTATATCTGTAGGAACGGTATAATAATACTACACAATATCCCTGACTGCACTCCTGGTTTATATCAGTAGGAACGGTATAATAATACTACACAATATCCCTGACTGCTCTCCTGGTTTATATCAGTAGGAACGGCATAATAACACTACACAATATCTCTGACTGCTCTCCTGGTTTATATCAGTAGGAACGGCATAATAATACTACACAATATCTCTGACTGCTCTCCGGGTTTATATCAGTAGGAACGGTATAATACTACTACACAATATCCCTGACTGCTCTCCTGGTTTATATCAGTAGGAACGGTATAATAATACTACACAATATCCCTGACTGCTCTCCGTTTTTATATCAGTAGGAATGGCATAATAATAATACTACACAATATCTCTGACTGCTTTCCTGGTTTAAATCTGTAGGAACGGCATAATAATACTACACAATATCCCTGACTGCTATCCTGGTTTATATCAGTAGGAACGGTATAATAATACTACTACACAATATCCCTGACTGCTCTCCTGGTTTATATCAGTAGGAACGGCATAATAATACTACACAATATCCCTGACTACTCTCCTGGTTTATATCAGTAGGAACGGTATAATAATACTACACAATATCCCTGACTGCTCTCCGGGTTTATATCAGTAGGAATGGTATAATAATACTACACAATATCTCTGACTACTCTCCTGGTTTATATCTGTAGGAATGGTATAATAATACTACACAATATCCCTGACTACTCTCCTAGTTTATATCTGTAGGAATGGTATAATAATAATACTACACAATATCCCTGACTGCTCTCCTGGTTTATATCTGTAGGAATGGTATAATAATACTACACAATATCCCTGACTGCTTTCCTGGTTTATATCAGTAGGAACAGCATAATAATACTACACAATATCCCTGGCTGCTATCCTGGTTTATATCAGTAGGAACGGCATAATAATACTACACAATATCCCTGACTGCTATCCTGGTTTATATCAGTAGGAATGGTATAATAAAACTACACAATATCCCTGACTGCTCTCCTGGTTTATATCAGTAGGAACGGCATAATAATACTACACAATATCCCTGACTGCTATCCTGGTTTATATCAGTAGGAACGGTATAATAATACTACACAATATCTCTGACTGCTCTCCTGGTTTATATCTGTAGGAATGGTATAATAATAATACTACACAATATCCCTGACTGCTCTCCTGGTTTATATCAGTAGGAACGGTATAATAATAATACTACACAATATCCCTGACTGCTCTCCTGGTTTATATCTGTAGGAATGGTATAATAATAATACTACACAATATCCCTGACTGCTCTCCTGGTTTATATCAGTAGGAACGGCATAATAATACTACACAATATCCCTGACTGCTCTCCTGGTTTATATCAGTAGGAACGGCATAATAATACTACACAATATCCCTGACTGCCCTGATGGTTTATATCAGTAGGAACGGCATAATAATACTACACAATATCCCTGACTGCTCTCCTGGTTTATATCAGTAGGAACGGTATAATACTACTACACAATATCTCTGACTGCTCTCCTGGTTTATATCAGTAGGAACGGTATAATAATACTACACAATATCCCTGACTGCTCTCCTGGTTTATATCAGTAGGAATGGTATAATAATAATACTACACAATATCCCGGCCTACTCTCCTGGTTTATATCAGTAGGAACGGTATAATAATAATACTACACAATATCCCTGACTGCTCTCCTGGTTTATATCAGTAGGAATGGCATAATAATACTACACAATATCCCTGACTGCTCTCCTGGTTTATATCAATAGGAACGGCATAATAATACTACACAATATCCCTGACTGCTCTCCTGGTTTATATCAGTAGGAACGGCATAATAATACTACACAATATCCCTGTCTGCTCTCCTGGTATATATCAGTAGGAACGGCATAATAATAATACTACACAATATCCCTGACTGCTCTCCTGGTTTATATCAGTAGGAACGGTATAATACTACTACACAATATCCCTGACTGCTCTCCTGGTTTATATCAGTAGGAACGGTATAATACTACACAATATCCCTGACTGCTCTCCTGGTTTATATCAGTAGGAACGGTATAATAATACTACTACACAATATCCCTGACTGCTCTCCTGGTTTATATCAGTAGGAACGGTATAATAATAATACTACACAATATCCCTGACTGCTCTCCTGGTATATATCAGTAGGAACGGTATAATAATACTACTACACAATATCCCTGACTGCACTCCTGGTTTATATCAGTAGGAACGGTATAGTACTACTACACAATATCCCTGACTGCTCTCCTGGTTTATATCAGTAGGAACGGTATAATAATACTACTACACAATATCCCTGACTGCTCTCCTGGTTTATATCAGTAGGAACGGTATAATAATAATACTACACAATATCCCTGACTGCTCTCCTGGTATATATCAGTAGGAACGGCATAATAATAATACTACACAATATCCGTGACTGCTCTCCTGGTTTATATCAGTAGGAACGGTATAATAATACTACACAATATCCCTGACTGCTCTCCTGGTTTATATCTGTAGGAATGGCATAATAATACTACACAATATCCCTGACTGCTCTCCTGGTTTATATCAGTAGGAACGGCATAATAATACTACTACACAATATCCCTGACTGCTCTCATGGTTTATATCAGTAGGAACGGTATAATAATAATACTACACAATATCCCTGACTGCTCTCATGGTTTATATCAGTAGGAACGGTATAATAATACTACACAATATCCCTGACTGCTCTCCTGGTTTATATCAGTAGGAACGGCATATTACTACTACACAATATCCCTGACTGCTATCCTGGTTTATATCAGTAGGAACGGTATAATACTACTACACAATATCCCTGACTGCTCTCCTGGTTTATATCAGTAGGAACGGCATAATACTACTACACAATATCCCTGACTGCTGTCCTGGTTTATATCAGTAGGAACGGTATAATAATACTACACAATATCCCTGACTGCACTCCTGGTTTATATCAGTAGGAACGGTATAATAATACTACACAATATCCCTGACTGCTCTCCTGGTTTATATCAGTAGGAACGGCATATTAATACTACACAATATCCCTGACTGCTCTCCTGGTTTATATCAGTAGGAACGGTATAATAATACTACACAATATCCCTGACTGCTCTCCTGGTTTATATCAGTAGGAACGGCATAATAATACTACACAATATCCCTGACTGCTCTCCTGGTTTATATCAGTAGGAACGGTATAATAATACTACACAATATCCCTGACTGCTCTCCTGGTTTATATCAGTAGGAACGGCATAATAATACTACACAATATCCCTGACTGCTCTCCTGGTTTATATCAGTAGGAACGGTATAATAATACTACACAATATCCCTGACTGCTCTCCTGGTTTATATCAGAAGGAACGGCATAATAATACTACACAATATCCCTGACTACTCTCCTGGTTTATATCAGTAGGAACGGTATAATAATACTACACAATATCCCTGACTGCTCTCCGGGTTTATATCAGTAGGAATGGCATCATAATAATACTACACAATATCTCTGACTGCTCTCCTGGTTTATATCTGTAGGAACGGCATAATAATACTACACAATATCTCTGACTGCTCTCCTGGTTTATATCAGTAGGAACGGTATAATAACACTACACAATATCCCTGACTGCTCTCCTGGTTTATATCAGTAGGAACGGTATAATAATACTACACAATATCCCTGACTGCTCTCCGGGATTATATCAGTAGGAATGGCATAATAATAATACTACACAATATCTCTGACTGCTCTCCTGGTTTATGTCTGTAGGCACGGCATAATAATACTACACAATATCCCTGACTGCTCTCCTGGTATATATCAGTAGGAACGGCATAATAATACTACACAATATCCCTGACTGCTCTCCTGGTATATATCAGTAGGAACGGCATAATAATAATACTACACAATATCCCTGACTGCTCTCCTGGTTTATATCAGTAGGAACGGTATAATACTACTACACAATATCCCTGACTGCTCTCCTGGTTTATATCAGTAGGAACGGTATAATAATACTACTACACAATATCCCTGACTGCTCTCCTGGTTTATATCAGTAGGAACGGTATAATAATAATAC
Organism: Taudactylus pleione; assembly: GCA_031769625.1. Lineage (NCBI taxonomy): Eukaryota > Metazoa > Chordata > Amphibia > Anura > Myobatrachidae > Taudactylus > Taudactylus pleione. The sequence continues at coordinate 804,961 of JAUIMM010001037.1, read as the reverse complement.
TACACAATATCCCTGACTGCTCTCCTGGTATATATCAGTAGGAACGGTATAATAATACTACTACACAATATCCCTGACTGCACTCCTGGTTTATATCAGTAGGAACGGTATAATACTACTACACAATATCCCTGACTGCTCTCCTGGTTTATATCAGTAGGAACGGTATAATAATACTACTACACAATATCCCTGACTGCTCTCCTGGTTTATATCAGTAGGAACGGTATAATAATAATACTACACAATATCCCTGACTGCTCTCCTGGTATATATCAGTAGGAACGGCATAATAATAATACTACACAATATCCCTGACTGCTCTCCTGGTTTATATCAGTAGGAACGGCATAATAATACTACACAATATCCCTGACTGCTCTCCTGGTTTATATCAGTTGGAACGGCATAATAATACTACACAATATCCCTGACTGCTCTCCTGGTTTATATCTGTAGGAATGGTATAATAATACTACACAATATCCCTGACTGCTCTCCTGGTTTATATCAGTAGGAACGGCATAATAATACTACTACACAATATCCCTGACTGCTCTCATGGTTTATATCAGTAGGAACGGTATAATAATAATACTACACAATATCCCTGACTGCTCTCATGGTTTATATCAGTAGGAACGGTATAATAATACTACACAATATCCCTGACTGCTCTCCTGGTTTATATCAGTAGGAACGGCATATTACTACTACACAATATCCCTGACTGCTATCCTGGTTTATATCAGTAGGAACGGTATAATACTACTACACAATATCCCTGACTGCTCTCCTGGTTTATATCAGTAGGAACGGTATAATAATACTACACAATATCCCTGACTGCTCTCCTGGTTTATATCAGTAGGAACGGCATAATAATACTACACAATATCCCTGACTGCTCTCCTGGTTTATATCAGTAGGAACGGTATAATAATACTACACAATATCCCTGACTGCTCTCCTGGTTTATATCAGTAGGAACGGTATAATAATACTACACAATATCCCTGACTACTCTCCTGGTTTATATCAGTAGGAACGGCATAATAATACTACACAATATCCCTGACTGCTCTCCTGGTTTATATCAGTAGGAACGGTATAATAATACTACACAATATCCCTGACTGCTCTCCTGGTTTATATCAGTAGGAACGGCATAATAATACTACACAATATCCCTGACTGCTCTCCTGGTTTATATCAGTAGGAACGGCATAATAATACTACACAATATCCCTGACTGCTCTCCTGGTTTATATCAGTAGGAACGGTATAATAATACTACACAATATCCCTGACTGCTCTCCTGGTTTATATCAGTAGGAACGGCATAATAATACTACACAATATCCCTGACTGCTCTCCTGGTTTATATCAGTAGGAACGGTATAATAATACTACACAATATCCCTGACTGCTCTCCTGGTTTATATCAGTAGGAACGGCATAATAATACTACACAATATCCCTGACTGCTCTCCTGGTTTATATCAGTAGGAACGGTATAATAATACTACACAATATCCCTGACTGCTCTCCTGGTTTATATCAGTAGGAACGGCATAATAATACTACACAATATCCCTGACTGCTCTCCTGGTTTATATCAGTAGGAACGGTATAATAATACTACACAATATCCCTGACTGCTCTCCTGGTTTATATCAGTAGGAACGGTATAATAATACTACACAATATCCCTGACTGCTATCCTGGTTTATAGCTGTAGGAACGGTATAATAATAATACTACACAATATCTCTGACTGCTCTCCTGGTTTATATCAGTAGGAACGGTATAATAATACTACACAATATCCATGACTGCTCTCCTGGTTTATATCAGTAGGAACGGTATAATAATACTACACAATATCCCTGACTGCTCTCCTGGTTTATATCAGTAGGAACGGTATAATAATACTACACAATATCTCTGACTGCTCTCCTGGTTTATATCAGTAGGAACGGTATAATAATAATACTACACAATATCCCTGACTGCTCTCCTGGTTTATAGCTGTAGGAACGGTATAATAATACTACACAATATCCCTGACTGCTCTCCTGGTTTATATCAGTAGGAATGGTATAATAATACTACACAATATCCCTGACTGCTCTCCTGGTTTATATCAGTAGGAACGGCATAATAATACTACACAATATCCCTGACTGCTCTCCTGGTTTATATCAGTAGGAACGGTATAATAATACTACACAATATCCCTGACTGCTCTCCTGGTTTATATCAGTAGGAACGGCATAATAATACTACACAATATCCCTGACTGCTCTCCTGGTTTATATCAGTAGGAACGGCATAATAATACTACACAATATCCCTGACTGCTCTCCTGGTTTATATCAGTAGGAACGGCATAATAATACTACACAATATCCCTGACTGCTCTCCTGGTTTATATCAGTAGGAACGGTATAATAATACTACACAATATCCCTGACTGCTATCCTGGTTTATAGCTGTAGGAACGGTATAATAATAATACTACACAATATCTCTGACTGCTCTCCTGGTTTATATCAGTAGGAACGGTATAATAATACTACACAATATCCATGACTGCTCTCCTGGTTTATATCAGTAGGAACGGTATAATAATACTACACAATATCTCTGACTGCTCTCCTGGTTTATATCAGTAGGAACGGTATAATAATAATACTACACAATATCCCTGACTGCTCTCCTGGTTTATAGCTGTAGGAACGGTATAATAATAATACTACACAATATCCCTGACTGCTCTCCTGGTTTATATCTGTAGGAACGGTATAATAATAATACTACACAATATCCCTGACTGCTCTCCTGGTTTATATCAGTAGGAACGGTATAATAATACTACACAATATCCCTGACTGCTCTCCTGGTTTATATCAGTAGGAACGGTATAATAATACTACACAATATCCCTGACTGCTCTCCTGGTTTATATCAGTAGGAACGGTATAATAATACTACACAATATCCCTGACTGCTATCCTGGTTTCTAGCTGTAGGAACGGTATAATAATAATACTACACAATATCTCTGACTGCTCTCCTGGTTTATATCAGTAGGAACGGCATAATAATACTACACAATATCCCTGACTGCTCTCCTGGTTTATATCAGTAGGAACGGTATAATAATACTACACAATATCCCTGACTGCTCTCCTGGTTTATATCAGTAGGAACGGTATAATAATACTACACAATATCCCTGACTGCTATCCTGGTTTATAGCTGTAGGAACGGTATAATAATACTACACAATATCCCTGACTGCCCTGATGGTTTATATCAGTAGGAACGGCATAATAATACTACACAATATCCCTGACTGCTCTCCTGGTTTATATCAGTAGGAACGGTATAATACTACTACACAATATCTCTGACTGCTCTCCTGGTTTATATCAGTAGGAACGGTATAATAATACTACACAATATCCCTGACTGCTCTCCTGGTTTATATCAGTAGGAACGGTATAATAATACTACACAATATCCCTGACTACTCTCCTGGTTTATATCAGTAGGAACGGTATAATACTACACAATATCCCTGACTGCTCTCCTGGGTTATATCAGTAGGAACGGTATAATAATACTACACAATATCCCTGACTGCTCTCCTGGTTTATATCAGTAGGAACGGCATAATAATACTACACAATATCCCTGACTGCTCTCCTGGTTTATATCAGTAGGAACGGTATAATAATACTACACAATATCCCTGACTGCTCTCCTGGTTTATATCAGTAGGAACGGCATAATAATACTACACAATATCCCTGACTGCTCTCCTGGTTTATATCAGTAGGAACGGTATAATAATACTACACAATATCCCTGACTGCTCTCCTGGTTTATATCAGTAGGAACGACATAATAATACTACACAATATCCCTGACTGCTCTCCTGGTTTATATCAGTAGGAACGGTATAATAATACTACACAATATCCCTGACTGCTCTCCTGGTTTATATCAGTAGGAACGGCATAATAATACTACACAATATCCCTGACTGCTCTCCTGGTTTATATCAGTAGGAAAGGTATAATAATACTACACAATATCCCTGACTGCTCTCCTGGTTTATATCAGTAGGAACGGTATAATAATACTACACAATATCCCTGACTGCTATCCTGGTTTATATCTGTAGGAACGGTATAATAATACTACACAATATCCCTGACTGCACTCCTGGTTTATATCAGTAGGAACGGTATAATAATACTACACAATATCCCTGACTGCTCTCCTGGTTTATATCAGTAGGAACGGCATAATAACACTACACAATATCTCTGACTGCTCTCCTGGTTTATATCAGTAGGAACGGCATAATAATACTACACAATATCTCTGACTGCTCTCTGGGTTTATATCAGTAGGAACGGTATAATACTACTACACAATATCCCTGACTGCTCTCCTGGTTTATATCAGTAGGAACGGTATAATAATACTACACAATATCCCTGACTACTCTCCTGGTTTATATCAGTAGGAACGGTATAATACTACACAATATCCCTGACTGCTCTCCTGGTTTATATCAGTAGGAACGGCATAATAACACTACACAATATCTCTGACTGCTAACCTGGTTTATATCAGTAGGAACGGCATAATAATAATACTACACAATATCTCTGACTGCTCTCCTGGTTTATATCAGTAGGAACGGTATAATAATACTACTACACAATATCCCTGACTGCTCTCCTGGTTTATATCAGTAGGAACGGTATAATAATACTACACAATATCCCTGACTACTCTCCTGGTTTATATCAGTAGGAACGGTATAATAATACTACACAATATCCCTGACTGCTCTCCTGGTTTATATCAGTAGGAACGGTATAATAATACTACACAATATCCCTGACTGCTCTCCTGGTTTATATCAGTAGGAACGGCATAATAACACTACACAATATCCCTGACTGCTATCCTGGTTTATATCAGTAGGAACGGCATAATAATACTACACAATATCTCTGACTGCTCTCCGGGTTTATATCAGTAGGAACGGTATAATAATACTACTACACAATATCCCTGACTGCTCTCCTGGTTTATATCTGTAGGAATGGTATAATAATACTACACAATATCCCTGACTACTCTCCTGGTTTATATCTGTAGGAATGGTATAATAATACTACACAATATCCGTGACTACTCTCCTGGTTTATATCTGTAGAAATGGTATAATAATAATACTACACAATATCCCTGACTGCTCTCCTGGTTTATATCAGTAGGAACGGCATAATAATACTACTACACAATATCCCTGACTGCTCTCCTGGTTTATATCAGTAGGAACGGTATAATAATACTACTACACAATATCCCTGACTGCTCTCCTGGTTTATATCAGTAGGAACGGTATAAAAATACTACTACACAATATCCCTGACTGCTCTCCTGGTTTATATCTGTAGGAACGGCATAATAATACTACACAATATCTCTGACTGCTCTCCTGGTTTATATCAGTAGGAACGGTATAATAACACTACACAATATCCCTGACTGCTCTCTTGGTTTATATCAGTAGGAACGGTATAATAATACTACACAACAATATCCCTGACTGCTCTCCGGGTTTATATCAGTAGGAATGGCATAATAATAATACTACACAATATCTCTGACTGCTCTCCTGGTTTATATCTGTAGGAACGGCATAATAATACTACACAATATCCCTGACTGCTATCCTGGTTTATACCAGTAGGAATGGTATAATAATACTACACAATATCCCTGACTACTCTCCTGGTTTATATCTGTAGGAATGGTATAATAATACTACACAATATCCCTGACTACTCTCCTAGTTTATATCTGTAGGAATGGTATAATAATAATACTACACAATATCCCTGACTGCTCTCCTGGTTTATATCTGTAGGAATGGTATAATAATACTACACAATATCCCTGACTGCTCTCCTGGTATATATCAGTAGGAACGGTATAATAATACTACACAATATCCCTGACTGCTCTCCGGGTTTATATCAGTAGGAACGGTATAATAATACTACACAATATCCCTGACTGCTCTCCGGGTTTATATCAGTAGGAATGGCATAATAATACTACACAATATCTCTGACTGCTTTCCTGGTTTATATCTGTAGGAACAGCATAATAATACTACACAATATCCCTGACTGCTCTCCTGGTTTATATCAGTAGGAACGGCATAATAATACTACACAATATCCCTGGCTGCTATCCTGGTTTATATCAGTAGGAACGGCATAATAATACTACACAATATCCCCGACTGCTATCCTGGTTTATATCAGTAGGAACGGCATAATAATACTACACAATATCCCTGACTGCTCTCCTGGTTTATATCAGTAGGAACGGTATAATAATAATACTACACAATATCCCTGACTGCTCTCCTGGTATATATCAGTAGGAACGGTATAATAATACTACTACACAATATCCCTGACTGCACTCCTGGTTTATATCAGTAGGAACGGTATAATACTACTACACAATATCCCTGACTGCTCTCCTGGGTTATATCAGTAGGAACGGTATAATAATACTACTACACAATATCCCTGACTGCTCTCCTGGTTTATATCAGTAGGAACGGTATAATAATAATACTACACAATATCCCTGACTGCTCTCCTGGTATATATCAGTAGGAACGGCATAATAATAATACTACACAATATCCCTGACTGCTCTCCTGGTTTATATCAGTAGGAACGGTATAATAATACTACACAATATCCCTGACTGCTCTCCTGGTTTATATCAGATGGAACGGCATAATAATACTACACAATATCCCTGACTGCTCTCCTGGTTTATATCTGTAGGAACGGCATAATAATACTACACAATATCCCTGACTGCTCTCCTGGTTTATATCAGTAGGAACGGCATAATAATACTACTACACAATATCCCTGACTGCTCTCATGGTTTATATCAGTAGGAACGGTATAATAATACTACACAATATCCCTGACTGCTCTCCTGGTTTATATCAGTAGGAACGGTATAATAATACTACACAATATCCCTGACTGCTCTCCTGGTTTATATCAGTAGGAACGGCATAATACTACTACACAATATCCCTGACTGCTCTCCTGGTTTATATCAGTAGGAACGGTATAATAATACTACACAATATCCCTGACTACTCTCCTGGTTTATATCAGTAGGAACGGCATAATAATACTACACAATATCCCTGACTGCTCTCCTGGTTTATATCAGTAGGAACGGTATAATAATACCACACAATATCCCTGACTGCTCTCCTGGTTTATATCAGTAGGAACGGCATAATAATACTACACAATATCCCTGACTGCTCTCCTGGTTTATATCAGTAGGAACGGTATAATAATACTACACAATATCCCTGACTGCTCTCCTGGTTTATATCAGTAGGAACGGCATAATAATACTACACAATATCCCTGACTGCTCTCCTGGTTTATATCAGTAGGAACGGTATAATAATACTACACAATATCCCTGACTGCTCTCATGGTTTATATCAGTAGGAATGGCATAATAATACTACACAATATCCCTGACTGCTCTCCTGGTTTATATCAGTAAGAACGGTATAATAATACTACACAATATCCCTGACTGCTCTCCTGGTTTATATCAGTAGGAACGGCATAATAATACTACACAATATCCCTGACTGCTCTCCTGGTTTATATCAGTAGGAAAGGTATAATAATACTACACAATATCCCTGACTGCTCTCCTGGTTTATATCAGTAGGAACGGTATAATAATACTACACAATATCCCTGACTGCACTCCTGGTTTATATCAGTAGGAACGGTATAATACTACTACACAATATCCCTGACTGCTCTCCTGGTTTATATCAGTAGGAACGGTATAATAATACTACTACACAATATCCCTGACTGCTCTCCTGGTTTATATCAGTAGTAACGGTATAATAATAATACTACACAATATCCCTGACTGCTCTCCTGGTATATATCAGTAGGAACGGCATAATAACAATACTACACAATATCCCTGACTGCTCTCCTGGTTTATATCAGTAGGAACGGTATAATAATACTACACAATATCCCTGACTGCTCTCCTGGTTTATATCAGATGGAACGGCATAATAATACTACACAATATCCCTGACTGCTCTCCTGGTTTATATCTGTAGGAATGGTATAATAATACTACACAATATCCCTGACTGCTCTCCTGGTTTATATCAGTAGGAATGGCATAGTAATACTACTACACAATATCCCTGACTGCTCTCATGGTTTATATCAGTAGGAACGGTATAATAATAATACTACACAATATCCCTGACTGCTCTCATGGTTTATATCAGTAGGAACGGTATAATAATACTACACAATATCCCTGACTGCTCTCCTGGTTTATATCAGTAGGAACGGCATATTACTACTACACAATATCCCTGACTGCTATCCTGGTTTATATCAGTAGGAACGGTATAATACTACTACACAATATCCCTGACTGCTCTCCTGGTTTATATCAGTAGGAACGGCATAATACTACTACACAATATCCCTGACTGCTCTCCTGGTTTATATCAGTAGGAACGGTATAATAATACTACACAATATCCCTGGCTGCTCTCCTGGTTTATATCAGAAGGAACGGCATAATAATACTACACAATATCCCAGACTGCTCTCCTGGTTTATATCAGTAGGAACGGTATAATAATACTACACAATATCCCTGACTGCTCTCCTGGTTTATATCAGTAGGAACGGTATAATAATACTACACAATATCCCTGACTACTCTCCTGGTTTATATCAGTAGGAACGGCATAATAATACTACACAATATCCCTGACTGCTCTCCTGGTTTATATCAGTAGGAACGGTATAATAATACTACACAATATCCCTGACTGCTCTCCTGGTTTATATCAGTAGGAACGGCATAATAATACTACACAATATCCCTGACTGCTCTCCTGGTTTATATCTGTAGGAACGGCAATATAATACTACACAATATCCCTGACTGCTCTCCTGGTTTATATCTGTAGGAACGGCATAATAATACTACACAATATCCCTGACTGCTATCCTGGTTTATATCTGTAGGAACGGTATAATAATACTACACAATATCCCTGACTGCACTCCTGGTTTATATCAGTAGGAACGGTATAATAATACTACACAATATCCCTGACTGCTCTCCTGGTTTATATCAGTAGGAACGGCATAATAACACTACACAATATCTCTGACTGCTCTCCTGTTTATATCAGTAGGAACGGCATAATAATACTACACAATATCTCTGACTGCTCTCCGGGTTTATATCAGTAGGAACGGTATAATAACACTACACAATATCCCTGACTGCTCTCCTGGTTTATATCAGTAGGAACGGTATAATAGTACTACACAATATCCCTGACTGCTCTCCGGGTTTATATCAGTAGGAATGGCATAATAATAATACTACACAATATCTCTGACTGCTCTCCTGGTTTATATCTGTAGGAACGGCATAATAATACTACACAATATCCCTGACTGCTATCCTGGTTTATATAAGTAGGAATGGTATAATAATACTACACAATATCCCTGACTACTCTCCTGGTTTATATCAGTAGGAACGGTATAATAATACTACATAATATCCCTGACTACTCTCCTAGTTTATATCTGTAGGAATGGTATAATAATAATACTACACAATATCCCTGACTGCTCTCCTGGTTTATATCTGTAGGAATGGTATAATAATACTACACAATATCCCTGACTGCTTTCCTGGTTTATATCAGTAGGAACAGCATAATAATACTACACAATATCCCTGGCTGCTATCCTGGTTTATATCAGTAGGAACGGCATAATAATACTACACAATATCCCTGACTGCTCTCCTGGTTTATATCAGTAGGAACGGCATAATAATACTACACAATATCTCTGACTGCTCTCCGGGTTTATATCAGTAGGAACGGTATAATAATACTACTACACAATATCCCTGACTGCTCTCCTGGTTTATATCTGTAGGAATGGTATAATAATACTACACAATATCCCTGACTACTCTCCTGGTTTATATCTGTAGGAATGGTATAATAATACTACACAATATCCCTGACTACTCTCCTGGTTTATATCTGTAGGAATGGTATAATAATAATACTACACAATATCCCTGACTGCTCTCCTGGTTTATATCTGTAGGAATGGTATAATAATACTACACAATATCCCTGACTGCTCTCCTGGTATATATCAGTAGGAACGGCATAATAATACTACTACACAATATCCCTGACTGCTCTCCTGGTTTATATCAGTAGGAACGGCATAATAACACTACACAATATCCCTGACTGCTCTCCTGGTTTATATCAGTAGGAACGGCATAATAATACTACACAATATCTCTGACTGCTTTCCTGGTTTATATCTGTAGGAACGGCATAATAATACTACACAATATCCCTGACTGCTATCCTGGTTTATATCAGTAGGAACGGTATAATAATACTACTACACAATATCCCTGACTGCTCTCCTGGTTTATATCTGTAGGAACGGCATAATAATACTACACAATATCTCTGACTGCACTCCTGGTTTATATCAGTAGGAACGGTATAATAACACTACACAATATCCCTGACTGCTCTCTTGGTTTATATCAGTAGGAACGGTATAATAATACTACACAACAATATCCCTGACTGCTCTCCGGGTTTATATCAGTAGGAATGGCATAATAATAATACTACACAATATCTCTGACTGCTCTCCTGGTTTATATCTGTAGGAACGGCATAATAATACTACACAATATCCCTGACTGCTATCCTGGTTTATATCAGTAGGAATGGTATAATAATACTACACAATATCCCTGACTACTCTCCTGGTTTATATCTGTAGGAATGGTATAATAATACTACACAATATCCCTGACTACTCTCCTAGTTTATATCTGTAGGAATGGTATAATAATAATACTACACAATATCCCTGACTGCTCTCCTGGTTTATATCTGTAGGAATGGTATAATAATACTACACAATATCCCTGACTGCTCTCCTGGTATATATCAGTAGGAACGGTATAATAATACTACACAATATCCCTGACTGCTCTCCGGGTTTATATCAGTAGGAACGGTATAATAATACTACACAATATCTCTGACTGCTTTCCTGGTTTATATCTGTAGGAACGGCATAATAATACTACACAATATCCCTGACTGCTCTCCTGGTTTATATCAGTAGGAACGGTATAATAATACTACACAATATCCCTGACTACTCTCCTGGTTTATATCAGTAGGAACGGCATAATAATACTACACAATATCCCTGACTGCTCTCCTGGTTTATATCAGTAGGAACGGTATAATAATACTACACAATATCCCTGACTGCTCTCCTGGTTTATATCAGTAGGAACGGCATAATAATACTACACAATATCCCTGACTGCTCTCCTGGTTTATATCAGTAGGAACGGTATAATAATACTACACAATATCCCTGACTGCTCTCCTGGTTTATATCAGTAGGAACGGCATAATAATACTACACAATATCCCTGACTGCTCTCCTGGTTTATATCAGTAGGAACGGTATAATAATACTACACAATATCCCTGACTGCTCTCATGGTTTATATCAGTAGGAATGGCATAATAATACTACACAATATCCCTGACTGCTCTCCTGGTTTATATCAGTAAGAACGGTATAATAATACTACACAATATCCCTGACTGCTCTCCTGGTTTATATCAGTAGGAACGGCATAATAATACTACACAATATACCTGACTGCTCTCCTGGTTTATATCAGTAGGAAAGGTATAATAATACTACACAATATCCCTGACTGCTCTCCTGGTTTATATCAGTAGGAACGGTATAATAATACTACACAATATCCCTGACTGCACTCCTGGTTTATATCAGTAGGAACGGTATAATACTACTACACAATATCCCTGACTGCTCTCCTGGTTTATATCAGTAGGAACGGTATAATAATACTACTACACAATATCCCTGACTGCTCTCCTGGTTTATATCAGTAGTAACGGTATAATAATAATACTACACAATATCCCTGACTGCTCTCCTGGTATATATCAGTAGGAACGGCATAATAACAATACTACACAATATCCCTGACTGCTCTCCTGGTTTATATCAGTAGGAACGGTATAATAATACTACACAATATCCCTGACTGCTCTCCTGGTTTATATCAGATGGAACGGCATAATAATACTACACAATATCCCTGACTGCTCTCCTGGTTTATATCTGTAGGAATGGTATAATAATACTACACAATATCCCTGACTGCTCTCCTGGTTTATATCAGTAGGAACGGCATAGTAATACTACTACACAATATCCCTGACTGCTCTCATGGTTTATATCAGTAGGAACGGTATAATAATAATACTACACAATATCCCTGACTGCTCTCATGGTTTATATCAGTAGGAACGGTATAATAATACTACACAATATCCCTGACTGCTCTCCTGGTTTATATCAGTAGGAACGGCATATTACTACTACACAATATCCCTGACTGCTATCCTGGTTTATATCAGTAGGAACGGTATAATACTACTACACAATATCCCTGACTGCTCTCCTGGTTTATATCAGTAGGAACGGCATAATACTACTACACAATATCCCTGACTGCTCTCCTGGTTTATATCAGTAGGAACGGTATAATAATACTACACAATATCCCTGGCTGCTCTCCTGGTTTATATCAGAAGGAACGGCATAATAATACTACACAATATCCCAGACTGCTCTCCTGGTTTATATCAGTAGGAACGGTATAATAATACTACACAATATCCCTGACTGCTCTCCTGGTTTATATCAGTAGGAACGGTATAATAATACTACACAATATCCCTGACTACTCTCCTGGTTTATATCAGTAGGAACGGCATAATAATACTACACAATATCCCTGACTGCTCTCCTGGTTTATATCAGTAGGAACGGTATAATAATACTACACAATATCCCTGACTGCTCTCCTGGTTTATATCAGTAGGAACGGCATAATAATACTACACAATATCCCTGACTGCTCTCCTGGTTTATATCTGTAGGAACGGCATTATAATACTACACAATATCCCTGACTGCTCTCCTGGTTTATATCTGTAGGAACGGCATAATAATACTACACAATATCCCTGACTGCTATCCTGGTTTATATCTGTAGGAACGGTATAATAATACTACACAATATCCCTGACTGCACTCCTGGTTTATATCAGTAGGAACGGTATAATAATACTACACAATATCCCTGACTGCTCTCCTGGTTTATATCAGTAGGAACGGCATAATAACACTACACAATATCTCTGACTGCTCTCCTGGTTTATATCAGTAGGAACGGCATAATAATACTACACAATATCTCTGACTGCTCTCCGGGTTTATATCAGTAGGAACGGTATAATAACACTACACAATATCCCTGACTGCTCTCCTGGTTTATATCAGTAGGAACGGTATAATAATACTACACAATATCCCTGACTGCTCTCCGGGTTTATATCAGTAGGAATGGCATAATAATAATACTACACAATATCTCTGACTGCTCTCCTGGTTTATATCTGTAGGAACGGCATAATAATACTACACAATATCCCTGACTGCTATCCTGGTTTATATCAGTAGGAATGGTATAATAATACTACACAATATCCCTGACTACTCTCCTGGTTTATATCAGTAGGAACGGTATAATAATACTACACAATATCCCTGACTACTCTCCTAGTTTATATCTGTAGGAATGGTATAATAATAATACTACACAATATCCCTGACTGCTCTCCTGGTTTATATCTGTAGGAATGGTATAATAATACTACACAATATCCCTGACTGCTTTCCTGGTTTATATCTGTAGGAACGGCATAATAATACTACACAATATCCCTGACTGCTCTCCTGGTTTATATCAGTAGGAACAGCATAATAATACTACACAATATCCCTGGCTGCTATCCTGGTTTATATCAGTAGGAACGGCATAATAATACTACACAATATCCCTGACTGCTATCCTGGTTTATATCAGTAGGAACGGCATAATAATACTACACAATATCCCTGACTGCTATCCTGGTTTATATCAGTAGGAATGGTATAATAAAACTACACAATATCCCTGACTGCTCTCCTGGTTTATATCAGTAGGAATGGTATAATAATACGACACAATATCCCTGACTGCTCTCCTGGTTTATTTCAGTAGGAACAGCATAATAATACTACACAATATCCCTGACTGCTCTCCTGGTTTATATCAGTAGGAACGGCATAATAATACTACACAATATCCCTGACTGCTATCCTGGTTTATATCAGTAGGAACGGTATAATAATACTACACAATATCTCTGACTGCTCTCCTGGTTTATATCAGTAGGAACGGTATAATAATAATACTACACAATATCCCTGACTGCTCTCCTGGTTTATATCTGTAGGAATGGTATAATAATAATACTACACAATATCCCTGACTGTTCTCCTGGTTTATATCAGTAGGAACGGCATAATAATACTACACAATATCCCTGACTGCTCTCCTGGTTTATATCAGTAGGAACGGCATAATAATACTACACAATATCCCTGACTGCCCTGATGGTTTATATCAGTAGGAACGGCATAATAATACTACACAATATCCCTGACTGCTCTCCTGGTTTATATCAGTAGGAACGGTATAATACTACTACACAATATCTCTGACTGCTCTCCTGGTTTATATCAGTAGGAACGGTATAATAATACTACACAATATCCCTGACTGCTCTCCTGGTTTATATCAGTAGGATTGATATAATAATACTACACAATATCCCTGACTACTCTCCTGGTTTATATCAGTAGGAACGGTATAATACTACACAATATCCCTGACTGCTCTCCTGGTTTATATCA
Source organism: Taudactylus pleione (assembly GCA_031769625.1). Classification (NCBI taxonomy): domain Eukaryota; kingdom Metazoa; phylum Chordata; class Amphibia; order Anura; family Myobatrachidae; genus Taudactylus; species Taudactylus pleione. Next base: position 789,872 of record JAUIMM010001037.1, on the reverse strand, counting down.
GTAGGAACGGTATAATAATACTACACAATATCCCTGACTGCTCTCCTGGTTTATATCAGTAGGAATGGCATAATAATACTACACAATATCCCTGACTGCTCTCCTGGTTTATATCAGTAGGAACGGTATAATACTACTACACAATATCCCTGACTGCTCTCCTGGTTTATATCAGTAGGAACGGCATAATAATACTACACAATATCCCTGACTGCTCTCCTGGTTTATATCAGTAGGAACGGCATAATAATACTACACAATATCCCTGACTGCTCTCCTGGTTTATATCAGTAGGAACGGTATAATAATACTACACAATATCCCTGACTACTCTCCTGGTTTATATCAGTAGGAACGGCATAATAATACTACACAATATCCCTGACTGCTCTCCTGGTTTATATCAGTAGGAAAGGTATAATAATACTACACAATATCCCTGACTGCTCTCCTGGTTTATATCAGTAGGAACGGTATAATAATACTACACAATATCCCTGACTGCTATCCTGGTTTATATCTGTAGGAACGGTATAATAATACTACACAATATCCCTGACTGCACTCCTGGTTTATATCAGTAGGAACGGTATAATAATACTACACAATATCCCTGACTGCTCTCCTGGTTTATATCAGTAGGAACGGCATAATAACACTACACAATATCTCTGACTGCTCTCCTGGTTTATATCAGTAGGAACGGCATAATAATACTACACAATATCTCTGACTGCTCTCCGGGTTTATATCAGTAGGAACGGTATAATACTACTACACAATATCCCTGACTGCTCTCCTGGTTTATATCAGTAGGAACGGTATAATAATACTACACAATATCCCTGACTACTCTCCTGGTTTATATCAGTAGGAACGGTATAATACTACACAATATCCCTGACTGCTCTCCTGGTTTATATCAGTAGGAACGGTATAATAATACTAAACAATATCCCTGACTGCTCTCCTGGTTTATATCAGTAGGAACGGCATAATAACACTACACAATATCTCTGACTGCACTCCTGGTTTATATCAGTAGGAACGGTATAATAATACTACTACACAATATCCCTGACTGCTCTCCTGGTTTATATCAGTAGGAACGGTATAATAATACTACACAATATCCCTGACTACTCTCCTGGTTTATATCAGTAGGAACGGTATAATAATACTACACAATATCCCAGACTGCTCTCCTGGTTTATATCAGTAGGAACGGTATAATAATACTACACAATATCCCTGACTGCTCTCCTGGTTTATATCAGTAGGAACGGCATAATAACACTACACAATATCCCTGACTGCTATCCTGGTTTATATCAGTAGGAACGGCATAATAATACTACACAATATCTCTGACTGCTCTCCGGGTTTATATCAGTAGGAACGGTATAATAATAATACTACACAATATCCCTGACTGCTCTCCTGGTTTATATCTGTAGGAATGGTATAATAATACTACACAATATCCCTGACTACTCTCCTGGTTTATATCTGTAGGAATGGTATAATAATACTACACAATATCCCTGACTACTCTCCTGGTTTATATCTGTAGGAATGGTATAATAATAATACTACACAATATCCCTGACTGCTCTCCTGGTTTATATCTGTAGGAATGGTATAATAATACTACACAATATCCCTGACTGCTCTCCTGGTATATATCAGTAGGAACGGCATAATAATACTACTACACAATATCCCTGACTGCTCTCCTGGTTTATATCAGTAGGAACGGCATAATAACACTACACAATATCCCTGACTGCTCTCCTGGTTTATATCAGTAGGAACGGCATAATAATACTACACAATATCTCTGACTGCTTTCCTGGTTTATATCTGTAGGAACGGCATAATAATACTACACAATATCCCTGACTGCTATCCTGGTTTATATCAGTAGGAACGGTATAATAATACTACTACACAATATCCCTGACTGCTCTCCTGGTTTATATCTGTAGGAACGGCATAATAATACTACACAATATCTCTGACTGCACTCCTGGTTTATATCAGTAGGAACGGTATAATAACACTACACAATATCCCTGACTGCTCTCTTGGTTTATATCAGTAGGAACGGTATAATAATACTACACAACAATATCCCTGACTGCTCTCCGGGTTTATATCAGTAGGAATGGCATAATAATAATACTACACAATATCTCTGACTGCTCTCCTGGTTTATATCTGTAGGAACGGCATAATAATACTACACAATATCCCTGACTGCTATCCTGGTTTATATCAGTAGGAATGGTATAATAATACTACACAATATCCCTGACTACTCTCCTGGTTTATATCTGTAGGAATGGTATAATAATACTACACAATATCCCTGACTACTCTCCTAGTTTATATCTGTAGGAATGGTATAATAATAATACTACACAATATCCCTGACTGCTCTCCTGGTTTATATCTGTAGGAATGGTATAATAATACTACACAATATCCCTGACTGCTCTCCTGGTATATATCAGTAGGAATGGTATAATAATACTACACAATATCCCTGACTGCTCTCCGGGTTTATATCAGTAGGAACGGTATAATAATACTACACAATATCTCTGACTGCTTTCCTGGTTTATATCTGTAGGAACGGCATAATAATACTACACAATATCCCTGACTGCTCTCCTGGTTTATATCAGTAGGAACGGCATAATAATACTACACAATATCCCTGGCTGCTATCCTGGTTTATATCAGTAGGAACGGCATAATAATACTACACAATATCCCTGACTGCTATCCTGGTTTATATCAGTAGGAACGGCATAATAATACTACACAATATCCCTGACTGCTATCCTGGTTTATATCAGTAGGAACGGTATAATAATACTACACAATATCCCTGACTGCTCTCCTGGTTTATATCAGTAGGAACGGCATAATAATACTACACAATATCCCTGACTGCTCTCCTGGTTTATATCAGTAGGAACGGCATAATAATACTACACAATATCCCTGACTGCTATCCTGGTTTATATCAGTAGGAACGGTATAATAATACTACACAATATCTCTGACTGCTCTCCTGGTTTATATCTGTAGGAATGGTATAATAATAATACTACACAATATCCCTGACTGCTCTCCTGGTTTATATCAGTAGGAATGGTATAATAATACTACACAATATCCCTGACTGCTCTCCTGGTTTATATCAGTAGGAACGGCATAATAATACTACACAATATCCCTGACTGCTCTCCTGGTTTATATCTGTAGGAACGGCATTATAATACTACACAATATCCCTGACTGCTCTCCTGGTTTATATCTGTAGGAACGGCATAATAATACTACACAATATCCCTGACTGCTATCCTGGTTTATATCTGTAGGAACGGTATAATAATACTACACAATATCCCTGACTGCACTCCTGGTTTATATCAGTAGGAACGGTATAATAATACTACACAATATCCCTGACTGCTCTCCTGGTTTATATCAGTAGGAACGGCATAATAACACTACACAATATCTCTGACTGCTCTCCTGGTTTATATCAGTAGGAACGGCATAATAATACTACACAATATCTCTGACTGCTCTCCGGGTTTATATCAGTAGGAACGGTATAATAATACTACACAATATCCCTGACTGCTCTCCGGGTTTATATCAGTAGGAATGGCATAATAATAATACTACACAATATCTCTGACTGCTCTCCTGGTTTATATCTGTAGGAACGGCATAATAATACTACACAATATCCCTGACTGCTATCCTGGTTTATATCAGTAGGAATGGTATAATAATACTACACAATATCCCTGACTACTCTCCTGGTTTATATCAGTAGGAACGGTATAATAATACTACACAATATCCCTGACTACTCTCCTAGTTTATATCTGTAGGAATGGTATAATAATAATACTACACAATATCCCTGACTGCTCTCCTGGTTTATATCTGTAGGAATGGTATAATAATACTACACAATATCCCTGACTGCTTTCCTGGTTTATATCTGTAGGAACGGCATAATAATACTACACAATATCCCTGACTGCTCTCCTGGTTTATATCAGTAGGAACAGCATAATAATACTACACAATATCCCTGGCTGCTATCCTGGTTTATATCAGTAGGAACGGCATAATAATACTACACAATATCCCTGACTGCTATCCTGGTTTATATCAGTAGGAACGGCATAATAATACTACACAATATCCCTGACTGCTATCCTGGTTTATATCAGTAGGAATGGTATAATAAAACTACACAATATCCCTGACTGCTCTCCTGGTTTATATCAGTAGGAACGGCATAATAATACTACACAATATCCCTGACTGCTCTCCTGGTTTATATCAGTAGGAACGGCATAATAATACTACACAATATCCCTGACTGCTATCCTGGTTTATATCAGTAGGCACGGTATAATAATACTACACAATATCTCTGACTGCTCTCCTGGTTTATATCTGTAGGAATGGTATAATAATAATACTACACAATATCCCTGACAGCTCTCCTGGTTTATATCAGTAGGAATGGTATAATAATACGACACAATATCCCTGACTGCTCTCCTGGTTTATTTCAGTAGGAACAGCATAATAATACTACACAATATCCCTGACTGCTCTCCTGGTTTATATCAGTAGGAACGGCATAATAATACTACACAATATCCCTGACTGCTATCCTGGTTTATATCAGTAGGAACGGTATAATAATACTACACAATATCTCTGACTGCTCTCCTGGTTTATATCAGTAGGAACGGTATAATAATAATACTACACAATATCCCTGACTGCTCTCCTGGTTTATATCTGTAGGAATGGTATAATAATAATACTACACAATATCCCTGACTGCTCTCCTGGTTTATATCAGTAGGAACGGCATAATAATACTACACAATATCCCTGACTGCTCTCCTGGTTTATATCAGTAGGAACGGCATAATAATACTACACAATATCCCTGACTGCCCTGATGGTTTATATCAGTAGGAACGGCATAATAATACTACACAATATCCCTGACTGCTCTCCTGGTTTATATCAGTAGGAACGGTATAATACTACTACACAATATCTCTGACTGCTCTCCTGGTTTATATCAGTAGGAACGGTATAATAATACTACACAATATCCCTGACTGCTCTCCTGGTTTATATCAGTAGGATTGGTATAATAATACTACACAATATCCCTGACTACTCTCCTGGTTTATATCAGTAGGAACGGTATAATACTACACAATATCCCTGACTGCTCTCCTGGTTTATATCAGTAGGAACGGTATAATAATACTACACAATATCCCTGACTGCTCTCCTGGTTTATATCAGTAGGAACGGCATAATAATACTACACAATATCCCTGACTGCTCTCCTGGTTTATATCAGTAGGAACGGTATAATACTACTACACAATATCCCTGACTGCTCTCCTGGTTTATATCAGTAGGAACGGCATAATAATACTACACAATATCCCTGACTGCTCTCCTGGTTTATATCAGTAGGAACGGCATAATAATACTACACAATATCCCTGACTGCTCTCCTGGTTTATATCAGTAGGAACGGTATAATAATACTACACAATATCCCTGACTGCTCTCCTGGTTTATATCAGTAGGAACGGCATAATAATACTACACAATATCCCTGACTGCTCTCCTGGTTTATATCAGTAGGAAAGGTATAATAATACTACACAATATCCCTGACTGCTCTCCTGGTTTATATCAGTAGGAACGGTATAATAATACTACACAATATCCCTGACTGCTATCCTGGTTTATATCTGTAGGAACGGTATAATAATACTACACAATATCCCTGACTGCACTCCTGGTTTATATCAGTAGGAACGGTATAATAATACTACACAATATCCCTGACTGCTCTCCTGGTTTATATCAGTAGGAACGGCATAATAACACTACACAATATCTCTGACTGCTCTCCTGGTTTATATCAGTAGGAACGGCATAATAATACTACACAATATCTCTGACTGCTCTCCGGGTTTATATCAGTAGGAACGGTATAATACTACTACACAATATCCCTGAATGCTCTCCTGGTTTATATCAGTAGGAACGGTATAATAATACTACACAATATCCCTGACTACTCTCCTGGTTTATATCAGTAGGAACGGTATAATACTACACAATATCCCTGACTGCTCTCCTGGTTTATATCAGTAGGAACGGTATAATAATACTAAACAATATCCCTGACTGCTCTCCTGGTTTATATCAGTAGGAACGGCATAATAACACTACACAATATCTCTGACTGCTCTCCTGGTTTATATCAGTAGGAACGGTATAATAATACTACTACACAATATCCCTGACTGCTCTCCTGGTTTATATCAGTAGGAACGGTATAATAATACTACACAATATCCCTGACTACTCTCCTGGTTTATATCAGTAGGAACGGTATAATAATACTACACAATATCCCAGACTGCTCTCCTGGTTTATATCAGTAGGAACGGTATAATAATACTACACAATATCCCTGACTGCTCTCCTGGTTTATATCAGTAGGAACGGCATAATAACACTACACAATATCCCTGACTGCTATCCTGGTTTATATCAGTAGGAACGGCATAATAATACTACACAATATCTCTGACTGCTCTCCGGGTTTATATCAGTAGGAACGGTATAATAATACTACTACACAATATCCCTGACTGCTCTCCTGGTTTATATCTGTAGGAATGGTATAATAATACTACACAATATCCCTGACTACTCTCCTGGTTTATATCTGTAGGAATGGTATAATAATACTACACAATATCCCTGACTACTCTCCTGGTTTATATCTGTAGGAATGGTATAATAATAATACTACACAATATCCCTGACTGCTCTCCTGGTTTATATCTGTAGGAATGGTATAATAATACTACACAATATCCCTGACTGCTCTCCTGGTATATATCAGTAGGAACGGCATAATAATACTACTACACAATATCCCTGACTGCTCTCCTGGTTTATATCAGTAGGAACGGCATAATAACACTACACAATATCCCTGACTGCTCTCCTGGTTTATATCAGTAGGAACGGCATAATAATACTACACAATATCTCTGACTGCTTTCCTGGTTTATATCTGTAGGAACGGCATAATAATACTACACAATATCCCTGACTGCTATCCTGGTTTATATCAGTAGGAACGGTATAATAATACTACTACACAATATCCCTGACTGCTCTCCTGGTTTATATCTGTAGGAACGGCATAATAATACTACACAATATCTCTGACTGCACTCCTGGTTTATATCAGTAGGAACGGTATAATAACACTACACAATATCCCTGACTGCTCTCTTGGTTTATATCAGTAGGAACGGTATAATAATACTACACAACAATATCCCTGACTGCTCTCCGGGTTTATATCAGTAGGAATGGCATAATAATAATACTACACAATATCTCTGACTGCTCTCCTGGTTTATATCTGTAGGAACGGCATAATAATACTACACAATATCCCTGACTGCTATCCTGGTTTATATCAGTAGGAATGGTATAATAATACTACACAATATCCCTGACTACTCTCCTGGTTTATATCTGTAGGAATGGTATAATAATACTACACAATATCCCTGACTACTCTCCTAGTTTATATCTGTAGGAATGGTATAATAATAATACTACACAATATCCCTGACTGCTCTCCTGGTTTATATCTGTAGGAATGGTATAATAATACTACACAATATCCCTGACTGCTCTCCTGGTATATATCAGTAGGAATGGTATAATAATACTACACAATATCCCTGACTGCTCTCCGGGTTTATATCAGTAGGAACGGTATAATAATACTACACAATATCTCTGACTGCTTTCCTGGTTTATATCTGTAGGAACGGCATAATAATACTACACAATATCCCTGACTGCTCTCCTGGTTTATATCAGTAGGAACGGCATAATAATACTACACAATATCCCTGGCTGCTATCCTGGTTTATATCAGTAGGAACGGCATAATAATACTACACAATATCCCTGACTGCTATCCTGGTTTATATCAGTAGGAACGGCATAATAATACTACACAATATCCCTGACTGCTATCCTGGTTTATATCAGTAGGAACGGTATAATAATACTACACAATATCCCTGACTGCTCTCCTGGTTTATATCAGTAGGAACGGCATAATAATACTACACAATATCCCTGACTGCTCTCCTGGTTTATATCAGTAGGAACGGCATAATAATACTACACAATATCCCTGACTGCTATCCTGGTTTATATCAGTAGGAACGGTATAATAATACTACACAATATCTCTGACTGCTCTCCTGGTTTATATCTGTAGGAATGGTATAATAATAATACTACACAATATCCCTGACTGCTCTCCTGGTTTATATCAGTAGGAATGGTATAATAATACTACACAATATCCCTGACTGCTCTCCTGGTTTATATCAGTAGGAACGGCATAATAATACTACACAATATCCCTGACTTCTCTCCAGGTTTATATCAGTAGGAACGGCATAATAATACTACACAATATCCCTGACTGCTATCCTGGTTTATATCAGTAGGAACGGTATAATAATACTACACAATATCTCTGACTGCTCTCCTGGTTTATATCAGTAGGAACGGTATAATAATAATACTACACAATATCCCTGACTGCTCTCCTGGTTTATATCTGTAGGAATGGTATAATAATAATACTACACAATATCCCTGACTGCTCTCCTGGTTTATATCTGTAGGAATGGTATAATAATAATACTACACAATATCCCTGACTGCTCTCCTGGTTTATATCAGTAGGAACGGCATAATAATACTACACAATATCCCTGACTGCCCTGATGGTTTATATCAGTAGGAACGGCATAATAATACTACACAATATCCCTGACTGCTCTCCTGGTTTATATCAGTAGGAACGGTATAATACTACTACACAATATCTCTGACTGCTCTCCTGGTTTATATCAGTAGGAACGGTATAATAATACTACACAATATCCCGGCCTGCTCTCCTGGTTTATATCAGTAGGAACGGTATAATAATAATACTACACAATATCCCGGCCTGCTCTCCTGGTTTATATCAGTAGGAACGGTATAATAATAATACTACACAATATCCCTGACTGCTCTCCTGGTTTATATCAGTAGGAATGGCATTATAATACTACACAATATCCCTGACTGCTCTCCTGGTTTATATCAGTAGGAACGGCATAATAATACTACACAATATCCCTGACTGCTCTCCTAGTTTATATCAGTAGGAACGGCATAAAAATACTACACAATATCCCTGACTGCTCTCCTGGTTTATATCAGTAGGAACGGCATAATAATACTACACAATATCCCTGTCTGCTCTCCTAGTATATATCAGTAGGAACGGCATAATAATAATACTACACAATATCCCTGACTGCTCTCCTGGTTTATATCAGTAGGAACGGTATAATACTACTACACAATATCCCTGACTGCTCTCCTGGTTTATATCAGTAGGAACGGTATAATACTACACAATATCCCTGACTGCTCTCCTGGTTTATATCAGTAGGAACGGTATAATAATAATACTACACAATATCCCTGACTGCTCTCCTGGTATATATCAGTAGGAACGGTATAATAATACTACTACACAATATCCCTGACTGCTCTCCTGGTTTATATCAGTAGGAACGGTATAATAATAATACTACACAATATCCCTGACTGCTCTCCTGGTATATATCAGTAGGAACGGTATAATAATACTACTACACAATATCCCTGACTGCTCTCCTGGTTTATATCAGTAGGAACGGTATAATAATACTACTACACAATATCCCTGACTGCTCTCCTGGTTTATATCAGTAGGAACGGTATAATAATAATACTACACAATATCCCTGACTGCTCTCCTGGTATATATCAGTAGGAACGGCATAATAATAATACTACACAATATCCCTGACTGCTCTCCTGGTTTATATCAGTAGGAACGGTATAATAATACTACACAATATCCCTGACTGCTCTCCTGGTTTATATCAGATGGAACGACATAATAATACTACACAATATCCCTGACTGCTCTCCTGGTTTATATCAGTAGGAACGGTATAATAATACTACTACACAATATCCCTGACTTCTCTCCTGGTTTATATCAGTAGGAATGGCATAATAATACTACACAATATCCCTGACTGCTCTCCTAGTTTATATCAGTAGGAACGGCATAAAAATACTACACAATATCCCTGACTGCTCTCCTGGTTTATATCAGTAGGAACGGCATAATAATACTACACAATATCCCTGTCTGCTCTCCTAGTATATATCAGTAGGAACGGCATAATAATAATACTACACAATATCCCTGACTGCTCTCCTGGTTTATATCAGTAGGAACGGTATAATACTACTACACAATATCCCTGACTGCTCTCCTGGTTTATATCAGTAGGAACGGTATAATACTACACAATATCCCTGACTGCTCTCCTGGTATATATCAGTAGGAACGGTATAATAATACTACTACACAATATCCCTGACTGCTCTCCTGGTTTATATCAGTAGGAACGGTATAATAATAATACTACACAATATCCCTGACTGCTCTCCTGGTATATATCAGTAGGAACGGTATAATAATACTACTACACAATATCCCTGACTGCTCTCCTGGTTTATATCAGTAGGAACGGTATAATAATACTACTACACAATATCCCTGACTGCTCTCCTGGTTTATATCAGTAGGAACGGTATAATAATAATACTACACAATATCCCTGACTGCTCTCCTGGTATATATCAGTAGGAACGGCATAATAATAATACTACACAATATCCCTGACTGCTCTCCTGGTTTATATCAGTAGGAACGGTATAATAATACTACACAATATCCCTGACTGCTCTCCTGGTTTATATCAGATGGAACGACATAATAATACTACACAATATCCCTGACTGCTCTCCTGGTTTATATCAGTAGGAACGGTATAATAATACTACTACACAATATCCCTGACTTCTCTCCTGGTTTATATCAGTAGGAACGGCATAATAATAATACTACACAATATCCCTGACTGCTCTCCTGGTTTATATCAGTAGGAACGGTATAATAATACTACACAATATCCCTGACTGCTCTCCTAGTTTATATCAGATGGAACGGCATAATAATACTACACAATATCCCTGACTGCTCTCCTGGTTTATATCTGTAGGAATGGTATAATAATACTACACAATATCCCTGACTGCTCTCCTGGTTTATATCAGTAGGAACGGCATAGTAATACTACTACACAATATCCCTGACTGCTCTCATGGTTTATATCAGTAGGAACGGTATAATAATAATACTACACAATATCCCTGACTGCTCTCATGGTTTATATCAGTAGGAACGGTATAATACTACTACACAATATCCCTGACTGCTCTCCTGGTTTATATCAGTAGGAACGGCATAATACTACTACACAATATCCCTGACTGCTATCCTGGTTTATATCAGTAGGAACGGTATAATACTACTACACAATATCCCTGACTGCTCTCCTGGTTTATATCAGTAGGAACGGCATAATACTACTACACAATATCCCTGACTGCTCTCCTGGTTTATATCAGTAGGAACGGTATAATAATACTACACAATATCCCTGGCTGCTCTCCTGGTTTATATCAGAAGGAACGGCATAATAATACTACACAATATCCCAGACTGCTCTCCTGGTTTATATCAGTAGGAACGGTATAATAATACTACACAATATCCCTGACTGCTCTCCTGGTTTATATCAGTAGGAATGGTATAATAATACTACACAATATCCCTGACTACTCTCCTGGTTTATATCAGTAGGAACGGCATAATAATACTACACAATATCCCTGACTGCTCTCCTGGTTTATATCAGTAGGAACGGTATAATAATACTACACAATATCCCTGACTGCTCTCCTGGTTTATATCAGTAGGAACGGCATAATAATACTACACAATATCCCTGACTGCTCTCCTGGCTTATATCAGTAGGAACGGTATAATAATACTACACAATATCCCTGACTGCTCTCCTGGTTTATATCAGTAGGAACGACATAATAATACTACACAATATCCCTGACTGCTCTCCTGGTTTATATCAGTAGGAACGGTATAATAATACTACACAATATCCCTGACTGCTCTCCTGGTTTATATCAGTAGGAACGGCATAATAATACTACACAATATTCCTGACTGCTCTCCTGGTTCATATCAGTAGGAAAGGTATAATAATACTACACAATATCCCTGACTGCTCTCCTGGTTTATATCAGTAGGAACGGTATAATAATACTACACAATATCCCTGACTGCTATCCTGGTTTATATCTGTAGGAACGGTATAATAATACTACACAATATCCCTGACTGCTATCCTGGTTTATATCAGTAGGAACGGCATAATAATACTACACAATATCCCTGACTGCTATCCTGGTTTATATCAGTAGGAATGGTATAATAAAACTACACAATATCCCTGACTGCTCTCCTGGTTTATATCAGTAGGAACGGCATAATAATACTACACAATATCCCTGACTGCTCTCCTGGTTTATATCAGTAGGAACGGCATAATAATACTACACAATATCCCTGACTGCTATCCTGGTTTATATCAGTAGGAACGGTATAATAATACTACACAATATCTCTGACTGCTCTCCTGGTTTATATCTGTAGGAATGGTATAATAATAATACTACACAATATCCCTGACAGCTCTCCTGGTTTATATCAGTAGGAATGGTATAATAATACTACACAATATCCCTGACTGCTCTCCTGGTTTATATCAGTAGGAACAGCATAATAATACTACACAATATCCCTGACTGCTCTCCTGGTTTATATCAGTAGGAACGGCATAATAATACTACACAATATCCCTGACTGCTATCCTGGTTTATATCAGTAGGAACGGTATAATAATACTACACAATATCTCTGACTGCTCTCCTGGTTTATATCAGTAGGAACGGTATAATAATAATACTACACAATATCCCTGACTGCTCTCCTGGTTTATATCTGTAGGAATGGTATAATAATAATACTACACAATATCCCTGACTGCTCTCCTGGTTTATATCAGTAGGAACGGCATAATAATACTACACAATATCCCTGACTGCTCTCCTGGTTTATATCAGTAGGAACGGCATAATAATACTACACAATATCCCTGGCTGCTCTCCTGGTTTATATCAGTAGGAACGGTATAATACTACTACACAATATCTCTGACTGCTCTCCTGGTTTATATCAGTAGGAACGGTATAATAATACTACACAATATCCCTGACTGCTCTCCTGGTTTATATCAGTAGGAACGGTATAATAATACTACACAATATCCCTGACTACTCTCCTGGTTTATATCAGTAGGAACGGTATAATACTACACAATATCCCTGACTGCTCTCCTGGTTTATATCAGTAGGAACGGTATAATAATACTACACAATATCCCTGACTGCTCTCCTGGTTTATATCAGTAGGAACGGCATAATAACACTACACAATATCCCTGACTGCTATCCTGGTTTATATCAGTAGGAACGGCATAATAATAATACTACACAATATCTCTGACTGCTCTCCTGGTTTATATCAGTAGGAACGGTATAATAATACTACACAATATCCCTGACTGCTCTCCTGGTTTATATCAGTAGGAACGGTATAATAATACTACACAATATCCCTGACTGCTCTCCTGGTTTATATCAGTAAGAACGGCATAATAACACTACACAATATCCCTGACTGCTATCCTGGTTTATATCAGTAGGAACGGCATAATAATACTACACAATATCTCTGACTGCTCTCCGGGTTTATATCAGTAGGAACGGTATAATAATACTACTACACAATATCCCTGACTGCTCTCCTGGTTTATATCAGTAGGAACGGTATAATAATACTACACAATATCCCTGACTGCTCTCCGGGTTTATATCAGTAGGAATGGCATAATAATACTACACAATATCTCTGACTGCTTTCCTGGTTTATATCAGTAGGAATGGTATAATAATACTACACAATATCCCTGACTACTCTCCTGGTTTATATCTGTAGGAATGGTATAATAATACTACACAATATCCCTGACTACTCTCCTGGTTTATATCTGTAGGAATGGTATAATAATAATACTACACAATATCCCTGACTGCTCTCCTGGTTTATATCTGTAGGAATGGTATAATAATACTACACAATATCCCTGACTGCTCTCCTGGTATATATCAGTAGGAACGGCATAATAATACTACTACACAATATCCCTGACTGCTCTCCTGGTTTATATCAGTAGGAACGGTATAATAATACTACTACACAATATCCCTGACTGCTCTCCTGGTTTATATCAGTAGGAACGGCATAATAACACTACACAATATCCCTGACTGCTCTCCTGGTTTATATCAGTAGGATCGGTATAATAATACTACTACACAATATCCCTGACTGCTCTCCGGGTTTATATCAGTAGGAACGGTATAATAATACTACTACACAATATCCCTGACTGCTCTCCTGGTTTATATCAGTAGGAACGGCATAATAACACTACACAATATCCCTGACTGCTCTCCTGGTTTATATCAGTAGGAACGGCATAATAATACTACACAATATCTCTGACTGCTCTCCGGGTTTATATCAGTAGGAACGGTATAATAATACTACTACACAATATCCCTGACTGCTCTCCTGGTTTATATCAGTAGGAACGGTATAATACTACTACACAATATCCCTGACTGCTCTCCGGGTTTATATCAGTAGGAATGGCATAATAATAATAATACTACACAATATCTCTGACTGCTTTCCTGGTTTATATCTGTAGGAACGGCATAATAATACTACACAATATCCCTGACTGCTATCCTGGTTTATATCAGTAGGAACGGTATAATAATAATACTACACAATATCCCTGACTGCTCTCCTGGTTTATATCAGTAGGAACGGCATAATAATACTACACAATATCCCAGACTACTCTCCTGGTTTATATCAGTAGGAACGGTATAATAATACTATAGAATATCCCTGACTGCTCTCCGGGTTTATATCAGTAGGAATGGCATAATAATAATACTACACAATATCCCTGACTGCTCTCCTGGTTTATATCAGTAGGAACGGTATAATAATACTACACAATATCCCTGACTGCTCTCCTGGTTTATATCAGTAGGAACGGCATAATAACACTACACAATATCCCTGACTGCTATCCTGGTTTATATCAGTAGGAACGGCATAATAATACTACACAATATCTCTGACTGCTCTCCGGGTTTATATCAGTAGGAACGGTATAATAATACTACTACACAATATCCCTGACTGCTCTCCTGGTTTATATCAGTAGGAACGGTATAATAATACTACACAATATCCCTGACTGCTCTCCGGGTTTATATCAGTAGGAATGGCATAATAATACTACACAATATCTCTGACTGCTTTCCTGGTTTATATCAGTAGGAATGGTATAATAATACTACACAATATCCCTGACTACTCTCCTGGTTTATATCTGTAGGAATGGTATAATAATACTACACAATATCCCTGACTACTCTCCTGGTTTATATCTGTAGGAATGGTATAATAATAATACTACACAATATCCCTGACTGCTCTCCTGGTTTATATCTGTAGGAATGGTATAATAATACTACACAATATCCCTGACTGCTCTCCTGGTATATATCAGTAGGAACGGCATAATAATACTACTACACAATATCCCTGACTGCTCTCCTGGTTTATATCAGTAGGAACGGTATAATAATACTACTACACAATATCCCTGACTGCTCTCCTGGTTTATATCAGTAGGAACGGCATAATAACACTACACAATATCCCTGACTGCTCTCCTGGTTTATATCAGTAGGATCGGTATAATAATACTACTACACAATATCCCTGACTGCTCTCCGGGTTTATATCAGTAGGAACGGTATAATAATACTACTACACAATATCCCTGACTGCTCTCCTGGTTTATATCAGTAGGAACGGTATAATACTACTACACAATATCCCTGACTGCTCTCCGGGTTTATATCAGTAGGAATGGCATAATAATAATAATACTACACAATATCTCTGACTGCTCTCCTGGTTTATATCAGTAGGAACGGCATAATAACACTACACAATATCCCTGACTGCTCTCCTGGTTTATATCAGTAGGAACGGCATAATAATACTACACAATATCTCTGACTGCTCTCCGGGTTTATATCAGTAGGAACGGTATAATAATACTACTACACAATATCCCTGACTGCTCTCCTGGTTTATATCAGTAGGAACGGTATAATACTACTACACAATATCCCTGACTGCTCTCCGGGGTTTATATCAGTAGGAATGGCATAATAATAATAATACTACACAATATCTCTGACTGCTTTCCTGGTTTATATCTGTAGGAACGGCATAATAATACTACACAATATCCCTGACTGCTATCCTGGTTTATATCAGTAGGAACGGTATAATAATAATACTACACAATATCCCTGACTGCTCTCCTGGTTTATATCAGTAGGAACGGCATAATAATACTACACAATATCCCAGACTACTCTCCTGGTTTATATCAGTAGGAACGGTATAATAATACTATACAATATCCCTGACTGCTCTCCGGGTTTATATCAGTAGGAATTGCATAATAATAATACTACACAATATCTCTGACTGCTCTCCTGGTTTATATCTGTAGGAACGGCATAATAATACTACACAATATCCCTGACTGCTATCCTGGTTTATATCAGTAGGAATGGTATAATAATACTACACAATATCCCTGACTACTCTCCTGGTTTATATCTGTAGGAATGGTATAATAATACTACACAATATCCCTGACTGCTCTCCTAGTTTATATCAGTAGGAACGGCATAATAATAATACTACACAATATCCCTGACTGCACTCCTGGTTTATATCAGTAGGAACGGTATAATACTACTACACAATATCCCTGACTGCTCTCCTGGTTTATATCAGTAGGAACGGTATAATAATACTACTACACAATATCCCTGACTGCTCTCCTGGTTTATATCAGTAGGAACGGTATAATAATAATACTACACAATATCCCTGACTGCTCTCCTGGTATATATCAGTAGGAACGGCATAATAATAATACTACACAATATCCCTGACTGCTCTCCTGGTTTATATCAGTAGGAACGGTATAATAATACTACACAATATCCCTGACTGCTCTCCTGGTTTATATCAGATGGAACGACATAATAATACTACACAATACCCCGGAATGCTCTCCTGGTTTATATCAGTAGGAACGGTATAATAATACTACTACACAATATCCCTGACTTCTCTCCTGGTTTATATCAGTAGGAACGGCATAATAATAATACTACACAATATCCCTGACTGCTCTCCTGGTTTATATCAGTAGGAACGGTATAATAATACTACACAATATCCCTGACTACTCTCCTGGTTTATATCAGTAGGAACGGTATAATAATACTACACAATATCCCAGACTGCTCTCCTGGTTTATATCAGTAGGAACGGTATAATAATACTACACAATATCCCTGACTGCTCTCCTGGTTTATATCAGTAGGAACGGCATAATAACACTACACAATATCCCTGACTGCTATCCTGGTTTATATCAGTAGGAACGGCATAATAATACTACACAATATCTCTGACTGCTCTCCGGGTTTATATCAGTAGGAACGGTATAATAATACTACTACACAATATCCCTGACTGCTCTCCTGGTTTATATCTGTAGGAATGGTATAATAATACTACACAATATCCCTGACTACTCTCCTGGTTTATATCTGTAGGAATGGTATAATAATACTACACAATATCCCTGACTACTCTCCTGGTTTATATCTGTAGGAATGGTATAATAATAATACTACACAATATCCCTGACTGCTCTCCTGGTTTATATCTGTAGGAATGGTATAATAATACTACACAATATCCCTGACTGCTCTCCTGGTATATATCAGTAGGAACGGCATAATAATACTACTACACAATATCCCTGACTGCTCTCCTGGTTTATATCAGTAGGAACGGCATAATAACACTACACAATATCCCTGACTGCTCTCCTGGTTTATATCAGTAGGAACGGCATAATAATACTACACAATATCTCTGACTGCTTTCCTGGTTTATATCTGTAGGAACGGCATAATAATACTACACAATATCCCTGACTGCTATCCTGGTTTATATCAGTAGGAACGGTATAATAATACTACTACACAATATCCCTGACTGCTCTCCTGGTTTATATCTGTAGGAACGGCATAATAATACTACACAATATCTCTGACTGCACTCCTGGTTTATATCAGTAGGAATGGTATAATAACACTACACAATATCCCTGACTGCTCTCTTGGTTTATATCAGTAGGAACGGTATAATAATACTACACAACAATATCCCTGACTGCTCTCCGGGTTTATATCAGTAGGAATGGCATAATAATAATACTACACAATATCTCTGACTGCTCTCCTGGTTTATATCTGTAGGAACGGCATAATAATACTACACAATATCCCTGACTGCTATCCTGGTTTATATCAGTAGGAATGGTATAATAATACTACACAATATCCCTGACTACTCTCCTGGTTTATATCTGTAGGAATGGTATAATAATACTACACAATATCCCTGACTACTCTCCTAGTTTATATCTGTAGGAATGGTATAATAATAATACTACACAATATCACTGACTGCTCTCCTGGTTTATATCTGTAGGAATGGTATAATAATACTACACAATATCCCTGACTGCTCTCCTGGTATATATCAGTAGGAATGGTATAATAATACTACACAATATCCCTGACTGCTCTCTGGGTTTATATCAGTAGGAACGGTATAATAATACTACACAATATCTCTGACTGCTTTCCTGGTTTATATCTGTAGGAACGGCATAATAATACTACACAATATCCCTGACTGCTCTCCTGGTTTATATCAGTAGGAACGGCATAATAATACTACACAATATCCCTGGCTGCTATCCTGGTTTATATCAGTAGGAACGGCATAATAATACTACACAATATCCCTGACTGCTATCCTGGTTTATATCAGTAGGAACGGCATAATAATACTACACAATATCCCTGACTGCTATCCTGGTTTATATCAGTAGGAACGGTATAATAATACTACACAATATCCCTGACTGCTCTCCTGGTTTATATCAGTAGGAACGGCATAATAATACTACACAATATCCCTGACTGCTCTCCTGGTTTATATCAGTAGGAACGGCATAATAATACTACACAATATCCCTGACTGCTATCCTGGTTTATATCAGTAGGAACGGTATAATAATACTACACAATATCTCTGACTGCTCTCCTGGTTTATATCTGTAGGAATGGTATAATAATAATACTACACAATATCCCTGACTGCTCTCCTGGTTTATATCAGTAGGAACGGCATAATAATACTACACAATATCCCTGGCTGCTATCCTGGTTTATATCAGTAGGAACGGCATAATAATACTACACAATATCCCTGACTGCTATCCTGGTTTATATCAGTAGGAACGGCATAATAATACTACACAATATCCCTGACTGCTATCCTGGTTTATATCAGTAGGAACGGTATAATAATACTACACAATATCCCTGACTGCTCTCCTGGTTTATATCAGTAGGAACGGCATAATAATACTACACAATATCCCTGACTGCTCTCCTGGTTTATATCAGTAGGAACGGCATAATAATACTACACAATATCCCTGACTGCTATCCTGGTTTATATCAGTAGGAACGGTATAATAATACTACACAATATCTCTGACTGCTCTCCTGGTTTATATCTGTAGGAAT
Organism: Taudactylus pleione; assembly: GCA_031769625.1. NCBI lineage: Eukaryota > Metazoa > Chordata > Amphibia > Anura > Myobatrachidae > Taudactylus > Taudactylus pleione. Next base: position 769,775 of record JAUIMM010001037.1, on the reverse strand, counting down.
GGTATAATAATAATACTACACAATATCCCTGACTGCTCTCCTGGTTTATATCAGTAGGAATGGTATAATAATACTACACAATATCCCTGACTGCTCTCCTGGTTTATATCAGTAGGAACGGCATAATAATACTACACAATATCCCTGACTTCTCTCCAGGTTTATATCAGTAGGAACGGCATAATAATACTACACAATATCCCTGACTGCTATCCTGGTTTATATCAGTAGGAACGGTATAATAATACTACACAATATCTCTGACTGCTCTCCTGGTTTATATCAGTAGGAACGGTATAATAATAATACTACACAATATCCCTGACTGCTCTCCTGGTTTATATCTGTAGGAATGGTATAATAATAATACTACACAATATCCCTGACTGCTCTCCTGGTTTATATCTGTAGGAATGGTATAATAATAATACTACACAATATCCCTGACTGCTCTCCTGGTTTATATCAGTAGGAACGGCATAATAATACTACACAATATCCCTGACTGCTCTCCTGGTTTATATCAGTAGGAACGGCATAATAATACTACACAATATCCCTGACTGCCCTGATGGTTTATATCAGTAGGAACGGCATAATAATACTACACAATATCCCTGACTGCTCTCCTGGTTTATATCAGTAGGAACGGTATAATACTACTACACAATATCTCTGACTGCTCTCCTGGTTTATATCAGTAGGAACGGTATAATAATACTACACAATATCCCGGCCTGCTCTCCTGGTTTATATCAGTAGGAACGGTATAATAATAATACTACACAATATCCCGGCCTGCTCTCCTGGTTTATATCAGTAGGAACGGTATAATAATAATACTACACAATATCCCTGACTGCTCTCCTGGTTTATATCAGTAGGAATGGCATTATAATACTACACAATATCCCTGACTGCTCTCCTGGTTTATATCAGTAGGAACGGCATAATAATACTACACAATATCCCTGACTGCTCTCCTAGTTTATATCAGTAGGAACGGCATAAAAATACTACACAATATCCCTGACTGCTCTCCTGGTTTATATCAGTAGGAACGGCATAATAATACTACACAATATCCCTGTCTGCTCTCCTAGTATATATCAGTAGGAACGGCATAATAATAATACTACACAATATCCCTGACTGCTCTCCTGGTTTATATCAGTAGGAACAGTATAATACTACTACACAATATCCCTGACTGCTCTCCTGGTTTATATCAGTAGGAACGGTATAATACTACACAATATCCCTGACTGCTCTCCTGGTTTATATCAGTAGGAACGGTATAATAATAATACTACACAATATCCCTGACTGCTCTCCTGGTATATATCAGTAGGAACGGTATAATAATACTACTACACAATATCCCTGACTGCTCTCCTGGTTTATATCAGTAGGAACGGTATAATAATAATACTACACAATATCCCTGACTGCTCTCCTGGTATATATCAGTAGGAACGGTATAATAATACTACTACACAATATCCCTGACTGCTCTCCTGGTTTATATCAGTAGGAACGGTATAATAATACTACTACACAATATCCCTGACTGCTCTCCTGGTTTATATCAGTAGGAACGGTATAATAATAATACTACACAATATCCCTGACTGCTCTCCTGGTATATATCAGTAGGAACGGCATAATAATAATACTACACAATATCCCTGACTGCTCTCCTGGTTTATATCAGTAGGAACGGTATAATAATACTACACAATATCCCTGACTGCTCTCCTGGTTTATATCAGATGGAACAACATAATAATACTACACAATATCCCTGACTGCTCTCCTGGTTTATATCAGTAGGAACGGTATAATAATACTACTACACAATATCCCTGACTTCTCTCCTGGTTTATATCAGTAGGAATGGCATAATAATACTACACAATATCCCTGACTGCTCTCCTAGTTTATATCAGTAGGAACGGCATAAAAATACTACACAATATCCCTGACTGCTCTCCTGGTTTATATCAGTAGGAACGGCAAAATAATACTACACAATATCCCTGTCTGCTCTCCTAGTATATATCAGTAGGAACGGCATAATAATAATACTACACAATATCCCTGACTGCTCTCCTGGTTTATATCAGTAGGAACGGTATAATACTACTACACAATATCCCTGACTGCTCTCCTGGTTTATATCAGTAGGAACGGTATAATACTACACAATATCCCTGACTGCTCTCCTGGTTTATATCAGTAGGAACGGTATAATAATAATACTACACAATATCCCTGACTGCTCTCCTGGTATATATCAGTAGGAACGGCATAATAATAATACTACACAATATCCCTGACTGCTCTCCTGGTTTATATCAGTAGGAACGGTATAATAATACTACACAATATCCCTGACTGCTCTCCTGGTTTATATCAGATGGAACGACATAATAATACTACACAATACCCCGGAATGCTCTCCTGGTTTATATCAGTAGGAACGGTATAATAATACTACTACACAATATCCCTGACTTCTCTCCTGGTTTATATCAGTAGGAACGGCATAATAATAATACTACACAATATCCCTGACTGCTCTCCTGGTTTATATCAGTAGGAACGGTATAATAATACTACACAATATCCCTGACTACTCTCCTGGTTTATATCAGTAGGAACGGTATAATAATACTACACAATATCCCAGACTGCTCTCCTGGTTTATATCAGTAGGAACGGTATAATAATACTACACAATATCCCTGACTGCTCTCCTGGTTTATATCAGTAGGAACGGCATAATAACACTACACAATATCCCTGACTGCTATCCTGGTTTATATCAGTAGGAACGGCATAATAATACTACACAATATCTCTGACTGCTCTCCGGGTTTATATCAGTAGGAACGGTATAATAATACTACTACACAATATCCCTGACTGCTCTCCTGGTTTATATCTGTAGGAATGGTATAATAATACTACACAATATCCCTGACTACTCTCCTGGTTTATATCTGTAGGAATGGTATAATAATACTACACAATATCCCTGACTACTCTCCTGGTTTATATCTGTAGGAATGGTATAATAATAATACTACACAATATCCCTGACTGCTCTCCTGGTTTATATCTGTAGGAATGGTATAATAATACTACACAATATCCCTGACTGCTCTCCTGGTATATATCAGTAGGAACGGCATAATAATACTACTACACAATATCCCTGACTGCTCTCCTGGTTTATATCAGTAGGAACGGCATAATAACACTACACAATATCCCTGACTGCTCTCCTGGTTTATATCAGTAGGAACGGCATAATAATACTACACAATATCTCTGACTGCTTTCCTGGTTTATATCTGTAGGAACGGCATAATAATACTACACAATATCCCTGACTGCTATCCTGGTTTATATCAGTAGGAACGGTATAATAATACTACTACACAATATCCCTGACTGCTCTCCTGGTTTATATCTGTAGGAACGGCATAATAATACTACACAATATCTCTGACTGCACTCCTGGTTTATATCAGTAGGAATGGTATAATAACACTACACAATATCCCTGACTGCTCTCTTGGTTTATATCAGTAGGAACGGTATAATAATACTACACAACAATATCCCTGACTGCTCTCCGGGTTTATATCAGTAGGAATGGCATAATAATAATACTACACAATATCTCTGACTGCTCTCCTGGTTTATATCTGTAGGAACGGCATAATAATACTACACAATATCCCTGACTGCTATCCTGGTTTATATCAGTAGGAATGGTATAATAATACTACACAATATCCCTGACTACTCTCCTGGTTTATATCTGTAGGAATGGTATAATAATACTACACAATATCCCTGACTACTCTCCTAGTTTATATCTGTAGGAATGGTATAATAATAATACTACACAATATCACTGACTGCTCTCCTGGTTTATATCTGTAGGAATGGTATAATAATACTACACAATATCCCTGACTGCTCTCCTGGTATATATCAGTAGGAATGGTATAATAATACTACACAATATCCCTGACTGCTCTCTGGGTTTATATCAGTAGGAACGGTATAATAATACTACACAATATCTCTGACTGCTTTCCTGGTTTATATCTGTAGGAACGGCATAATAATACTACACAATATCCCTGACTGCTCTCCTGGTTTATATCAGTAGGAACGGCATAATAATACTACACAATATCCCTGGCTGCTATCCTGGTTTATATCAGTAGGAACGGCATAATAATACTACACAATATCCCTGACTGCTATCCTGGTTTATATCAGTAGGAACGGCATAATAATACTACACAATATCCCTGACTGCTATCCTGGTTTATATCAGTAGGAACGGTATAATAATACTACACAATATCCCTGACTGCTCTCCTGGTTTATATCAGTAGGAACGGCATAATAATACTACACAATATCCCTGACTGCTCTCCTGGTTTATATCAGTAGGAACGGCATAATAATACTACACAATATCCCTGACTGCTATCCTGGTTTATATCAGTAGGAACGGTATAATAATACTACACAATATCTCTGACTGCTCTCCTGGTTTATATCTGTAGGAATGGTATAATAATAATACTACACAATATCCCTGACTGCTCTCCTGGTTTATATCAGTAGGAATGGTATAATAATACTACACAATATCCCTGACTGCTCTCCTGGTTTATATCAGTAGGAACGGCATAATAATACTACACAATATCCCTGACTTCTCTCCAGGTTTATATCAGTAGGAACGGCATAATAATACTACACAATATCCCTGACTGCTATCCTGGTTTATATCAGTAGGAACGGTATAATAATACTACACAATATCTCTGACTGCTCTCCTGGTTTATATCAGTAGGAACGGTATAATAATAATACTACACAATATCCCTGACTGCTCTCCTGGTTTATATCTGTAGGAATGGTATAATAATAATACTACACAATATCCCTGACTGCTCTCCTGGTTTATATCTGTAGGAATGGTATAATAATAATACTACACAATATCCCTGACTGCTCTCCTGGTTTATATCAGTAGGAACGGCATAATAATACTACACAATATCCCTGACTGCTCTCCTGGTTTATATCAGTAGGAACGGCATAATAATACTACACAATATCCCTGACTGCCTTGATGGTTTATATCAGTAGGAACGGCATAATAATACTACACAATATCCCTGACTGCTCTCCTGGTTTATATCAGTAGGAACGGTATAATACTACTACACAATATCTCTGACTGCTCTCCTGGTTTATATCAGTAGGAACGGTATAATAATACTACACAATATCCCGGCCTGCTCTCCTGGTTTATATCAGTAGGAACGGTATAATAATAATACTACACAATATCCCGGCCTGCTCTCCTGGTTTATATCAGTAGGAACGGTATAATAATAATACTACACAATATCCCTGACTGCTCTCCTGGTTTATATCAGTAGGAATGGCATTATAATACTACACAATATCCCTGACTGCTCTCCTGGTTTATATCAGTAGGAACGGCATAATAATACTACACAATATCCCTGACTGCTCTCCTAGTTTATATCAGTAGGAACGGCATAAAAATACTACACAATATCCCTGACTGCTCTCCTGGTTTATATCAGTAGGAACGGCATAATAATACTACACAATATCCCTGTCTGCTCTCCTAGTATATATCAGTAGGAACGGCATAATAATAATACTACACAATATCCCTGACTGCTCTCCTGGTTTATATCAGTAGGAACAGGTATAATACTACTACACAATATCCCTGACTGCTCTCCTGGTTTATATCAGTAGGAACGGTATAATACTACACAATATCCCTGACTGCTCTCCTGGTTTATATCAGTAGGAACGGTATAATAATAATACTACACAATATCCCTGACTGCTCTCCTGGTATATATCAGTAGGAACGGTATAATAATACTACTACACAATATCCCTGACTGCTCTCCTGGTTTATATCAGTAGGAACGGTATAATAATAATACTACACAATATCCCTGACTGCTCTCCTGGTATATATCAGTAGGAACGGTATAATAATACTACTACACAATATCCCTGACTGCTCTCCTGGTTTATATCAGTAGGAACGGTATAATAATACTACTACACAATATCCCTGACTGCTCTCCTGGTTTATATCAGTAGGAACGGTATAATAATAATACTACACAATATCCCTGACTGCTCTCCTGGTATATATCAGTAGGAACGGCATAATAATAATACTACACAATATCCCTGACTGCTCTCCTGGTTTATATCAGTAGGAACGGTATAATAATACTACACAATATCCCTGACTGCTCTCCTGGTTTATATCAGATGGAACAACATAATAATACTACACAATATCCCTGACTGCTCTCCTGGTTTATATCAGTAGGAACGGTATAATAATACTACTACACAATATCCCTGACTTCTCTCCTGGTTTATATCAGTAGGAATGGCATAATAATACTACACAATATCCCTGACTGCTCTCCTAGTTTATATCAGTAGGAACGGCATAAAAATACTACACAATATCCCTGACTGCTCTCCTGGTTTATATCAGTAGGAACGGCAAAATAATACTACACAATATCCCTGTCTGCTCTCCTAGTATATATCAGTAGGAACGGCATAATAATAATACTACACAATATCCCTGACTGCTCTCCTGGTTTATATCAGTAGGAACGGTATAATACTACTTACACAATATCCCTGACTGCTCTCCTGGTTTATATCAGTAGGAACGGTATAATACTACACAATATCCCTGACTGCTCTCCTGGTTTATATCAGTAGGAACGGTATAATAATAATACTACACAATATCCCTGACTGCTCTCCTGGTATATATCAGTAGGAACGGTATAATAATACTACTACACAATATCCCTGACTGCTCTCCTGGTTTATATCAGTAGGAACGGTATAATAATAATACTACACAATATCCCTGACTGCTCTCCTGGTATATATCAGTAGGAACGGTATAATAATACTACTACACAATATCCCTGACTGCTCTCCTGGTTTATATCAGTAGGAACGGTATAATAATACTACTACACAATATCCCTGACTGCTCTCCTGGTTTATATCAGTAGGAACGGTATAATAATAATACTACACAATATCCCTGACTGCTCTCCTGGTATATATCAGTAGGAACGGCATAATAATAATACTACACAATATCCCTGACTGCTCTCCTGGTTTATATCAGTAGGAACGGTATAATAATACTACACAATATCCCTGACTGCTCTCCTGGTTTATATCAGATGGAACGACATAATAATACTACACAATATCCCTGACTGCTCTCCTGGTTTATATCAGTAGGAACGGTATAATAATACTACTACACAATATCCCTGACTTCTCTCCTGGTTTATATCAGTAGGAACGGCATAATAATAATACTACACAATATCCCTGACTGCTCTCCTGGTTTATATCAGTAGGAACGGTATAATAATACTACACAATATCCCTGACTGCTCTCCTGGTTTATATCAGATGGAACGGCATAATAATACTACACAATATCCCTGACTGCTCTCCTGGTTTATATCTGTAGGAATGGTATAATAATACTACACAATATCCCTGACTGCTCTCCTGGTTTATATCAGTAGGAACGGCATAGTAATACTACTACACAATATCCCTGACTGCTCTCATGGTTTATATCAGTAGGAACGGTATAATAATAATACTACACAATATCCCTGACTGCTCTCATGGTTTATATCAGTAGGAACGGTATAATAATACTACACAATATCCTGACTGCTCTCCTGGTTTATATCAGTAGGAACGGCATATTACTACTACACAATATCCCTGACTGCTATCCTGGTTTATATCAGTAGGAACGGCATTATACTACTACACAATATACCTGACTGCTCTCCTGGTTTTATATCAGTAGGAACGGTATAATACTACTACACAATATCCCTGACTGCTCTCCTGGTTTATATCAGTAGGAACGGCATAATACTACTACACAATATCCCTGACTGCTATCCTGGTTTATATCAGTAGGAACGGTATAATACTACTACACAATATCCCTGACTGCTCTCCTGGTTTATATCAGTAGGAACGGCATAATACTACTACACAATATCCCTGACTGCTCTCCTGGTTTATATCAGTAGGAACGGTATAATAATACTACACAATATCCCTGGCTGCTCTCCTGGTTTATATCAGAAGGAACGGCATAATAATACTACACAATATCCCAGACTGCTCTCCTGGTTTATATCAGTAGGAACGGTATAATAATACTACACAATATCCCTGACTGCTCTCCTGGTTTATATCAGTAGGAATGGTATAATAATACTACACAATATCCCTGACTACTCTCCTGGTTTATATCAGTAGGCACGGCATAATAATACTACACAATATCCCTGACTGCTCTCCTGGTTTATATCAGTAGGAACGGTATAATAATACTACACAATATCCCTGACTGCTCTCCTGGTTTATATCAGTAGGAACGGCATAATAATACTACACAATATCCCTGACTGCTCTCCTGGCTTATATCAGTAGGAACGGTATAATAATACTACACAATATCCCTGACTGCTCTCCTGGTTTATATCAGTAGGAACGACATAATACTAACACAATATCCCTGACTGCTCTCCTGGTTTATATCAGTAGGAACGGTATAATAATACTACACAATATCCCTGACTGCTCTCCTGGTTTATATCAGTAGGAACGACATAATAATACTACACAATATCCCTGACTGCTCTCTCTGGTTTATATCAGTAGGAACGGTATAATAATACTACACAATATCCCTGACTTCTCTCCTGGTTTATATCAGTAGGAACGGCATAATAATACTACTACACAATATCCCTGACTGCTCTCCTGGTTTATATCAGTAGGAACGGTATAATAATACTACACAATATCCCTGACTAGCTCTCCTGGTTTATATCAGTAGGAACGGTATAATAATACTACACAATATCCCAGACTGCTCTCCTGGTTTATATCAGTAGGAACGGTATAATAATACTACACAATATCCTGACTGCTCTCCTGGTTTATATCAGTAGGAACGGTCATAATAACACTACACAATATCCCTGACTGCTCTCCTGGTTTATATCAGTAGGAACTGGCATAATAATACTACACAAATATCCTGACTGCTCTCCTGGGTTTATATCAGTAGGAACGGTATAATAATACTACTACACAATATCCCTGACTGCTCTCCTGGTTTATATCTGTAGGAATGGTATAATAATACTCTACACAATATCCCTGACTACTCTCCTGGTTTATATCTGTAGGAATGGTATAATAATACTACACAATATCCCTGACTACTCTCCTGGTTTATATCTGTAGGAATGGTATAATAATAATACTACACAATATCCCTGACTGCTCTCCTGGTTTATATCTGTAGGAATGGTATAATAATACTACACAATATCCCTGACTGCTCTCCTGGTATATATCAGTAGGAACGGCATAATAATACTACACAATATCCCTGACTGCTCTCCTGGTTTATATCAGTAGGAACGGCATAATAACACTACACAATATCCCTGACTGCTCTCCTGGTTTATATCAGTAGGAACGGCATAATAATACTACACAATATCTCTGACTGCTTTCCTGGTTTATATCTGTAGGAACGGCATAATAATACTACACAATATCCTGACTGCTATCCTGGTTTATATCAGTAGGAACGGTATATAATACTACTACACAATATCCTGACTGCTCTCCTGGTTTATATCTGTAGGAACGGCAATAATAATACTACACAATATCTCTGACTGCACTCCTGGTTTATATCAGTAGGAATGGTATAATACACTACACAATATCCCTGACTGCTCTCTTGGTTTATATCAGTAGGAACGGTATAATAATACTACACAACAATATCCCTGACTGCTCTCCTCTCCGGGTTTATATCAGTAGGAATGGCATAATAATAATACTACACAATATCTCTGACTGCTCTCCTGGTTTATATCTGTAGGAACGGCATAATAATACTACACAATATCCCTGACTGCTATCCTGGTTTATATCAGTAGGAATGGTATAATAATACTACACAATATCCCTGACTACTCTCCTGGTTTATATCTGTAGGAATGGTATAATAATACTACACAATATCCCTGACTACTCTCCTAGTTTATATCTGTAGGAATGGTATAATAATAATACTACACAATATCACTGACTGCTCTCCTGGTTTATATCTGTAGGAATGGTATAATAATACTACACAATATCCCTGACTGCTCTCCTGGTATATATCAGTAGGAATGGTATAATAATACTACACAATATCCCTGACTGCTCTCTGGGTTTATATCAGTAGGAACGGTATAATAATACTACACAATATCTCTGACTGCTTTCCTGGTTTATATCTGTAGGAACGGCATAATAATACTACACAATATCCCTGACTGCTCTCCTGGTTTATATCAGTAGGAACGGCATAATAATACTACACAATATCCCTGGCTGCTATCCTGGTTTATATCAGTAGGAACGGCATAATAATACTACACAATATCCCTGACTGCTATCCTGGTTTATATCAGTAGGAACGGCATAATAATACTACACAATATCCCTGACTGCTATCCTGGTTTATATCAGTAGGAACGGTATAATAATACTACACAATATCCCTGACTGCTCTCCTGGTTTATATCAGTAGGAACGGCATAATAATACTACACAATATCCCTGACTGCTCTCCTGGTTTATATCAGTAGGAACGGCATAATAATACTACACAATATCCCTGACTGCTATCCTGGTTTATATCAGTAGGAACGGTATAATAATACTACACAATATCTCTGACTGCTCTCCTGGTTTATATCTGTAGGAATGGTATAATAATAATACTACACAATATCCCTGACTGCTCTCCTGGTTTATATCAGTAGGAATGGTATAATAATACTACACAATATCCCTGACTGCTCTCCTGGTTTATATCAGTAGGAACGGCATAATAATACTACACAATATCCCTGACTTCTCTCCAGGTTTATATCAGTAGGAACGGCATAATAATACTACACAATATCCCTGACTGCTATCCTGGTTTATATCAGTAGGAACGGTATAATAATACTACACAATATCTCTGACTGCTCTCCTGGTTTATATCAGTAGGAACGGTATAATAATAATACTACACAATATCCCTGACTGCTCTCCTGGTTTATATCTGTAGGAATGGTATAATAATAATACTACACAATATCCCTGACTGCTCTCCTGGTTTATATCTGTAGGAATGGTATAATAATAATACTACACAATATCCCTGACTGCTCTCCTGGTTTATATCAGTAGGAACGGCATAATAATACTACACAATATCCCTGACTGCTCTCCTGGTTTATATCAGTAGGAACGGCATAATAATACTACACAATATCCCTGACTGCCCTGATGGTTTATATCAGTAGGAACGGCATAATAATACTACACAATATCCCTGACTGCTCTCCTGGTTTATATCAGTAGGAACGGTATAATACTACTACACAATATCTCTGACTGCTCTCCTGGTTTATATCAGTAGGAACGGTATAATAATACTACACAATATCCCGGCCTGCTCTCCTGGTTTATATCAGTAGGAACGGTATAATAATAATACTACACAATATCCCGGCCTGCTCTCCTGGTTTATATCAGTAGGAACGGTATAATAATAATACTACACAATATCCCTGACTGCTCTCCTGGTTTATATCAGTAGGAATGGCATTATAATACTACACAATATCCCTGACTGCTCTCCTGGTTTATATCAGTAGGAACGGCATAATAATACTACACAATATCCCTGACTGCTCTCCTAGTTTATATCAGTAGGAACGGCATAAAAATACTACACAATATCCCTGACTGCTCTCCTGGTTTATATCAGTAGGAACGGCATAATAATACTACACAATATCCCTGTCTGCTCTCCTAGTATATATCAGTAGGAACGGCATAATAATAATACTACACAATATCCCTGACTGCTCTCCTGGTTTATATCAGTAGGAACGGTATAATACTACTACACAATATCCCTGACTGCTCTCCTGGTTTATATCAGTAGGAACGGTATAATACTACACAATATCCCTGACTGCTCTCCTGGTTTATATCAGTAGGAACGGTATAATAATAATACTACACAATATCCCTGACTGCTCTCCTGGTATATATCAGTAGGAACGGTATAATAATACTACTACACAATATCCCTGACTGCTCTCCTGGTTTATATCAGTAGGAACGGTATAATAATAATACTACACAATATCCCTGACTGCTCTCCTGGTATATATCAGTAGGAACGGTATAATAATACTACTACACAATATCCCTGACTGCTCTCCTGGTTTATATCAGTAGGAACGGTATAATAATACTACTACACAATATCCCTGACTGCTCTCCTGGTTTATATCAGTAGGAACGGTATAATAATAATACTACACAATATCCCTGACTGCTCTCCTGGTATATATCAGTAGGAACGGCATAATAATAATACTACACAATATCCCTGACTGCTCTCCTGGTTTATATCAGTAGGAACGGTATAATAATACTACACAATATCCCTGACTGCTCTCCTGGTTTATATCAGATGGAACAACATAATAATACTACACAATATCCCTGACTGCTCTCCTGGTTTATATCAGTAGGAACGGTATAATAATACTACTACACAATATCCCTGACTTCTCTCCTGGTTTATATCAGTAGGAATGGCATAATAATACTACACAATATCCCTGACTGCTCTCCTAGTTTATATCAGTAGGAACGGCATAAAAATACTACACAATATCCCTGACTGCTCTCCTGGTTTATATCAGTAGGAACGGCATAATAATACTACACAATATCCCTGTCTGCTCTCCTAGTATATATCAGTAGGAACGGCATAATAATAATACTACACAATATCCCTGACTGCTCTCCTGGTTTATATCAGTAGGAACGGTATAATACTACTACACAATATCCCTGACTGCTCTCCTGGTTTATATCAGTAGGAACGGTATAATACTACACAATATCCCTGACTGCTCTCCTGGTTTATATCAGTAGGAACGGTATAATAATAATACTACACAATATCCCTGACTGCTCTCCTGGTATATATCAGTAGGAACGGTATAATAATACTACTACACAATATCCCTGACTGCTCTCCTGGTTTATATCAGTAGGAACGGTATAATAATAATACTACACAATATCCCTGACTGCTCTCCTGGTATATATCAGTAGGAACGGTATAATAAGACTACTACACAATATCCCTGACTGCTCTCCTGGTTTATATCAGTAGGAACGGTATAATAATACTACTACACAATATCCCTGACTGCTCTCCTGGTTTATATCAGTAGGAACGGTATAATAATAATACTACACAATATCCCTGACTGCTCTCCTGGTATATATCAGTAGGAACGGCATAATAATAATACTACACAATATCCCTGACTGCTCTCCTGGTTTATATCAGTAGGAACGGTATAATAATACTACACAATATCCCTGACTGCTCTCCTGGTTTATATCAGATGGAACGACATAATAATACTACACAATATCCCTGACTGCTCTCCTGGTTTATATCAGTAGGAACGGTATAATAATACTACTACACAATATCCCTGACTTCTCTCCTGGTTTATATCAGTAGGAACGGCATAATAATAATACTACACAATATCCCTGACTGCTCTCCTGGTTTATATCAGTAGGAACGGTATAATAATACTACACAATATCCCTGACTGCTCTCCTGGTTTATATCAGATGGAACGGCATAATAATACTACACAATATCCCTGACTGCTCTCCTGGTTTATATCTGTAGGAATGGTATAATAATACTACACAATATCCCTGACTGCTCTCCTGGTTTATATCAGTAGGAACGGCATAGTAATACTACTACACAATATCCCTGACTGCTCTCATGGTTTATATCAGTAGGAACGGTATAATAATAATACTACACAATATCCCTGACTGCTCTCATGGTTTATATCAGTAGGAACGGTATAATAATACTACACAATATCCCTGACTGCTCTCCTGGTTTATATCAGTAGGAACGGCATATTACTACTACACAATATCCCTGACTGCTATCCTGGTTTATATCAGTAGGAACGGCATTATACTACTACACAATATACCTGACTGCTCTCCTGGTTTATATCAGTAGGAACGGTATAATACAACTACACAATATCCCTGACTGCTCTCCTGGTTTATATCAGTAGGAACGGCATAATACTACTACACAATATCCCTGACTGCTATCCTGGTTTATATCAGTAGGAACGGTATAATACTACTACACAATATCCCTGACTGCTCTCCTGGTTTATATCAGTAGGAACGGCATAATACTACTACACAATATCCCTGACTGCTCTCCTGGTTTATATCAGTAGGAACGGTATAATAATACTACACAATATCCCTGGCTGCTCTCCTGGTTTATATCAGAAGGAACGGCATAATAATACTACACAATATCCCAGACTGCTCTCCTGGTTTATATCAGTAGGAACGGTATAATAATACTACACAATATCCCTGACTGCTCTCCTGGTTTATATCAGTAGGAATGGTATAATAATACTACACAATATCCCTGACTACTCTCCTGGTTTATATCAGTAGGAACGGCATAATAATACTACACAATATCCCTGACTGCTCTCCTGGTTTATATCAGTAGGAACGGTATAATAATACTACACAATATCCCTGACTGCTCTCCTGGTTTATATCAGTAGGAACGGCATAATAATACTACACAATATCCCTGACTGCTCTCCTGGCTTATATCAGTAGGAACGGTATAATAATACTACACAATATCCCTGACTGCTCTCCTGGTTTATATCAGTAGGAACGACATAATAATACTACACAATATCCCTGACTGCTCTCCTGGTTTATATCAGTAGGAACGGTATAATAATACTACACAATATCCCTGACTGCTCTCCTGGTTTATATCAGTAGGAACGGCATAATAATACTACACAATATTCCTGACTGCTCTCCTGGTTTATATCAGTAGGAAAGGTATAATAATACTACACAATATCCCTGACTGCTCTCCTGGTTTATATCAGTAGGAACGGTATAATAATACTACACAATATCCCTGACTGCTATCCTGGTTTATATCTGTAGGAACGGTATAATAATACTACACAATATCCCTGACTGCTATCCTGGTTTATATCAGTAGGAACGGCATAATAATACTACACAATATCCCTGACTGCTATCCTGGTTTATATCAGTAGGAATGGTATAATAAAACTACACAATATCCCTGACTGCTCTCCTGGTTTATATCAGTAGGAACGGCATAATAATACTACACAATATCCCTGACTGCTCTCCTGGTTTATATCAGTAGGAACGGCATAATAATACTACACAATATCCCTGACTGCTATCCTGGTTTATATCAGTAGGAACGGTATAATAATACTACACAATATCTCTGACTGCTCTCCTGGTTTTTATCTGTAGGAATGGTATAATAATAATACTACACAATATCCCTGACAGCTCTCCTGGTTTATATCAGTAGGAATGGTATAATAATACTACACAATATCCCTGACTGCTCTCCTGGTTTATATCAGTAGGAACAGCATAATAATACTACACAATATCCCTGACTGCTCTCCTGGTTTATATCAGTAGGAACGGCATAATAATACTACACAATATCCCTGACTGCTATCCTGGTTTATATCAGTAGGAACGGTATAATAATACTACACAATATCTCTGACTGCTCTCCTGGTTTATATCAGTAGGAACGGTATAATAATAATACTACACAATATCCCTGACTGCTCTCCTGGTTTATATCTGTAGGAATGGTATAATAATAATACTACACAATATCCCTGACTGCTCTCCTGGTTTATATCAGTAGGAACGGCATAATAATACTACACAATATCCCTGACTGCTCTCCTGGTTTATATCAGTAGGAACGGCATAATAATACTACACAATATCCCTGGCTGCTCTCCTGGTTTATATCAGTAGGAACGGTATAATACTACTACACAATATCTCTGACTGCTCTCCTGGTTTATATCAGTAGGAACGGTATAATAATACTACACAATATCCCTGACTGCTCTCCTGGTTTATATCAGTAGGAACGGTATAATAATACTACACAATATCCCTGACTACTCTCCTGGTTTATATCAGTAGGAACGGTATAATACTACACAATATCCCTGACTGCTCTCCTGGTTTATATCAGTAGGAACGGTATAATAATACTACACAATATCCCTGACTGCTCTCCTGGTTTATATCAGTAGGAACGGCATAATAACACTACACAATATCCCTGACTGCTATCCTGGTTTATATCAGTAGGAACGGCATAATAATAATACTACACAATATCTCTGACTGCTCTCCTGGTTTATATCAGTAGGAACGGTATAATAATACTACACAATATCCCTGACTGCTCTCCTGGTTTAAATCAGTAGGAACGGTATAATAATACTACACAATATCCCTGACTGCTCTCCTGGTTTATATCAGTAGGAACGGCATAATAACACTACACAATATCCCTGACTGCTATCCTGGTTTATATCAGTAGGAACGGCATAATAATACTACACAATATCTCTGACTGCTCTCCGGGTTTATATCAGTAGGAACGGTATAATAATACTACTACACAATATCCCTGACTGCTCTCCTGGTTTATATCAGTAGGAACGGTATAATAATACTACACAATATCCCTGACTGCTCTCCGGGTTTATATCAGTAGGAATGGCATAATAATACTACACAATATCTCTGACTGCTTTGCTGGTTTATATCAGTAGGAATGGTATAATAATACTACACAATATCCCTGACTACTCTCCTGGTTTATATCTGTAGGAATGGTATAATAATACTACACAATATCCTTGACTACTCTCCTGGTTTATATCTGTAGGAATGGTATAATAATAATACTACACAATATCCCTGACTGCTCTCCTGGTTTATATCTGTAGGAATGGTATAATAATACTACACAATATCCCTGACTGCTCTCCTGGTATATATCAGTAGGAACGGCATAATAATACTACTACACAATATCCCTGACTGCTCTCCTGGTTTATATCAGTAGGAACGGTATAATAATACTACTACACAATATCCCTGACTGCTCTCCTGGTTTATATCAGTAGGAACGGCATAATAACACTACACAATATCCCTGACTGCTCTCCTGGTTTATATCAGTAGGATCGGTATAATAATACTACTACACAATATCCCTGACTGCTCTCCGGGTTTATATCAGTAGGAACGGTATAATAATACTACTACACAATATCCCTGACTGCTCTCCTGGTTTATATCAGTAGGAACGGTATAATACTACTACACAATATCCCTGACTGCTCTCCGGGTTTATATCAGTAGGAATGGCATAATAATAATAATACTACACAATATCTCTGACTGCTCTCCTGGTTTATATCAGTAGGAACGGCATAATAACACTACACAATATCCCTGACTGCTCTCCTGGTTTATATCAGTAGGAACGGCATAATAATACTACACAATATCTCTGACTGCTCTCCGGGTTTATATCAGTAGGAACGGTATAATAATACTACTACACAATATCCCTGACTGCTCTCCTGGTTTATATCAGTAGGAACGGTATAATACTACTACACAATATCCCTGACTGCTCTCCGGGTTTATATCAGTAGGAATGGCATAATAATAATAATACTACACAATATCTCTGACTGCTTTCCTGGTTTATATCTGTAGGAACGGCATAATAATACTACACAATATCCCTGACTGCTATCCTGGTTTATATCAGTAGGAACGGTATAATAATAATACTACACAATATCCCTGACTGCTCTCCTGGTTTATATCAGTAGGAACGGCATAATAATACTACACAATATCCCAGACTACTCTCCTGGTTTATATCAGTAGGAACGGTATAATAATACTATACAATATCCCTGACTGCTCTCCGGGTTTATATCAGTAGGAATGGCATAATAATAATACTACACAATATCTCTGACTGCTCTCCTGGTTTATATCTGTAGGAACGGCATAATAATACTACACAATATCCCTGACTGCTATCCTGGTTTATATCAGTAGGAATGGTATAATAATACTACACAATATCCCTGACTACTCTCCTGGTTTATATCTGTAGGAATGGTATAATAATACTACACAATATCCCTGACTACTCTCCTAGTTTATATCTGTAGGAATGGTATAATAATACTACACAATATCCCTGACTGCTCTCCTAGTTTATATCAGTAGGAACGGCATAATAATAATACTACACAATATCCCTGACTGCACTCCTGGTTTATATCAGTAGGAACGGTATAATACTACTACACAATATCCCTGACTGCTCTCCTGGTTTATATCAGTAGGAACGGTATAATAATACTACTACACAATATCCCTGACTGCTCTCCTGGTTTATATCAGTAGGAACGGTATAATAATAATACTACACAACATCCCTGACTGCTCTCCTGGTATATATCAGTAGGAACGGCATAATAATAATACTATACAATATCCCTGACTGCTCTCCTGGTTTATATCAGTAGGAACGGTATAATAATACTACACAATATCCCTGACTGCTCTCCTGGTTTATATCAGATGGAACGGCATAATAATACTACACAATATCCCTGACTGCTCTCCTGGTTTATATCTGTAGGAATGGTATAATAATACTACACAATATCCCTGACTGCTCTCCTGGTTTATATCAGTAGGAACGGCATAATAATACTACTACACAATATCCCTGAATGCTCTCATGGTTTATATCAGTAGGAACGGTATAATAATAATACTACACAATATCCCTGACTGCTCTCATGGTTTATATCAGTAGGAACGGTATAATAATACTACACAATATCCCTGACTGCTCTCCTGGTTTATATCAGTAGGAACGGCATATTACTACTACACAATATCCCTGACTGCTATCCTGGTTTATATCAGTAGGAACGGTATAATACTACTACACAATATCCCTGACTGCTCTCCTGGTTTATATCAGTAGGAACGGCATAATACTACTACACAATATCCCTGACTGCTCTCCTGGTTTATATCAGTAGGAACGGTATAATAATACTACACAATATCCCTGGCTGCTCTCCTGGTTTATATCAGAAGGAACGGCATAATAATACTACACAATATCCCAGACTGCTCTCCTGGTTTATATCAGTAGGAACGGTATAATAATACTACACAATATCCCTGACTGCTCTCCTGGTTTATATCAGTAGGAACGGTATAATAATACTACACAATATCCCTGACTACTCTCCTGGTTTATATCAGTAGGAACGGCATGATAATACTACACAATATCCCTGACTGCTCTCCTGGTTTATATCAGTAGGAACGGTATAATAATACTACACAATATCCCTGACTGCTCTCCTGGTTTATATCAGTAGGAACGGCATAATAATACTACACAATATCCCTGACTGCTCTCCTGGTTTATATCAGTAGGAACGGTATAATAATAATACACAATATCCCTGACTGCTCTCCTGGTTTATATCAGTAGGAACGGCATAATAATACTACACAATATCCCTGACTGCTCTCCTGGTTTATATCAGTAGGAACGGTATAATAATACTACACAATATCCCTGACTGCTCTCCTGGTTTATATCAGTAGGAACGGCATAATAATACTACACAATATCCCTGACTGCTCTCCTGGTTTATATCAGTAAGAACGGTATAATAATACTACACAATATCCCTGACTGCTCTCCTGGTTTATATCAGTAGGAACGGCATAATAATACTACACAATATCCATGACTGCTCTCCTGGTTTATATCAGTAGGAAAGGTAAAATAATACTACACAATATCCCTGACTGCTCTCCTGGTTTATATCAGTAGGAACGGTATAATAATACTACACAATATCCCTGACTGCACTCCTGGTTTATATCAGTAGGAACGGTATAATACTACTACACAATATCCCTGACTGCTCTCCTGGTTTATATCAGTAGGAACGGTATAATAATACTACTACACAATATCCCTGACTGCTCTCCTGGTTTATATCAGTAGGAACGGTATAATAATAATACTACACAATATCCCTGACTGCTCTCCTGGTATATATCAGTAGGAACGGCATAATAATAATACTACACAATATCCCTGACTGCTCTCCTGGTTTATATCAGTAGGAACGGTATAATAATACTACACAATATCCCTGACTGCTCTCCTGGTTTATATCAGATGGAACGGCATAATAATACTACACAATATCCCTGACTGCTCTCCTGGTTTATATCTGTAGGAATGGTATAATAATACTACACAATATCCCTGACTGCTCTCCTGGTTTATATCAGTAGGAACGGCATAATAATACTACTACACAATATCCCTGACTGCTCTCATGGTTTATATCAGTAGGAACGGTATAATAATAATACTACACAATATCCCTGACTGCTCTCATGGTTTATATCAGTAGGAACGGTATAATAATACTACACAATATCCCTGACTGCTCTCCTGGTTTATATCAGTAGGAACGGCATATTACTACTACACAATATCCCTGACTGCTATCCTGGTTTATATCAGTAGGAACGGTATAATACTACTACACAATATCCCTGACTGCTCTCCTGGTTTATATCAGTAGGAGCGGCATAATACTAATACACAATATCCCTGACTGCTCTCCTGGTTTATATCAGTAGGAACGGTATAATAATACTACACAATATCCCTGGCTGCTCTCCTGGTTTATATCAGAAGGAACAGCATAATAATACTACACAATATCCCAGACTGCTCTCCTGGTTTATATCAGTAGGAACGGTATAATACTACACAATATCCCTGACTGCTCTCCTGGTTTATATCAGTAGGAACGGTATAATAATACTACACAATATCCCTGACTACTCTCCTGGTTTATATCAGTAGGAACGGCATAATAATACTACACAATATCCCTGACTGCTGTCCTGGTTTATATCAGTAGGAACGGTATAATAATACTACACAATATCCCTGACTGCTCTCCTGGTTTATATCAGTAGGAACGGCATAATAATACTACACAATATCCCTGACTGCTCTCCTGGTTTATATCAGTAGGAACGGTATAATAATACTACACAATATCCCTGACTGCTCTCCTGGTTTATATCAGTAGGAACGGCATAATAATACTACACAATATCCCTGACTGCTCTCCTGGCTTATATCAGTAGGAACGGTATAATAATACTACACAATATCCCTGACTGCTCTCCTGGTTTATATCAGTAGGAACGACATAATAATACTACACAATATCCCTGACTGCTCTCCTGGTTTATATCAGTAGGAACGGTATAATAATACTACACAATATCCCTGACTGCTCTCCTGGTTTATATCAGTAGGAACGGCATAATAATACTACACAATATCCCTGACTGCTCTCCTGGTTTATATCAGTAGGAAAGGTATAATAATACTACACGATATCCCTGACTGCTCTCCTGGTTTATATCAGTAGGAACGGTATAATAATACTACACAATATCCCTGACTGCTATCCTGGTTTATATCTGTAGGAACGGTATAATAATACTACACAATATCCCTGACTGCACTCCTGGTTTATATCAGTAGGAACGGTATAATAATACTACACAATATCCCTGACTGCTCTCCTGGTTTATATCAGTAGGAACGGCATAATAACACTACACAATATCTCTGACTGCTCTCCTGGTTTATATCAGTAGGAACGGCATAATAATACTACACAATATCTCTGACTGCTCTCCGGGTTTATATCAGTAGGAACGGTATAATACTACTACACAATATCCCTGACTGCTCTCCTGGTTTATATCAGTAGGAACGGTATAATAATACTACACAATATCCCTGACTGCTCTCCGTTTTTATATCAGTAGGAATGGCATAATAATAATACTACACAATATCTCTGACTGCTTTCCTGGTTTAAATCTGTAGGAACGGCATAATAATACTACACAATATCCCTGACTGCTATCCTGGTTTATATCAGTAGGAACGGTATAATAATACTACTACACAATATCCCTGACTGCTCTCCTGGTTTATATCAGTAGGAACGGCATAATAATACTACACAATATCCCTGACTACTCTCCTGGTTTATATCAGTAGGAACGGTATAATAATACTACACAATATCCCTGACTGCTCTCCGGGTTTATATCAGTAGGAATGGTATAATAATACTACACAATATCTCTGACTACTCTCCTGGTTTATATCTGTAGGAATGGTATAATAATACTACACAATATCCCTGACTACTCTCCTAGTTTATATCTGTAGGAATGGTATAATAATAATACTACACAATATCCCTGACTGCTCTCCTGGTTTATATCTGTAGGAATGGTATAATAATACTACACAATATCCCTGACTGCTTTCCTGGTTTATATCAGTAGGAACAGCATAATAATACTACACAATATCCCTGGCTGCTATCCTGGTTTATATCAGTAGGAACGGCATAATAATACTACACAATATCCCTGACTGCTATCCTGGTTTATATCAATAGGAACGGCATAATAATAATACTACACAATATCCCTGACTGCTTTCCTGGTTTATATCAGTAGGAACAGCATAATAATACTACACAATATCCCTGACTGCTCTCCTGGTTTATATCAGTAGGAACGGCATAATAATACTACACAATATCCCTGTCTGCTCTCCTGGTATATATCAGTAGGAACGGCATAATAATAATACTACACAATATCCCTGACTGCTCTCCTGGTTTATATCAGTAGGAACGGTATAATACTACTACACAATATCCCTGACTGCTCTCCTGGTTTATATCAGTAGGAACGGTATAATACTACACAATATCCCTGACTGCTCTCCTGGTTTATATCAGTAGGAACGGTATAATAATACTACTACACAATATCCCTGACTGCTCTCCTGGTTTATATCAGTAGGAACGGTATAATAATAATACTACACAATATCCCTGACTGCTCTCCTGGTATATATCAGTAGGAACGGTATAATAATACTACTACACAATATCCCTGACTGCACTCCTGGTTTATATCAGTAGGAACGGTATAATACTACTACAAAATATCCCTGACTGCTCTCCTGGTTTATATCAGTAGGAACGGTATAATAATACTACTACACAATATCCCTGACTGCTCTCCTGGTTTATATCAGTAGGAACGGTATAATAATAATACTACACAATATCCCTGACTGCTCTCCTGGTATATATCAGTAGGAACGGCATAATAATAATACTACACAATATCCGTGACTGCTCTCCTGGTTTATATCAGTAGGAACGGTATAATAATACTACACAATATCCCTGACTGCTCTCCTGGTTTATATCTGTAGGAATGGTATAATAATACTACACAATATCCCTGACTGCTCTCCTGGTTTATATCAGTAGGAACGGCATAATAATACTACTACACAATATCCCTGACTGCTCTCATGGTTTATATCAGTAGGAACGGTATAATAATAATACTACACAATATCCCTGACTGCTCTCATGGTTTATATCAGTAGGAACGGTATAATAATACTACACAATATCCCTGACTGCTCTCCTGGTTTATATCAGTAGGAACGGCATATTACTACTACACAATATCCCTGACTGCTATCCTGGTTTATATCGGTAGGAACGGTATAATACTACTACACAATATCCCTGACTGCTCTCCTGGTTTATATCAGTAGGAACGGCATAATACTACTACACAATATCCCTGACTGCTGTCCTGGTTTATATCAGTAGGAACGGTATAATAATACTACACAATATCCCTGACTGCTCTCCTGGTTTATATCAGTAGGAACGGTATAATAATACTACACAATATCCCTGACTGCTCTCCTGGTTTATATCAGTAGGAACGGCATATTAATACTACACAATATCCCTGACTGCTCTCCTGGTTTATATCAGTAGGAACGGTATAATAATACTACACAATATCCCTGACTGCTCTCCTGGTTTATATCAGTAGGAACGGCATAATAATACTACACAATATCCCTGACTGCTCTCCTGGTTTATATCAGTAGGAACGGTATAATAATACTACACAATATCCCTGACTGCTCTCCTGGTTTATATCAGTAGGAACGGCATAATAATACTACACAATATCCCTGACTGCTCTCCTGGTTTATATCAGTAGGAACGGTATAATAATACTACACAATATCCCTGACTGCTCTCCTGGTTTATATCAGAAGGAACGGCATAATAATACTACACAATATCCCTGACTACTCTCCTGGTTTATATCAGTAGGAACGGTATAATAATACTACACAATATCCCTGACTGCTCTCCGGGTTTATATCAGTAGGAATGGCATCATAATAATACTACACAATATCTCTGACTGCTCTCCTGGTTTATATCTGTAGGAACGGCATAATAATACTACACAATATCTCTGACTGCTCTCCTGGTTTATATCAGTAGGAACGGTATAATAACACTACACAATATCCCTGACTGCTCTCCTGGTTTATATCAGTAGGAACGGTATAATAATACTACACAATATCCCTGACTGCTCTCCGGGATTATATCAGTAGGAATGGCATAATAATAATACTACACAATATCTCTGACTGCTCTCCTGGTTTATGTCTGTAGGAACGGCATAATAATACTACACAATATCCCTGACTGCTCTCCTGGTATATATCAGTAGGAACGGCATAATAATACTACACAATATCCCTGACTGCTCTCCTGGTATATATCAGTAGGAACGGCATAATAATAATACTACACAATATCCCTGACTGCTCTCCTGGTTTATATCAGTAGGAACGGTATAATACTACTACACAATATCCCTGACTGCTCTCCTGGTTTATATCAGTAGGAACGGTATAATAATACTACTACACAATATCCCTGACTGCTCTCCTGGTTTATATCAGTAGGATCGGTATAATAATAATACTACACAATATCCCTGACTGCTCTCCTGGTATATATCAGTAGGAACGGTATAATAATACTACTACACAATATCCCTGACTGCACTCCTGGTTTATATCAGTAGGAACGGTATAATACTACTACACAATATCCCTGACTGCTCTCCTGGTTTATATCAGTAGGAACGGTATAATAATACTACTACACAATATCCCTGACTGCTCTCCTGGTTTATATCAGTAGGAACGGTATAATAATAATACTACACAATATCCCTGACTGCTCTCCTGGTATATATCAGTAGGAACGGCATAATAATAATACTACACAATATCCCTGACTGCTCTCCTGGTTTATATCAGTAGGAACGGTATAATAATACTACACAATATCCCTGACTGCTCTCCTGGTTTATATCAGTTGGAACGGCATAATAATACTACACAATATCCCTGACTGCTCTCCTGGTTTATATCTGTAGGAATGGTATAATAATACTACACAATATCCCTGACTGCTCTCCTGGTTTATATCAGTAGGAACGGCATAATAATACTACTACACAATATCCCTGACTGCTCTCATGGTATATATCAGTAGGAACGGTATAATAATACTACACAATATCCCTGACTGCTCTCCTGGTTTATATCAGTAGGAACGGCATATTACTACTACACAATATCCCTGACTGCTATCCTGGTTTATATCAGTGGGAACGGTATAATACTACTACACAATATCCCTGACTGCTCTCCTGGTTTATATCAGTAGGAACGGTATAATAATACTACACAATATCCCTGACTGCTCTCCTGGTTTATATCAGTAGGAACGGCATAATAATACTACACAATATCCCTGACTGCTCTCCTGGTTTATATCATTAGGAACGGTATAATAATACTACACAATATCCCTGACTGCTCTCCTGGTTTATATCAGTAGGAACGGTATAATAATACTACACAATATCCCTGACTACTCTCCTGGTTTATATCAGTAGGAACGGCATAATAATACTACACAATATCCCTGACTGCTCTCCTGGTTTATATCAGTAGGAACGGTATAATAATACTACACAATATCCCTGACTGCTCTCCTGGTTTATATCAGTAGGAACGGTATAATAATACTACACAATATCCCTGGCTGCTCTCCTGGTTTATATCAGAAGGAACGGCATAATAATACTACACAATATCCCAGACTGCTCTCCTGGTTTATATCAGTAGGAACGGTATAATACTACACAATATCCCTGACTGCTCTCCTGGTTTATATCAGTAGGAACGGTATAATAATACTACACAATATCCCTGACTACTCTCCTGGTTTATATCAGTAGGAACGGCATAATAATACTACACAATATCCCTGACTGCTGTCCTGGTTTATATCAGTAGGAACGGTATAATAATACTACACAATATCCCTGACTGCTCTCCTGGTTTATATCAGTAGGAACGGCATAATAATACTACACAATATCCCTGACTGCTCTCCTGGTTTATATCAGTAGGAACGGTATAATAATACTACACAATATCCCTGACTGCTCTCCTGGTTTATATCAGTAGGAACGGCATAATAATACTACACAATATCCCTGACTGCTCTCCTGGCTTATATCAGTAGGAACGGTATAATAATACTACACAATATCCCTGACTGCTCTCCTGGTTTATATCAGTAGGAACGACATAATAATACTACACAATATCCCTGACTGCTCTCCTGGTTTATATCAGTAGGAACGGTATAATAATACTACACAATATCCCTGACTGCTCTCCTGGTTTATATCAGTAGGAACGGCATAATAATACTACACAATATCCCTGACTGCTCTCCTGGTTTATATCAGTAGGAAAGGTATAATAATACTACACGATATCCCTGACTGCTCTCCTGGTTTATATCAGTAGGAACGGTATAATAATACTACACAATATCCCTGACTGCTATCCTGGTTTATATCTGTAGGAACGGTATAATAATACTACACAATATCCCTGACTGCACTCCTGGTTTATATCAGTAGGAACGGTATAATAATACTACACAATATCCCTGACTGCTCTCCTGGTTTATATCAGTAGGAACGGCATAATAACACTACACAATATCTCTGACTGCTCTCCTGGTTTATATCAGTAGGAACGGCATAATAATACTACACAATATCTCTGACTGCTCTCCGGGTTTATATCAGTAGGAACGGTATAATACTACTACACAATATCCCTGACTGCTCTCCTGGTTTATATCAGTAGGAACGGTATAATAATACTACACAATATCCCTGACTGCTCTCCGTTTTTATATCAGTAGGAATGGCATAATAATAATACTACACAATATCTCTGACTGCTTTCCTGGTTTAAATCTGTAGGAACGGCATAATAATACTACACAATATCCCTGACTGCTATCCTGGTTTATATCAGTAGGAACGGTATAATAATACTACTACACAATATCCCTGACTGCTCTCCTGGTTTATATCAGTAGGAACGGCATAATAATACTACACAATATCCCTGACTACTCTCCTGGTTTATATCAGTAGGAACGGTATAATAATACTACACAATATCCCTGACTGCTCTCCGGGTTTATATCAGTAGGAATGGTATAATAATACTACACAATATCTCTGACTACTCTCCTGGTTTATATCTGTAGGAATGGTATAATAATACTACACAATATCCCTGACTACTCTCCTAGTTTATATCTGTAGGAATGGTATAATAATAATACTACACAATATCCCTGACTGCTCTCCTGGTTTATGTCTGTAGGAACGGCATAATAATACTACACAATATCCCTGACTGCTCTCCTGGTATATATCAGTAGGAACGGCATAATAATACTACACAATATCCCTGACTGCTCTCCTGGTATATATCAGTAGGAACGGCATAATAATAATACTACACAATATCCCTGACTGCTCTCCTGGTTTATATCAGTAGGAACGGTATAATACTACTACACAATATCCCTGACTGCTCTCCTGGTTTATATCAGTAGGAACGGTATAATAATACTACTACACAATATCCCTGACTGCTCTCCTGGTTTATATCAGTAGGAACGGTATAATAATAATACTACACAATATCCCTGACTGCTCTCCTGGTATATATCAGTAGGAACGGTATAATAATACTACTACACAATATCCCTGACTGCACTCCTGGTTTATATCAGTAGGAACGGTATAATACTACTACACAATATCCCTGACTGCTCTCCTGGTTTATATCAGTAGGAACGGTATAATAATACTACTACACAATATCCCTGACTGCTCTCCTGGTTTATATCAGTAGGAACGGTATAATAATAATACTACACAATATCCCTGACTGCTCTCCTGGTATATATCAGTAGGAACGGCATAATAATAATACTACACAATATCCCTGACTGCTCTCCTGGTTTATATCAGTAGGAACGGTATAATAATACTACACAATATCCCTGACTGCTCTCCTGGTTTATATCAGTTGGAACGGCATAATAATACTACACAATATCCCTGACTGCTCTCCTGGTTTATATCTGTAGGAATGGTATAATAATACTACACAATATCCCTGACTGCTCTCCTGGTTTATATCAGTAGGAACGGCATAATAATACTACTACACAATATCCCTGACTGCTCTCATGGTATATATCAGTAGGAACGGTATAATAATACTACACAATATCCCTGACTGCTCTCCTGGTTTATATCAGTAGGAACGGCATATTACTACTACACAATATCCCTGACTGCTATCCTGGTTTATATCAGTGGGAACGGTATAATACTACTACACAATATCCCTGACTGCTCTCCTGGTTTATATCAGTAGGAACGGTATAATAATACTACACAATATCCCTGACTGCTCTCCTGGTTTATATCAGTAGGAACGGCATAATAATACTACACAATATCCCTGACTGCTCTCCTGGTTTATATCAGTAGGAACGGTATAATAATACTACACAATATCCCTGACTGCTCTCCTGGTTTATATCAGTAGGAACGGTATAATAATACTACACAATATCCCTGACTACTCTCCTGGTTTATATCAGTAGGAACGGCATAATAATACTACACAATATCCCTGACTGCTCTCCTGGTTTATATCAGTAGGAACGGTATAATAATACTACACAATATCCCTGACTGCTCTCCTGGTTTATATCAGTAGGAACGGTATAATAATACTACACAATATCCCTGGCTGCTCTCCTGGTTTATATCAGAAGGAACGGCATAATAATACTACACAATATCCCAGACTGCTCTCCTGGTTTATATCAGTAGGAACGGTATAATACTACACAATATCCCTGACTGCTCTCCTGGTTTATATCAGTAGGAACGGTATAATAATACTACACAATATCCCTGACTACTCTCCTGGTTTATATCAGTAGGAACGGCATAATAATACTACACAATATCCCTGACTGCTGTCCTGGTTTATATCAGTAGGAACGGTATAATAATACTACACAATATCCCTGACTGCTCTCCTGGTTTATATCAGTAGGAACGGCATAATAATACTACACAATATCCCTGACTGCTCTCCTGGTTTATATCAGTAGGAACGGTATAATAATACTACACAATATCCCTGACTGCTCTCCTGGTTTATATCAGTAGGAACGGCATAATAATACTACACAATATCCCTGACTGCTCTCCTGGCTTATATCAGTAGGAACGGTATAATAATACTACACAATATCCCTGACTGCTCTCCTGGTTTATATCAGTAGGAACGACATAATAATACTACACAATATCCCTGACTGCTCTCCTGGTTTATATCAGTAGGAACGGTATAATAATACTACACAATATCCCTGACTGCTCTCCTGGTTTATATCAGTAGGAACGGCATAATAATACTACACAATATCCCTGACTGCTCTCCTGGTTTATATCAGTAGGAAAGGTATAATAATACTACACGATATCCCTGACTGCTCTCCTGGTTTATATCAGTAGGAACGGTATAATAATACTACACAATATCCCTGACTGCTATCCTGGTTTATATCTGTAGGAACGGTATAATAATACTACACAATATCCCTGACTGCACTCCTGGTTTATATCAGTAGGAACGGTATAATAATACTACACAATATCCCTGACTGCTCTCCTGGTTTATATCAGTAGGAACGGCATAATAACACTACACAATATCTCTGACTGCTCTCCTGGTTTATATCAGTAGGAACGGCATAATAATACTACACAATATCTCTGACTGCTCTCCGGGTTTATATCAGTAGGAACGGTATAATACTACTACACAATATCCCTGACTGCTCTCCTGGTTTATATCAGTAGGAACGGTATAATAATACTACACAATATCCCTGACTGCTCTCCGTTTTTATATCAGTAGGAATGGCATAATAATAATACTACACAATATCTCTGACTGCTTTCCTGGTTTAAATCTGTAGGAACGGCATAATAATACTACACAATATCCCTGACTGCTATCCTGGTTTATATCAGTAGGAACGGTATAATAATACTACTACACAATATCCCTGACTGCTCTCCTGGTTTATATCAGTAGGAACGGCATAATAATACTACACAATATCCCTGACTACTCTCCTGGTTTATATCAGTAGGAACGGTATAATAATACTACACAATATCCCTGACTGCTCTCCGGGTTTATATCAGTAGGAATGGTATAATAATACTACACAATATCTCTGACTACTCTCCTGGTTTATATCTGTAGGAATGGTATAATAATACTACACAATATCCCTGACTACTCTCCTAGTTTATATCTGTAGGAATGGTATAATAATAATACTACACAATATCCCTGACTGCTCTCCTGGTTTATATCTGTAGGAATGGTATAATAATACTACACAATATCCCTGACTGCTTTCCTGGTTTATATCAGTAGGAACAGCATAATAATACTACACAATATCCCTGGCTGCTATCCTGGTTTATATCAGTAGGAACGGCATAATAATACTACACAATATCCCTGACTGCTATCCTGGTTTATATCAGTAGGAATGGTATAATAAAACTACACAATATCCCTGACTGCTCTCCTGGTTTATATCAGTAGGAACGGCATAATAATACTACACAATATCCCTGACTGCTATCCTGGTTTATATCAGTAGGAACGGTATAATAATACTACACAATATCTCTGACTGCTCTCCTGGTTTATATCTGTAGGAATGGTATAATAATAATACTACACAATATCCCTGACTGCTCTCCTGGTTTATATCAGTAGGAACGGTATAATAATAATACTACACAATATCCCTGACTGCTCTCCTGGTTTATATCTGTAGGAATGGTATAATAATAATACTACACAATATCCCTGACTGCTCTCCTGGTTTATATCAGTAGGAACGGCATAATAATACTACACAATATCCCTGACTGCTCTCCTGGTTTATATCAGTAGGAACGGCATAATAATACTACACAATATCCCTGACTGCCCTGATGGTTTATATCAGTAGGAACGGCATAATAATACTACACAATATCCCTGACTGCTCTCCTGGTTTATATCAGTAGGAACGGTATAATACTACTACACAATATCTCTGACTGCTCTCCTGGTTTATATCAGTAGGAACGGTATAATAATACTACACAATATCCCTGACTGCTCTCCTGGTTTATATCAGTAGGAATGGTATAATAATAATACTACACAATATCCCGGCCTACTCTCCTGGTTTATATCAGTAGGAACGGTATAATAATAATACTACACAATATCCCTGACTGCTCTCCTGGTTTATATCAGTAGGAATGGCATAATAATACTACACAATATCCCTGACTGCTCTCCTGGTTTATATCAATAGGAACGGCATAATAATACTACACAATATCCCTGACTGCTCTCCTGGTTTATATCAGTAGGAACGGCATAATAATACTACACAATATCCCTGTCTGCTCTCCTGGTATATATCAGTAGGAACGGCATAATAATAATACTACACAATATCCCTGACTGCTCTCCTGGTTTATATCAGTAGGAACGGTATAATACTACTACACAATATCCCTGACTGCTCTCCTGGTTTATATCAGTAGGAACGGTATAATACTACACAATATCCCTGACTGCTCTCCTGGTTTATATCAGTAGGAACGGTATAATAATACTACTACACAATATCCCTGACTGCTCTCCTGGTTTATATCAGTAGGAACGGTATAATAATAATACTACACAATATCCCTGACTGCTCTCCTGGTATATATCAGTAGGAACGGTATAATAATACTACTACACAATATCCCTGACTGCACTCCTGGTTTATATCAGTAGGAACGGTATAGTACTACTACACAATATCCCTGACTGCTCTCCTGGTTTATATCAGTAGGAACGGTATAATAATACTACTACACAATATCCCTGACTGCTCTCCTGGTTTATATCAGTAGGAACGGTATAATAATAATACTACACAATATCCCTGACTGCTCTCCTGGTATATATCAGTAGGAACGGCATAATAATAATACTACACAATATCCGTGACTGCTCTCCTGGTTTATATCAGTAGGAACGGTATAATAATACTACACAATATCCCTGACTGCTCTCCTGGTTTATATCTGTAGGAATGGCATAATAATACTACACAATATCCCTGACTGCTCTCCTGGTTTATATCAGTAGGAACGGCATAATAATACTACTACACAATATCCCTGACTGCTCTCATGGTTTATATCAGTAGGAACGGTATAATAATAATACTACACAATATCCCTGACTGCTCTCATGGTTTATATCAGTAGGAACGGTATAATAATACTACACAATATCCCTGACTGCTCTCCTGGTTTATATCAGTAGGAACGGCATATTACTACTACACAATATCCCTGACTGCTATCCTGGTTTATATCAGTAGGAACGGTATAATACTACTACACAATATCCCTGACTGCTCTCCTGGTTTATATCAGTAGGAACGGCATAATACTACTACACAATATCCCTGACTGCTGTCCTGGTTTATATCAGTAGGAACGGTATAATAATACTACACAATATCCCTGACTGCACTCCTGGTTTATATCAGTAGGAACGGTATAATAATACTACACAATATCCCTGACTGCTCTCCTGGTTTATATCAGTAGGAACGGCATATTAATACTACACAATATCCCTGACTGCTCTCCTGGTTTATATCAGTAGGAACGGTATAATAATACTACACAATATCCCTGACTGCTCTCCTGGTTTATATCAGTAGGAACGGCATAATAATACTACACAATATCCCTGACTGCTCTCCTGGTTTATATCAGTAGGAACGGTATAATAATACTACACAATATCCCTGACTGCTCTCCTGGTTTATATCAGTAGGAACGGCATAATAATACTACACAATATCCCTGACTGCTCTCCTGGTTTATATCAGTAGGAACGGTATAATAATACTACACAATATCCCTGACTGCTCTCCTGGTTTATATCAGAAGGAACGGCATAATAATACTACACAATATCCCTGACTACTCTCCTGGTTTATATCAGTAGGAACGGTATAATAATACTACACAATATCCCTGACTGCTCTCCGGGTTTATATCAGTAGGAATGGCATCATAATAATACTACACAATATCTCTGACTGCTCTCCTGGTTTATATCTGTAGGAACGGCATAATAATACTACACAATATCTCTGACTGCTCTCCTGGTTTATATCAGTAGGAACGGTATAATAACACTACACAATATCCCTGACTGCTCTCCTGGTTTATATCAGTAGGAACGGTATAATAATACTACACAATATCCCTGACTGCTCTCCGGGATTATATCAGTAGGAATGGCATAATAATAATACTACACAATATCTCTGACTGCTCTCCTGGTTTATGTCTGTAGGCACGGCATAATAATACTACACAATATCCCTGACTGCTCTCCTGGTATATATCAGTAGGAACGGCATAATAATACTACACAATATCCCTGACTGCTCTCCTGGTATATATCAGTAGGAACGGCATAATAATAATACTACACAATATCCCTGACTGCTCTCCTGGTTTATATCAGTAGGAACGGTATAATACTACTACACAATATCCCTGACTGCTCTCCTGGTTTATATCAGTAGGAACGGTATAATAATACTACTACACAATATCCCTGACTGCTCTCCTGGTTTATATCAGTAGGAACGGTATAATAATAATACTACACAATATCCCTGACTGCTCTCCTGGTATATATCAGTAGGAACGGTATAATAATACTACTACACAATATCCCTGACTGCACTCCTGGTTTATATCAGTAGGAACGGTATAATACTACTACACAATATCCCTGACTGCTCTCCTGGTTTATATCAGTAGGAACGGTATAATAATACTACTACACAATATCCCTGACTGCTCTCCTGGTTTATATCAGTAGGAACGGTATAATAATAATACTACACAATATCCCTGACTGCTCTCCTGGTATATATCAGTAGGAACGGCATAATAATAATACTACACAATATCCCTGACTGCTCTCCTGGTTTATATCAGTAGGAACGGCATAATAATACTACACAATATCCCTGACTGCTCTCCTGGTTTATATCAGTTGGAACGGCATAATAATACTACACAATATCCCTGACTGCTCTCCTGGTTTATATCTGTAGGAATGGTATAATAATACTACACAATATCCCTGACTGCTCTCCTGGTTTATATCAGTAGGAACGGCATAATAATACTACTACACAATATCCCTGACTGCTCTCATGGTTTATATCAGTAGGAACGGTATAATAATAATACTACACAATATCCCTGACTGCTCTCATGGTTTATATCAGTAGGAACGGTATAATAATACTACACAATATCCCTGACTGCTCTCCTGGTTTATATCAGTAGGAACGGCATATTACTACTACACAATATCCCTGACTGCTATCCTGGTTTATATCAGTAGGAACGGTATAATACTACTACACAATATCCCTGACTGCTCTCCTGGTTTATATCAGTAGGAACGGTATAATAATACTACACAATATCCCTGACTGCTCTCCTGGTTTATATCAGTAGGAACGGCATAATAATACTACACAATATCCCTGACTGCTCTCCTGGTTTATATCAGTAGGAACGGTATAATAATACTACACAATATCCCTGACTGCTCTCCTGGTTTATATCAGTAGGAACGGTATAATAATACTACACAATATCCCTGACTACTCTCCTGGTTTATATCAGTAGGAACGGCATAATAATACTACACAATATCCCTGACTGCTCTCCTGGTTTATATCAGTAGGAACGGTATAATAATACTACACAATATCCCTGACTGCTCTCCTGGTTTATATCAGTAGGAACGGCATAATAATACTACACAATATCCCTGACTGCTCTCCTGGTTTATATCAGTAGGAACGGCATAATAATACTACACAATATCCCTGACTGCTCTCCTGGTTTATATCAGTAGGAACGGTATAATAATACTACACAATATCCCTGACTGCTCTCCTGGTTTATATCAGTAGGAACGGCATAATAATACTACACAATATCCCTGACTGCTCTCCTGGTTTATATCAGTAGGAACGGTATAATAATACTACACAATATCCCTGACTGCTCTCCTGGTTTATATCAGTAGGAACGGCATAATAATACTACACAATATCCCTGACTGCTCTCCTGGTTTATATCAGTAGGAACGGTATAATAATACTACACAATATCCCTGACTGCTCTCCTGGTTTATATCAGTAGGAACGGCATAATAATACTACACAATATCCCTGACTGCTCTCCTGGTTTATATCAGTAGGAACGGTATAATAATACTACACAATATCCCTGACTGCTCTCCTGGTTTATATCAGTAGGAACGGTATAATAATACTACACAATATCCCTGACTGCTATCCTGGTTTATAGCTGTAGGAACGGTATAATAATAATACTACACAATATCTCTGACTGCTCTCCTGGTTTATATCAGTAGGAACGGTATAATAATACTACACAATATCCATGACTGCTCTCCTGGTTTATATCAGTAGGAACGGTATAATAATACTACACAATATCCCTGACTGCTCTCCTGGTTTATATCAGTAGGAACGGTATAATAATACTACACAATATCTCTGACTGCTCTCCTGGTTTATATCAGTAGGAACGGTATAATAATAATACTACACAATATCCCTGACTGCTCTCCTGGTTTATAGCTGTAGGAACGGTATAATAATACTACACAATATCCCTGACTGCTCTCCTGGTTTATATCAGTAGGAATGGTATAATAATACTACACAATATCCCTGACTGCTCTCCTGGTTTATATCAGTAGGAACGGCATAATAATACTACACAATATCCCTGACTGCTCTCCTGGTTTATATCAGTAGGAACGGTATAATAATACTACACAATATCCCTGACTGCTCTCCTGGTTTATATCAGTAGGAACGGCATAATAATACTACACAATATCCCTGACTGCTCTCCTGGTTTATATCAGTAGGAACGGCATAATAATACTACACAATATCCCTGACTGCTCTCCTGGTTTATATCAGTAGGAACGGCATAATAATACTACACAATATCCCTGACTGCTCTCCTGGTTTATATCAGTAGGAACGGTATAATAATACTACACAATATCCCTGACTGCTATCCTGGTTTATAGCTGTAGGAACGGTATAATAATAATACTACACAATATCTCTGACTGCTCTCCTGGTTTATATCAGTAGGAACGGTATAATAATACTACACAATATCCATGACTGCTCTCCTGGTTTATATCAGTAGGAACGGTATAATAATACTACACAATATCTCTGACTGCTCTCCTGGTTTATATCAGTAGGAACGGTATAATAATAATACTACACAATATCCCTGACTGCTCTCCTGGTTTATAGCTGTAGGAACGGTATAATAATAATACTACACAATATCCCTGACTGCTCTCCTGGTTTATATCTGTAGGAACGGTATAATAATAATACTACACAATATCCCTGACTGCTCTCCTGGTTTATATCAGTAGGAACGGTATAATAATACTACACAATATCCCTGACTGCTCTCCTGGTTTATATCAGTAGGAACGGTATAATAATACTACACAATATCCCTGACTGCTCTCCTGGTTTATATCAGTAGGAACGGTATAATAATACTACACAATATCCCTGACTGCTATCCTGGTTTATAGCTGTAGGAACGGTATAATAATAATACTACACAATATCTCTGACTGCTCTCCTGGTTTATATCAGTAGGAACGGCATAATAATACTACACAATATCCCTGACTGCTCTCCTGGTTTATATCAGTAGGAACGGTATAATAATACTACACAATATCCCTGACTGCTCTCCTGGTTTATATCAGTAGGAACGGTATAATAATACTACACAATATCCCTGACTGCTATCCTGGTTTATAGCTGTAGGAACGGTATAATAATAATACTACACAATATCTCTGACTGCTCTCCTGGTTTATATCAGTAGGAACGGTATAATAATACTACTACACAATATCCCTGACTGCTCTCCTGGTTTATAGCTGTAGGAACGGTATAATAATAATACTACACAATATCCCTGACTGCTCTCCTGGTTTATAGCTGTAGGAACGGTATAATAATAATACTACACAATATCCCTGACTGCTCTCCTGGTTTATATCTGTAGGAACGGTATAATAATAATACTACACAATATCCCTGACTGCTCTCCTGGTTTATATCTGTAGGAACGGTATAATAATACTACACAATATCCCTGACTGCTCTCCTGGTTTATATCAGTAGGAACGGCATAATAATACTACACAATATCCCTGACTGCTCTCCTGGTTTATATCTGTAGGAACGGTATAATAATACTACACAATATCCCTGACTGCTCTCCATTGTTGCGTGAAATCACTGAGTAATTTATATTTATATAAAAATACGCCAAGCGTAGATACATTTGTGCCTGATACTCTTAATATGTAAATATTTTTTTTTCAAATGAAGTATTTTTATATTTCTGCCTTAATAGCATCAGTATTGTGTGATAACCATTTTATTTATTTCTATTACTTGATACTTTGTTATAAATTTAGAAAGCGAGGAGAAAGAACTATATGGTGACGCTTTAGGAAGAAACTTCTTCTTCTCTTCCTGAGATATACGTGATTAAATCTGATAGATATGTTTTTAAACAATATGTTATAATAGTTAATATTTAAAAATTAAGAATGCCCCCAAAAGAGGTTTTTTTCATTAGAATTTGCTCTCTTGCACAACAACCCCTTGTTACTTACTTACTGCAGTCAGGATTTTGTATCACTTTCAAGAGTGGAGATAACATATTTATGGGACAGTTCCCCTATACAATAGGTGGGTTACTACATGTACTGGGGGGTATCAGAGACCTGACCTTCTAGAAACACTTCTATAATGACCATATGTCTATCAGCTCCACGTCTGTCAGAATAATTATCTTTAATGTATTAACTTCATCACCCAAAGCTAATAACATGTAGTAAGTCAAATCCACACAGTGTGAGAGCTTCGCAGGTACTGTGTAGTCATCCCTTTAGGTAATCCGCTCTTTCCTCGTCTCATAATGCTAGGGCTCATTCTCCCAGCTAAAGTAGGCAGTGGTCTATGTCACCCCGCTTGTTCTGACGGGCATCCGCCAGTGCTTAGACCCATTCCAAAATGCAACACGGTCTGTACTCACCCTGTGATCCCTGCACCCGGTCTGTACTCACCCTGTGATCCCTGCACCCGGTCTGTTCTCACCCTGTGATCCCTGCACCCGGTCTGTACTCACCCTGTGATCCCTGCACCCGGTCTGTACTCACCCTGTGATCCCTGCACCCGGTCTGTACTCACCCTGTGATCCCTGCACCCGGTCTGTACTCACCCTGTGATCCCTGCACACGGTCTGTACTCACCCTGTGATCCCTGCACCCGGTCTGTACTCACCCTGTGATCCCTGCACACGGTCTGTACTCACCCTGTGATCCCTGCACACGGTCTGTACTCACCCTGTGATCCCTGCACACGGTCTGTACTCACCCTGTGATCCCTGCACACGGTCTGTACTCACCCTGTGATCCCTGCACACGGTCTGTACTCACCCTGTGATCCCTGCACACGGTCTGTACTCACCCTGTGATCCCTGCACACGGTCTGTACTCACCCTGTGATCCCTGCACACGGTCTGTACTCACCCTGTGATCCCTGCACACGGTCTGTACTCACCCTGTGATCCCTGCACACTGTCTGTACTCACCCTGTGATCCCTGCACACGGTCTGTACTCACCCTGTGATCCCTGCACCCGGTCTGTACTCACCCTGTGATCCCTGCACACGGTCTATACTCACCCTGTGATCCCTGCACACGGTCTGTACTCACCCTGTGATACCTGCACCCGGTCTGTACTCACCCTGTGATCCGTACACACGGTCTGTACTCACCCTGTGATCCCTGCACACGGTCTGTACTCACCCTGTGATCCCTGCACACTGTCTGTACTCACCCTGTGATCCCTGCACACGGTCTGTACTCACCCTGTGATCCCTGCACACGGTCTGTACTCACCCTGTGATCCCTGCACACGGTCTGTACTCACCCTGTGATCCCTGCACCCGGTCTGTACTCACCCTGTGATCCCTGCACCCGGTCTGTACTCACCCTGTGATCCCTGCACCCGGTCTGTACTCACCCTGTGATCCCTGCACCCGGTCTGTACTCACCCTGTGATCCCTGCACCCGGTCTGTACTCACCCTGTGATCCCTGCACCCGGTCAGTACTCACCCTGTGATCCCTGCACACGGTCTGTACTCACCCTGTGATCCCTGCACACGGTCTGTACTCACCCTGTGATCCCTGCACACGGTCTGTACTCACCCTGTGATCCCTGCACCCGGTCTGTACTCACCCTGTGATCCCTGCACCCGGTCTGTACTCACCCTGTGATCCCTGCACCCGGTCTGTACTCACCCTGTGATCCCTGCACCCGGTCTGTACTCACCCTGTGATCCCTGCACACGGTCTGTACTCACCCTGTGATCCCTGCACACGGTCTGTACTCACCCTGTGATCCCTGCACACGGTCTGTACTCACCCTGTGAACCCTGCACCAGGTCTGTACTCACCCTGTGATCCCTGCACACGGTCTGTACTCACACTCTGATCCCTGCACCCGGTCTGTACTCACCCTGTGATCCCTGCACCCGGTCTGTACTCACCCTCTGATCCCTGCACCCGGTCTGTACTCACCCTCTGATCCCTGCACACGGTCTGTACTCACCCTCTGATCCCTGCACACGGTCTGTACTCACCCTGTGATCCCTGCACACGGTCTGTACTCACCCTGTGATCCCTGCACCCGGTCTGTACTCACCCTGTGATACATGCACACGGTCTGTACTCACCCTGTGATCCCTGCACACGGTCTGTACTCACCCTGTGATCCCTGCACCCGGTCTGTACTCACCCTGTAATCCCTGCACACGGTCTGTACTCACCCTGTGATCCCTGCACACGGTCTGTACTCACCCTGTGATCCTTGCACACGGTCTGTACTCACCATCTGATCCCTGCACCCGGTCTGTACTCACCCTGTGATCCCTGCACACGGTCTGTACTCACCCTGTGATCCCTGCACACGGTCTGTACTCACCCTGTGATCCCTGCACACGGTCTGTACTCACCATCTGATCCCTGCACACGGTCTGTACTCACCATGTGATCCCTGCACACGGTCTGTACTCACCCTGTGATCCCTGCACACGGTCTGTACTCACCCTGTGATCCCTGCACACGGTCTGTACTCACCCTGTGAATCCTGCACACGGTCTGTACTCACCCTCTGATCCCTGCACCCGGTCTGTACTCACCGTCTGATCCCTGCACCCGGTCTGTACTCACCGTCTGATCCCTGCACCCGGTCTGTACTCACCCTCTGATCCCTGCACCCGGTCTGTACTCACCCTGTGATCCCTGCACCCGGTATGTACTCACCCTGTGATCCCTGCACATGGTCTGTACTCACCCTGTGATCCCTGCACCCGGTCTGTACTCACCCTGTGATCCCTGCACCCGGTCTGTACTCACCCTGTGATCCCTGCACCCGGTCTGTACTCACCCTGTGATCACTGCACCCGGTCTGTACTCACCCTGTGATCCCTGCACACGGTATGTACTCACCCTGTGATCCCTGCACACGGTATGTACTCACCCTGTGATCCCTGCACACGGTCTGTACTCACCCTGTGATCCCTGCACACGGTCTGTGCTCACCCTGCGATCCATGCACACGGTCTGTACTCACCCTGCGATCCCTGCACACGGTCTGTACTCACCCTGTGATCCCTGCACCCGGTCTGTACTCACCCTGTAATCCCTGCACCCGGTCTGTACTCACCCTGTGATCCCTGCACCCGGTCTGTTCTCACCCTGTGATCCCTGCACCCGGTCTGTACTCACCCTGTGATCCCTGCACCCGGTCTGTACTCACCCTGTGATCCCTGCACCCGGTCTGTACTCACCCTGTGATCCCTGCACCCGGTCTGTACTCACCCTGTGATCCCTGCACCCGGTCTGTACTCACCCTGTGATCCCTGCACCCGGTCTGTACTCACCCTGTGATCCCTGCACACGGTCTGTACTCACCCTGTGATCCCTGCACACGGTCTGTACTCACCCTGTGATCCCTGCACACGGTCTGTACTCACCCTGTGATCCCTGCACACGGTCTGTACTCACCCTGTGATCCCTGCACACGGTCTGTACTCACCCTGTGATCCCTGCACACGGTCTGTACTCACCCTGTGATCCCTGCACACGGTCTGTACTCACCCTGTGATCCCTGCACACGGTCTGTACTCACCCTGTGATCCCTGCACACGGTCTGTACTCACCCTGTGATCCCTGCACACTGTCTGTACTCACCCTGTGATCCCTGCACCCGGTCTGTACTCACCCTGTGATCCCTGCACACGGTCTGTACTCACCCTGTGATACCTGCACCCGGTCTGTACTCACCCTGTGATCCGTACACACGGTCTGTACTCACCCTGTGATCCCTGCACACGGTCTGTACTCACCCTGTGATCCCTGCACACGGTCTGTACTCACCCTGTGATCCCTGCACACGGTCTGTACTCACCCTGTGATCCCTGCACACGGTCTGTACTCACCCTGTGATCCCTGCACACGGTCTGTACTCACCCTGTGATCCCTGCACCCGGTCTGTACTCACCCTGTGATCCCTGCACCCGGTCTGTACTCACCCTGTGATCCCTGCACCCGGTCTGTACTCACCCTGTGATCCCTGCACCCGGTCTGTACTCACCCTGTGATCCCTGCACCCGGTCTGTACTCACCCTGTGATCCCTGCACCCGGTCAGTACTCACCCTGTGATCCCTGCACACGGTCTGTACTCACCCTGTGATCCCTGCACCCGGTCTGTACTCACCCTGTGATCCCTGCACCCGGTCTGTACTCACCCTGTGATCCCTGCACCCGGTCTGTACTCACCCTGTGATCCCTGCACCCGGTCTGTACTCACCCTGTGATCCCTGCACCCGGTCTGTACTCACCCTGTGATCCCTGCACACGGTCTGTACTCACCCTGTGATCCCTGCACACGGTCTGTACTCACCCTGTGATCCCTGCACACGGTCTGTACTCACCCTGTGAACCCTGCACCAGGTCTGTACTTACCCTGTGATCCCTGCACACGGTCTGTACTCACACTCTGATCCCTGCACCCGGTCTGTACTCACCCTGTGATCCCTGCACCCGGTCTGTACTCACCCTCTGATCCCTGCACCCGGTCTGTACTCACCCTCTGATCCCTGCACACGGTCTGTACTCACCCTCTGATCCCTGCACACGGTCTGTACTCACCCTGTGATCCCTGCACACGGTCTGTACTCACCCTGTGATCCCTGCACCCGGTCTGTACTCACCCTGTGATCCATGCACACGGTCTGTACTCACCCTGTGATCCCTGCACACGGTCTGTACTCACCCTGTGATCCCTGCACCCGGT
The DNA here is from genome assembly GCA_031769625.1 of Taudactylus pleione. NCBI lineage: Eukaryota > Metazoa > Chordata > Amphibia > Anura > Myobatrachidae > Taudactylus > Taudactylus pleione. Next base: position 726,343 of record JAUIMM010001037.1, on the reverse strand, counting down.
CTGTACTCACCCTGTAATCCCTGCACACGGTCTGTACTCACCCTGTGATCCTTGCACACGGTCTGTACTCACCATCTGATCCCTGCACCCGGTCTGTACTCACCCTGTGATCCCTGCACACGGTCTGTACTCACCCTGTGATCCCTGCACACGGTCTGTACTCACCCTGTGATCCCTGCACACGGTCTGTACTCACCATCTGATCCCTGCACACGGTCTGTACTCACCCTGTGATCCCTGCACATGGTCTGTACTCACCCTGTGATCCCTGCACCCGGTCTGTACTCACCCTGTGATCCCTGCACCCGGTCTGTACTCACCCTGTGATCCCTGCACCCGGTCTGTACTCACCGTCTGATCCCTGCACCCGGTCTGTACTCACCGTCTGATCCCTGCACCCGGTCTGTACTCACCCTCTGATCCCTGCACCCGGTCTGTACTCAACCTGTGATCCCTGCACCCGGTATGTACTCACCCTGTGATCCCTGCACATGGTCTGTACTCACCCTGTGATCCCTGCACCCGGTCTGTACTCACCCTGTGATCCCTGCACCCGGTCTGTACTCACCCTGTGATCCCTGCACCCGGTCTGTACTCACCCTGTGATCCCTGCACCCGGTCTGTACTCACCCTGTGATCCCTGCACACGGTCTGTACTCACCCTGTGATCCCTGCACACGGTCTGTACTCACCCTGTGATCCCTGCACACAGTCTGTGCTCACCCTCTGATCCCTGCATGTGGTCTGTACTCACCCTGTGATCCCTGCACACGGTCTGTACTCACCCTCTGATCCCTGCACCCAGTCTGTACTCACCCTCTGATCCCTGCACCCGGTCTGTACTCACCCTCTGATCCCTGCACCCGGTCTGTACTCACCCTCTGATCCCTGCACCCGGTCTGTACTCACCCTTGTTGGTGACATGTGTCCGACTCAAATTGACTTTGAGAAGATTTTTACAGTTCTGAACACCAAGCTTCAGTACATTATCACCAACATCTGTATCAGACAGACCGAGAACCTGTACATGAGAAAAATGTATTCTTGTGATGCAGGGACTGGCATACACAGTAATGTATGACACACATGGGAGCAGAGCAGTGATGAAATTAGTGATGTAGATGTCACTAGTGTATAGAGCATGTGTGGAGGGATGATTAGGTGTAGGACACAGTAATGTATGACACATGGGAGCAGAGCAGTGATGATATTAGTGATGTAGCTGTCACTAGTGTATAGAGCATGTGTGGAGGAAGGATTAGGTGTAGGACACAGTAATGTATGACACAAGGGAGCAGAGCAGTGATGATATTAGTGATGTAGCTGTCACTAGTGTATAGAGCATGTGTGGAGGAAGGATTAGGTATAGGACACAGTAATGTATGACACAAGGGAGCAGAGCAGTGATGATAATAGTGATGTAGATGTCACTAGTGTATAGAGCATGTGTGGAGGAAGGATTAGGTGTAGGACACAGTAATGTATGACACAAGGGAGCAGAGCAGTGATGATATTAGTGATGTAGCTGTCACTAGTGTATAGAGCATGTGTGGGGGAAGGATTAGGTGTAGGACACAGTAATGTAAGACACAAGGGAGCAGAGCAGTGATGATATTAGTGATACAGCTGTCACTAGTGTATAGAGCATGTGTGGAGGAAGGATTAGGTGTAGGACACAGTAATGTATGACACAAGGGAGCAGAGCAGTGATGATATTAGTGATGTAGCTGTCACTAGTGTATAGACCATGTGTGGGGGAAGGATTAGGTGTAGGACACAGTAATGTAAGACACAAGGGAGTAGAGCAGTGATGATATTAGTGATACAGCTGTCACTAGTGTATAGAGCATGTGTGGAGGAAGGATTAGGTGTAGGACACAGTAATGTATGACACAAGGGAGCAGAGCAGTGATGATATTAGTGATGTAGCTGTCACTAGTGTATAGAGCATGTGTGGAGGAAGGATTAGTTGTAGGACACAGTAATGTATGACAATAGGGAGCAGAGCAGTGATGATATTAGTGATGTAGCTGTCACTAGTGTATAGAGCATGTGTGGAGGAAGGATTAGGTGTAGGACACAGTAATGTATGACACAAGGGAGCAGAGCAGTGATGATATTAGTGATGTAGCTGTCACTAGTGTATAGAGCATGTGTGGGGGAAGGATTAGGTGTAGGACACAGTAATGTATGACACAAGGGAGCAGAGCAGTAATTATATTAGTGATACAGCTGTCACTAGTGTATAGAGCATGTGTGGAGGACGGATTAGTTGTAGGACACAGTAATGTATGACAATAGGGAGCAGAGCAGTGATGATATTAGTGATGTAGATGTCACTAGTGTATAGAGCATGTGTGGGGGAAGGATTAGGTGTAGGACACAGTAATGTATGACACAAGGGAGCAGAGCAGTGATGATATTAGTGATGTAGCTGTCACTAGTGTATAGAGCATGTGTGGAGGAAGGATTAGGTGTAGGACACAGTAATGTATGACAATAGGGAGCAGAGCAGTGATGATATTAGTGATGTAGCTGTCACTAGTGTATACAGCATGTGTGGAGGAAGGATTAGGTGTAGGACACAGTAATATATGACACAAGGTAGCAGAGCAGTGATGATATTAGTGATGTAGATGTCACTAGTGTATAGAACATGTGTGGAGGAAGGATTAGGTGTAGGACACAGTAATATATGACACAAGGGAGCAGAGCAGTGATGATATTAGTGATGTAGCTGTCACTAGTGTATATAGCATGTGTGGAGGAAGTATTAGGTGTAGGACACAGTAATGTAAGACACAAGGGAGCAGAGCAGTGATGATATTAGTGATACAGCTGTCACTAGTGTATAGAGCATGTGTGGGGGAAGGATTAGGTGTAGGACACAGTAATGTATGACACAAGGGAGCAGAGCAGTGATGATATTAGTGATGTAGCTGTCACTAGTGTATAGAGCATGTGTGGAGGAAGTATTAGGTGTAGGACACAGTAATGTATGACACAAGGGAGCAGAGCAGTGATGATATTAGTGATGTAGCTGTCACTAGTGTATACAGCATGTGTGGAGGAAGGATTAGGTGTAGGACACAGTAATGTATGACACAAGGGAACAGAGCAGTGACGATATTAGTGATGTAGCTGTCACTAGTGTATAGAGTATGTGTGGGGGAAGGATTAGGTGTAGGACAAAGTAATGTATGACACAAGGGAGCAGAGCAGTGATGATATTAGTGATGTAGCTGTCACTAGTGTATAGAGTATGTGTGGAGGAAGGATTAGGTGTAGGACACAGTAATGTATGACACAAGGGAGCAGAGCAGTGATGATATTAGTGATGTAGCTGTCACTAGTGTATAGAGTATGTGTGGGGGAAGGATTAGGTGTAGGACACAGTAATGTATGACACAAGGGAGCAGAGCAGTGATGATATTAGTGATGTAGCTGTCACTAGTGTATAGAGTATGTGTGGGGGAAGGATTAGGTGTATGACACAGTAATGTATGACATAAGGGAGCAGAGCAGTGATGACATTAGTGATGTAGATGTGACTAGTGTATAGAGCATGTGTGGAGGAAGGATTAGGTGTAGGACACAGTAATGTATGACACAAGGGAGCAGAGCAGTGATGATAGTGATGTAGCTGTCACTAGTTTATAGAGCATGTGTGGAGGAAGGATTAGGTGTAGGACACAGTAATGTATGACACAAGGGAGCAGAGCAGTGATGATATTAGTGATGTAGCTGTCACTAGTGTATAGAGCATGTGTGGGGGGAAGGATTAGGTGTAGGACACAGTAATGTATGACACAAGGGAGCAGAGCAGTGATGATATTAGTGATACAGCAGTCATTAATGTATAGAGCATGTGTAGTGGAAGGATTAGGTGTAGGACACAGTAATGTATGACACAAGGGAGCAGAGCAGTGATGATATTAGTGATGTAGCTGTCACTAGTGTATAGAGCATGTGTGGAGGAAGGATTAGGTGTAGTACACAGTAATGTATGACACAAGGGAGCAGAGCAGTGATGATATTAGTGATGTAGCTATCACTAGTGTATAGAGCATGTGTGGAGGAAGGATTAGGTGTAGTACACAGTAATGTATGACACAAGGGAGCAGAGCAGTGATGATAATAGTGATGTAGATGTCACTAGTGTATAGAGCATGTGTGGGGGAAGGATTAGGTGTAGGACACAGTTATGTATGACACAAGGGAGCAGAGCAGTGATGATATTAGTGATGTAGCTGTCACTAGTGTATAGAGCATGTGTGGAGGAAGGATTAGGTGTAGGACACAGTAATGTATGACACAAGGGAGCAGAGCAGTGATGATATTAGTGATGTAGATGTCACTAATGTATAGAGCATGTGTGGAGGAAGGATTAGGTGTAGGACACAGTAATGTAAGACACAAGGGAGCAGAGCAGTGATGATATTAGTGATGAAGCTGTCACTAGTGTATAGAGCATGTGTGGAGGAAGGATTAGGTGTAGGACACAGTAATGTATGACACAAGGGAGCAGAGCAGTGATGATATTAGTGATACAGCTGTCACTAGTGTATAGAGCATGTGTGGAGGAAGGATTAGGTGTAGGACACAGTAATGTATGACACCAGGGAGCAGAGCAGTGATGATAGTGATGTAGCTGTCACTAGTGTATAGAGCATGTGTGGAGGAAGGATTAGGTGTAGGACACAGTAATGTATGACACAAGGGAGCAGAGCAGTGATGATATTAGTGATGTAGTTGTCACTAGTGTATAGAGCATGTGTGGGGGAAGGATTAGGTGTAGGACACAGTAATGTATGACACCAGGGAGCAGAGCAGTGATGATAGTGATGTAGCTGTCACTAGTGTATAGAGCATGTGTGGAGGAAGGATTAGGTGTAGGACACAGTAATGTATGACACAAGGGAGCAGAGCAGTGATGATATTAGTGATGTAGCTGTCACTAGTGTATAGAACATGTGTGGAGGAAGGATTAGGTGTAGGACACAGTAATGTATGACACAAGGGAGCAGAGCAGTGATGATATTAGTGATGTAGCTGTCACTAGTGTATAGACCATGTGTGGGGGAAGGATTAGGTGTAGGACACAGTAATGTATGACACAAGGGAGCTGAGCGGTGATGATATTAGTGATGTAGCTGTCACTAGTGTATAGAGCATGTGTGGAGGAAGGATTATTGTAGGACACAGTAATGTATGACACAAGGGAGCAGAGCAGTGATGATATTAGTGATACAGCTGTCACTAGTGTATAGAACATGTGTGGAGGAAGGATTAGGTGTAGGACACAGTAATATATGACACAAGGGAGCAGAGCAGTGATGATATTAGTGATGTAGCTATCACTAGTGTATAGAGCATGTGTGGAGGAAGGATTAGGTGTAGGACACAGTAATGTATGACACATGGGAGCAGAGCAGTGATGATATTAGTGATGTAGCTATCACTAGTGTATAGAGCATGTGTGGAGGAAGTATTAGGTGTAGGACACAGTAATGTATGACACATGGGAGCAGAGCAGTGATGATTTTAGTGATGTAGCTGTCACTAGTGTATAGAGCATGTGTGGAGGAAGGATTAGGTGTAGGACACAGTAATGTATGACACAAGGGAGCAGAGCAGTGATGATATTAGTGATGTAGCTGTCACTAGTGTATAGAGCATGTGTGGGGGAAGGATTAGGTGTAGGACACAGTAATGTATGACACAAGGGAGCAGAGCAGTGATATTAGTGATGTAGCTGTCACTAGTGTATAGAGCATGTGTGGAGGAAGGATTAGGTGTAGGACACAGTAATGTATGACACAAGGGAACAGAGCAGTGATGATATCAGTGATACAGATGTCACTAGTGTATAGAGCATGTGTGGAGGAAGGATTAGGTGTAGGACACAGTAAATTATGACACAAGGGAACAGAGCAGTGATGATATCAGTGATACAGATGTCACTAGTGTATAGAGCATGTGTGGAGGAAGGATTAGGTGTAGGACACAGTAATGTATGACACAAGGGAGCAGAGCAGTGATGATATTAGTGATGTAGATGTCACTAGTGTATAGAGCATGTGTGGGGGAAGGATTAGGTGTAGGACACAGTAATGTATGACACAAGGGAGCAAAGCAGTGATGATATTAGTGATGTAGCTGTCACTAGTGTATAGAGCATGTGTGGAGGAAGGATTAGGTATAGGACACAGTAATGTATGACAATAGGGAGCAGAGCAGTGATGATATTAGTGATGTAGCTGTCACTAGTGTATAGAGCATGTGTGGAGGAAGGATTAGGTGTAGGACACACTAATGTATGACACAAGGGAGCAGAGCAGTGATGATATTAGTGATGTAGCTGTCACTAGTGTATAGAGCATGTGTGGAGGAAGGATTAGGTGTAGGACACAGTAATGTATGACACAAGGGAGCAGAGCAGTGATGAAATTAGTGATACAGCTGTCACTAGTGTATAGAGCATGTGTGGAGGAAGGATTAGGTGTAGGACACAGTAATGTATGACACAAGGGAGCAGAGCAGTGATGATATTAGTGATGTAGCTGTCACTAGTGTATAGAGTATGTGTGGAGGAAGGATTAGGTGTAGGACACAATAATGTATGACACAAGGGAGCAGAGCAGTGATGATAATAGTGATGTAGATGTCACTAGTGTATACAGCATGTGTGGGGGAAGGATTAGGTGTAGGACACAGTAATGTATGACACAAGGGAGCAGAGCAGTGATTATATTAGTGATACAGCTGTCACTAGTGTATAGAGCATGTGTGGAGGACGGATTAGTTGTAGGACACAGTAATGTATGACAATAGGGAGCAGAGCAGTGATGATATTAGTGATGTAGATGTCACTAGTGTATAGAGCATGTGTGGGGGAAGGATTAGGTGTAGGACACAGTAATGTAAGACACAAGGGAGCAGAGCAGTGATGATATTAGTGATACAGCTGTCACTAGTGTATAGAGCATGTGTGGAGGAAGGATTAGGTGTAGGACACAGTAATGTATGACACAAGGGAGCAGAGCAGTGATGATATTAGTGATACAGCTGTCACTAGTGTATAGAGCATGTGTGGAGGAAGGATTAGTTGTAGGACACAGTAATGTATGACAATAGGGAGCAGAGCAGTGATGATATTAGTGATGTAGCTGTCACTAGTGTATAGAGCATGTGTGGAGGAAGGATTAGTTGTAGGACACAGTAATGTATGACAATAGGGAGCAGAGCAGTGATGATATTAGTGATGTAGCTGTCACTAGTGTATAGAGCATGTGTGGAGGAAGGATTAGGTGTAGGACACAGTAATATATGACACAAGGTAGCAGAGCAGTGATGATATTAGTGATGTAGTTGTCACTAGTGTATAGAACATGTGTGGAGGAAGGATTAGGTGTAGGACACAGTAATATATGACACAAGGGAGCAGAGCAGTGATGATATTAGTGATGTAGCTGTCACTAGTGTATAGAGGATGTGTGGAGGAAGTATTAGGTGTAGGACACAGTAATGTAAGACACAAGGGAGCAGAGCAGTGATGATATTAGTGATACAGCTGTCACTAGTGTATAGAGCATGTGTGGAGGAAGTATTAGGTGTAGGACACAGTAATGTAAGACACAAGGGAGCAGAGCAGTGATGATATTAGTGATGTAGCTGTCACTAGTGTATACAGCATGTGTGGAGGAAGGATTAGGTGTAGGACACAGTAATGTATGACACAAGGGAACAGAGCAGTGACGATATTAGTGATGTAGCTGTCACTAGTGTATACAGCATGTGTGGAGGAAGGATTAGGTGTAGGACACAGTAATGTATGACAATAGGGAGCAGATCAGTGATGATATTAGTGATGTAGCTGTCACTAGTGTATAGAGTATGTGTGGAGGAAGGATTAGGTGTAGGACACAGTAATGTATGACACAAGGGAGCAGAGCAGTGATGATATTAGTGATGTAGCTGTCACTAGTGTATAGAGCATGTGTGGAGGAAGGATTAGGTATAGGACACAGTAATGTATGACACAAGGGAGCAGAGCAGTGATGATATTAGTGATGGAGCTGTCACTAGTGTATAGAGTATGTGTGGAGGAAGGATTAGGTGTAGGACACAGTAATGTATGACACAAGGGAGCAGAGCAGTGATGATATTAGTGATGTAGATGTCACTAGTGTATAGAGAATGTGTGGAGGAAGGATTAGGTGTAGGACACAGTAATGTATGACACAAGGGAGCAGAGCAGTGATGATATTAGTGATGTAGATGTCACTAGTGTATAGAGCATGTTTGGAGGAAGGATTAGGTGTATAACAGTAATGTATGACACAAGGGAGCAGAGCAGTGATGATATTAGTGATGTAGCTGTCACTAGTGTATAGAGCATGTGTGGAGGAAGGATTAGGTGTAGTACACAGTAATGTATGACACAAGGGAGCAGAGCAGTGATGATAATAGTGATGTAGATGTCACTAGTGTATAGAGCATGTGTGGGGGAAGGATTAGGTGTAGGACACAGTTATGTATGACACAAGGGAGCAGAGCAGTGATGATATTAGTGATGCAGCTGTCACTAGTGTATAGAGCATGTGTGGAGGAAGGATTAGGTGTAGGACACAGTAATGTATGACACAAGGGAGCAGAGCAGTGATGATATTAGTGATGTAGATGTCACTAATGTATAGAGCATGTGTGGAGGAAGGATTAGGTGTAGGACACAGTAATGTAAGACACAAGGGAGCAGAGCAGTGATGATATTAGTGATGAAGCTGTCACTAGTGTATAGAGCATGTGTGGAGGAAGGATTAGGTGTAGGACACAGTAATGTATGACACAAGGGAGCAGAGCAGTGATGATATTAGTGATGTAGTTGTCACTAGTGTATAGAGGATGTGTGGGGGAAGGATTAGGTGTAGGACACAGTAATGTATGACACCAGGGAGCAGAGCAGTGATGATAGTGATGTAGCTGTCACTAGTGTATAGAGCATGTGTGGAGGAAGGATTAGGTGTAGGACACAGTAATGTATGACACAAGGGAGCAGAGCAGTGATGATATTAGTGATGTAGCTGTCACTAGTGTATAGAACATGTGTGGAGGAAGGATTAGGTGTAGGACACAGTAATGTATGACACAAGGGAGCAGAGCAGTGATGATATTAGTGATGTAGCTGTCACTAGTGTATAGACCATGTGTGGGGGAAGGATTAGGTGTAGGACACAGTAATGTATGACACAAGGGAGCTGAGCGGTGATGATATTAGTGATGTAGCTGTCACTAGTGTATAGAGCATGTGTGGAGGAAGGATTATTGTAGGACACAGTAATGTATGACACAAGGGAGCAGAGCAGTGATGATATTAGTGATACAGCTGTCACTAGTGTATAGAACATGTGTGGAGGAAGGATTAGGTGTAGGACACAGTAATATATGACACAAGGGAGCAGAGCAGTGATGATATTAGTGATGTAGCTATCACTAGTGTATAGAGCATGTGTGGAGGAAGGATTAGGTGTAGGACACAGTAATGTATGACACATGGGAGCAGAGCAGTGATGATATTAGTGATGTAGCTATCACTAGTGTATAGAGCATGTGTGGAGGAAGTATTAGGTGTAGGACACAGTAATGTATGACACATGGGAGCAGAGCAGTGATGATATTAGTGATGTAGCTGTCACTAGTGTATAGAGCATGTGTGGAGGAAGGATTAGGTGTAGGACACAGTAATGTATGACACATGGGAGCAGAGCAGTGATGATATTAGTGATGTAGCTGTCACTAGTGTATAGAGCATGTGTGGAGGAAGGATTAGGTGTAGGACACAGTAATGTATGACACAAGGGAGCAGAGCAGTGATGATATTAGTGATACAGCTGTCACTAGTGTATAGAGCATGTGTGGAGGAAGGATTAGGTGTAGGACACAGTAATGTATGACACAAGGGAGCAGAGCAGTGATGATATTAGTGATGTAGCTGTCACTAGTGTATAGAGCATGTGTGGGGGAAGGATTAGGTGTGGGACACAGTAATGTATGACACAAGGGAGCAGAGCAGTGATATTAGTGATGTAGCTGTCACTAGTGTATAGAGCATGTGTGGAGGAAGGATTAGGTGTAGGACACAGTAATGTATGACACAAGGGAACAGAGCAGTGATGATATCAGTGATACAGATGTCACTAGTGTATAGAGCATGTGTGGAGGAAGGATTAGGTGTAGGACACAGTAAATTATGACACAAGGGAGCAGAGCAGTGATGATATTAGTGATGTAGATGTCACTAGTGTATACAGCATGTGTGGAGGAAGGATTAGGTGTAGGACACAGTAATGTATGACAATAGGGAGCAGAGCAGTGATGATATTAGTGATGTAGATGTCACTAGTGTATAGAGCATGTGTGGGGGAAGGATTAGGTGTAGGACACAGTAATGTATGACACAAGGGAGCAGAGCAGTGATGATATTAGTGATGTAGCTGTCACTAGTGTATATAGCATGTGTGGAGGAAGGATTAGGTATAGGACACAGTAATGTATGACACAAGGGAGCAGAGCAGTGATGATAATAGTGATGTAGATGTCACTAGTGTATAGAGCATGTGTGGGGGAAGGATTAGGTGTAGGACACAGTAATGTATGACACATGGGAGCAGAGCAGTGATGATATTAGTGATGTAGCTGTCACTAGTGTATATAGCATGTGTGGAGGAAGGATTAGGTATAGGACACAGTAATGTATGACACAAGGGAGCAGAGCAGTGATGATAATAGTGATGTAGATGTCACTAGTGTATAGAGCATGTGTGGGGGAAGGATTAGGTGTAGGACACAGTAATGTATGACACAAGGGAGCAGAGCAGTGATTATATTAGTGATACAGCTGTCACTAGTGTATAGAGCATGTGTGGAGGACGGATTAGTTGTAGGACACAGTAATGTATGACAATAGGGAGCAGAGCAGTGATGATATTAGTGATGTAGATGTCACTAGTGTATAGAGCATGTGTGGGGGAAGGATTAGGTGTAGGACACAGTAATGTAAGACACAAGGGAGCAGAGCAGTGATGATATTAGTGATACAGCTGTCACTAGTGTATAGAGCATGTGTGGAGGAAGGATTAGGTGTAGGACACAGTAATGTATGACACAAGGGAGCAGAGCAGTGATGATATTAGTGATACAGCTGTCACTAGTGTATAGAGCATGTGTGGAGGAAGGATTAGTTGTAGGACACAGTAATGTATGACAATAGGGAGCAGAGCAGTGATGATATTAGTGATGTAGCTGTCACTAGTGTATAGAGCATGTGTGGAGGAAGGATTAGGTGTAGGACACAGTAATATATGACACAAGGGAGCAGAGCAGTGATTATATTAGTGATACAGCTGTCACTAGTGTATAGAGCATGTGTGGAGGACGGATTAGTTGTAGGACACAGTAATGTATGACAATAGGGAGCAGAGCAGTGATGATATTAGTGATGTAGATGTCACTAGTGTATAGAGCATGTGTGGGGGAAGGATTAGGTGTAGGACACAGTAATGTAAGACACAAGGGAGCAGAGCAGTGATGATATTAGTGATACAGCTGTCACTAGTGTATAGAGCATGTGTGGAGGAAGGATTAGTTGTAGGACACAGTAATGTATGACAATAGGGAGCAGAGCAGTGATGATATTAGTGATGTAGCTGTCACTAGTGTATAGAGCATGTGTGGAGGAAGGATTAGGTGTAGGACACAGTAATATATGACACAAGGTAGCAGAGCAGTGATGATATTAGTGATGTAGATGTCACTAGTGTATAGAACATGTGTGGAGGAAGGATTAGGTGTAGGACACAGTAATATATGACACAAGGGAGCAGAGCAGTGATGATATTAGTGATGTAGCTGTCACTAGTGTATAGAGGATGTGTGGAGGAAGTATTAGGTGTAGGACACAGTAATGTAAGACACAAGGGAGCAGAGCAGTGATGATATTAGTGATACAGCTGTCACTAGTGTATAGAGCATGTGTGGAGGAAGTATTAGGTGTAGGACACAGTAATGTAAGACACAAGGGAGCAGAGCAGTGACGATATTAGTGATGTAGCTGTCACTAGTGTATACAGCATGTGTGGAGGAAGGATTAGGTGTAGGACACAGTAATGTATGACACAAGGGAACAGAGCAGTGACGATATTAGTGATGTAGCTGTCACTAGTGTATACAGCATGTGTGGGGGAAGGATTAGCTGTATGACACAGTAATGTATGACACAAGGGAGCAGAGCAGTGATGATATTAGTGATGTAGCTGTCACTAGTGTATAGAGCATGTGTGGAGGAAGGATTAGGTGTAGGACACAGTATTGTATGACACAAGGGAGCAGAGCAGTGACGATATTAGTGATACAGCTGTCACTAGTGTATAGAACATGTGTGGGGGAAGGATTAGCTGTATGACACAGTAATGTATGACACAAGGGAGCAGAGCAGTGATGATATTAGTGATGTAGTTGTCACTAGTGTATAGAGGATGTGTGGGGGAAGGATTAGGTGTAGGACACAGTAATGTATGACACCAGGGAGCAGAGCAGTGATGATAGTGATGTAGCTGTCACTAGTGTATAGAGCATGTGTGGAGGAAGGATTAGGTGTAGGACACAGTAATGTATGACACAAGGGAGCAGAGCAGTGATGATATTAGTGATGTAGCTGTCACTAGTGTATAGAACATGTGTGGAGGAAGGATTAGGTGTAGGACACAGTAATGTATGACACAAGGGAGCAGAGCAGTGATGATATTAGTGATGTAGCTGTCACTAGTGTATAGACCATGTGTGGGGGAAGGATTAGGTGTAGGACACAGTAATGTATGACACAAGGGAGCTGAGCGGTGATGATATTAGTGATGTAGCTGTCACTAGTGTATAGAGCATGTGTGGAGGAAGGATTATTGTAGGACACAGTAATGTATGACACAAGGGAGCAGAGCAGTGATGATATTAGTGATACAGCTGTCACTAGTGTATAGAACATGTGTGGAGGAAGGATTAGGTGTAGGACACAGTAATATATGACACAAGGGAGCAGAGCAGTGATGATATTAGTGATGTAGCTATCACTAGTGTATAGAGCATGTGTGGAGGAAGGATTAGGTGTAGGACACAGTAATGTATGACACATGGGAGCAGAGCAGTGATGATATTAGTGATGTAGCTATCACTAGTGTATAGAGCATGTGTGGAGGAAGTATTAGGTGTAGGACACAGTAATGTATGACACATGGGAGCAGAGCAGTGATGATATTAGTGATGTAGCTGTCACTAGTGTATAGAGCATGTGTGGAGGAAGGATTAGGTGTAGGACACAGTAATGTATGACACATGGGAGCAGAGCAGTGATGATATTAGTGATGTAGCTGTCACTAGTGTATAGAGCATGTGTGGAGGAAGGATTAGGTGTAGGACACAGTAATGTATGACACAAGGGAGCAGAGCAGTGATGATATTAGTGATACAGCTGTCACTAGTGTATAGAGCATGTGTGGAGGAAGGATTAGGTGTAGGACACAGTAATGTATGACACAAGGGAGCAGAGCAGTGATGATATTAGTGATGTAGCTGTCACTAGTGTATAGAGCATGTGTGGGGGAAGGATTAGGTGTGGGACACAGTAATGTATGACACAAGGGAGCAGAGCAGTGATATTAGTGATGTAGCTGTCACTAGTGTATAGAGCATGTGTGGAGGAAGGATTAGGTGTAGGACACAGTAATGTATGACACAAGGGAACAGAGCAGTGATGATATCAGTGATACAGATGTCACTAGTGTATAGAGCATGTGTGGAGGAAGGATTAGGTGTAGGACACAGTAAATTATGACACAAGGGAGCAGAGCAGTGATGATATTAGTGATGTAGATGTCACTAGTGTATACAGCATGTGTGGAGGAAGTATTAGGTGTAGGACACAGTAATGTATGACACATGGGAGCAGAGCAGTGATGATATTAGTGATGTAGCTGTCACTAGTGTATAGAGCATGTGTGGAGGAAGGATTAGGTGTAGGACACAGTAATGTATGACACATGGGAGCAGAGCAGTGATGATATTAGTGATGTAGCTGTCACTAGTGTATAGAGCATGTGTGGAGGAAGGATTAGGTGTAGGACACAGTAATGTATGACACAAGGGAGCAGAGCAGTGATGATATTAGTGATACAGCTGTCACTAGTGTATAGAGCATGTGTGGAGGAAGGATTAGGTGTAGGACACAGTAATGTATGACACAAGGGAGCAGAGCAGTGATGATATTAGTGATGTAGCTGTCACTAGTGTATAGAGCATGTGTGGGGGAAGGATTAGGTGTGGGACACAGTAATGTATGACACAAGGGAGCAGAGCAGTGATATTAGTGATGTAGCTGTCACTAGTGTATAGAGCATGTGTGGAGGAAGGATTAGGTGTAGGACACAGTAATGTATGACACAAGGGAACAGAGCAGTGATGATATCAGTGATACAGATGTCACTAGTGTATAGAGCATGTGTGGAGGAAGGATTAGGTGTAGGACACAGTAAATTATGACACAAGGGAGCAGAGCAGTGATGATATTAGTGATGTAGATGTCACTAGTGTATACAGCATGTGTGGAGGAAGGATTAGGTGTAGGACACAGTAATGTATGACAATAGGGAGCAGAGCAGTGATGATATTAGTGATGTAGATGTCACTAGTGTATAGAGCATGTGTGGGGGAAGGATTAGGTGTAGGACACAGTAATGTATGACACAAGGGAGCAGAGCAGTGATGATATTAGTGATGTAGCTGTCACTAGTGTATATAGCATGTGTGGAGGAAGGATTAGGTATAGGACACAGTAATGTATGACACAAGGGAGCAGAGCAGTGATGATAATAGTGATGTAGATGTCACTAGTGTATAGAGCATGTGTGGGGGAAGGATTAGGTGTAGGACACAGTAATGTATGACACATGGGAGCAGAGCAGTGATGATATTAGTGATGTAGCTGTCACTAGTGTATATAGCATGTGTGGAGGAAGGATTAGGTATAGGACACAGTAATGTATGACACAAGGGAGCAGAGCAGTGATGATAATAGTGATGTAGATGTCACTAGTGTATAGAGCATGTGTGGGGGAAGGATTAGGTGTAGGACACAGTAATGTATGACACAAGGGAGCAGAGCAGTGATTATATTAGTGATACAGCTGTCACTAGTGTATAGAGCATGTGTGGAGGACGGATTAGTTGTAGGACACAGTAATGTATGACAATAGGGAGCAGAGCAGTGATGATATTAGTGATGTAGATGTCACTAGTGTATAGAGCATGTGTGGGGGAAGGATTAGGTGTAGGACACAGTAATGTAAGACACAAGGGAGCAGAGCAGTGATGATATTAGTGATACAGCTGTCACTAGTGTATAGAGCATGTGTGGAGGAAGGATTAGGTGTAGGACACAGTAATGTATGACACAAGGGAGCAGAGCAGTGATGATATTAGTGATACAGCTGTCACTAGTGTATAGAGCATGTGTGGAGGAAGGATTAGTTGTAGGACACAGTAATGTATGACAATAGGGAGCAGAGCAGTGATGATATTAGTGATGTAGCTGTCACTAGTGTATAGAGCATGTGTGGAGGAAGGATTAGGTGTAGGACACAGTAATATATGACACAAGGGAGCAGAGCAGTGATTATATTAGTGATACAGCTGTCACTAGTGTATAGAGCATGTGTGGAGGACGGATTAGTTGTAGGACACAGTAATGTATGACAATAGGGAGCAGAGCAGTGATGATATTAGTGATGTAGATGTCACTAGTGTATAGAGCATGTGTGGGGGAAGGATTAGGTGTAGGACACAGTAATGTAAGACACAAGGGAGCAGAGCAGTGATGATATTAGTGATACAGCTGTCACTAGTGTATAGAGCATGTGTGGAGGAAGGATTAGTTGTAGGACACAGTAATGTATGACAATAGGGAGCAGAGCAGTGATGATATTAGTGATGTAGCTGTCACTAGTGTATAGAGCATGTGTGGAGGAAGGATTAGGTGTAGGACACAGTAATATATGACACAAGGTAGCAGAGCAGTGATGATATTAGTGATGTAGATGTCACTAGTGTATAGAACATGTGTGGAGGAAGGATTAGGTGTAGGACACAGTAATATATGACACAAGGGAGCAGAGCAGTGATGATATTAGTGATGTAGCTGTCACTAGTGTATAGAGGATGTGTGGAGGAAGTATTAGGTGTAGGACACAGTAATGTATGACACAAGGGAACAGATCAGTGATGATATTAGTGATGTAGCTGTCACTAGTGTATAGAGCATGTGTGGAGGAAGGATTAGGTGTAGGACACAGTAATGTAAGACACAAGGGAGCAGAGCAGTGATGATATTAGTGATACAGCTGTCACTAGTGTATAGAGCATGTGTGGAGGAAGTATTAGGTGTAGGACACAGTAATGTATGACACAAGGGAGCAGAGCAGTGATGATATTAGTGATACAGCTGTCACTAGTATATAGAGCATGTGTGGGGGAAGGATTAGGTGTAGGACACAGTAATGTATGACACAAGGGAGCAGAGCAGTGATGATATTAGTGATGTAGATGTCACTAGTGTATATAGAGCATGTGTGGAGGAAGGATTAGGTGTAGGACACAGTAATGTAAGACACAAGGGAGCAGAGCAGTGACGATATTAGTGATGTAGCTGTCACTAGTGTATACAGCATGTGTGGAGGAAGGATTAGGTGTAGGACACAGTAATGTATGACACAAGGGAACAGAGCAGTGACGATATTAGTGATGTAGCTGTCACTAGTGTATAGAGCATGTGTGGAGGAAGGATTAGGTGTAGGATACAGTAATATATGACACAAGGGAGCAGAGCAGTGATGATATTAGTGATGTAGCTGTCACTAGTGTATACAGCATGTGTGGGGGAAGGATTAGCTGTATGACACAGTAATGTATGACACAAGGGAGCAGAGCAGTGATGATATTAGTGATGTAGCTGTCACTAGTGTATAGAGCATGTGTGGAGGAAGGATTAGGTGTAGGACACAGTATTGTATGACACAAGGGAGCAGAGCAGTGACGATATTAGTGATGTAGCTGTCACTAGTGTATACAGCATGTGTGGGGGAAGGATTAGCTGTATGACACAGTAATGTATGACACAAGGGAGCAGAGCAGTGATGATATTAGTGATGTAGCTGTCACTAGTGTATAGAGCATGTGTGGAGGAAGGATTAGGTGTAGGACACAGTAATGTATGACACAAGGGAACAGAGCAGTGACGATATTAGTGATGTAGCTGTCACTAGTGTATAGAGCATGTGTGGAGGAAGGATTAGGTGTAGGACACAGTATTGTATGACACAAGGGAGCAGAGCAGTGATGATATTAGTGATGGAGCTGTCACTAGTGTATAGAGTATGTGTGGGGGAAGGATTAGGTGTAGGACACAGTAATGTATGACACAAGGGAGCAGAGCAGTGATGATAATAGTGATGTAGATGTCACTAGTGTATAGAGCATGTGTGGGGGAAGGATTAGGTGTAGGACACAGTAATGTATGACACAAGGGAGCAGAGCAGTGATGATATTAGTGATGTAGCTGTCACTAGTGTATAGAGTATGTGTGGAGGAAGGATTAGGTGTAGGACACAGTAATGTATGACACAAGGGAGCAGAGCAGTGATGATATTAGTGATGTAGCTGTCACTAGTGTATAGAGTATGTGTGGGGGAAGGATTAGGTGTAGGACACAGTAATGTATGACACAAGGGAGCAGAGCAGTGATGATATTAGTGATGGAGCTGTCACTAGTGTATAGAGTATGTGTGGGGGAAGGATTAGGTGTATGACACAGTAATGTATGACATAAGGGAGCAGAGCAGTGATGACATTAGTGATGTAGATGTGACTAGTGTATAGAGCATGTGTGGAGGAAGGATTAGGTGTAGGACACAGTAATGTATGACACAAGGGAGCAGAGCAGTGATGATATTAGTGATGTAGATGTCACTAGTGTATAGAGAATGTGTGGAGGAAGGATTAGGTGTAGGACACAGTAATGTATGACACAAGGGAGCAGAGCAGTGATGATATTAGTGATGTAGATGTCACTAGTGTATAGAGCATGTGTGGAGGAAGGATTAGGTGTAGGACACAGTAATGTATGACACAAGGGAGTAGAGCAGTGATGATATTAGTGATGTAGATGTCACTAGTGTATACAGCATGTGTGGAGGAAGGATTAGGTGTAGGACACAGTAATGTATGACACAAGGGAGCAGAGCAGTGATGATATTAGTGATGTAGCTGTCACTAGTGTATAGAGCATGTGTGGGGGAAGGATTAGGTGTAGGACACAGTAATGTATGACACAAGGGAGCAGAGCAGTGATGATAGTGATGTAGCTGTCACTAGTGTATAGAGCATGTGTGGAGGAAGGATTAGGTGTAGGATACAGTAATATATGACACAAGGGAGCAGAGCAGTGATGATAATAGTGATGTAGATGTCACTAGTGTATAGAGCATGTGTGGAGGAAGGATTAGGTGTAGGACACAGTTATGTATGACACAAGGGAGCAGAGCAGTGATGATATTAGTGATGCAGCTGTCACTAGTGTATAGAGCATGTGTGGAGGAAGGATTAGGTGTAGGATACAGTAATATAT
Source organism: Taudactylus pleione (assembly GCA_031769625.1). NCBI lineage: Eukaryota > Metazoa > Chordata > Amphibia > Anura > Myobatrachidae > Taudactylus > Taudactylus pleione. The sequence continues at coordinate 707,619 of JAUIMM010001037.1, read as the reverse complement.
GACACAAGGGAGCAGAGCAGTGATGATATTAGTGATGTAGATGTCACTAATGTATAGAGCATGTGTGGAGGAAGGATTAGGTGTAGGACACAGTAAATTATGACACAAGGGAGCAGAGCAGTGATGATATTAGTGATGTAGATGTCACTAATGTATAGAGCATGTGTGGAGGAGGAAGGATTAGGTATAGGACACAGTAATGTATGACACAAGGGAGCAGAGCAGTGATGATATTAGTGATGGAGCTGTCACTAGTGTATAGAGTATGTGTGGAGGAAGGATTAGGTGTAGGACACAGTAATGTATGACACAAGGGAGCAGAGCAGTGATGATATTAGTGATGTAGATGTCACTAGTGTATAGAGAATGTGTGGAGGAAGGATTAGGTGTAGGACACAGTAATGTATGACACAAGGGAGCAGAGCAGTGATGATATTAGTGATGTAGATGTCACTAGTGTATAGAGCATGTGTGGAGGAAGGATTAGGTGTATAACAGTAATGTATGACACAAGGGAGCAGAGCAGTGATGATATTAGTGATGTAGCTGTCACTAGTGTATAGAGCATGTGTGGAGGAAGGATTAGGTGTAGTACACAGTAATGTATGACACAAGGGAGCAGAGCAGTGATGATAATAGTGATGTAGATGTCACTAGTGTATAGAGCATGTGTGGGGGAAGGATTAGGTGTAGGACACAGTTATGTATGACACAAGGGAGCAGAGCAGTGATGATATTAGTGATGCAGCTGTCACTAGTGTATAGAGCATGTGTGGAGGAAGGATTAGGTGTAGGACACAGTAATGTATGACACAAGGGAGCAGAGCAGTGATGATATTAGTGATGTAGATGTCACTAATGTATAGAGCATGTGTGGAGGAAGGATTAGGTGTAGGACACAGTAATGTAAGACACAAGGGAGCAGAGCAGTGATGATATTAGTGATGAAGCTGTCACTAGTGTATAGAGCATGTGTGGAGGAAGGATTAGGTGTAGGACACAGTAATGTATGACACAAGGGAGCAGAGCAGTGATGATATTAGTGATGTAGCTGTCACTAGTGTATAGAGCATGTGTGGAGGAAGGATTAGGTGTAGGACACAGTAATGTATGACACAAGGGAGCAGAGCAGTGATGATATTAGTGATGTAGGTGTCACTAGTGTATAGAGCATGTGTGGAGGAAGGATTAGGTGTAGGACACAGTAATGTATGACACAAGGGAGCAGAGCAGTGATGATATTAGTGATGTAGCTGTCACTAGTGTATAGAACATGTGTGGAGGAAGGATTAGGTGTAGGACACAGTAATGTATGACACAAGGGAGCAGAGCAGTGATGATATTAGTGATGTAGCTGTCACTAGTGTATAGACCATGTGTGGGGGAAGGATTAGGTGTAGGACACAGTAATGTATGACACAAGGGAGCTGAGCGGTGATGATATTAGTGATGTAGCTGTCACTAGTGTATAGAGCATGTGTGGAGGAAGGATTATTGTAGGACACAGTAATGTATGACACAAGGGAGCAGAGCAGTGATGATATTAGTGATACAGCTGTCACTAGTGTATAGAACATGTGTGGAGGAAGGATTAGGTGTAGGACACAGTAATATATGACACAAGGGAGCAGAGCAGTGATGATATTAGTGATGTAGCTATCACTAGTGTATAGAGCATGTGTGGAGGAAGGATTAGGTGTAGGACACAGTAATGTATGACACATGGGAGCAGAGCAGTGATGATATTAGTGATGTAGCTATCACTAGTGTATAGAGCATGTGTGGAGGAAGTATTAGGTGTAGGACACAGTAATGTATGACACATGGGAGCAGAGCAGTGATGATATTAGTGATGTAGCTGTCACTAGTGTATAGAGCATGTGTGGAGGAAGGATTAGGTGTAGGACACAGTAATGTATGACACATGGGAGCAGAGCAGTGATGATATTAGTGATGTAGCTGTCACTAGTGTATAGAGCATGTGTGGAGGAAGGATTAGGTGTAGGACACAGTAATGTATGACACAAGGGAGCAGAGAAGTGATGATATTAGTGATACAGCTGTCACTAGTGTATAGAGCATGTGTGGAGGAAGGATTAGGTGTAGGACACAGTAATGTATGACACAAGGGAGCAGAGCAGTGATGATATTAGTGATGTAGCTGTCACTAGTGTATAGAGCATGTGTGGGGGAAGGATTAGGTGTGGGACACAGTAATGTATGACACAAGGGAGCAGAGCAGTGATATTAGTGATGTAGCTGTCACTAGTGTATAGGGCATGTGTGGAGGAAGGATTAGGTGTAGGACACAGTAATGTATGACACAAGGGAACAGAGCAGTGATGATATCAGTGATACAGACGTCACTAGTGTATAGAGCATGTGTGGAGGAAGGATTAGGTGTAGGACACAGTAAATTATGACACAAGGGAGCAGAGCAGTGATGATATTAGTGATGTAGATGTCACTAGTGTATACAGCATGTGTGGAGGAAGGATTAGGTGTAGGACACAGTAATGTATGACAATAGGGAGCAGAGCAGTGATGATATTAGTGATGTAGATGTCACTAGTGTATAGAGCATGTGTGGGGGAAGGATTAGGTGTAGGACACAGTAATGTATGACACAAGGGAGCAGAGCAGTGATGATATTAGTGATGTAGCTGTCACTAGTGTATAGAGCATGTGTGGGGGAAGGATTAGGTGTAGGACACAGTAATGTATGACACATGGGAGCAGAGCAGTGATTATATTAGTGATACAGCTGTCACTAGTGTATAGAGCATGTGTGGAGGACGGATTAGTTGTAGGACACAGTAATGTATGACAATAGGGAGCAGAGCAGTGATGATATTAGTGATGTAGATGTCACTAGTGTATAGAGCATGTGTGGGGGAAGGATTAGGTGTAGGACACAGTAATGTAAGACACAAGGGAGCAGAGCAGTGATGATATTAGTGATACAGCTGTCACTAGTGTATAGAGCATGTGTGGAGGAAGGATTAGGTGTAGGACACAGTAATGTATGACACAAGGGAGCAGAGCAGTGATGATATTAGTGATACAGCTGTCACTAGTGTATAGAGCATGTGTGGAGGAAGGATTAGTTGTAGGACACAGTAATGTATGACAATAGGGAGCAGAGCAGTGATGATATTAGTGATGTAGCTGTCACTAGTGTATAGAGCATGTGTGGAGGAAGGATTAGGTGTAGGACACAGTAATATATGACACAAGGGAGCAGAGCAGTGATGATATTAGTGATGTAGCTGTCACTAGTGTATAGAGCATGTGTGGAGGAAGGATTAGGTGTAGGACACAGTAATGTATGACACAAGGGAGCAGAGCAGTGATTATATTAGTGATACAGCTGTCACTAGTGTATAGAGCATGTGTGGAGGACGGATTAGTTGTAGGACACAGTAATGTATGACAATAGGGAGCAGAGCAGTGATGATATTAGTGATGTAGATGTCACTAGTGTATAGAGCATGTGTGGGGGAAGGATTAGGTGTAGGACACAGTAATGTAAGACACAAGGGAGCAGAGCAGTGATGATATTAGTGATACAGCTGTCACTAGTGTATAGAGCATGTGTGGAGGAAGGATTAGTTGTAGGACACAGTAATGTATGACAATAGGGAGCAGAGCAGTGATGATATTAGTGATGTAGCTGTCACTAGTGTATAGAGCATGTGTGGAGGAAGGATTAGGTGTAGGACACAGTAATATATGACACAAGGTAGCAGAGCAGTGATGATATTAGTGATGTAGATGTCACTAGTGTATAGAACATGTGTGGAGGAAGGATTAGGTGTAGGACACAGTAATATATGACACAAGGGAGCAGAGCAGTGATGATATTAGTGATGTAGCTGTCACTAGTGTATAGAGGATGTGTGGAGGAAGTATTAGGTGTAGGACACAGTAATGTAAGACACAAGGGAGCAGAGCAGTGATGATATTAGTGATACAGCTGTCACTAGTGTATAGAGCATGTGTGGAGGAAGTATTAGGTGTAGGACACAGTAATGTAAGACACAAGGGAGCAGAGCAGTGACGATATTAGTGATGTAGATGTGACTAGTGTATAGAGCATGTGTGGAGGAAGGATTAGGTGTAGGACACAGTAATGTATGACACAAGGGAGCAGAGCAGTGATGATATTAGTGATGTAGATGTCACTAGTGTATAGAGAATGTGTGGAGGAAGGATTAGGTGTAGGACACAGTAATGTATGACACAAGGGAGCAGAGCAGTGATGATAATAGTGATGGAGATGTCACTAGTGTATACAGCATGTGTGGAGGAAGGATTAGGTGTAGGACACAGTAATGTATGACACAAGGGAGCAGAGCAGTGATGATATTAGTGATGTAGATGTCACTAGTGTATAGAGCATGTGTGGGGGAAGGATTAGGTGTAGGACACAGTAATATATGACACAAGGGAGCAGAGCAGTGATGATATTAGAGATGTAGCTGTCACTAGTGTATAGAGTATGTGTGGGGGAAGGATTAGGTGTAGGACACAGTAATGTATGACACAAGGGAGCAGAGCAGTGATGATAATAGTGATGTAGATGTCACTAGTGTATAGAGCATGTGTGGAGGAAGGATTAGGTGTAGGACACAGTTATGTATGACACAAGGGAGCAGAGCAGTGATGATATTAGTGATGCAGCTGTCACTAGTGTATAGAGCATGTGTGGAGGAAGGATTAGGTGTAGGATACAGTAATATATGACACAAGGGAGCAGAGCAGTGATGATATTAGTGATGTAGATGTCACTAATGTATAGAGCATGTGTGGAGGAAGGATTAGGTGTAGGACACAGTAAATTATGACACAAGGGAGCAGAGCAGTGATGATATTAGTGATGTAGATGTCACTAGTGTATAGAGCATGTGTGGAGGAAGGATTAGGTGTATGACACAGTAATATATGACACAAGGGAGCAGAGCAGTGATGATATTAGTGATGTAGCTGTCACTAGTGTATAGAGCATGTGTGGAGGAAGGATTAGGTGTAGGACACAGTAATGTATGACACAAGGGAGCAGAGCAGTGATGATATTAGTGATGAAGCTGTCACTAGTGTATAGAGCATGTGTGGAGGAAGGATTAGGTGTAGGACACAGTAATGTATGACACAAGGGAGCAGAGCAGTGATGATATTAGTGATGTAGTTGTCACTAGTGTATAGAGGATGTGTGGGGGAAGGATTAGGTGTAGTACACAGTAATATATGACACAAGGGAGCAGAGCAGTGATGATATTAGTGATGTAGCTGTCACTAGTGTATAGAGCATGTGTGGAGGAAGGATTAGGTGTAGGACACAGTAATGTATGACACAAGGGAGCAGAGCAGTGATGATATTAGTGATGTAGATGTCACTAGTGTATACAGCATGTGTGGAGGAAGGATTAGGTGTAGGACACAGTAATGTATGACACAAGGGAGCAGAGCAGTGATGATATTAGAGATGTAGCTGTCACTAGTGTATAGAGTATGTGTGGGGGAAGGATTAGGTGTAGGACACAGTAATGTATGACACAAGGGAGCAGAGCAGTGATGATATTAGTGATGTAGCTATCACTAGTGTATAGAGCATGTGTGGAGGAAGGATTAGGTGTAGGACACAGTAATGTATGACACAAGGGAGCAGAGCAGTGATGATATTAGTGATACAGCTGTCACTAGTGTATAGAGCATGTGTGGAGGAAGGATTAGGTGTAGGACACAGTAATGTATGACACAAGGGAGCAGAGCAGTGATGATATTAGTGATGTAGATGTCACTAATGTATAGAGCATGTGTGGAGGAAGGATTAGGTGTAGGACACAGTAATGTATGACACAAGGGAGCAGAGCAGTGATGATATTAGTGATGTAGTTGTCACTAGTGTATAGAGGATGTGTGGGGGAAGGATTAGGTGTAGGACACAGTAATGTATGACACCAGGGAGCAGAGCAGTGATGATAGTGATGTAGCTGTCACTAGTGTATAGAGTATGTGTGGAGGAAGGATTAGGTGTAGGACACAGTAATGTATGACACAAGGGAGCAGAGCAGTGATGATATTAGTGATGTAGCTGTCACTAGTGTATAGACAATGTGTGGGGGAAGGATTAGGTGTAGGACACAGTAATGTATGACACAAGGGAGCAGAGCAGTGATGATATTAGTGATGTAGCTGTCACTAGTGTATAGACCATGTGTGGGGGAAGGATTAGGTGTAGGACACAGTAATGTATGACACAAGGGAGCAGAGCAGTGATGATATTAGTGATGTAGCTGTCACTAGTGTATAGAGCATGTGTGGAGGAAGGATTATTGTAGGACACAGTAATGTATGACACAAGGGAGCAGAGCAGTGATGATATTAGTGATACAGCTGTCACTAGTGTATAGAACATGTGTGGAGGAAGGATTAGGTGTAGGACACAGTAATATATGACACAAGGGAGCAGAGCAGTGATGATATTAGTGATGTAGCTATCACTAGTGTATAGAGCATGTGTGGAGGAAGGATTAGGTGTAGGACACAGTAATGTATGACACATGGGAGCAGAGCAGTGATGATATTAGTGATGTAGCTATCACTAGTGTATAGAGCATGTGTGGAGGAAGTATTAGGTGTAGGACACAGTAATGTATGACACATGGGAGCAGAGCAGTGGTGATATTAGTGATGTAGCTGTCACTAGTGTATAGAGCATGTGTGGAGGAAGGATTAGGTGTAGGACACAGTAATGTATGACACATGGGAGCAGAGCAGTGATGATATTAGTGATGTAGCTGTCACTAGTGTATAGAGCATGTGTGGAGGAAGGATTAGGTGTAGGACACAGTAATGTATGACACAAGGGAGCAGAGCAGTGATGATATTAGTGATGTAGCTGTCACTAGTGTATAGAGCATGTGTGGGGGAAGGATTAGGTGTAGGACACAGTAATGTATGACACAAGGGAGCAGAGCAGTGATATTAGTGATGTAGCTGTCACTAGTGTATAGAGCATGTGTGGAGGAAGGATTAGGTGTAGGACACAGTAATGTATGACACAAGGGAACAGAGCAGTGATGATATCAGTGATACAGATGTCACTAGTGTATAGAGCATGTGTGGAGGAAGGATTAGGTGTAGGACACAGTAAATTATGACACAAGGGAGCAGAGCAGTGGTGATATTAGTGATGTAGATGTCACTAGTGTATACAGCATGTGTGGAGGAAGGATTAGGTGTAGGACACAGTAATGTATGACAATAGGGAGCAGAGCAGTGATGATATTAGTGATGTAGCTGTCACTAGTGTATAGAGCATGTGTGGAAGAAGGATTAGGTGTAGGACACAGTAATGTATGACACAAGGGAGCAGAGCAGTGATGATATTAGTGATGTAGCTGTCACTAGTGTATAGAGCATGTGTGGAGGAAGGATTAGGTGTAGGACACAGTAATGTATGACACAAGGGAGCAGAGCAGTGATGATATTAGTGATGCAGCTGTCACTAGTGTATAGAGCATGTGTGGAGGAAGGATTAGGTGTAGGACACAGTAATGTATGACACAAGGGAGCAGAGCAGTGATGATATTAGTGATGTAGATGTCACTAATGTATAGAGCATGTGTGGAGGAAGGATTAGGTGTAGGACACAGTAATGTATGACACAAGGGAGCAGAGCAGTGATGATATTAGTGATGTAGATGTCACTAATGTATAGAGCATGTGTGGAGGAAGGATTAGGTATAGGACACAGTAATGTATGACACAAGGGAGCAGAGCAGTGATGATATTACTGATACAGCGGTCACTAGTGTATAGAGCATGTGTGGAGGAAGGATTAGGTGTAGGACACAGTAATGTAAGACACAAGGGAGCAGAGCAGTGATGATATTAGTGATGTAGCTGTCACTAGTGTATAGAGCATGTGTGGAGGAAGGATTAGGTGTAGGACACAGTAATGTATGACACAAGGGAGCAGAGCAGTGATGATATTAGTGATGTAGCTGTCACTAGTGTATAGAGCATGTGTGGAGGAAGGATTAGGTGTAGGACACAGTAATGTATGACAATAGGGAGCAGAGCAGTGATGATATTAGTGATGTAGCTGTCACTAGTGTATAGAGCATGTGTGGAGGAAGGATTAGGTGTAGGACACAGTAATGTATGACACAAGGGAGCAGAGCAGTGATGATATTAGTGATGTAGTTGTCACTAGTGTATAGAGGATGTGTGGGGGAAGGATTAGGTGTAGGACACAGTAATGTATGACACATGGGAGCAGAGCAGTGATGATATTAGTGATGTATCTGTCACTAGTGTATAGAGCATGTGTGGAGGAAGGATTAGGTGTAGGACACAGTAATGTATGACACAAGGGAGCAGAGCAGTGATGATATTAGTGATGTAGCTGTCACTAGTGTATAGAGCATGTGTGGAGGAAGGATTAGGTGTAGGACACAGTAATGTATGACACAAGGGAGCAGAGCAGTGATGATATTAGTGATGTATCTGTCACTAGTGTATAGAGGATGTGTGGAGGAAGGATTAGGTGTAGGACACAGTAATGTATGACACATGGGAGCAGAGCAGTGATGATATTAGTGATGTATCTGTCACTAGTGTATAGAGCATGTGTGGAGGAAGGATTAGGTGTAGGACACAGTAATGTATAACACAAGGGAGCAGAGCAGTGATGATATTAGTGATACAGCTGTCACTAGTGTATAGAGCATGTGTGGGGGAAGGATTAGGTGTAGTACACAGTAATGTATGACACAAGGGAGCAGAGCAGTGATGATATTAGTGATGTAGCTGTCACTAGTGTATAGAGCATGTGTGGAGGAAGGATTAGGTGTAGGACACAGTAATGTATGACACAAGGGAGCAGAGCAGTGATGATATTAGTGATGTAGATGTCACTAGTGTATAGAGCATGTGTGGAGGAAGGATTAGGTGTAGGACACAGTAATGTATGACACAAGGGAGCAGAGCAGTGATGATATTAGAGATGTAGGTGTCACTAGTGTATACAGCATGTGTGGGGGAAGGATTAGGTGTAGGACACAGTAATGTATGACACAAGGGAGCAGAGCAGTGATGATATTAGTGATGTAGTTGTCACTAGTGTATAGAGCATGTGTGGAGGAAGGATTAGGTGTAGGACACAGTAATGTATGACACAAGGGAGCAGAGCAGTGATGATATTAGTGATGTAGCTGTCACTAGTGTATAGAACATGTGTGGAGGAAGGATTAGGTGTAGGACACAGTAATGTATGACACAAGGGAGCAGAGCAGTGATGATATTAGTGATGTAGTTGTCACTAGTGTATAGAGCATGTGTGGAGGAAGGATTAGGTGTAGGACACAGTAATGTATGACACAAGGGAGCAGAGCAGTGATGATATTAGTGATGTAGCTGTCACTAGTGTATACAGCATGTGTGGAGGAAGGATTAGGTGTAGGACACAGTAATGTATGACAATAGGGAGCAGAGCAGTGATTATATTAGTGATGTAGCTGTCACTAGTGTATAGAGCATGTGTGGAGGAAGGATTAGTTGTAGGACACAGTAATGTATAACAATAGGGAGCAGAGCAGTGATGATATTAGTGATGTAGCTGTCACTAGTGTATAGAGCATGTGTGGAGGAAGGATTAGGTGTAGGACACAGTAATGTATGACACAATGGAGCAGAGCAGTGATGATATTAGTGATGTAGCTGTCACTAGTGTATAGAGCATGTGTGGGGGAAGGATTAGGTGTAGTACACAGTAATATATGACACAAGGGACCAGAGCAGTGATGATATTAGTGATACAGCTGTCACTAGTGTATAGAGTATGTGTGGAGGAAGGATTAGGTGTAGGACACAGTAATGTATGACACAAGGGAGCAGAGCAGTGATGATATTAGTGATGTAGCTGTCACTAGTGTATAGAGCATGTGTGGAGGAAGGATTAGGTGTAGGACACAGTAATGTATGACACAAGGGAGCAGAGCAGTGATGATATTAGTGATGTAGCTGTCACTAGTGTATAGAGCATGTGTGGGGGTAGGATTAGGTGTAGGACACAGTAATATATGACACAAGGGAGCAGAGCAGTGATGATATTAGTGATGGAGCTGTCACTAGTGTATAGAGCATGTGTGGGGGAAGGATTAGGTGTAGGACACAGTAATGTATGACACAAGGGAGCAGAGCAGTGATGATATTAGTGATGTAGCTGTCACTAGTGTATAGAGCATGTGTGGAGGAAGGATTAGGTGTAGGACACAGTAATGTATGACACAAGGGAGCAGAGCAGTGATGATATTAGTGATGTAGCTGTCACTAGTGTATAGAGCATGTGTGGAGGAAGGATTAGGTGTAGGACACAGTAATGTATGACACAAGGGATCAGAGCAGTGATGATATTAGTGATGTAGCTGTCACTAGTGTATAGAGCATGTGTGGAGGAAGGATTAGGTGTAGGACACAGTAATGTATGACACAAGGGAGCAGAGCAGTGATGATATTAGTGATGTAGATGTCACTAGTGTATAGAGCATGTGTGGAGGAAGGATTAGGTGTAGGACACAGTAATGTATGACACAAGGGAGCAGAGCAGTGATGATATTAGTGATGTAGATGTCACTAGTGTATAGAGCATGTGTGGAGGAAGGATTAGGTGTAGGACACAGTAATGTATGACACAAGGGATCAGAGCAGTGATGATATTAGTGATGTAGCTGTCACTAGTGTATAGAGCATGTGTGGAGGAAGGATTAGGTGTAGGACACAGTAATGTATGACACAAGGGAGCAGAGCAGTGATGATATTAGTGATGTAGATGTCACTAGTGTATAGAGCATGTGTGGAGGAAGGATTAGGTGTAGGACACAGTAATATATGACACAAGGGAGCAGAGCAGTGATGATATTAGTGATGTAGCTGTCACTAGTATATACAGCATGTGTGGAGGAAGGATTAGGTGTAGGACACAGTAATGTATGACACAAGGGAGCAGAGCAGTGATGATATTAGTGATGTAGCTGTCACTAGTGTATAGAGCATGTGTGGAGGAAGGATTAGGTGTAGGACACAGTAATGTATGACACAAGGGAGCAGAGCAGTGATGATATTAGTGATGTAGATGTCACTAGTGTATAGAGCATGTGTGGAGGAAGGATTAGGTGTAGGACACAGTAATGTATGACACAAGGGAGCAGAGCAGTGATGATATTAGTGATATAGCTGTCACTAGTGTACAGAGTATGTGTGGGGGAAGGATTAGGTGTAGGACACAGTAATGTATGACAATAGGGAGCAGAGCAATGATGATATTAGTGATGTAGCTGTCACTAGTGTATAGAGCATGTGTGGGGGAAGGATTAGGTGTAGGACACAGTAATGTATGACACAAGGGAGCAGAGCAGTGATGATATTAGTGATGTAGCTGTCACTAGTGTATAGAGCATGTGTGGGGGAAGGATTAGGTGTAGGACACAGTAATGTATGACACAAGGGAGCAGATCAGTGATGATATTAGTGATGTAGCTGTCACTAGTGTATAGAGCATGTGTGGAGGAAGGATTAGGTGTAGGACACAGTAATGTATGACACAAGGGAGCGGAGCAGTGATGATATTAGTGATGTAGCTGTCACTAGTGTATAGAGCATGTGTGGAGGAAGTATTAGGTGTAGGACACAGTAATGTATGACACAAGGGAGCAGAGCAGTGATTATATTAGTGATGTAGCTGTCACTAGTGTATATAGAATGTGTGGAGGAAGGATTAGGTGTAGGACACAGTAATATATGACACAAGGGAGCAGAGCAGTGATGATATTAGTGATGTAGCTGTCACTAGTGTATAGAGTATGTGTGGAGGAAGGATTAGGTGTAGGACACAGTAATGTATGACACAAGGGAGCAGAGCAGTGATGATATTAGTGATGTAGCTGTCACTAGTGTATAGAGCATGTGTGGAGGAAGGATTAGGTGTAGGACACAGTAATGTATGACACAAGGGAGCAGATCAGTGATGATATTAGTGATGTAGCTGTCACTAGTGTATAGAGCATGTGTGGAGGAAGGATTAGGTGTAGGACACAGTAATGTATGACACAAGGGAGCAGAGCAGTGATGATATTAGTGATGTAGCTGTCACTAGTGTATAGAGGATGTGTGGAGGAAGTATTAGGTGTAGGACACAGTAATGTATGACACAAGGGAGCAGAGCAGTGATGATATTAGTGATGTAGCTGTCACTAGTGTATAGAGCATGTGTGGAGGAAGGATTAGGTGTAGGACACAGTAATGTATGACACAAGGGAGCAGAGCAGTGATGATAATAGTGATGGAGCTGTCACTAGTGTATAGAGCATGTGTGGGGGAAGGATTATGTGTAGGACACAGTAATGTATGACACAAGGGAGCAGTGCAGTGATGATATTAGTGATGTAGCTGTCACTAGTGTATAGAGCATGTGTGGAGGAAGGATTAGGTGTATGACACAGTAATGTATGACACAAGGGAGCAGAGCAGTGATGATAATAGTGATGGAGCTGTCACTAGTGTATAGAGCATGTGTGGGGGAAGGATTAGGTGTATGACACAGTAATGTATGACACAAGGGAGCAGAGCAGTGATGATATTAGTGATGTAGCTGTCACTAGTGTATAGAGCATGTGTGGAGGAAGGATTAGGTGTAGGACACAGTAATGTATGACACAAGGGAGCAGAGCAGTGATGATATTAGTGATACAGATGTCACTAGTGTATAGAGCATGTGTGGAGGAAGGATTAGGTGTAGGACACAGTAATGTATGACACAAGGGAGCAGAGCAGTGATGATATTAGTGATGTAGCTGTCACTAGTGTATAGAGCATGTGTGGGGGAAGGATTAGGTGTAGGACACAGTAATGTATGACACAAGGGAGCAGAGCAGTGATGATATTAGTGATATAGCTGTCACTAGTGTACAGAGTATGTGTGGGGGAAGGATTAGGTGTAGGACACAGTAATGTATGACAATAGGGAGCAGAGCAATGATGATATTAGTGATGTAGCTGTCACTAGTGTATAGAGCATGTGTGGGGGAAGGATTAGGTGTAGGACACAGTAATGTATGACACAAGGGAGCAGAGCAGTGATGATATTAGTGATGTAGCTGTCACTAGTGTATAGAGCATGTGTGGGGGAAGGATTAGGTGTAGGACACAGTAATGTATGACACAAGGGAGCAGATCAGTGATGATATTAGTGATGTAGCTGTCACTAGTGTATACAGCATGTGTGGAGGAAGGATTAGGTGTAGGACACAGTAATGTATGACACAAGGGAGCGGAGCAGTGATGATATTAGTGATGTAGCTGTCACTAGTGTATAGAGCATGTGTGGAGGAAGTATTAGGTGTAGGACACAGTAATGTATGACACAAGGGAGCAGAGCAGTGATTATATTAGTGATGTAGCTGTCACTAGTGTATATAGAATGTGTGGAGGAAGGATTAGGTGTAGGACACAGTAATGTATGACACAAGGGAGCAGAGCAGTGATGATATTAGTGATGTAGCTGTCACTTGTGTATAGAGCATGTGTAGAGGAAGGATTAGGTGTAGGACACAGTAATATATGACACAAGGGAGCAGAGCAGTGATGATATTAGTGATGTAGCTGTCACTAGTGTATAGAGTATGTGTGGAGGAAGGATTAGGTGTAGGACACAGTAATGTATGACACAAGGGAGCAGAGCAGTGATGATATTAGTGATGTAGCTGTCACTAGTGTATAGAGCATGTGTGGAGGTAGGATTAGGTGTAGGACACAGTAATGTATGACACATGGGAGCAGAGCAGTGATGATATTAGTGATGTAGCTGTCACTAGTGTATAGAGCATGTGTGGAGGAAGGATTAGGTGTAGGACACAGTAATGTATGACAATAGGGAGCAGAGCAGTGATGATATTAGTGATGTAGCTGTCACTAGTGTATAGAGTATGTGTGGAGGAAGGATTAGGTGTAGGACACAGTAATGTATGACACAAGGGAGCAGAGCAGTGATGATATTAGTGATGTAGCTGTCACTAGTGTATAGAGTATGTGTGGAGGAAGGATTAGGTGTAGGACACAGTAATGTATGACACAAGGGAGCAGATCAGTGATGATATTAGTGATGTAGCTGTCACTAGTGTATAGAGCATGTGTGGAGGAAGGATTAGGTGTAGGACACAGTAATGTATGACAATAGGGAGCAGAGCAGTGATGATATTAGTGATGTAGCTGTCACTAGTGTATATAGAATGTGTGGAGGAAGGATTAGGTGTAGGACACAGTAATGTATGACACAAGAGAGCAGATTAGTGATGATATTAGTGATGTAGCTGTCACTAGTGTATAGAGCATGTGTGGAGGAAGGATTAGGTGTAGGACACAGTAATGTATGACACAAGGGAGCAGAGCAGTGATGATATTAGTGATGTAGCTGTCACTAGTGTATAGAGGATGTGTGGAGGAAGTATTAGGTGTAGGACACAGTAATGTATGACACAAGGGAGCAGAGCAGTGATGATATTAGTGATGTAGCTGTCACTAGTGTATAGAGCATGTGTGGAGGAAGGATTAGGTGTAGGACACAGTAATGTATGACACAAGGGAGCAGAGCAGTGATGATAATAGTGATGGAGCTGTCACTAGTGTATAGAGCATGTGTGGAGGAAGGATTAGGTGTATGACACAGTAATGTATGACACAAGGGAGCAGAGCAGTGATGATATTAGTGATGGAGCTGTCACTAGTGTATAGAGCATGTGTGGGGGAAGGATTAGTTGTATGACACAGTAATGTATGACACAAGGGAGCAGAGCAGTGATGATATTAGTGATGTAGCTGTCACTAGTGTATAGAGCATGTGTGGAGGAAGGATTAGGTGTAGGACACAGTAATGTATGACACAAGGGAGCAGAGCAGTGATGATATTAGTGATACAGATGTCACTAGTGTATAGAGCATGTGTGGAGGAAGGATTAGGTGTAGGACACAGTAATGTATGACACAAGGGAGCAGAGCAGTGATGATATTAGTGATGTAGCTGTCACTAGTGTATAGAGCATGTGTGGAGGAAGGATTAGGTGTAGGACACAGTAATGTATGACACAAGGGAACAGAGCAGTGACGATATTAGTGATGTAGCTGTCTCTAGTGTATAGAGCATGTGTGGAGGAAGGATTAGGTGTAGGACACAGTAATGTATGACACAAGGGAGCAGAGCAATGATGATATTAGTGATGTAGCTGTCTCTAGTGTATAGAGCATGTGTGGAGGAAGGATTAGGTGTAGGACACAGTAATGTATGACACAAGGGAGCAGAGCAATGATGATATTAGTGATGTAGCTGTCACTAGTGTATAGAGCATCTGTGGGGGAAGGATTAGGTTTAGGACACAGTAATGTATGACACAAGGGAGCAGAGCACTGATGATATTAGTGATGTAGCTGTCACTAGTGTATAGAGTATGTGTGGAGGAAGGATTAGGTGTAGGACACAGTAATGTATGACAATAGGGAGCAGAGCAGTGATGATATTAGTGATGTAGCTGTCACTAGTGTATAGAGCATGTGTGGAGGAAGGATTAGGTGTAGGACACAGTAATGTATGACACAAGGGAGCAGAGCAGTGATAATATTAGTGATGTAGCTGTCACTAGTGTATAGAGCATGTGTGGAGGAAGGATTAGGTGTAGGACACAGTAATGTATGACACATGGGAGCAGAGCAGTGATGATATTAGTGATGTAGATGTCACTAGTGTATAGAGCATGTGTGGAGGAAGGATTAGGTGTAGGACACAGTAATGTATGACACAAGGTAGCAGAGCAGTGATGATATTAGTGATGTAGCTGTCACTAGTGTATAGAGCATCTGTGGGGGAAGGATTAGGTTTAGGACACAGTAATGTATGACACAAGGGAGCAGAGCAGTGATGATATTAGTGATGTAGATGTCACTAGTGTATAGAGCATCTGTGGGGGAAGGATTAGGTTTAGGACACAGTAATGTATGACACAAGGGAGCAGAGCACTGATGATATTAGTGATGTAGCTGTCACTAGTGTATAGAGTATGTGTGGAGGAAGGATTAGGTGTAGGACACAGTAATGTATGACAATAGGGAGCAGAGCAGTGATGATATTAGTGATGTAGCTGTCACTAGTGTATAGAGCATGTGTGGAGGAAGGATTAGGTGTAGGACACAGTAATGTATGACACAAGGGAGCAGAGCAGTGATAATATTAGTGATGTAGCTGTCACTAGTGTATAGAGCATGTGTGGAGGAAGGATTAGGTGTAGGACACAGTAATGTATGACACATGGGAGCAGAGCAGTGATGATATTAGTGATGTAGATGTCACTAGTGTATAGAGCATGTGTGGAGGAAGGATTAGGTGTAGGACACAGTAATGTATGACACAAGGTAGCAGAGCAGTGATGATATTAGTGATGTAGCTGTCACTAGTGTATAGAGCATCTGTGGGGGAAGGATTAGGTTTAGGACACCGTAATGTATAACACAAGGGAGCAGAGCAGTGATGATATTAGTGATGTAGGTGTCACTAGTGTATAGAGCATGTGTGGGGGAAGGATTAGGTGTAGGATACAGTAATGTATGACACAAGGGAGCAGAGCACTGATGATATTAGTGATGTAGCTGTCACTAGTGTATAGAGCATGTGTGGAGGAAGGATTAGGTGTAGGACACAGTAATGTATGACACAAGGGAGCAGAGCAGTGATGATATTAGTGATGTAGCTGTCACTAGTGTATAGAGCATGTGTGGAGGAAGGATTAAGTGTAGGACACAGTAATGTATGACACAAGGGAGCAGAGCAGTGATGATATTAGTGATGTAGCTGTCACTAGTGTATAGAGCATGTGTGGAGGAAGGATTAGGTGTAGGACACAGTAATGTATGACACAAGGGAGCAGAGCAGTGATGATATTAGTGATGTAGCTGTCACTAGTGTATAGAGCATCTGTGGGGGAAGGATTAGGTGTAGGACACAGTAATGTATGACACAAGGGAGCAGAGCAGTGATGATATTAGTGATGTAGCTGTCACTAGTGTATAGAGCATGTGTGGGGGAAGGATTAGGTGTAGGACACAGTAATGTATGACACATGGGAGCAGAGCAGTGATGATATTAGTGATCTAGCTGTCACTAGTGTATAGAGTATGTGTGGAGGAAGGATTAGGTGTAGGACACAGTAATGTATGACACAAGGGAGCAGAGCAGTGATGATATTAGTGATGTAGCTGTCACTAGTGTATAGAACATGTGTGGAGGAAGGATTAGGTGTAGGACACAGTAATGTATGACACAAGGGAGCAGAGCAGTGATGATATTAGTGATGGAGCTGTCACTAGTGTATAGAGCATGTGTGGAGGAAGGATTAGGTGTAGGACACAGTAATATATGACACAAGGGAGCAGAGCAGTGATGATATTAGTGATGTAGATGTCACTAGTGTATAGAGCATGTGTGGAGGAAGGATTAGGTTTAGGACACAGTAATGTATGACAATAGGGAGCAGAGCAGTGATGATATTAGTGATACAGCTGTCACTAGTGTATAGAGCATGTGTGGGGGAAGGATTAGGTGTAGGACACAGTAATGTATGACACAAGGGAGCAGAGCAGTGATGATATTAGTGATGTAGCTGTCACTAGTGTATAGAGCATGTGTGGAGGAAGGATTAGGTTTAGGACACAGTAATGTATGACACAAGGGAGCAGAGCAGTGATGATAATAGTGATGTAGATGTCACTAGTGTATAGAGCATGTGTGGAGGAAGTATTAGGTGTAGGACACAGTAATGTATGACACAAGGGAGCAGAGCAGTGATGATATTAGTGATGTAGCTGTCACTAGTGTATAGAGCATGTGTGGAGGAAGGATTAGGTGTATGACAGTAATGTATGACACAAGGGAGCAGAGCAGTGATGATATTAGTGATGTAGCTGTCACTAGTGTATAGAGCATGTGTGGGGGAAGGATTAGGTGTAGGACACAGTAATGTATGACACAAGGGAGCACAGCAGTGATGATATTAGTGATGTAGCTGTCACTAGTGTATAGAGCATGTGTGGAGGAGGATTAGGTGTAGGACAGTAATGTATGACACAAGGGAGCAGAGCAGTGATGATATTAGTGATGTAGCTGTCACTAGTGTATAGAGCATGTGTGGAGGTAGGATTAGGTGTAGGACACAGTAATGTATGACACAAGGGAGCAGAGCAGTGATGATATTAGTGATGTAGCTGTCACTAGTGTATAGAGCATGTGTGGAGGAAGGATTAGGTGTAGGACACAGTAATGTATGACACATGGGAGCAGAGCAGTGATGATATTAGTGATGTAGCTGTCACTAGTGTATAGAGCATGTGTGGAGGAAGGATTAGGTGTAGGACACAGTAATGTATGACACAAGGGAGCAGAGCAGTGATGATATTAGTGATGTAGCTGTCACTAGTGTATAGAGCATGTGTGGAGGAAGGATTAGGTGTAGGACACAGTAATGTATGACACAAGGGAGCAGAGCAGTGATGATATTAGTGATGTAGCTGTCACTAGTGTATAGAGCATGTGTGGAGGAAGGATTAGGTGTAGGACACAGTAATGTATGACACAAGGGAGCAGATCAGTGATGATATTAGTGATGTAGCTGTCACTAGTGTATAGAGCATGTGTGGAGGAAGGATTAGGTGTAGGACACAGTAATGTATGACACAAGGGAGCAGAGCAGTGATGATATTAGTGATGTAGCTGTCACTAGTGTATAGAGGATGTGTGGAGGAAGTATTAGGTGTAGGACACAGTAATGTATGACACAAGGGAGCAGAGCAGTGATGATATTAGTGATGTAGCTGTCACTAGTGTATAGAGCATGTGTGGAGGAAGGATTAGGTGTAGGACACAGTAATGTATGACACAAGGGAGCAGAGCAGTGATGATAATAGTGATGGAGCTGTCACTAGTGTATAGAGCATGTGTGGAGGAAGGATTAGGTGTATGACACAGTAATGTATGACACAAGGGAGCAGAGCAGTGATGATAATAGTGATGGAGCTGTCACTAGTGTATAGAGCATGTGTGGGGGAAGGATTAGTTGTATGACACAGTAATGTATGACACAAGGGAGCAGAGCAGTGATGATATTAGTGATGTAGCTGTCACTAGTGTATAGAGCATGTGTGGAGGAAGGATTAGGTGTAGGACACAGTAATGTATGACACAAGGGAGCAGAGCAGTGATGATATTAGTGATGTAGCTGTCACTAGTGTATAGAGCATGTGTGGAGGAAGGATTAGGTGTAGGACACAGTAATGTATGACACAAGGGAACAGAGCAGTGACGATATTAGTGATGTAGCTGTCTCTAGTGTATAGAGCATCTGTGGGGGAAGGATTAGGTTTAGGACACAGTAATGTATGACACAAGGGAGCAGAGCACTGATGATATTAGTGATGTAGCTGTCACTAGTGTATAGAGTATGTGTGGAGGAAGGATTAGGTGTAGGACACAGTAATGTATGACAATAGGGAGCAGAGCAGTGATGATATTAGTGATGTAGCTGTCACTAGTGTATAGAGCATGTGTGGAGGAAGGATTAGGTGTAGGACACAGTAATGTATGACACAAGGGAGCAGAGCAGTGATAATATTAGTGATGTAGCTGTCACTAGTGTATAGAGCATGTGTGGAGGAAGGATTAGGTGTAGGACACAGTAATGTATGACACATGGGAGCAGAGCAGTGATGATATTAGTGATGTAGATGTCACTAGTGTATAGAGCATGTGTGGAGGAAGGATTAGGTGTAGGACACAGTAATGTATGACACAAGGGAGCAGAGCAGTGATGATATTAGTGATGTAGCTGTCACTAGTGTATAGAGCATCTGTGGGGGAAGGATTAGGTTTAGGACACAGTAATGTATAACACAAGGGAGCAGAGCAGTGATGATATTAGTGATGTAGGTGTCACTAGTGTATAGAGCATGTGTGGGGGAAGGATTAGGTGTAGGATACAGTAATGTATGACACAAGGGAGCAGAGCACTGATGATATTAGTGATGTAGCTGTCACTAGTGTATAGAGCATGTGTGGAGGAAGGATTAGGTGTAGGACACAGTAATGTATGACACAAGGGAGCAGAGCAGTGATGATATTAGTGATGTAGCTGTCACTAGTGTATAGAGCATGTGTGGAGGAAGGATTAGGTGTAGGATACAGTAATGTATGACACAAGGGAGCAGAGCACTGATGATATTAGTGATGTAGCTGTCACTAGTGTATAGAGCATGTGTGGAGGAAGGATTAGGTGTAGGACACAGTAATGTATGACACAAGGGAGCAGAGCAGTGATGATATTAGTGATGTAGCTGTCACTAGTGTATAGAGCATGTGTGGAGGAAGGATTAAGTGTAGGACACAGTAATGTATGACACAAGGGAGCAGAGCAGTGATGATATTAGTGATGTAGCTGTCACTAGTGTATAGAGCATGTGTGGAGGAAGGATTAGGTGTAGGACACAGTAATGTATGACACAAGGGAGCAGAGCAGTGATGATATTAGTGATGTAGCTGTCACTAGTGTATAGAGCATGTGTGGAGGAAGGATTAGGTGTAGGACACAGTAATGTATGACACAAGGGAGCAGAGCAGTGATGATATTAGTGATGTAGCTGTCACTAGTGTATAGAGCATCTGTGGGGGAAGGATTAGGTGTAGGACACAGTAATGTATGACACAAGGGAGCAGAGCAGTGATGATATTAGTGATGTAGCTGTCACTAGTGTATAGAGCATGTGTGGGGGAAGGATTAGGTGTAGGACACAGTAATGTATGACACATGGGAGCAATGACACATGGGAGCAGAGCAGTGATGATATTAGTGATCTAGCTGTCACTAGTGTATAGAGTATGTGTGGAGGAAGGATTAGGTGTAGGACACAGTAATGTATGACACAAGGTAGCAGAGCAGTGATGATATTAGTGATGTAGATGTCACTAGTGTATAGAGCATGTGTGGAGGAAGGATTAGGTGTAGGACACAGTAATGTATGACACAAGGGAGCAGAGCAGTGATGATATTAGTGATGGAGCTGTCACTAGTGTATAGAGCATGTGTGGAGGAAGGATTAGGTGTAGGACACAGTAATATATGACACAAGGGAGCAGAGCAGTGATGATATTAGTGATGTAGATGTCACTAGTGTATAGAGCATGTGTGGAGGAAGGATTAGGTTTTAGGGACACAGTAATGTATGACAATAGGGAGCAGAGCAGTGATGATATTAGTGATACAGCTGTCACTAGTGTATAGAGCATGTGTGGGGGGAAGGATTAGGTGTAGGACACAGTAATGTATGACACAAGGGAGCAGAGCAGTGATGATATTAGTGATGTAGCTGTCCACTAGTGTATAGAGCATGTGTGGAGGAAGGATTAGGTTTAGGGACACAGTAATGTATGACACAAGGGAGCAGAGCAGTGATGATAATAGTGATGTAGATGTCACTAGTGTATAGAGCATGTGTGGAGGAAGTATTAGGTGTAGGACACAGTTATGTATGACACAAGGGAGCAGAGCAGTGATGATATTAGTGATGCAGCTGTCACTAGTGTATAGAGCATGTGTGGAGGAAGGATTAGGTGTAGTACACAGTAATGTAAGACAATAGGGAACAGAGCAGTGATGATATTAGTGATGTAGCTGTCCACTAGTGTATAGAGCATGTGTGGAGGGGATGATTAGGTGTAGGACACAGTAATGTATGACACAAGGGAGCAGAGCAGTGATGATATTAGTGATGTAGTTTGTCACTAGTGTATAGAGGAATGTGTGGGGGAAGGATTAGGTGTAGGACACAGTAAATGTATGACACATGGGAGCAGAGCAGTGATGATATTAGTGATGTAGCTGTCACTAGTGTATAGAGCATGTGTGGAGGAAGGATTAGGTGTAGGACACAGTAATGTATGGACACAAGGGAGCAGAGCAGTGATGATATTAGTGATGTAGCTGTCACTAGTGTATAGAGCATGTGTGGGAGTAAGGATTAGGTGTAGGGACACAGTAATGTATGACACAAGGGAGCAGAGCAGTCGATGATATTAGTGATGTAGCTGTCACTAGTGTATAGAGCATGTGTAGTGGAAGGATTAGGTGTAGGACACAGTAATATATGACACAAGGGAGCAGAGCAGTGATGATATTAGTGATGTAGCTGTCACTAGTGTATAGAGCATGTGTGGAGGAAGGATTAGGTGTAGGACACAGTAATGTATGACACAAGGGAGCAGAGCAGTGTTGATATTAGTGATGTAGCTGTCACTAGTGTATAGAGCATGTGTGGAGGAAGGATTAGGTGTAGGACACAGTAATGTATGACACAAGGGAGCAGAGCAGTGTTGATATTAGTGATGTAGCTGTCACTAGTGTATAGAGCATGTGTGGAGGAAGGATTAGGTGTAGGACACAGTAATGTATGACAATAGGGAGCAGAGCAGTGATGATATTAGTGATGGAGCTGTCCACTAGTGTACAGAGCATGTGTGGGGGGAAGGATTAGGTGTAGGACACAGTAATGTATGACACAAGGGAGCAGAGCAGTGATGATATTAGTGATGTAGATGTCACTAGTGTATAGAGCATGTGTGGAGGAAGGATTAGGTGTAGGACACAGTAATGTATGACACAAGGGAGCAGAGCAGTGATGATATTAGTGATGTAGATGTCACTAGTGTATAGAGCATGTGTGGAGGAAGGATTAGGTGTAGGGACACAGTAATGTATGGACACAATGGAGCAGAGCAGTGATGATATTAGTGATGTAGATGTCACTAGTATATAGAGGATGTGTGGAGGAAGGATTAGGTGTAGGACACAGTAATGTATGACACAAGGGAGCAGAGCAGTGATGATATTAGTGATACAGCTGTCACTAGTGTATAGAGCATGTGTGGAGGAAGGATTAGGTGT
The DNA here is from genome assembly GCA_031769625.1 of Taudactylus pleione. Taxonomy (NCBI): domain Eukaryota; kingdom Metazoa; phylum Chordata; class Amphibia; order Anura; family Myobatrachidae; genus Taudactylus; species Taudactylus pleione. Next base: position 684,589 of record JAUIMM010001037.1, on the reverse strand, counting down.
ATGACACAGTAATGTATGACACAAGGGGAGCAGAGCAGTGATAATATTAGTGATGTATCTGTCACTAGTGTATAGAGCATGTGTGGGGGAAGGATTAGGTGTAGGACACAGTAATGTATGACACAAGGGAGCAGAGCAGTGATGATATTAGTGATGTATCTGTCACTATTGTATAGAGCATGTGTGGAGGAAGGATTAGGTGTAGGACACAGTAATGTATGACACAAGGGAGCAGAGCAGTGATGATATTAGTGATGTAGATGTCACTAGTGTATAGAGGATGTGTGGAGGAAGGATTAGGTGTAGGACACAGTAATGTATGACACATGGGAGCAGAGCAGTGATGATATTAGTGATGTATCTGTCACTAGTGTATAGAGCATGTGTGGGGGAAGGATTAGGTGTAGGACACAGTAATGTATGACACATAGGAGCAGAGCAGTGATGATATTAGTGATGTAGCTGTCACTAGTGTATAGAGCATGTGTGGAGGAAGGATTAGGTGTAGGACACAGTAATGTATGACACAAGGGAGCAGAGCAGTGATGATATTAGTGATGTAGATGTCACTAGTGTATAGAGCATGTGTGGAGGAAGGATTAGGTGTAGGACACAGTAATGTATGACACAAGGGAGCAGAGCAGTGATGATATTAGTGATGTAGCTGTCACTAGTGTATAGAGGATGTGTGGAGGAAGGATTAGGTGTAGGACACAGTAATGTATGACACAAGGGAGCACAGCAGTGATGATATTAGTGATGTAGCTGTCACTAGTGTATAGAGCATGTGTGGAGGAAGGATTAGGTGTATGACACACTAATGTATGACACAAGGGAGCAGAGCAGTGATGATATTAGTGATGTAGCTGTCACTAGTGTATAGAGCATGTGTGGAGGAAGGATTAGGTGTAGGACACAGTAATGTATGACACAAGGGAGCAGAGCAGTGATGATATTAGTGATGTAGCTGTCACTAGTGTATAGAGCATGTGTGGAGGAAGGATTAGGTGTATGACAGTAATGTATGACACAAGGGAGCAGAGCAGTGATGATATTAGTGATGTAGCTGTCACTAGTGTATAGAGCATGTGTGGGGGAAGGATTAGGTGTAGGACACAGTAATGTATGACACAAGGGAGCACAGCAGTGATGATATTAGTGATGTAGCTGTCACTAGTGTATAGAGCATGTGTGGAGGAAGGATTAGGTGTAGGACACAGTAATGTATGACACAAGGGAGCACAGCAGTGATGATATTAGTGATGTAGCTGTCACTAGTATATAGAGCATGTGTGGAGGAAGGATTAGGTGTAGGACACAGTAATGTGTGACACAAGGGAGCACAGCAGTGATGATATTAGTGATGTAGATGTCACTAGTGTATAGAGCATGTGTGGAGGAAGGATTAGGTGTAGGACACAGTAATGTGTGACACAAGGGAGCACAGCAGTGATGATATTAGTGATGTAGATGTCACTAGTGTATAGAGCATGTGTGGGGGAAGGATTAGGTGTATGACACAGTAATGTATGACACATGGGAGCAGAGCAGTGATGATATTAGTGATGTAGGTGTCACTAGTGTATAGAGCATGTGTGGAGGAAGGATTAGGTGTATGACACAGTAATGTATGACACATGGGAGCAGAGCAGTGATGATATTAGTGATGTAGCTGTCACTAGTGTATAGAGCATGTGTGGAGGAAGGATTAGGTGTAGGACACAGTAATGTATGACACAAGGGAGCAGAGCAGTGTTGATATTAGTGATGTAGATGTGACTAGTGTATAGAGCATGTGTGGGGGAAGGATTAGGTGTAGGACACAGTAATGTATGACACAAGGGAGCACAGCAGTGATGATATTAGTGATGTAGCTGTCACTAGTGTATAGAGCATGTGTGGAGGAAGGATTAGGTGTAGGACACAGTAATGTATGACACATGGGAGCAGAGCAGTGATGATATTAGTGATGTAGCTGTCACTAGTGTATAGAGCATGTGTGGAGGAAGTATTAGGTGTAGGACACAGTAATGTATGACACAAGGGAGCAGAGCAGTGATGATATTAGTGATGTAGCTGTCACTAGTGTATAGAGCATGTGTGGGGGAAGGATTAGGTGTAGGACACAGTAATGTATGACACAAGGGAGCAGAGCAGTGTTGATATTAGTGATGTAGATGTGACTAGTGTATAGAGCATGTGTGGGGGAAGGATTAGGTGTAGGACACAGTAATGTATGACACAAGGGAGCAGAGCAGTGATGATATTAGTGATGTAGCTGTCACTAGTGTATAGAGCATGTGTGGAGGAAGGATTAGGTATAGGACACAGTAATGTATGACACAAGGGAGCAGAGCAGTGATGATATTAGTGATGTAGCAGTCACTAGTGTATAGAGCATGTGTGTAGGAAGGATTAGGTGTAGGACACAGTAATGTATGACATAAGGGAGCAGAGCAGTGATGACATTAGTGATGTAGATGTGACTAGTGTATAGACCATGTATGGAGGAAGGATTAGGTGTAGGACACAGTAATGTATGACACAAGGGAGCAGAGCAGTGATGATATTAGTGATGTAGCTGTCACTAGTGTATAGAGCATGTGTGGAGGAAGGATTAGGTGTAGGACACAGTAATGTATGACACAAGGGAGCAGAGCAGTGATGATATTAGTGATGTAGATGTGACTAGTGTATAGAGCATGTGTGGAGGAAGGATTAGGTGTAGGACACAGTAATGTATGACACAAGGGAGCAGAGCAGTGATGATATTAGTGATGTAGATGTGACTAGTGTATAGACCATGTATGGAGGAAGGATTAGGTGTAGGACACAGTAATGTATGACACAAGGGAGCAGAGCAGTGATGATATTAGTGATGTAGCTGTCACTAGTGTATAGAGCATGTGTGGAGGAAGGATTAGGTGTAGGATACAGTAATGTATGACACAAGGGAGCAGAGCAGTGATGATATTAGTGATGTAGCTGTCACTAGTGTATAGAGCATGTGTGGGGGAAGGATTAGGTGTAGTACACAGTAATGTATGACACAAGGGAGCAGAGCAGTGATGATATTAGTGATACAGCTGTCACTAGTGTATAGAGCATGTGTGGAGGAAGGATTAGGTGTAGGACACAGTAATGTATGACACAAGGGAGCAGAGCAGTGATGATATTAGTGATGTAGGTGTCACTAGTGTATAGAGCATGTGTGGAGGAAGGATTAGGTGTAGGACACAGTAATGTATGACACAAGGGAGCAGAGCAGTGATGATATTAGTGATGTAGCTGTCACTAGTATATAGAGCATGTGTGGAGGAAGGATTAGGTGTAGGATACAGTAATGTATGACACAAGGGAGGAGAGCAGTGATGATATTAGTGATGTAGCTGTCACTAGTGTATAGAGCATGTGTGGAGGAAGGATTAGGTGTAGGACACAGTAATATATGACACAAGGGAGCAGAGCAGTGATGATATTAGTGATGTAGATGTCACTAGTGTATAGAGCATGTGTGGAGGAAGGATTAGGTTTAGGACACAGTAATGTATGACAATAGGGAGCAGAGCAGTGATGATATTAGTGATACAGCTGTCACTAGTGTATAGAGCATGTGTGGGGGAAGGATTAGGTGTAGGACACAGTAATGTATGACACAAGGGAGCAGAGCAGTGATGATATTAGTGATGTAGCTGTCACTAGTGTATAGAGCATGTGTGGAGGAAGGATTAGGTTTAGGACACAGTAATGTATGACACAAGGGAGCAGAGCAGTGATGATAATAGTGATGTAGATGTCACTAGTGTATAGAGCATGTGTGGAGGAAGGATTAGGTGTAGGACACAGTAATGTAAGACAATAGGGAACAGAGCAGTGATGATATTAGTGATGAAGCTGTCACTAGTGTATAGAGCATGTGTGGAGGGATGATTAGGTGTAGGACACAGTAATGTATGACACAAGGGAGCAGAGCAGTGATGATATTAGTGATGTAGTTGTCACTAGTGTATAGAGGATGTGTGGGGGAAGGATTAGGTGTAGGACACAGTAATGTATGACACATGGGAGCAGAGCAGTGATGATATTAGTGATGTAGCTGTCACTAGTGTATAGAGCATGTGTGGAGGAAGGATTAGGTGTAGGACACAGTAATGTAAGACACAAGGGAACAGAGCAGTGATGATATTAGTGATGTAGCTGTCACTAGTGTATAGAGCATGTGTGGAGGAAGGATTAGGTGTAGGACACAGTAATGTATGACACAAGGGAGCAGAGCAGTGATGATATTAGTGATGTAGCTGTCACTAGTGTATAGAGCATGTGTGGAGGAAGGATTAGGTGTAGGACACAGTAATGTATGACACAAGGGAGCAGAGCAGTGATGATATTAGTGATGTAGCTGTCACTAGTGTATAGAGCATGTGTAGTGGAAGGATTAGGTGTAGGACACAGTAATATATGACACAAGGGAGCAGAGCAGTGATGATATTAGTGATGTAGCTGTCACTAGTGTATAGAGCATGTGTGGAGGAAGGATTAGGTGTAGGACACAGTAATGTATGACACAAGGGAGCAGAGCAGTGTTGATATTAGTGATGTAGCTGTCACTAGTGTATAGAGCATGTGTGGAGGAAGGATTAGGTGTAGGACACAGTAATGTATGACAATAGGGAGCAGAGCAGTGATGATATTAGTGATGTAGATGTCACTAGTGTATAGAGCATGTGTGGAGGAAGGATTAGGTGTAGTACACAGTCATGTATGACACAAGGGAGCAGAGCAGTGATGATATTAGTGATGTAGATGTCACTAGTGTATAGAGCATGTGTGGAGGAAGGATTAGGTGTAGGACACAGTAATGTATGACACAAGGGAGCAGAGCAGTGATGATATTAGTGATGTAGATGTCACTAGTGTATAGAGCATGTGTGGAGGAAGGATTAGGTGTAGGACACAGTAATGTATGACACAAGGGAGCAGAGCAGTGATGATATTAGTGATGTAGATGTCACTAGTGTATAGAGCATGTGTGGAGGAAGGATTAGGTGTAGGACACAGTAATGTATGACACAATGGAGCAGAGCAGTGATGATATTAGTGATGTAGATGTCACTAGTATATAGAGGATGTGTGGAGGAAGGATTAGGTGTAGGACACAGTAATGTATGACACAAGGGAGCAGAGCAGTGATGATATTAGTGATACAGCTGTCACTAGTGTATAGAGCATGTGTGGAGGAAGGATTAGGTGTATGACACAGTAATGTATGACACATGGGAGCAGAGCAGTGATGATATTAGTGATATAGATGTCACTAGTGTATAGAGCATGTGTGGAGGAAGGATTAGGTGTAGGACACAGTAATGTATGACACAAGGGAGCAGAGCAGTGATAATATTAGTGATGTATCTGTCACTAGTGTATAGAGCATGTGTGGGGGAAGGATTAGGTGTAGGACACAGTAATGTATGACACAAGGGAGCAGAGCAGTGATGATATTAGTGATGTATCTGTCACTAGTGTATAGAGCATGTGTGGAGGAAGGATTAGGTGTAGGACACAGTAATGTATGACACAAGGGAGCAGAGCAGTGATGATATTAGTGATGTAGCTGTCACTAGTGTATAGAGGATGTGTGGAGGAAGGATTAGGTGTAGGACACAGTAATGTATGACACATGGGAGCAGAGCAGTGATGATATTAGTGATGTATCTGTCACTAGTGTATAGAGCATGTGTGGGGGAAGGATTAGGTGTAGGACACAGTAATGTATGACACATAGGAGCAGAGCAGTGATGATATTAGTGATGTAGCTGTCACTAGTGTATAGAGCATGTGTGGAGGAAGGATTAGGTGTAGGACACAGTAATGTATGACACAAGGGAGCAGAGCAGTGATGATATTAGTGATGTAGCTGTCACTAGTGTATAGAGGATGTGTGGAGGAAGGATTAGGTGTAGGACACAGTAATGTATGACACAAGGGAGCACAGCAGTGATGATATTAGTGATGTAGCTGTCACTAGTGTATAGAGCATGTGTGGAGGAAGGATTAGGTGTATGACACACTAATGTATGACACAAGGGAGCAGAGCAGTGATGATATTAGTGATGTAGCTGTCACTAGTGTATAGAGCATGTGTGGAGGAAGGATTAGGTGTAGGACACAGTAATGTATGACACAAGGGAACAGAGCAGTGATGATATTAGTGATGTAGGTGTCACTAGTGTATAGAGCATGTGTGGAGGAAGGATTAGGTGTAGGACACAGTAATATATGACACAAGGGAGCAGAGCAGTGATGATATTAGTGATGTAGCTGTCACTAGTGTATAGAGCATGTGTGGAGGAAGGATTAGGTGTATGACAGTAATGTATGACACAAGGGAGCAGAGCAGTGATGATATTAGTGATGTAGCTGTCACTAGTGTATAGAGCATGTGTGGGGGAAGGATTAGGTGTAGGACACAGTAATGTATGACACAAGGGAGCAGAGCAGTGATGATAATAGTGATACAGCTGTCACTAGTGTATAGAGCATGTGTGGAGGAAGGATTAGGTGTATGACACAGTAATGTATGACACAAGGGAGCAGAGCAGTGATGATATTAGTGATGTAGCTGTCACTAGTGTATAGAGCATGTGTGGAGGAAGGATTAGGTGTATGACACAGTAATGTATGACACAAGGGAGCACAGCAGTGATGATATTAGTGATGTAGCTGTCACTAGTGTATAGAGCATGTGTGGAGGAAGGATTAGGTGTATGACACAGTAATGTATGACACAAGGGAGCAGAGCAGTGATGATATTAGTGATGTAGCTGTCACTAGTGTATAGAGCATGTGTGGAGGAAGGATTAGGTGTAGGACACAGTAATGTATGACACAAGGGAACAGAGCAGTGATGATATTAGTGATGTAGGTGTCACTAGTGTATAGAGCATGTGTGGAGGAAGGATTAGGTGTAGGACACAGTAATATATGACACAAGGGAGCAGAGCAGTGATGATATTAGTGATGTAGTTGTCACTAGTGTATAGAGCATGTGTGGAGGAAGGATTAGGTGTATGACACAGTAATGTATGACACAAGGGAGCAGAGCAGTGATGATATTAGTGATGTAGATGTGACTAGTGTATAGACCATGTATGGAGGAAGGATTAGGTGTAGGACACAGTAATGTATGACACAAGGGAGCACAGCAGTGATGATATTAGTGATGTAGCTGTCACTAGTGTATAGAGCATGTGTGGAGGAAGGATTAGGTGTATGACACAGTAATGTATGACACAAGGGAGCAGAGCAGTGATGATATTAGTGATGTAGCTGTCACTAGTGTATAGAGCATGTGTGGAGGAAGGATTAGGTGTAGGACACAGTAATATATGACACAAGGGAGCAGAGCAGTGATGATATTAGTGATGTAGCTGTCACTAGTGTATAGAGCATGTGTGGAGGAAGGATTAGGTGTAGGACACAGTAATGTATGACACAAGGGAGCAGAGCAGTGATGATATTAGTGATGTAGCTGTCACTAGTGTATAGAGCATGTGTGGGGGAAGGATTAGGTGTAGGACACAGTAATGTATGACACAAGGGAGCAGAGCAGTGATGATAATAGTGATACAGCTGTCACTAGTGTATAGAGCATGTGTGGAGGAAGGATTAGGTGTATGACACAGTAATGTATGACACAAGGGAGCAGAGCAGTGATGATATTAGTGATGTAGCTGTCACTAGTGTATAGAGCATGTGTGGAGGAAGGATTAGGTGTAGGACACAGTAATGTATGACACAAGGGAGCAGAGCAGTGTTGATATTAGTGATGTAGATGCGACTAGTGTATAGAGCATGTGTGGAGGAAGGATTAGGTGTAGGACACAGTAATGTATGACACAAGGGAGCACAGCAGTGATGATATTAGTGATGTAGCTGTCACTAGTGTATAGAGCATGTGTGGAGGAAGGATTAGGTGTATGACACAGTAATGTATGACACAAGGGAGCAGAGCAGTGATGACATTAGTGATGTAGATGTGACTAGTGTATAGAGCATGTGTGGGGGAAGGATTAGGTGTAGGACACAGTAATGTATGACATAAGGGAGCAGAGCAGTGATGACATTAGTGATGTAGATGTGACTAGTGTATAGAGCATGTGTGGGGGAAGGATTAGGTGTAGGACACAGTAATGTATGACATAAGGGAGCAGAGCAGTGATGACATTAGTGATGTAGATGTGACTAGTGTATAGAGCATGTGTGGGGGAAGGATTAGGTGTAGGACACAGTAATGTATGACACAAGGGAGCAGAGCAGTGATGATATTAGTGATGTAGCTGTCACTAGTGTATAGAGCATGTGTGGGGGAAGGATTAGGTGTAGGACACAGTAATGTATGACACAAGGGAGCAGAGCAGTGATGATATTAGTGATGTAGCTGTCTCTAGTATATAGAGCATGTGTGGAGGAAGGATTAGGTGTAGGACACAGTAATGTATGACACAAGGGAGCAGAGCAGTGATGATATTAGTGATGTAGCTGTCACTAGTGTATAGAGCATGTGTGGAGGAAGGATTAGGTGTAGGACACAGTAATGTATGACACAAGGGAGCAGAGCAGTGTTGATATTAGTGATGTAGCTGTCTCTAGTATATAGAGCATGTGTGGAGGAAGGATTAGGTGTAGGACACAGTAATGTATGACACAAGGGAGCAGAGCAGTGATGATATTAGTGATGTAGCTGTCACTAGTGTATAGAGCATGTGTGGGGGAAGGATTAGGTGTAGGACACAGTAATGTATGACACAAGGGAGCAGAGCAGTGTTGATATTAGTGATGTAGATGTGACTAGTGTATAGAGCATGTGTGGGGGAAGGATTAGGTGTAGGACACAGTAATGTATGACACAAGGGAGCAGAGCAGTGATGATATTAGTGATGGAGCTGTCACTAGTGTACAGAGCATGTGTGGGGGGAAGGATTAGGTGTAGGACACAGTAATGTATGACACAAGGGAGCAGAGCAGTGATGATATTAGTGATGTAGCTGTCACTAGTGTATATAGCATGTGTGGAGGAAGGATTAGGTGTAGGACACAGTAATGTATGACACAAGGGAGCAGAGCAGTGATGATATTAGTGATGTAGCTGTCACTAGTGTATATAGCATGTGTGGAGGAAGGATTAGGTGTAGGACACAGTAATGTATGACACAAGGGAGCAGAGCAGTGATGATATTAGTGATGTAGCTGTCACTAGTGTATAGAGCATGTGTGGGGGAAGGATTAGGTGTAGTACACAGTAATGTATGACACAAGGGAGCAGAGCAGTGATGATATTAGTGATGTAGATGTCACTAGTGTATAGAGCATGTGTGGAGGAAGGATTAGGTGTAGGACACAGTAATGTATGACACAAGGGAGCAGAGCAGTGATGATATTAGTGATACAGCTGTCACTAGTGTATAGAGCATGTGTGGAGGAAGGATTAGGTGTAGGACACAGTAATGTATGACACAAGGGAGCAGAGCAGTGATGATATTAGTGATGGAGCTGTCACTAGTGTACAGAGCATGTGTGGGGGGAAGGATTAGGTGTAGGACACAGTAATGTATGACACAAGGGAGCAGAGCAGTGATGATATTAGTGATGTAGCTGTCACTAGTGTATATAGCATGTGTGGAGGAAGGATTAGGTGTAGGACACAGTAATGTATGACACAAGGGAGCAGAGCAGTGATGATATTAGTGATGTAGATGTGACTAGTGTATATAGCATGTGTGGAGGAAGGATTAGGTGTAGGACACAGTAATGTATGACACAAGGGAGCAGAGCAGTGATGATATTAGTGATGTAGCTGTCACTAGTGTATAGAGCATGTGTGGGGGAAGGATTAGGTGTAGTACACAGTAATGTATGACACAAGGGAGCAGAGCAGTGATGATATTAGTGATGTAGATGTCACTAGTGTATAGAGCATGTGTGGAGGAAGGATTAGGTGTAGGACACAGTAATGTATGACACAAGGGAGCAGAGCAGTGATGATATTAGTGATACAGCTGTCACTAGTGTATAGAGCATGTGTGGAGGAAGGATTAGGTGTAGGACACAGTAATGTATGACACAAGGGAGCAGAGCAGTGATGATATTAGTGATGTAGGTGTCACTAGTGTATAGAGCATGTGTGGAGGAAGGATTAGGTGTAGGACACAGTAATGTATGACACAAGGGAGCAGAGCAGTGATGATATGTGACTGAACCTGCAGGTGTGGAAGATGGGGGATACACTGGGACACCCCTTTGCTGGTCACTTTAGTTCGGTCCAGGTTTAACTCCTCCAAGAGTTTCAGTCCCCGTAGATAGAACAGTCCGATGTCTGACACTGATGTGTTACACAGGGAAAGAACTCGCAACCTATAGAATCAATAATGAGTTATGGTAAGAACTTACTTTTGTTATCTCTCTTTCTACGAAGTCCATAGGGTCCACAGGGAGACCTTGGGGTATAGGTGATGATGGAGTCATCCAGGCACAATGCAGTTAAATTTTTCTTCCAGGATGCACTTGGTCTCCCTCTATACCCCGCCCCTGGATAAGAGGCACCTCAGTTTGATAGCAAGCCAAAGGCTGGAGGATAAAAGAGAGAGAAAGAAGTCTGGAACACTCAAGAATCCTATTCTCACACAGAAGACGGAAAACCGGTGACCAGAGCGAAACCCATCTGAAGCACAGGTTCATCAGGGTCGGTGCCCTGTGGACCCTATGGACTTCGTAGAAAGAGAGATAAGAAAGGTAAGTTCTTACCATATCTCTCATTTTCTACTTCAGGGTCCATAGGCTCCACAGGGAGTCCTTGGGGATGTCCCAAAGCAGTCGCTTTAAGGGCGGGGGCGCTCCTGTGCAGAGAGGAGAATCCGCCGCCCAAAGGAAGCATCCTGAGAGGCAAAGGTATCAAATGCATAATACCTCACAAAGGTCTGGACAGAAGACCACGTGGCCGCCGTACAAAGCTGAACAGCCGAGGCGCCACGGCGAGCTGCCCATGAAGGACCCACAGCCCGAGTAGAATGAGCAGTAATAGAGGGCGGCACTGGAAGGCCCTCATGAGTGTAAGCCTCAGAGATCGGCAAGTGAATCCATCTAGCCAAAGTTTGTTTATTGGCCGAGTCCGACCTCCTAAGGGAACTGGTACGGTCCACATAAATCCTGAAGACATGTACAACATCTAATGAGGCCTCACCTGCCGAGAGATCTAGAGAATTAAAGGCTGCTACAATAATTTCCTCATTAATGTGGAAACTAGAAACCACCTTAGGAAGGAACCGAAGGCCTGATTCAGACTCGCTCGCGAGCGCTATGCGCTCGCAAGCGGGTCGATGGTGGCCCAGTGCGCATGCGCGAGACCCGGATAGCGACGGGTCTCATACCAAAGGGGGCGTGCTGTCGATGTTGAGTGACAGCACGCCCCCTTTGGTGGGCGGGCCGGGGGAGTGGCTGCCCAGACGGAGGCGTTCCCATGGGAACGCCTACCGTCTGGGGCCGGCACCACTGACATCACAAGTGATGTTAGTGAGAAAGCTTTCGGGTCTGTTAGAGCCAAAAGCTCTCTGGGGCCCTACCACAAGGGTCTCATCGCAAGCCTGATGGTCGCGATGGTCTTGACCATCGCGACCATCTTCCTGGCCGCTCGCTGTAGCTGTGGGTGGTCACCCATAGCTATGTGAGCGGCCAGGGGGCCGCTCTAAAAAACAAGAAGGCCGGCCCTGATTCAGAGTGAGTGCTCTGTCAGAGCGTCCGGCTCTGAATCAGGGCCTGAGGGCGAGTCTGAAGCACCGCTCTATCCCGGTGAAAAACCAGAATTGGGGAACGGAAAGAGAGAGCCCCCAAGTCTGATACTCTTCTGGCGGAAGCAATAGCCAGAAGAAAAACAGTCTTAGCTGTAAGCCATTTGAAATCCACTGAGTCCAGGGGTTCAAATGGAGGGCCTTGGAGGGCCCTAATGACCACAGCCAAATTCTAAGGTGCAACAGGAGGGACAAAGGGAGGCTGAATGTGAAGGACAACCTGTAGGAAAGTGCGGATATCAGAAAGAGCAATCCTTTGCTGGAACCACCCTGAAAGAGCAGATACATGCACATTCAGCGAGATAAGGTGGAGACCAAGATTCAAACCCGCCTGCAGGAAAGCCAAAACTCTGGATATCCAAAACACCTGGTGATTGTAACCTTTGGGACGACACCATTGAAAGTAGGCCTGCCACACCATGTGGCAAATCCTGGCAGAGGCTGGTTTACGTGCTCTGAGCATGGTATTAACCCCTTGGACTTTAGGAGGGATATCTCAAGAGCCACGCTGTCAAAGACAGACTACCAAGGTCCAGGGAAAGGCAAGGACCTTGAGACAACAGGTCCTGACATTGAGACAACAGCAACAGAGTGTCGATGGAGAAACTCTGAAGTTCTGAGTGCTGTCTGGGCCACGCTGGAGCCACCAGCAGGAAAGTGCCTCCTCCTTGTTTGAACTTCCTATGTACTGTACTTGAGGAAGAAGAGAGATTGGAGGAAACAGGTACGCAAACTGGAAGGTCCACTTGACTGACAGAGTATCTACCAAGAGAGCCTTGGTGTCTCTTGTTCTGTACCCGTACACTGGCAGTTTGTGATTGTGTTGGGAGGCTATGAGGTTCACGTCCGGAAGGCCCCACTTGTCCACTAGGAGCTGAAACACTTCTTGGTGAAGAGACCATTCTCAGGGATGCATGTCGTGAAGGCTGAGGAAGTCCGCTTCCCAATTGAGAACTCCTGGAATGAACACTGTCGATATGGCTGGGAGATGACCTTCCGTCCATGTCAGAATGCGTGACACTTCTGTCATTGTCGCCTGACTTCGAATTCCTCTTTGATGGTTGAAGTAAGCCTTGGTCGTGGCGTTGTCTGCCTGAACTTGCACAGGTTTTCCGTGAAGTAGGAGTCTGGCTAGCTGCAGGGCCCTGAAGACCACCCGAAGTTCCAATATGTTAATTGGCAGGGCAGACTCCTCTGCTGTTCAGCGTCCCTGAAATGAGTGTGGACCTGTCACTGCGCCCCAATCCCGGAGACTGACCAAAAAGAAGCGCCCCCTGATGAGGTGGCCCGCCTGCTGCCACCAAGCAAGAGACAGACGCACCTCCGGAGAAAGCACTATCATTTGTACCTTTATCCGATGGTGTAAGCCGACCCACCTGGAGAGGATCAATTTCTGTAGAAGCCGGGAATGAAACTGCGCATATTCCACCATGACGAAAGTCGACACCATGGAGCCCAGTAACTGCATTGCTGAGTGGATGGACACTCGGCGACTGTGGAGGCGTTTGCAAAGTGGAGATCTTTTCTGCAGTCAGAAAGATCCGCTGCTGTTGTGAATCTGTTGTGAATCTCAGATGGAGCCTCCTTTGACATGGAATCAAGGAGGACTTCTCCCCATTGATCAACCACCCGTGCGCCTGAAGCTCAGATATTGTCAGCTGTAGGTGGTGGTGAAGTACCTCTGGAGACCCTGCGAACAGTAAAAGATCGTCCAGGTAGGGTAACAGGCGGACTCCCTGCAGCCGTAGATGGGCTGCCATTACCGCCATAAGTTTGGTAAACACCAGAGGTGCAGTAAAGAGGCCAAACGGTAGAGCCCAAAATTGGAAACGTTGTCGCAAAACAGCAAACCTGAAAAAAACGCTGGAGAAACGAAGTAATTGGAATATGCAGGTATGCATCCTGAATATCCAGTGACACCATAAAATCCCCAGGTTCCATAGACAGTATAACTGAGTGTAGGGTTCCATCCTGAACTGAGGTACCCTGAGGAATTTGTTCAGGGACTTGAGATTGAGGATAGGCTGATGGGATCCGTTCGGTCTTTCAACCAGAAAGGGATTGGAATAATAATCTGTTCCCCTCTGGGGCAACGGGGACAGGTACTATGACTCCTGCTTGAAGCAATTAGTGTACAGTCTTCTGGATTTGTAAAGCCTTGTCTTTGTCTGACTGAAGGCCTATGCAGAAAAACTGATGGGAAGGTCTTCTGTGGAAGGAGAGGGCGTACCCGTGAGAGACTACTTCTCTTACACAGGTGTCTGCGGTGGTCTGACACCAACACTGGGTGAACTGAAGAAGTCGGCTTCCCACCCTGGGACCCCCAGAGGGAGGCCTATCCCGTTAGGCTGAGGGTTTATCCTCGGACTTGGAAGCAGGATGTTATGTACTCCAGGCCTGTTTCTTGGGTTTGACAGCCTTTCTGGAAGCTGACAGTCTTGGGAAGGCCTGACCTGGGGGGCTAACCTTGAGGATCGAAAGGAGGAGGTGCAAGGCTTCGATGAAGCCGAAGGCAGAAACGCAGAATTAACCGCTGCCAACCTATCCCCAGTCCTGTCCATGTCAGGATCAAACAATACTTCCCCAGTGTATGACGAGCATGGTAGGCCTTTCTTGGAATCAGCATCTGCCCTCCAAGAATGCAACCACAGGAAACGGCGATCAGACACAGCTGCAGCCGAGACACTGGAAGTCAGGAGACTGATAACCAGAGCAGCCTCCCCACTATAAGTGGCTGCATCTCTGATGTTACCAACCAAATCTGAACCCCAGAAGCATTTGAGGGAAGGGTATATAGACTTCCAGCAAACCTTCACCTTCCTAACCTTCATGGAAGAAATGAAAGGCATAGGTAACGCTGACCTGTAGGGGATGAGTTCCATTTCGTGCTATGAACTTCAGGAAATGGATAACACGCAGCCAAACGTCTCTGAGGTTGATACCTCTTACCGAGCATTCGCCAGGCTGTAGCCCTGTGATCAACTAAATGATCTGATAAAGGCAGTCGACAGAAGTAGCCCTTTATTTGTACAAACAGAGCCTGCTTGAACAGAGGAGGTGACCTCTATGACCTAGATGGCTCTGACAGTTCACACCAAAACAGGAATATTAGCCCCAAAACAAATCTCCATCTCCAGTGGAAGGGACTCAGGGTTAGAGACATACGCAATCTCTCCATCATCAGAAGACATCTCAGAATCTGAGAGCTGTGATGACACCATAGGACGCTTAGATGGCTTAACGGTTTTCTCCTCCTGCAACAAGTCTTTAGCAGTAGAGGTAGCCGCCATCTATCCATGGTGGCACAGGAGGAATCTGTATAGCAGTAATCTGTTGTGGAAATCCCGGTGAGGGAAAAAAAACAGACTTTCCTATAAAGGAGAAAACAGCTGGCACCGCTAAGCGGGCCACATAGTAGCCAAGACCTGAGATAAGAGGAAACCCAAGGGGGTTTCTACACAGTGAACGGGACATTAGAAGGGCCTGGTGGATTATAACCTCCTTGTCCATAATCCATCCTGTACCATCTCCTCCTCACTTAAACCTGCAGCACCTGACCTGTAAAATAGCAGAGTGGGTGCTGCAGAGCGCACATTATTGTCCCTTGTAGGGCAATATCGCACACAATATGGCACTGGGTATAATGCAACCACTGAGTATATATGATACTAGTTAGGAAGGCAAAACACTGGTCCTGTCTGATTCTTGGGCAAGCTGCAGGATCATACTGCTCAGATATGGCAGAGTGCAACACACAACAGTATGTGAGAACTCTCACAAATACTAGCTATAATATATATATACATATATAATCTCAGAAACACCCTGACTACACCTGTAAGCTGGGCATGAATCAGAGATAGAGACAGTTGTAGAAATGAGTTTGGTGACACAGACAGCGCCAGCATAAGTCACATACAATGCAGAAATGACCCTGCACCATGGCGCTATAATCAACTACGCAGACTCAGTGTCTGGAAGGCAATACTGCTGCATACACTGACCCAAAAGGGAAAGGTATACAGGGGGACCGGGCGCATGCTGGCCAGAGAAAACTGCGACATTGCCACCAAGAAAATGGCCGCCGGAGACCTCAGAGGTGGCATGGCTCGTGGAGGAGAGCAGCTCAGCGTAGCCAGACCGCAGTGGAATGGCGCGCTGAGGGGAGGAGCCGGCTGTTAAACAGGGAAGGCTGCCTCCCCTGGCCAGTAATTAACCCCCGGGACGCTGAAAAGTGTCTCAGCCTGTGTCCCTGGTGTTCAAAATGGCAGCGCAGGGAACTTAATGCCTGGGTGACCCGTCGCTCACCTGCTCCCCATAGTGCCCGGCTGCAGTCCAGGGATCCTCGCGGGGTCCCTGCTAGCCAAGACCCCAGAGACCCACCGAGATCCTCGGATCAGTACCGGCGTAGGCGGCGTGACGGAGCGGCAGCGCGGATGTCCCCTGGACTGTCTGCTCTGCAGAAATGAAATATCTTCTTGAAAATAAAAAATCTTCAGAGGCTGTTAACAGCCCCCCGCGTTTCAGTGACCCGACTGCGGCTGGCACCCAACGAAACTGAGGTGCCTCTGGCCCGGAGGAAGGGTATAGAGACCCAGTGCATCCTGGGAGAAAAATTTTACTGCATGGGGCCCGGATGACTCCTTCATCACTTATATCACAAGGTCTCCCTGTGGAGCCTATGGACCCTGAAGTAGAAATATATATTTTTTTTATTTAATTCATTATCCTAACACAGTGTTGGCTAACCTTGACACTCCAGCTGTTATGGAACTACATAACCCAGCATGCACTGCTACAGTTTTGCTATTAGGGCATGCTAAAACTGTGGCAGGGCATGCTGGGATATATAGTTCCACAACAGCTGGAGTGTCAAGGTTAGCCAACACTGTCCTAACACATTATCCTTACCGCCCCCTCCCAATACTCTCACTACGGGGAGATGTATCAAACCTTTGATAGAGATAATCAGCTTCTGTCACTTTACAGGCTGTGTTTGATAAATGAGACAAGCTGATTGGTTAGTAATTTATCTCTCTCCAAGCTGTGATACATCGCCACCTAAATCATCTGTATATTATCTTCTCAGTGTAACATTAGTGTTCCTCTATCATCCTCCTTTCTTCTCAGTCATTTCCTGGGAGCCTATGAGCAAAGCAAAACATCTCTAATTAATATAATGGCTATGTACCGCTAACTATGAAAGAAATAAAAGTGCTCTAAATAAAATGACACAAGTATAGAATAAAAAGTACATATATATTTCTAGTCCATCTGCTTTTGTATTTTTTAAAGCTTAAGGGCCGTATTCAATTTGAGGCGTTAAGTCCGGATCGGCGGTAATTTACCGCTGATGACGTCATTTTCGCCTGTTTTCATTTTACCCCGTATTCAATTAGAAAGACTTTCCGCCTAGGCGGAAAGTTAACGCAATATAATAGGTGGAAAAGTATTGCCTATGAATAGCAGCGTTAAAAAGTGCAGAATTGGGGTTTTGGGGTGCAACATTGAAGGACCCCCGTGCAGCCTTCAGATAGTCCCCCAAAGGTAAACGGTGTAATTTTTTTAAAAAAAAAACACTTTAGGAAACCCCAAAAAATCACTTTAATTTTGGGGGTGAAAAAAAAAAATTGCGGGACAAAGTTAAAAACTAGCGAACTTGACTCTGGGGGGGTCCCCAAGTATGCCCCAAGTGTTTTTCATTGGAGCAGGTGGGGTTTTCACGTTTTTTTTTCAACTCACTTTAGCAACTTTAAAATATGCTGACCCCCATTTTCAAGTACCCAAAACCTGATGGGCATGGTTATTTTTCCCAAAAAATCCTTCTAAATGCTCTTCTGCAGCACTTCCTTCCAAGCCGCATTTATGCACCTGCCACAGCTATTACAAACTCCGGCTTCCTTCAGGAGATAATAATGGGGGTACCCATAGTGATCCCCTATGTCTAAACATCTTTAGGGTGTCCCCTGGAATATTTCCCAAAAATTCCCATTATGTTTCTACCTGT
Organism: Taudactylus pleione; assembly: GCA_031769625.1. NCBI lineage: Eukaryota > Metazoa > Chordata > Amphibia > Anura > Myobatrachidae > Taudactylus > Taudactylus pleione. The sequence goes on along the minus strand of JAUIMM010001037.1, from coordinate 666,742 downwards.
AAAAAACCGGGATAAAAGGTTTAAAAAAAATGACATAGGCCCCCCCTCCAAAAGCTTAACCACCATATTTTAGAAGCCAACACCAGGCTGCAGGGACTAGTGCTGGTTTTAAATATAGGGGGCAAAAAAGACGTGGGGTTCCCCCTATATTTAAGACCAGCACCAGACCCAACCGACCGGGGTGTAATGCCACAGCCCGGAGACCCAATCACCGGGGTTTCAGGTCCAAGGCCTTAGCACCCCAAGTCGGTCAGCGAAAGCCGGTGATCTCGGGGGAGTCAGGGACCCCCAAAGAAGGTTCCCCCCCCTCCCAAGCACCCCAGGCTTAAGCTGAAGCCCTGGGCTCTTCCCCATAGCCCTGGAGCGGTGGGTATGGGGGTAATGAGAGTGGGGCAAATAATGTAAGACTACTGTACTTTACAGTGGAACTACAAGTGCCAGCATGCCTGCCATTTTGCACTTGTGGAACTACAAGTGCCAGCAGACATGCGGCACTTGTAACTTCACAGTAAAATAGTTGAAAAAAACAAAACAAAAAGCACACACAGTGTCCAGTATAACTTTATTACACACACCTACCCATTCACACATACTTACCTATACCAGATGGAATATACATACTGAATGGCCTTGCAAAAAAGAATTCATACTCACCTATATCCTTGCTCTGGTCTCCGTAGCATCCCCGTGACTTGGCAAAACAAAAACCTACTCTATGGACCACACATACACATCCCTCCCGAATGCCAGCTGACGGGACTGAACGGGGCATTGCAGTCCGTCAGCCAATCAGCGGCCGCGCTGACTGTAGAGCGGTCGCTGATTGGCTCTGGTAACTGACAGTTCCCACGTGGGCTGTCAATTGCCGGAGCCAATCAGCGGGCGCTCTACAGTCAGTGCGGCCACTGATTGGCTCACGGGACATGCAAGCTCCGTGCAGTCCAGTCAGCACCCATTCGGGAGCTATTAGTATGTGTGGAAACACATACTGATAGCCGGTGTGTGGATCGTGAACTCGTTTTTTTGTTTTGCCAAGTTCATGGACTACTGCGGAGACCAGCGCCAGGATATAGGTGAGTATGATTTTTTGTTTGCAGGGCCATTCATTAAGGATTTCTACTGTAGAAGAGGACAGATACATCTGGTATAGGTAAGTATGTGTGAATGGGTAGGTGTATGAAATACAGTTATACTAATCACGGTGTGTGTGTTCTTTGTCTTTTCTTAACTATTTATTTTACAGTGAAGTCTGCTGGCACTTGTAGTTCCACTAGTGCAAAATGGCAGGCATGCTGGCACTTGTAGTTCCACTGTAAAGTACAATAGTCTTACATTATTTGGCCCCCCATTACCCCCATACCCACCGCTCCAGGGGTATGGGGAAGAGCCCCGGGCTTCAGCGTAAGCCTGAGGTGCTCGGGATGGGGGGGACCCTTTTTTGGGGGTCCCCGACTCCCCCGAGCTCACCGGCTTGCGCTGACTGACTTGGGGTGCTAATGTTTTGGACCTGAAACCCCGGTGATTGGGTCTCCGGGCTGTGGCATTACACCCCGGTCGGTTGGGTCTGGTGTTGGTCTTAAATATAGGGGGAACCCCGCGTCTTTTTTGCCCCCTATATTTAAAACCAGCACTAGTCCCTGCAGCCTGGTGTTGGTTTCTGAAATACGGTGGAACCCTACACATTTTGTTCCCCGTATTTTTAGAAACCGCCACTGGCTGCCAAGCCGGGGGCTGGTTAAGCTTCTGGAGGGGGGGGGGGGCCTATGTCATTTTTATTTTTTTTAAACTTTTATCCCATTTTTTACAGGTAGAAAAATAATGGGAATTTTTGGGAAATAATCCAGGCGACACCCTAAAGATGTTTAGACATAGGGGATCACTATGGGTACCACCATTTTAATCTCTTAAAGAAAGTCGGGATTTGTAATAGCCGCCGGCAGGTGCATTTTTCCAAAATGTAAAAAAAAAAAATGAAAATATTCTAGTACCCATTTTCATGTACCCCAAATTTGATGGGACCACTTAAAAAACTGAAAAAAACCCACCCTGCTCTTTTGCATCTCTTCTTCAGTTGGGAAAAAAACACCTGCAGCGGCTATTTAAAAACCCTGACTTTCTTCTGCAGGCAAAAACGGGGGTACCCATAGTCATCCCCGAGGTCTGGACATCTTTAGGGGGGTCCTACAATTATTTCCCAAAAATTCCCGTTTTTTTTCACCGATCCAGTATCGCCGAGTCCTGTTTTCGCCTACTTTGAAATTGAATAAGGGGATACGTGGGCACACGTGCGATACTTTAAGTCGGCGTTAAGTCCGGGCCACGTTAAATTACTGCGGCTCGCCTCTAACTGAATACGGCTCACAGTATGTTATGTTCTAATTACAGGGAAAGACTTTTTTCATTTTATTATTTTGAATCAACTGTTATAGTAATAGTGACAAGTTCTGACATCAGGGTAACTGGGGATATATATGAGAAAGACTGAAGACTATTTGTGGGGCACGCTTGTGGTACAGTCTCCCATATCCAAAATGCTTGGGACTTTTCCGTATTTTGGAATATTTGCATAAAATAATGAAATATCTTGGGAATAGGACCCAAATCTAATCACAGAATACATTTATGTTATTTACACCTTATACACAGCCTGAAGGTCATGTTATACAATATTTGTAATAAAGTGTGCCTTAGACAAAGTGTGTGTACATTGTACCAACAAAAAGCAAAGGAGTCACTGTCTCAGTCATGCAAAGTAAGTCTGTATTTGGATAAGGGAGACTCAACAAACAGAAATACTCAGTAAATCGTATTAAGAAGGTCTACTGAGAAGAGAATGGTTTTACTTATCTGTCCATTTACCCCTTTTGCACTGTCACTAGTATGTCGTATCTGATACACATATGCTACTGGCATAACGTGACGCAGGATATTGCTGAAACTACAGATACTTACTTTTCATATTTTTTTTCATTATTTTCCTTTAAATCTTATTATCCCAATATATTTATATTACAGATGCGTCCTCACACTACTTTACCCCTCTTTGCGTGCCCGGTCCCGGGAGACTATGCTAGCAGCAGGCATCTTTTTTTCTTTGGGCCGAAAACGCTTTTATGTCGCACCAAGAGACTGCGCTGAGTAATGTGATATGTGACACCTGTATATCTGTATACTCCTGAGTCTATATATAGTAGACTGCGCTGAGTAATGTGATATGTGACACCTGTATATCTGTGTGCTCCTGAGTCTGTATATGGGAGACTGCGCTGAGTAATGTGATATGTGACACCTGTATATCTGTGTGCTCCTGAGTCTTTATATAGGAGACTGCGCTGAGTAATGTGATATGTGACACCTGTATATCTGTGTGCTCCTGAGTCTGTATATAGGAGACTGCGCTGAGTAATGTGATGTGTGACACCTGTATATCTGTGTGCTACTCAGTCTGTATATGGGAGACTGCGCTGATTAATGTGATGTGTGACACCTGTATATCTGTGTGCTACTCAGTCTGTATATGGGAGACTGTGCTGAGTAATGTGATATGTGACACCTGTATATCTGTGTGCTCCTGAGTCTGTATATGGGAGACTGCGCTGAGTAATGTGATGTGTGACACCTGTATATCTGTGTGCTCCTGAGTCTGTATATAGGAGACTGCGCTGAGTAATGTGATGTGTGACACCTGTATATCTGTGTCCTCCTGAGTCTGTATATGGGAGACTGCGCTGAGTAATGTGATATGTGAAACCTGTATATCTGTGTGCTCCTGAGTCTGTATATAGGAGACTACGCTGAGTAATGTGATATGTGACACCTGTATATCTGTGTGCTCCTGAGTCTGTATATAGGAGACTGCGCTGGGTAATGGGATATGTGACACCTGTATATCTGTGTGCTCCTGAGTCTGTATATGGGAGACTGCGCTGAGTAATGTGATATGTGACACCTGTATATCTGTGTGCTCCTGAGTCTGTATATAGGAGACTGCGCTGGGTAATGGGATATGTGACACCTGTATATCTGTGTGCTCCTGAGTCTGTATATGGGAGACTGCGCTGAGTAATGTGATATGTGACACCTGTATATCTGTGTGCTCCTGAGTCTGTATATAGGAGACTGCGCTGGGTAATGGGATATGTGACACCTGTATATCTGTGTGCTCCTGAGTCTGTATATGGGAGACTGTGCTGAGTAATGTGACACCAGTATATCTGTGTGCTCCTGAGTCTGTATATAGGAGACTGCGCTGAGTAATGTGATAGGTGACACCTGTATATCTGTGTGCTCCTGAGTCTGTATATGGGAGAGTGCACTGAGTAATGTGATAGGTGACACCTGTATATCTGTGTGTTCCTGAGTCTGTATATAGGAGACTGCGCTGAGTAATGTGATATGTGACACCTGTATATCTGTGTGCTCCTGAGTCTGTATATGGAGACTGCGCTGAGTAATGTGATATGTGACACCTGTATATCTGTGTGCTCCTGAGTCTGTATATAGGAGACTGCGCTGAGTAATGTGATATGTGACACCTGTATATCCGTGTGCTCCTGAGTCTGTATATGGAGACTGCGCAGAGTAATGTGATATGTGACACCTGTATATCTGTGTGCTCCTGAGTCTGTATATAGGAGACTGCGCTGAGTAATGTGATAGGTGACACCTGTATATCTGTGTGTTCCTGAGTCTGTATATAGGAGACTGCGCTGAGTAATGTGATAGGTGACACCTGTATATCGGTGTGCTCCTGAGTCTGTATATGGAGACTGCGCTGAGTAATGTGATATGTGACACCTGTATATCTGTGTGCTCCTGAGTCTGTATATAGGAGACTGCGCTGAGTAATGTGATATGTGACACCTGTATATCCGTGTGCTCCTGAGTCTGTATATAGGAGACTGCGCTGAGTAATGTGATAAGTGACACCTGTATATCTGTGTGCTCCTGAGTCTGTATATAGGAGACTGCGATGAGAAATGTGATATGTGACACCTGTATATCTGTGTGCTCCTGACTCTGTATATAGGAGACTGCGCTGAGTAATGTGATATGTGACACCTGTATATCTGTGTGCTCCTCAGTCTGTATATAGGAGACTGCACTGAGTACTGTGATATGTGACACCTGTATATCTGTATGCTCCTGAGTCTATATATGGGAGACTGCGCTGAGTAATGTGATATGTGACACCTGTATATCTGTATACTCCTGAGTCTATATATAGTAGACTGCGCTGAGTAATGTGATATGTGACACCTGTATATCTGTGTGCTCCTGAGTCTGTATATGGGAGACTGCGCTGAGTAATGTGATATGTGACACCTGTATATCTGTGTGCTCCTGAGTCTTTATATAGGAGACTGCGCTGAGTAATGTGATATGTGACACCTGTATATCTGTGTGCTCCTGAGTCTGTATATGGGAGACTGTGCTGAGTAATGTGATAGGTGACACCTGTATATCTGTGTGCTCCTGAGTCTGTATATGGAGACTGCGCTGAGTAATGTGATATGTGACACCTGTATATCTGTGTGCTCCTGAGTCTGTATATGGGAGACTGTGCTGAGTAATGTGATATGTGACACCTGTATATCTGTGTGCTCCTGAGTCTGTATACAGGAGACTACGCTGAGTAATGTGATATGTGACACCTGTATATCTGTATACTCCTGAGTCTGTATATAGGAGACTGCGCTGAGTAAAGTGATATGTGACACCTGTATATCTGTGTGCTCCTGAGTCTGTATATAGGAGACTGCGCTGAGTAATGTGATATATGACACCTGTATATCTGTGTGCTCCTGAGTCTGTATATAGGAGACTGTGCTGAGTAATGTGATATGTGACACCTGTATATCTGTGTGCTCCTGAGTCTGTATATAGGAGACTGCGCTGAGTAATGTGATATATGACACCTGTATATCTGTGTGCTCCTGAGTCTGTATATAGGAGACTGTGCTGAGTAATGTGATATGTGACACCTGTATATCTGTGTGCTCCTGAGTCTGTATATAGGAGACTGCGCTGAGTAATGTGGTAGGCGACACCTGTATATCTGTGTGCTCCTGAGTCTGTATACAGGAGACTACGCTGAGTAATGTGGTAGGTGACACCTGTATATCTGTGTGCTCCTGAGTCTTTATATAGGAGACTGCGCTGAGTAATGTGATATGTGACACCTGTATATCTGTGTGCTCCTGAGTCTGTATATGGGAGACTGTGCTGAGTAATGTGATAGGTGACACCTGTATATCTGTGTGCTCCTGAGTCTGTATATGGAGACTGCGCTGAGTAATGTGATATGTGACACCTGTATATCTGTGTGCTCCTGAGTCTTTATATAGGAGACTGCGCTGAGTAATGTGATATGTGACACCTGTATATCTGTGTGCTCCTGAGTCTGTATATGGGAGACTGTGCTGAGTAATGTGATAGGTGACACCTGTATATCTGTGTGCTCCTGAGTCTGTATATGGAGACTGCGCTGAGTAATGTGATATGTGACACCTGTATATCTGTGTGCTCCTGAGTCTGTATATGGGAGACTGTGCTGAGTAATGTGATATGTGACACCTGTATATCTGTGTGCTCCTGAGTCTGTATACAGGAGACTACGCTGAGTAATGTGATATGTGACACCTGTATATCTGTATACTCCTGAGTCTGTATATAGGAGACTGCGCTGAGTAATGTGATATGTGACACCTGTATATCTGTGTGCTCCTGAGTCTGTATAGGGGAGACTGCGCTGAGTACTGTGATATGTGACACCTGTATATCTGTGTGCTCCTGAGTCTGTATATGGGAGACTGCGCTGAGTAATGTGATATGTGACACCTGTATATCTGTGTGCTCCTGAGTCTGTATATGGAGACTGTGCTGAGTAATGTGATATGTGACACCTGAATATCTGTGTGCTCCTAAGTCTGTATATGGGAGACTGTGCTGAGTAATGTGATATGTTAACCTGTATATCTGTGTGCTCCTGAGTCTGTATATGGGAGACTGCGCTGAGTAATGTGATATGTGACACCTGTATATCTGTGTGCTCCTGAGTCTGTATATGGGAGACTGCGCTGAGTAATGTGATATGTGACACCTGTATAGCTGTGTGCTCATGAGTCTGTATATGGGAGACTGCGATGAGTAATGTGATATGTGACACCTGTATATCTGTGTGCTCCTGAGTCTGTATATGGGAGACTGTGCTGAGTAATGTGATATGCGACACCTGTATATCTGTGTGCTCCTGAGTCTGTATATGGGAGACTGCGCTGAGTAATGTGATATGTGACACCTGTATATCTGTGTGCTCCTGAGTCTTTATATAGGAGACTGCGCTTAGTAATGTGATATGTGACACCTGTATATCTGTGTGCTCCTGAGTCTGTATATGGGAGACTGTGCTGAGTAATGTGATAGGTGACACCTGTATATCTGTGTGCTCCTGAGTCTGTATATGGAGACTGCGCTGAGTAATGTGATATGTGACACCTGTATATCTGTGTGCTCCTGAGTCTGCATATGGGAGACTGTGCTGAGTAATGTGATATGTGACACCTGTATATCTGTGTGCTCCTGAGTCTGTATATAGGAGACTGCGCTGAGTAATGTGATATGTGACACCTGTATATCTGTGTGCTCCTGAGTCTGTATAGGGGAGACTGTGCTGAGTAATGTGATATGTGACACCTGTATATCTGTGTGCTCCTGAGTCTGTATATAGGAGACTGCGCAGAGTAATGTGATATGTGACACCTGTATAGCTGTGTGCTCATGAGTCTGTATATGGGAGACTGCGCTGAGTAATGTGATATGTGACACCTGTATATCTGTGTGCTCCTGAGTCTGTATATGGGAGACTGCGCTGAGTAATGTGATATGTGACACCTGTATATCTGTGTGCTCCTGAGTCTGTATAGGGGAGACTGCGCTGAGTACTGTGATATGTGACACCTGTATATCTGTGTGCTCCTGAGTCTGTATATGGGAGACTGCGCTGAGTAATGTGATATGTGACACCTGTATATCTGTGTGCTCCTGAGTCTGTATATGGAGACTGTGCTGAGTAATGTGATATGTGACACCTGAATATCTGTGTGCTCCTGAGTCTGTATATGGAGACTGTGCTGAGTAATGTGATATGTGACACCTGAATATCTTTGTGCTCCTAAGTCTGTATATGGGAGACTGTGCTGAGTAATGTGATATGTTAACCTGTATATCTGTGTGCTCCTGAGTCTGTATACGGGAGACTACGCTGAGTAATGTGATATGTGACACCTTTATATCTGTGTGCTCCTGAGTCTGTATATGGAGACTGCGCTGAGTAATGTGATATGTGACACCTGAATATCTGTGTGCTCCTGAGTCTGTATATGGGAGACTGCGCTGAGTAATGTGATATGTGACACCTGTATATCTGTGTGCTCCTGAGTCTGTATATGGAGACTGCGCTGAGTAATGTGATATGTGACACCTGAATATCTGTGTGCTCCTGAGTCTGTATATGGAGACTGTGCTGAGTAATGTGATATGTGACACCTGTATATCTGTGTGCTCCTGAGTCTGTATATGGGAGACTGCGCTGAGTAATGTGATATGTGACACCTGAATATCTGTGTGCTCCTGAGTCTGTATATGGAGACTGTGCTGAGTAATGTGATATGTGACACCTGTATATCTGTGTGCTCCTGAGTCTGTATATGGGAGACTGCGCTGAGTAATGTGATATGTGACACCTGTATAGCTGTGTGCTCATGAGTCTGTATATGGGAGACTGCGCTGAGTAATGTGATATGTGACACCTGTATATCTGTGTGCTCCTGAGTCTGTATATGGGAGACTGTGCTGAGTAATGTGATATGTGACACCTGTATATCTGTGTGCTCCTGAGTCTGTATATGGGAGACTGCGCTGAGTAATGTGATATGTGACACCTGTATATCTGTGTGCTCCTGAGTCTGTATATAGGAGACTGCGCTGAGTAATGTGATATGTGACACCTGTATATCTGTGTGCTCCTGAGTCTTTATATAGGAGACTGCGCTTAGTAATGTGATATGTGACACCTGTATATCTGTGTGCTCCTGAGTCTGTATATGGGAGACTGTGCTGAGTAATGTGATAGGTGACACCTGTATATCTGTGTGCTCCTGAGTCTGTATATGGAGACTGCGCTGAGTAATGTGATATGTGACACCTGTATATCTGTGTGCTCCTGAGTCTGCATATGGGAGACTGTGCTGAGTAATGTGATATGTGACACCTGTATATCTGTGTGCTCCTGAGTCTGTATATAGGAGACTGCGCTGAGTAATGTGATATGTGACACCTGTATATCTGTGTGCTCCTGAGTCTGTATAGGGGAGACTGTGCTGAGTAATGTGATATGTGACACCTGTATATCTGTGTGCTCCTGAGTCTGTATATAGGAGACTGCGCAGAGTAATGTGATATGTGACACCTGTATAGCTGTGTGCTCATGAGTCTGTATATGGGAGACTGCGCTGAGTAATGTGATATGTGACACCTGTATATCTGTGTGCTCATGAGTCTGTATATAGGAGACTGCGCAGAGTAATGTGATATGTGACACCTGTATAGCTGTGTGCTCATGAGTCTGTATATGGGAGACTGCGCTGAGTAATGTGATATATGACACCTGTATATCTGTGTGCTCCTGAGTCTGTATATGGGAGACTGCGCTGAGTAATGTGATATGTGACACCTGTATATCTGTGTGCTCCTGAGTCTTTATATAGGAGACTGCGCTTAGTAATGTGATATGTGACACCTGTATATCTGTGTGCTCCTGAGTCTGTATATGGGAGACTGTGCTGAGTAATGTGATATGTGACAACTGTATATCTGTGTGCTCCTGAGTCTGTATAGGGGAGACTGTGCTGAGTAATGTGATATGTGACACCTGTATATCTGTGTGCTCCTGAGTCTGTATATAGGAGACTGCGCAGAGTAATGTGATATGTGACACCTGTATAGCTGTGTGCTCATGAGTCTGTATATGGGAGACTGCGCTGAGTAATGTGATATGTGACACCTGTATATCTGTGTGCTCCTGAGTCTGTATAGGGGAGACTGCGCTGAGTACTGTGATATGTGACACCTGTATATCTGTGTGCTCCTGAGTCTGTATATGGGAGACTGCGCTGAGTAATGTGATATGTGACACCTGTATATCTGTGTGCTCCTGAGTCTGTATATGGAGACTATGCTGAGTAATGTGATATGTGACACCTGAATATCTGTGTGCTCCTGAGTCTGTATATGGAGACTGTGCTGAGTAATGTGATATGTGACACCTGTATATCTGTGTGCTCCTGAGTCTGCATATGGGAGACTGCGCTGAGTAATGTGATATGTGACACCTGTATATCTGTGTGCTCCTGAGTCTGTATATGGAGACTGCGCTGAGTAATGTGATATGTGACACCTGAATATCTGTGTGCTCCTGAGTCTGTATATGGAGACTGTGCTGAGTAATGTGATATGTGACACCTGAATATCTGTGTGCTCCTAAGTCTGTATATGGGAGACTGTGCTGAGTAATGTGATATGTTAACCTGTATATCTGTGTGCTCCTGAGTCTGTATATGGGAGACTGCGCTGAGTAATGTGATATGTGACACCTGTATATCTGTGTGCTCCTGAGTCTGTATATGGAGACTGCGCTGAGTAATGTGATATGTGACACCTGAATATCTGTGTGCTCCTGAGTCTGTATATGGAGACTGTGCTGAGTAATGTGATATGTGACACCTGAATATCTGTGTGCTCCTAAGTCTGTATATGGGAGACTGTGCTGAGTAATGTGATATGTGACACCTGTATATCTGTGTGCTCCTGAGTCTGTATAGGGGAGACTGCGCTGAGTACTGTGATATGTGACACCTGTATATCTGTGTGCTCCTGAGTCTGTATATGGGAGACTGCGCTGAGTAATGTGATATGTGACACCTGTATATCTGTGTGCTCCTGAGTCTGTATATGGAGACTATGCTGAGTAATGTGATATGTGACACCTGAATATCTGTGTGCTCCTGAGTCTGTATATGGAGACTGTGCTGAGTAATGTGATATGTGACACCTGTATATCTGTGTGCTCCTGAGTCTGCATATGGGAGACTGCGCTGAGTAATGTGATATGTGACACCTGTATATCTGTGTGCTCCTGAGTCTGTATATGGAGACTGCGCTGAGTAATGTGATATGTGACACCTGAATATCTGTGTGCTCCTGAGTCTGTATATGGAGACTGTGCTGAGTAATGTGATATGTGACACCTGAATATCTGTGTGCTCCTAAGTCTGTATATGGGAGACTGTGCTGAGTAATGTGATATGTTAACCTGTATATCTGTGTGCTCCTGAGTCTGTATATGGGAGACTGCGCTGAGTAATGTGATATGTGACACCTGTATATCTGTGTGCTCCTGAGTCTGTATATGGGAGACTGCGCTGAGTAATGTGATATGTGACACCTGTATAGCTGTGTGCTCATGAGTCTGTATATGGGAGACTGCGCTGAGTAATGTGATATGTGACACCTGTATATCTGTGTGCTCCTGAGTCTGTATATGGGAGACTGTGCTGAGTAATGTGATATGTGACACCTGTATATCTGTGTGCTCCTGAGTCTGTATATGGGAGACTGCGCTGAGTAATGTGATATGTGACACCTGTATATCTGTGTGCTCCTGAGTCTGTATATAGGAGACTGCGCTGAGTAATGTGATATGTGACACCTGTATATCTGTGTGCTCCTGAGTCTTTATATAGGAGACTGCGCTTAGTAATGTGATATGTGACACCTGTATATCTGTGTGCTCCTGAGTCTGTATATGGGAGACTGTGCTGAGTAATGTGATAGGTGACACCTGTATATCTGTGTGCTCCTGAGTCTGTATATGGAGACTGCGCTGAGTAATGTGATACGTGACACCTGTATATCTGTGTGCTCCTGAGTCTGCATATGGGAGACTGCGCTGAGTAATGTGATATGTGACACCTGTATATCTGTGTGCTCCTGAGTCTGTATATAGGAGACTGCGCTGAGTAATGTGATATGTGACACCTGTATATCTGTGTGCTCCTGAGTCTGTATAGGGGAGACTGTGCTGAGTAATGTGATATGTGACACCTGTATATCTGTGTGCTCCTGAGTCTGTATATAGGAGACTGCGCAGAGTAATGTGATATGTGACACCTGTATAGCTGTGTGCTCATGAGTCTGTATATGGGAGACTGCGCTGAGTAATGTGATATGTGACACCTGTATATCTGTGTGCTCCTGAGTCTTTATATAGGAGACTGCGCTTAGTAATGTGATATGTGACACCTGTATATCTGTGTGCTCCTGAGTCTGTATATGGGAGACTGTGCTGAGTAATGTGATAGGTGACACCTGTATATCTGTGTGCTCCTGAGTCTGTATATAGGAGACTGCGCTGAGTAATGTGATATGTGACACCTGTATATCTGTGTGCTCCTGAGTCTGTATAGGGGAGACTGTGCTGAGTAATGTGATATGTGACACCTGTATATCTGTGTGCTCCTGAGTCTGTATATAGTAGACTGCGCAGAGTAATGTGATATGTGACACCTGTATAGCTGTGTGCTCATGAGTCTGTATATGGGAGACTGCGCTGAGTAATGTGATATGTGACACCTGTATATCTGTGTGCTCCTGAGTCTTTATATAGGAGACTGTGCTGAGTAATGTGATAGGTGACACCTGTATATCTGTGTGCTCCTGAGTCTGTATATGGGAGACTGTGCTGAGTAATGTGATAGGTGACACCTGTATATCTGTGTGCTCCTGAGTCTGTATATGGAGACTGCGCTGAGTAATGTGATATGTGACACCTGTATATCTGTGTGCTCCTGAGTCTGCATATGGGAGACTGTGCTGAGTAATGTGATATGTGACAACTGTATATCTGTGTGCTCCTGAGTCTGTATAGGGGAGACTGCGCTGAGTAATGTGATATGTGACAACTGTATATCTGTGTGCTCCTGAGTCTGTATAGGGGAGACTGTGCTGAGTAATGTGATATGTGACACCTGTATATCTGTGTGCTCCTGAGTCTGTATATAGGAGACTGCGCAGAGTAATGTGATATGTGACACCTGTATAGCTGTGTGCTCATGAGTCTGTATATGGGAGACTGCGCTGAGTAATGTGATATGTGACACCTGTATATCTGTGTGCTCCTGAGTCTGTATATGGGAGACTGCGCTGAGTAATGTGATATGTCACACCTGTATATCTGTGTGCTCCTGAGTCTGTATAGGGGAGACTGCGCTGAGTACTGTGATATGTGACACCTGTATATCTGTGTGCTCCTGAGTCTGTATATGGGAGACTGCGCTGAGTAATGTGATATGTGACACCTGTATATCTGTGTGCTCCTGAGTCTGTATATGGAGACTGTGCTGAGTAATGTGATATGTGACACCTGAATATCTGTGTGCTCCTGAGTCTGTATATGGAGACTGTGCTGAGTAATGTGATATGTGACACCTGAATATCTTTGTGCTCCTAAGTCTGTATATGGGAGACTGTGCTGAGTAATGTGATATGTTAACCTGTATATCTGTGTGCTCCTGAGTCTGTATACGGGAGACTACGCTGAGTAATGTGATATGTGACACCTTTATATCTGTGTGCTCCTGAGTCTGTATATAGGAGACTGCGCTGAGTAATGTGATATGTGACACCTGTATATCTGTGTGCTCCTGAGTCTGCATATGGGAGACTGCGCTGAGTAATGTGATATGTGACACCTGTATATCTGTGTGCTCCTGAGTCTTTATATAGGAGACTGCGCTTAGTAATGTGATATGTGACACCTGTATATCTGTGTGCTCCTGAGTCTGTATACAGGAGACTACGCTGAGTAATGTGATATGTGACACCTGTATATCTGTGTGCTCCTGAGTCTGTATATAGGAGACTGCGCTGAGTAATGTGATATGTGACACCTGTATATCTGTGTGCTCCTGAGTCTGTATATAGGAGACTGCGCTGAGTAATGTGATATGTGACACCTGTATATCTGTGTGCTCCTGAGTCTGCATATGGGAGACTGTGCTGAGTAATGTGATATGTGACACCTGTATATCTGTGTGCTCCTGAGTCTGTATATGGGAGACTGCGCAGAGTAATGTGATAGGTGACACCTGTATATAGGAGACTGCGCTGAGTAATGTGATATGTGAAACCTGTATATCTGTGTGCTCCTGAGTCTGTATATAGGAGACTGCGCTGAGTAATGTGATATGTGACACCTGTATAGCTGTGTGATCCTGAGTCTGTATATAGGAGACTGCGCTGAGTAATTTGATATGTGACACCTGTATATCTGTGTGCTCCTGAGTCTGTATAGGGGAGACTGTGCTGAGTAATGTGATATGTGACACCTGTATATCTGTGTGCTCCTGAGTCTGTATATAGGAGACTGCACTGAGTAATGTGATATGTGACACCTGTATATCTGTGTGCTCCTGAGTCTGTATATGGGAGACTGCGCTGAGTAATGTGATATGTGACACCTGTATATCTGTGTGCTCCTGAGTCTGTATATGGAGACTGTGCTGAGTAATGTGATATGTGACACCTGAATATCTGTGTGCTCCTGAGTCTGTATATGGAGACTGTGCTGAGTAATGTGATATGTGACACCTGAATATCTGTGTGCTCCTAAGTCTGTATATGGGAGACTGTGCTGAGTAATGTGATATGTTAACCTGTATATCTGTGTGCTCCTGAGTCTGTATACGGGAGACTACGCTGAGTAATGTGATATGTGACACCTTTATATCTGTGTGCTCCTGAGTCTGTATATAGGAGACTGCGCTGAGTAATGTGATATGTGACACCTGTATATCTGTGTGCTCATGAGTCTGTATATGGGAGACTGCGCTGAGTAATGTGATATGTGACACCTGTATATCTGTGTGCTCCTGAGTCTTTATATAGGAGACTGCGCTTAGTAATGTGATATGTGACACCTGTATATCTGTGTGCTCCTGAGTCTGTATATGGGAGACTGTGCTGAGTAATGTGATAGGTGACACCTGTATATCTGTGTGCTCCTGAGTCTGTATATGGAGACTGCGCTGAGTAATGTGATATGTGACACCTGTATATCTGTGTGCTCCTGAGTCTGCATATGGGAGACTGTGCTGAGTAATGTGATATGTGACACCTGTATATCTGTGTGCTCCTGAGTCTGTATATGGGAGACTGCGCTGAGTAATGTGATATGTGACACCTGTATATCTGTGTGCTCCTGAGTCTGTATAGGGGAGACTGTGCTGAGTAATGTGATATGTGACACCTGTATATCTGTGTGCTCCTGAGTCTGTATATAGGAGACTGCGCTGAGTAATGTGATATGTGACACCTGTATAGCTGTGTGCTCATGAGTCTGTATATGGGAGACTGCGCTGAGTAATGTGATATGTGACACCTGTATATCTGTGTGCTCCTGAGTCTGTATAGGGGAGACTGCGCTGAGTACTGTGATATGTGACACCTGTATATCTGTGTGCTCCTGAGTCTGTATATGGGAGACTGCGCTGAGTAATGTGATATGTGACACCTGTTTATCTGTGTGCTCCTGAGTCTGTATATGGAGACTGTGCTGAGTAATGTGATATGTGACACCTGAATATCTGTGTGCTCCTGAGTCTGTATATAGGAGACTGCGCTGAGTAATGTGATATGTGACACCTGAATATCTGTGTGCTCCTGAGTCTGTATATGGAGACTGTGCTGAGTAATGTGATATGTGACACCTGAATATCTGTGTGCTCCTAAGTCTGTATATGGGAGACTGTGCTGAGTAATGTGATATGTTAACCTGTATATCTGTGTGCTCCTGAGTCTGTATACGGGAGACTACGCTGAGTAAAGTGATATGTGACACCTTTATATCTGTGTGCTCCTGAGTCTGTATATAGGAGACTGCGCTGAGTAATGTGATATGTGACACCTGTATATCTGTGTGCTCCTGAGTCTGTATATGGGAGACTGCGCTGAGTAATGTGATATGTGACACCTGTATATCTGTGTGCTCCTGAGTCTTTATATAGGAGACTGCGCTTAGTAATGTGATATGTGACACCTGTATATCTGTGTGCTCCTGAGTCTGTATATGGGAGACTGTGCTGAGTAATGTGATAGCTGACACCTGTATATCTGTGTGCTCCTGAGTCTGTATATGGAGACTGCGCTGAGTAATGTGATATGTGACACCTGTATATCTGTGTGCTCCTGAGTCTGCATATGGGAGACTGTGCTGAGTAATGTGATATGTGAAACCTGTATATCTGTGTGCTCCTGAGTCTGTATACAGGAGACTACGCTGAGTAATGTGATATGTGACACCTGTATATCTGTGTGCTCCTGAGTCTGTATATAGGAGACTGCGCTGAGTAATGTGATATGTGACGCCTGTATATCTGTGTGCTCCTGAGTCTGTATATGGGAGACAGCGCTGAGTAATGTGATATGTGACACCTGTATATATGTGTGCTCATGAGTCTGTATATAGGAGACTGCGCTGAGTACTGTGATATGTGACACCTGTATAGCTGTGTGCTCCTGAGTCTGTATATGGGAGACTGCGCTGAGTAATGTGATATGTGACACCTGTATATCTGTGTGCTCCTGAGTCTGTATATAGGAGACTGCGCTGTGTAATGTGATATGTGACACCTGTATATCTGTGTGCTCCTGAGTCTGTATATAGGAGACTGCGCTGAGTAATGTGATATGTGACACCTGTATATCTGTGTGCTCCTGAGTCTGTATATGGGAGACTGCGCTGAGTAATGTGATATGTGACACCTGTATATCTGTGTGCTCCTGAGTCTGTATATGGAGACTGCGCTGAGTAATGTGATATGTGACACCTGTATATCTGTGTGCTCCTGAGTCTGTATATGGAGACTGTGCTGAGTAATGTGATATGTGACACCTGAATATCTGTGTGCTCCTGAGTCTGTATATAGGAGACTGCGCTGAGTAATGTTATAGGTGACACCTGTATATCTGTGTGCTCCTAAGTCTGTATATGGGAGACTGTGCTGAGTAATGTGATATGTTACAACTGTATATCTGTGTGCTCCTGAGTCTGTATATGGGAGACTGCGCTGAGTAATGTGATATGTGACACCTGTATATCTGTGTGCTCCTGAGTCTGTATATGGGAGACTGCGCTGAGTAATGTGATATGTGACACCTGTATATCTGTGTGCTCCTGAGTCTGTATATGGAGACTGTGCTGAGTAATGTGATATGTGACACCTGAATATCAGTGTGCTCCTGAGTCTGTATATAGGAGACTGCGCTGAGTAATGTTATAGGTGACACCTGTATAGCTGTGTGCTCCTAAGTCTGTATACAGGAGACTACGCTGAGTAATGTGATATGTGACACCTGTATATCTGTGTGCTCCTGAGTCTGTATATGGGAGACTGCGCTGAGTAATGTGATATGTGACACCTGTATATCTGTGTGCTCCTGAGTCTGTATATGGGAGACTGTGCTGAGTAATGTGATATGTGACACCTGAATATCTGTGTGCTCCTGAGTCTGTATATGGGAGACTGCGCTGAGTAATGTGATATGTGACACCTGTATATATGTGTGCTCCTGAGTCTGTATATGGGAGACTGCGGAGAGTAATGTGATAGGTGACACCTGTATATAGGAGACTGCGCTGAGTAATGTGATATGTGAAACCTGTATATCTGTGTGCTCCTGAGTCTGTATATAGGAGACTGCGCTGAGTAATGTGATATGTGACACCTGTATAGCTGTGTGATCCTGAGTCTGTATATAGGAGACTGCGCTGAGTAATTTGATATGTGACACCTGTATATCTGTGTGCTCCTGAGTCTGTATATAGGAGACTGCGCTGAGTAATGTGATATGTGACACCTGTATATCTGTGTGCTCCTGAGTCTGTATATAGGAGACTGCGCTGAGTACTGTGATATGTGACACCTGTATATCTGTGTGCTCCTGAGTCTGTATATGGGAGACTGCGCTGAGTAATGTGATATGTGACACCTGTATATCTGTGTGCTCCTGAGTCTGTATATGGAGACTGTGCTGAGTAATGTGATATGTGACACCTGAATATCTGTGTGCTCCTGAGTCTGTATATAGGAGACTGCGCTGAGTAATGTGATATGTGACACCTGAATATCTGTGTGCTCCTGAGTCTGTATATGGGAGACTGCGCTGAGTAACGTGATATGTGACACCTGTATATATGTGTGCTCCTGAGTCTGTATATGGGAGACTGCGCAGAGTAATGTGATAGGTGACACCTGTATATAGGAGACTGCGCTGAGTAATGTGATATGTGAAACCTGTATATCTGTGTGCTCCTGAGTCTGTATATAGGAGACTGCGCTGAGTAATGTGATATGTGACACCTGAATATCTGTGTGCTCCTGAGTCTGTATATAGGAGACTGCGCTGAGTAATGTGATATGTGACACCTGAATATCTGTGTGCTCCTGAGTCTGTATATAGGAGACTGCGCTGAGTAATGTGATATGTGACACCTGAATATCTGTGTGCTCCTGAGTCTGTATATGGGAGACTGCGCTGAGTAATGTGATATGTGACACCTGTATATATGTGTGCTCCTGAGTCTGTATATGGGAGACTGCGCAGAGTAATGTGATAGGTGACACCTGTATATAGGAGACTGCGCTGAGTAATGTGATATGTGAAACCTGTATATCTGTGTGCTCCTGAGTCTGTATATAGGAGACTGCGCTGAGTAATGTGATATGTGACACCTGTATAGCTGTGTGATCCTGAGTCTGTATATAGGAGACTGCGCTGAGTAATTTGATATGTGACACATGTATATCTGTGTGCTCCTGAGTCTGTATAGGGGAGACTGTGCTGAGTAATGTGATATGTGACACCTGTATATCTGTGTGCTCCTGAGTCTGTATATAGGAGACTGCGCTGAGTAATGTGATATGTGACACCTGTATATCTGTGTGCTCCTGAGTCTGTATATGGGAGACTGCGCTGAGTAATGTGATATGTGACACCTGTATATCTGTGTGCTCTTGAGTCTGTATATGGAGACTGTGCTGAGTAATGTGATATGTGACACCTGAATATCTGTGTGCTCCTGAGTCTGTATATGGAGACTGTGCTGAGTAATGTGATATGTGACACCTGAATATCTGTGTGCTCCTAAGTCTGTATATGGGAGACTGTTCTGAGTAATGTGATATGTTAACCTGTATATCTGTGTGCTCCTCAGTCTGTATACGGGAGACTACGCTGAGTAATGTGATATGTGACACCTTTATATCTGTGTGCTCCTGAGTCTGTATATAGGAGACTGCGCTGAGTAATGTGATATGTGACACCTGTATATCTGTGTGCTCATGAGTCTGTATATGGGAGACTGCGCTGAGTAATGTGATATGTGACACCTGTATATCTGTGTGCTCCTGAGTCTTTATATAGGAGACTGCGCTTAGTAATGTGATATGTGACACCTGTTTATCTGTGTGCTCCTGAGTCTGTATATGGGAGACTGTGCTGAGTAATGTGATATGTGACACCTGTATATCTGTGTGCTCCTGAGTCTGTATATGGAGACTGCGCTGAGTAATGTGATATGTGACACCTGTATATCTATGTGCTCCTGAGTCTGCATATGGGAGACTGTGCTGAGTAATGTGATATGTGACACCTGTATATCTGTGTGCTCCTGAGTCTGTATATAGGAGACTGCGCTGAGTAATGTGATATGTGACACCTGTATATCTGTGTGCTCCTGAGTCTGTATAGGGGAGACTGTGCTGAGTAATGTGATATGTGACACCTGTATATCTGTGTGCTCCTGAGTCTGTATATAGGAGACTGCGCTGAGTAATGTGATATGTGACACCTGTATAGCTGTGTGCTCATGAGTCTGTATATGGGAGACTGCGCTGAGTAATGTGATATGTGACACCTGTATATCTGTGTGCTCCTGAGTCTGTATATGGGAGACTGCGCTGAGTAATGTGATATGTGACACCTGTATATCTGTGTGCTCCTGAGTCTGTATAGGGGAGACTGCGCTGAGTACTGTGATATGTGACACCTGTATATCTGTGTGCTCCTGAGTCTGTATATGGGAGACTGCGCTGAGTAATGTGATATGTGACACCTGTATATCTGTGTGCTCCTGAGTCTGTATATGGAGACTGTGCTGAGTAATGTGATATGTGACACCTGAATATCTGTGTGCTCCTGAGTCTGTATATAGGAGACTGCGCTGAGTAATGTGATATGTGACACCTGAATATCTGTGTGCTCCTGAGTCTGTATATGGAGACTGTGCTGAGTAATGTGATATGTGACACCTGAATATCTGTGTGCTCCTAAGTCTGTATATGGGAGACTGTGCTGTGTAATGTGATATGTTAACCTGTATATCTGTGTGCTCCTGAGTCTGTATACGGGAGACTACGCTGAGTAATGTGATATGTGACACCTTTATATCTGTGTGCTCCTGAGTCTGTATATAGGAGACTGCGCTGAGTAATGTGATATGTGACACCTGTATATCTGTGTGCTCCTGAGTCTGTATATGGGAGACTGCGCTGAGTAATGTGATATGTGACACCTGTATATCTGTGTGCTCCTGAGTCTGTATATGGGAGACAGCGCTGAGTAATGTGATAGGTGACACCTGTATATCTGTGTGCTCCTGAGTCTGTATATGGGAGACTGTGCTGAGTAATGTGATATGTGACACCTGTATATCTGTGTGCTCCTGAGTCTGTATATAGGAGACTGCGCTGAGTAATGTGATATGTGACACCTGTATAGCTGTGTGCTCCTGAGTCTGTATACGGGAGACTACGTTGAGTAATGTGATAGGTGACACCTGTATATCTGTGTGCTCCTGAGTCTGTATATGGGAGACTGCGCTGAGTAATGTGATATGTGACACCTGTATATATGTGTGCTCATGAGTCTGTATATAGGAGACTGCGCTGAGTAATGTGATATGTGACACCTGTATAGCTGTGTGCTCCTGAGTCTGTATATGGGAGACTGCGCTGAGTAATGTGATATGTGACACCTGTATATCTGTGTGCTCCTGAGTCTGTATATAGGAGACTGCGCTGTGTAATGTGATATGTGACACCTGTATATCTGTGTGCTCCTGAGTCTGTATATAGGAGACTGCGCTGAGTAATGTGATATGTGACACCTGTATATCTGTGTGCTCCTGAGTCTGTATATGGGAGACTGCGCTGAGTAATGTGATATGTGACACCTGTATATCTGTGTGCTCCTGAGTCTGTATATGGAGACTGCGCTGAGTAATGTGATATGTGACACCTGTATATCTGTGTGCTCCTGAGTCTGTATATGGAGACTGTGCTGAGTAATGTGATATGTGACACCTGAATATCTGTGTGCTCCTGAGTCTGTATATAGGAGACTGCGCTGAGTAATGTTATAGGTGACACCTGTATATCTGTGTGCTCCTAAGTCTGTATATGGGAGACTGTGCTGAGTAATGTGATATGTTACACCTGTATATCTGTGTGCTCCTAAGTCTGTATACAGGAGACTACGCTGAGTAATGTGATATGTGACACCTGTATATCTGTGTGCTCCTGAGTCTGTATATGGAGACTGTGCTGAGTAATGTGATATGTGACACCTGAATATCTGAGTGCTCCTGAGTCTGTATATGGGAGACTGCGCTGAGTAATGTGATATGTGACACCTGTATATATGTGTGCTCCTGAGTCTGTATATGGGAGACTGCGGAGAGTAATGTGATAGGTGACACCTGTATATAGGAGACTGCACTGAGTAATGTGATATGTGAAACCTGTATATCTGTGTGCTCCTGAGTCTGTATATAGGAGACTGCGCTGAGTAATGTGATATGTGACACCTGTATAGCTGTGTGATCCTGAGTCTGTATATAGGAGACTGCGCTGAGTACTGTGATATGTGACACCTGTATATCTGTGTGCTCCTGAGTCTGTATATGGGAGACTGTGCTGAGTAATGTGATATGTGACACCTGTATATCTGTGTGCTCCTGAGTCTGTATATGGGAGACTGCGCTGAGTAATGTGATATGTGACACCTGTATATCTATGTGCTTCTGAGTCTGTATATGGGAGACTGCGCACAGTAATGTTATAGGTGACACCTGTATATCTGTGTGCGTCTGAGTCTGTATATGGGAGACTGCTCTAAGTAATGTTATAGGTGACACCTGTATATATGTGTGCTCCTGAGTCTGTATATGGGAGACTGCGCAGAGTAATGTGATAGGTGACACCTGTATATAGGAGACTGCTGTGAGTAATGTGATATGTGACACATGTATATCTGTGTGCTCCTAAGTCTGTATATGGGAGACTGTGCTGAGTAATGTGATATGTGACACCTGTATATCTGTGTGCTCCTGAGTCTGTATATAGGAGACTGCGCTGAGTAATGTGATATGTGACACCTGTATATCTGTGTGCTCCTGAGTCTGTATATAGGAGACTGCGCTGAGTACTGTGATATGTGACACCTGTATATCTGTGTGCTCCTGAGTCTGTATATGGGAGACTGTGCTGAGTAATGTGATATGTGACACCTGTATATCTATGTGCTTCTGAGTCTGTATATGGGAGACTGCGCACAGTAATGTTATAGGTGACACCTGTATATCTGTGTGCTTCTGAGTCTGTATATGGGAGACTGCTCTAAGTAATGTTATAGGTGACACCTGTATATATGTGTGCTCCTGAGTCTGTATATGGGAGACTGCGCAGAGTAATGTGATAGGTGACACCTGTATATAGGAGACTGCTGTGAGTAATGTGATATGTGACACATGTATATCTGTGTGCTCCTAAGTCTGTATATGGGAGACTGTGCTGAGTAATGTGATATGTGACACCTGTATATCTGTGTGCTCCTGAGTCTGTATACAGGAGACTACGCTGAGTAATGTGATATGTGACACCTGTATATCTGTGTGCTCCTGAGTCTGTATATAGGAGACTGCGCTGAGTAATGTGATATGTGACACCTGTATATCTGTGTGCTCCTGAGTCTGTATATGGGAGACTGTGCTGAGTAATGTGATATGTGACACCTGTATATCTGTGTGCTCCTGAGTCTGTATATGGGAGACAGCGCTGAGTAATGTGATAGGTGACAACTGTATATCTGTGTGCTCCTGAGTCTGTATATGGGAGACAGCACTGAGTAATGTGATAGGTGACACCTGTATATCTGTGTGCTCCTGAGTCTGTATGTGGGAGACTGCACTGAGTAATGTGATATGTGACACCTGTATATATGTGTGCTCCTGAGTCTGTATATAGGAGACTGCGCTGAGTAATGTGATATGTGACACCTGTATATCTGTGTGCTCCTGAGTCTGTATAGGGGAGACTGCGCTGAGTACTGTGATATGTGACACCTGTATATCTGTGTGCTCCTGAGTCTGTATATGGGAGACTGCGCTGAGTAATGTGATATGTGACACCTGTATATCTGTGTGCTCCTGAGTCTGTATATGGAGACTGTGCTGAGTAATGTGATATGTCACACCTGTATATCTGTGGGCTCCTGAGTCTGTATATAGGAGACTGCGCTGAGTACTGTGATATGTGACACCTGAATATCTGTGTGCTCCTGAGTCTGTATATGGAGACTGCGCTGAGTACTGCGATATGTGACACCTGTATATCTGTGTGCTCCTGAGTCTGTATATGGAGACTGTGCTGAGTAATGTGATATGTGACACCTGAATATCTGTGTGCTCCTGAGTCTGTATATAGGAGACTGCTGTGAGAAATGTGATATGTGACACCTGTATATCTGTGTGCTCCTGAGTCTGTATATGGGAGACTGTGCTGAGTAATGTGATATGTGACACCTGAATATCTGTGTGCTCCTGAGTCTGTATATAGGAGACTGCGCTGAGTAATGTGATATGTGACACCTGTATATCTGTGTGCTCCTGAGTCTGTATATGGGAGACAGCGCTGAGTAATGTGATAGGTGACACCTGTATATCTGTGTGCTCCTGAGTCTGTATGTGGGAGACTGCGCTGAGTAATGTGATATGTGACACCTGTATATTTGTGTGCTCCTGAGTCTGTATATAGGAGACTGCGCTGAGTAATGTGATATGTGACACCTGTATAGCTGTGTGCTCCTGAGTCTGTATATGGGAGACTGCGCTGAGTAATGTGATATGTGACACCTGTATATCTGTGTGCTCCTGAGTCTGTATATAGGAGACTGCGCTGAGTAATGTGACATGTGACACCTGTATATCTGTGTGCTCCTGAGTCTGTATAGGGGAGACTGCGCTGAGTACTGTGATATGTGACACCTGTATATCTGTGTGCTCCTGAGTCTGTATATGGGAGACTGCGCTGAGTAATGTGATATGTGACACCTGTATATCTGTGTGCTCCTGAGTCTGTATATGGAGACTGTGCTGAGTAATGTGAAATGTCACACCTGTATATCTGTGGGCTCCTGAGTCTGTATATAGGAGACTGCGCTGAGTACTGTGATATGTGACACCTGTATATCTGTGTGCTCCTGAGTCTGTATATGGAGACTGCGCTGAGTACTGCGATATGTGACACCTGTATATCTGTGTGCTCCTGAGTCTGTATATGGAGACTGTGCTGAGTAATGTGATATGTGACACCTGAATATCTGTGTGCTCCTGAGTCTGTATATAGGAGACTGCTGTGAGAAATGTGATATGTGACACCTGTATATCTGTGTGCTCCTAAGTCTGTATATGGGAGACTGTGCTGAGTAATGTGATATGTGACACCTGTATATCTGTGTGCTCCTGAGTCTGTATACAGGAGACTACGCTGAGTAATGTGATATGTGACACCTGTATATCTGTGTGCTCCTGAGT
Organism: Taudactylus pleione; assembly: GCA_031769625.1. Lineage (NCBI taxonomy): Eukaryota > Metazoa > Chordata > Amphibia > Anura > Myobatrachidae > Taudactylus > Taudactylus pleione. The sequence continues at coordinate 641,754 of JAUIMM010001037.1, read as the reverse complement.
CTGTATATGGGAGACTGTGCTGAGTAATGTGATATGTGACACCTGTATATCTGTGTGCTCCTGAGTCTGTATACAGGAGACTACGCTGAGTAATGTGATATGTGACACCTGTATATCTGTGTGCTCCTGAGTCTGTATACGGGAGACTGCGCTGAGTAATGTGATATGTGACACCTGTATATCTGTGTGCTCCTGAGTCTGTATATGGGAGACTGTGCTGAGTAATGTGATAGGTGACACCTGTATATCTGTGTGCTCCTGAGTATGTATATGGGAGACTGCGCTGAGTAATGTGACACCTGTATATCTGTGTGTTCCTGAGTCTGTATATAGGAGACTGCGCTGAGTAATGTGATATGTGACACCTGTATATCTGTGTGCTCCTGAGTCTGTATATGGGAGACTGCGCTGAGTAATGTGACACCTGTAAATCTGTGTGCTCCTGAGTCTGTATATGGGAGACTGCGCTGAGTAATGTGACACCTTTATATCTGTGTGCCTCTGAGTCTGTATATGGAAACTGCGCTGAGTAATGTGATATGTGACACCTGTATATCTGTGTGCTCCTGAGTCTGTATATGGAGACTGTGCTGAGTAATGTGATATGTGACACCTGAATATCTGTGTGCTCCTGAGTCTGTATATAGGAGACTGCTGTGAGTAATGTGATATGTGACACCTGTATATCTGTGTGCTCCTAAGTCTGTATACGGGAGACTGTGCTGAGTAATGTGATATGTGACACCTGTATATCTGTGTGCTCATGAGTCTATATACAGGAGTCTACGCTGAGTAATGTGATATGTGACACCTGTATATCTGTGTGCTCCTGAGTCTGTATATAGTAGACTGCGCTGAGTAATGTGATATGTGACACCTGTATATCTGTGTGCTCCTGAGTCTGTATATGGGAGACTGTGCTGAGTAATGTGATATGTGACACCTGAATATCTGTGTGCTCCTGAGTCTGTATATAGGAGACTGCGCTGAGTAATGTGATAGGTGACACCTGTATATCTGTGTGCTTCTGAGACTGTATATGGGAGACTGCGCTGATTAATGTTATAGGTGACACCTGTATATATGTGTGCTCCTGAGTCTGTATATGGGAGACTGCGCAGAGTAATGTGATAGGTGACACCTGTATATAGGAGACTGCTGTGAGTAATGTGATATGTGACACCTGTATATCTGTGTGCTCCTAAGTCTGTATATGGGAGACTGTGCTGAGTAATGTGATATATGACACCTGTATATCTGTGTGCTCCTGAGTCTGTATATGGGAGACTGCGCAGAGTAATGTGATAGGTGACACCTGTATATAGGAGACTGCTGTGAGTAATGTGATATGTGACACATGTATATCTGTGTGCTCCTAAGTCTGTATATGGGAGACTGTGCTGAGTAATGTGATATGTGACACCTGTATATCTGTGTGCTCCTGAGTCTGTATACAGGAGACTACGCTGAGTAATGTGATATGTGACACCTGTATATCTGTGTGCTCCTGAGTCTGTATATAGGAGACTGCGCTGAGTAATGTGATATGTGACACCTGTATATCTGTGTGCTCCTGAGTCTGTATATGGGAGACTGTGCTGAGTAATGTGATATGTGACACCTGTATATCTGTGTGCTCCTGAGTCTGTATATGGGAGACAGCGCTGAGTAATGTGATAGGTGACAACTGTATATCTGTGTGCTCCTGAGTCTGTATATGGGAGACAGCACTGAGTAATGTGATAGGTGACACCTGTATATCTGTGTGCTCCTGAGTCTGTATGTGGGAGACTGCACTGAGTAATGTGATATGTGACACCTGTATATCTGTGTGCTCCTGAGTCTGTATAGGGGAGACTGTGCTGAGTAATGTGATATGTGACACCTGTATATCTGTGTGCTCCTGAGTCTGTATATAGGAGACTGCGCTGAGTAATGTGATATGTGACACCTGTATAGCTGTGTGCTCCTGAGTCTGTATATGGGAGACTGCGCTGAGTAATGTGATATGTGACACCTGTATATATGTGTGCTCCTGAGTCTGTATATAGGAGACTGCGCTGAGTAATGTGATATGTGACACCTGTATATCTGTGTGCTCCTGAGTCTGTATTGGGGAGACTGCGCTGAGTACTGAGATATGTGACACCTGTATATCTGTGTGCTCCTGAGTCTGTATATGGGAGACTGCGCTGAGTAATGTGATATGTGACACCTGTATATCTGTGTGCTCCTGAGTCTGTATATGGAGACTGTGCTGAGTAATGTGATATGTCACACCTGTATATCTGTGGGCTCCTGAGTCTGTATATAGGAGACTGCGCTGAGTACTGTGATATGTGACACCTGAATATCTGTGTGCTCCTGAGTCTGTATATGGAGACTGCGCTGAGTACTGCGATATGTGACACCTGTATATCTGTGTGCTCCTGAGTCTGTATATGGAGACTGTGCTGAGTAATGTGATATGTGACACCTGAATATCTGTGTGCTCCTGAGTCTGTATATAGGAGACTGCTGTGAGAAATGTGATATGTGACACCTGTATATCTGTGTGCTCCTGAGTCTGTATATGGGAGACTGTGCTGAGTAATGTGATATGTGACACCTGAATATCTGTGTGCTCCTGAGTCTGTATATAGGAGACTGCGCTGAGTAATGTGATATGTGACACCTGTATATCTGTGTGCTCCTGAGTCTGTATATGGGAGACAGCGCTGAGTAATGTGATAGGTGACACCTGTATATCTGTGTGCTCCTGAGTCTGTATGTGGGAGACTGCGCTGAGTAATGTGATATGTGACACCTGTATATTTGTGTGCTTCTGAGTCTGTATATAGGAGACTGCGCTGAGTAATGTGATATGTGACACCTGTATAGCTGTGTGCTCCTGAGTCTGTATATGGGAGACTGCGCTGAGTAATGTGATATGTGACACCTGTATATCTGTGTGCTCCTGAGTCTGTATATAGGAGACTGCGCTGAGTAATGTGACATGTGACACCTGTATATCTGTGTGCTCCTGAGTCTGTATAGGGGAGACTGCGCTGAGTACTGTGATATGTGACACCTGTATATCTGTGTGCTCCTGAGTCTGTATATGGGAGACTGCGCTGAGTAATGTGATATGTGACACCTGTATATCTGTGTGCTCCTGAGTCTGTATATGGAGACTGTGCTGAGAAATGTGAAATGTCACACCTGTATATCTGTGGGCTCCTGAGTCTGTATATAGGAGACTGTGCTGAGTAATGTGATATGTGACACCTGAATATCTGTGTGCTCCTGAGTCTGTATATAGGAGACTGCGCTGAGTAATGTGATATGTGACACCTGTATATCTGTGTGCTCCTGAGTCTGTATATAGGAGAATGCGCTGAGTAATGTGATAGGTGACACCTGTATATCTGTGTGCTTCTGAGACTGTATATGGGAGACTGCGCTGAGTAATGTTATAGGTGACACCTGTATATATGTGTGCTCCTGAGTCTGTATATGGGATACTGCGCAGAGTAATGTGATAGGTGACACCTGTATATAGGAGACTGCTGTGAGTAATGTGATATGTGACACCTGTATATCTGTGTGCTCCTAAGTCTGTATATGGGAGACTGTGCTGAGTAATGTGATATATGACACCTGTATATCTGTGTGCTCCTGAGTCTGTATACAGGAGACTACGCTGAGTAATGTGATATGTGACACCTGTATATCTGTGTGCTCCTGAGTCTGTATATAGGAGACTGCGCTGAGCAATGTGATATGTGACACCTGTATATCTGTGTGCTCCAGAGTCTGTATATGGGAGACTGTGCTGAGTAATGTGATATGTGACACCTGAATATCTGTGTGCTCCTGAGTCTGTATATAGGAGACTGCGCTGAGTAATGTGATATGTAACACCTGTATATCTGTGTGCTCCTAAGTCTGTATATGGGAGAGTGTGCTGAGTAATGTGATATGTGACACCTGTATATCTGTGTGCTCCTGAGTCTGTATACAGGAGACTACGCTGAGTAATGTGATATGTGACACCTGTATATCTGTGTGCTCCTGAGTCTGTATATGGGAGACTGTGCTGAGTAATGTGATATGTGACACCTGTATATCTGTGTGCTCCTGAGTCTGTATATAGGAGACTGCGCTGAGTAATGTGATATGTGACACCTGTATATCTGTGTGCTCCTGAGTCTGTATATAGGAGACTGCGCTGAGTAATGTGATATGTGACACCTGTATATCTGTGTGCTCCTGAGTCTGTATATGGGAGACTGCGCTGAGTAATGTGATATGTGACACCTGTATATCTGTGTGCTCCTGAGTCTGTATAGGGGAGACTGCGCTGAGTACTGTGATATGTGACACCTGTATATCTGTGTGCTCCTGAGTCTGTATATGGGAGACTGCGCTGAGTAATGTGATATGTGACACCTGTATATCTGTGTGCTCCTAAGTCTGTATATGGAGACTGTGCTGACTAATGTGATATGTGACACCTGAATATCTGTGTGCTCCTGAGTCTGTATATAGGAGACTGCGCTGAGTAATGTGATATGTGACACCTGAATATCTGTGTGCTCCTGAGTCTGTATATGGGAGACTGCGCTGAGTAATGTGATATGTGGCACCTGTATATATGTGTGCTCCTGAGTCTGTATATGGGAGACTGCGCAGAGTAATGTGATAGGTGACACCTGTATATAGGAGACTGCGCTGAGTAATGTGATATGTGAAACCTGTATATCTGTGTGCTCCTGAGTCTGTATATAGGAGACTGCGCTGAGTAATGTGATATGTGACACCTGTATAGCTGTGTGATCCTGAGTCTGTATATAGGAGACTGCGCTGAGTAATTTGATATGTGACACCTGTATATCTGTGTGCTCCTGAGTCTGTATATAGGAGACTGCGCTGAGTAATGTGATATGTGACACCTGTATATCTGTGTGCTCCTGAGTCTGTATATAGGAGACTGCGCTGAGTACTGTGATATGTGACACCTGTATATCTGTGTGCTCCTGAGTCTGTATATGGGAGACTGTGCTGAGTAATGTGATATGTGACACCTGTATATCTGTGTGCTCCTGAGTCTGTATATGGGAGACTGTGCTGAGTAATGTGATATGTGACACCTGTATATCTATGTGCTTCTGAGTCTGTATATGGGAGACTGCGCACAGTAATGTTATAGGTGACAACTGTATATCTGTGTGCTTCTGAGTCTGTATATGGGAGACTGCTCTAAGTAATGTTATAGGTGACACTTGTATATATGTGTGCTCCTGAGTCTGTATATGGGAGACTGCGCAGAGTAATGTGATAGGTGACACCTGTATATAGGAGACTGCTGTGAGTAATGTGATATGTGACACCTGTATATCTGTGTGCTCCTGAGTCTGTATATGGGAGACTGTGCTGAGTAATGTGATAGGTGACACCTGTATATCTGTGTGCTCCTGAGTATGTATATGGGAGACTGCGCTGAGTAATGTGACACCTGTATATCTGTGTGCTCCTGAGTCTTTATATAGGAGACTGCGCTGAGTAATGTGATATGTGACACCTGTATATCTGTGTGCTCCTGAGTCTGTATATGGGAGACTGCGCTGAGTAATGTGACACCTGTAAATCTGTGTGCTTCTGAGTCTGTATATGGGAGACTGCGCTGAGTAAAGTGACACCTTTATATCTGTGTGCCTCTGAGTCTGTATATGGAAACTGCGCTGAGTAATGTCATATGTGACACCTGTATATCTGTGTGCTCCTGAGTCTGTATATGGAGACTGTGCTGAGTAATGTGATATGTGACACCTGAATATCTGTGTGCTCCTGAGTCTGTATATAGGAGACTGCTGTGAGTAATGTGATATGTGACACCTGTATATCTGTGTGCTCCTAAGTCTGTATACGGGAGACTGTGCTGAGTAATGTGATATGTGACACCTGTATATCTGTGTGCTCCTGAGTCTGTATACAGGAGTCTACGCTGAGTAATGTGATATGTGACACCTGTATATCTGTGTGCTCCTGAGTCTGTATATAGGAGACTGCGCTGAGTAATGTGATATGTGACACCTGTATATCTGTGTGCTCCTGAGTCTGTATATGGGAGACTGTGCTGAGTAATGTGATATGTGACACCTGAATATCTGTGTGCTCCTGAGTCTGTATATAGGAGACTGCGCTGAGTAATGTGATATGTGACACCTGTATATCTGTGTGCTCCTGAGTCTGTATATAGGAGACTGCGCTGAGTAATGTGATAGGTGACACCTGTATATCTGTGTGCTTCTGAGACTGTATATGGGAGACTGCGCTGAGTAATGTTATAGGTGACACCTGTATATATGTGTGCTCCTGAGTCTGTATATGGGAGACTGCGCAGAGTAATGTGATAGGTGACACCTGTATATAGGAGACTGCTGTGAGTAATGTGATATGTGACACCTGTATATCTGTGTGCTCCTAAGTCTGTATATGGGAGACTGTGCTGAGTAATGTGATATATGACACCTGTATATCTGCGTGCTCCTGAGTCTGTATATAGGAGACTGCGCTGAGTAATGTGATAGGTGACACCTGTATATCTGTGTGCTCCTGAGTCTGTATGTGGGAGACTGCGCTGAGTAATGTGATATGTGACACCTGTATATTTGTGTGCTCCTGAGTCTGTATATAGGAGACTGCGCTGAGTAATGTGATATGTGACACCTGTATAGCTGTGTGCTCCTGAGTCTGTATATGGGAGACTGCGCTGAGTAATGTGATAGGTGACACCTGTATATCTGTGTGCTCCTGAGTCTGTATAAAGGAGACTGCGCTGAGTAATGTGACATGTGACACCTGTATATCTGTGTGCTCCTGAGTCTGTATAGGGGAGACTGCGCTGAGTACTGTGATATGTGACACCTGTATATCTGTGTGCTCCTGAGTCTGTATATGGGAGACTGCGCTGAGTAATGTGATATGTGACACCTGTATATCTGTGTGCTCCTAAGTCTGTATACGGGAGACTGTGCTGAGTAATGTGATATGTGACACCTGTATATCTGTGTGCTCCTGAGTCTGTATACAGGAGTCTACTCTGAGTAATGTGATATGTGACACCTGTATATCTGTGTGCTCCTGAGTCTGTATATAGGAGACTGCGCTGAGTAATGTGATATGTGACACCTGTATATCTGTGTGCTCCTGAGTCTGTATATGGGAGACTGTGCTGAGTAATGTGATATGTGACACCTGAATATCTGTGTGCTCCTGAGTCTGTATATAGGAGACTGCGCTGAGTAATGTGATATGTGACACCTGTATATCTGTGTGCTCCTGAGTCTGTATATAGGAGACTGCGCTGAGTAATGTGATAGGTGACACCTGTATATCTGTGTGCTTCTGAGACTGTATATGGGAGACTGCGCTGAGTAATGTTATAGGTGACACCTGTATATATGTGTGCTCCTGAGTCTGTATATGGGAGACTGCGCAGAGTAATGTGATAGGTGACACCTGTATATAGGAGACTGCTGTGAGTAATGTGATATGTGACACCTGTATATCTGTGTGCTCCTAAGTCTGTATATGGGAGACTGTGCTGAGTAATGTGATATATGACACCTGTATATCTGCGTGCTCCTGAGTCTGTATATAGGAGACTGCGCTGAGTAATGTGATAGGTGACACCTGTATATCTGTGTGCTCCTGAGTCTGTATGTGGGAGACTGCGCTGAGTAATGTGATATGTGACACCTGTATATTTGTGTGCTCCTGAGTCTGTATATAGGAGACTGCGCTGAGTAATGTGATATGTGACACCTGTATAGCTGTGTGCTCCTGAGTCTGTATATGGGAGACTGCGCTGAGTAATGTGATATGTGACACCTGTATATCTGTGTGCTCCTGAGTCTGTATAAAGGAGACTGCGCTGAGTAATGTGACATGTGACACCTGTATATCTGTGTGCTCCTGAGTCTGTAAAGGGGAGACTGCGCTGAGTACTGTGATATGTGACACCTGTATATCTGTGTGCTCCTGAGTCTGTATATGGGAGACTGCGCTGAGTAATGTGATATGTGACACCTGTATATCTGTGTGCTCCTGAGTCTGTATATGGAGACTGTGCTGAGTACTGCGATATGTGACACCTGTATATCTGTGTGCTCCTGAGTCTGTATATGGAGACTGTGCTGAGTAATGTGATATGTGACACCTGAATATCTGTGTGCTCCTGAGTCTGTATATAGGAAACTGCTGTGAGAAATGTGATATGTGACACCTGTATATCTGTGTGCTCCTAAGTCTGTATATGGGAGACTGTGCTGAGTAATGTGATATGTGACACCTGTATATCTGTGTGCTCCTGAGTCTGTATACAGGAGACTACGCTGAGTAATGTGATAGGTGACACCTGTATATATGTGTGCTCCTGAGTCTGTATATGGGAGACTGCGCTGAGTAATGTGATATGTGACACCTGTATATCTGTGTGCTCCTGAGTCTGTATATGGGAGACTGTGCTGAGTAATGTGATATGTGACACCTGAATATCTGTGTGCTCCTGAGTCTGTATATAGGAGACTGCGCTGAGTAATGTGATATGTGACACCTGTATATCTGTGTGCTCCTGAGTCTGTATATAGGAGAATGCGCTGAGTAATGTGATAGGTGACACCTGTATATCTGTGTGCTTCTGAGACTGTATATAGGAGACTGCGCTGAGTAATGTTATAGGTGACACCTGTATATATGTGTGCTCCTGAGTCTGTATATGGGAGACTGCGCAGAGTAATGTGATAGGTGACACCTGTATATAGGAGACTGCTGTGAGTAATGTGATATGTGACACCTGTATATCTGTGTGCTCCTAAGTCTGTATATGGGAGACTGTGCTGAGTAATGTGATATATGACACCTGTATATCTGTGTGCTCCTGAGTCTGTATACAGGAGACTACGCTGAGTAATGTGATATGTGAAACCTGTATATCTGTGTGCTCCTGAGTCTGTATATGGGAGACTGTGCTGAGTAATGTGATATGTGACACCTGTATATCTGTGTGCTCCTGAGTCTGTATACAGGAGACTACGCTGAGTAATGTGATATGTGACACCTGTATATCTGTGTGCTCCTGAGTCTGTATATGGGAGACTGTGCTGAGTAATGTGATATGTGACACCTGTATATCTGTGTGCTCCTGAGTCTGTATATAGGAGACTGCGCTGAGTAATGTGATATGTGACACCTGTATATCTGTGTGCTCCTGAGTCTGTATATAGGAGACTGCGCTGAGTAATGTGATATGTGACACCTGTATATCTGTGTGCTCCTGAGTCTGTATATGGGAGACTGCGCTGAGTAATGTGATATGTGACACCTGTATATCTGTGTGCTCCTGAGTCTGTATAGGGGAGACTGCGCTGAGTACTGTGATATGTGACACCTGTATATCTGTGTGCTCCTGAGTCTGTATATGGGAGACTGCGCTGAGTAATGTGATATGTGACACCTGTATATCTGTGTGCTCCTAAGTCTGTATATGGAGACTGTGCTGACTAATGTGATATGTGACACCTGAATATCTGTGTGCTCCTGAGTCTGTATATAGGAGACTGCGCTGAGTAATGTGATATGTGACACCTGAATATCTGTGTGCTCCTGAGTCTGTATATGGGAGACTGCGCTGAGTAATGTGATATGTGACACCTGTATATATGTGTGCTCCTGAGTCTGTATATGGGAGACTGCGCAGAGTAATGTGATAGGTGACACCTGTATATAGGAGACTGCGCTGAGTAATGTGATATGTGAAACCTGTATATCTGTGTGCTCCTGAGTCTGTATATAGGAGACTGCGCTGAGTAATGTGATATGTGACACCTGTATAGCTGTGTGATCCTGAGTCTGTATATAGGAGACAGCGCTGAGTAATTTGATATGTGACACCTGTATATCTGTGTGCTCCTGAGTCTGTATATAGGAGACTGCGCTGAGTAATGTGATATGTGACACCTGTATATCTGTGTGCTCCTGAGTCTGTATATAGGAGACTGCGCTGAGTACTGTGATATGTGACACCTGTATATCTGTGTGCTCCTGAGTCTGTATATGGGAGACTGTGCTGAGTAATGTGATATGTGACACCTGTATATCTGTGTGCTCCTGAGTCTGTATATGGGAGACTGTGCTGAGTAATGTGATATGTGACACCTGTATATCTATGTGCTTCTGAGTCTGTATATGGGAGACTGCGCACAGTAATGTTATAGGTGACAACTGTATATCTGTGTGCTTCTGAGTCTGTATATGGGAGACTGCTCTAAGTAATGTTATAGGTGACACTTGTATATATGTGTGCTCCTGAGTCTGTATATGGGAGACTGCGCAGAGTAATGTGATAGGTGACACCTGTATATAGGAGACTGCTGTGAGTAATGTGATATGTGACACATGTATATCTGTGTGCTCCTAAGTCTGTATATGGGAGACTGTGCTGAGTAATGTGATATGTGACACCTGTATATCTGTGTGCTCCTGAGTCTGTATATGGGAGACTGTGCTGAGTAATGTGATAGGTGACACCTGTATATCTGTGTGCTCCTGAGTATGTATATGGGAGACTGCGCTGAGTAATGTGACACCTGTATATCTGTGTGCTCCTGAGTCTTTATATAGGAGACTGCGCTGAGTAATGTGATATGTGACACCTGTATATCTGTGTGCTCCTGAGTCTGTATATGGGAGACTGCGCTGAGTAATGTGACACCTGTAAATCTGTGTGCTTCTGAGTCTGTATATGGGAGACTGCGCTGAGTAAAGTGACACCTTTATATCTGTGTGCCTCTGAGTCTGTATATGGAAACTGCGCTGAGTAATGTCATATGTGACACCTGTATATCTGTGTGCTCCTGAGTCTGTATATGGAGACTGTGCTGAGTAATGTGATATGTGACACCTGAATATCTGTGTGCTCCTGAGTCTGTATATAGGAGACTGCTGTGAGTAATGTGATATGTGACACCTGTATATCTGTGTGCTCCTAAGTCTGTATACGGGAGACTGTGCTGAGTAATGTGATATGTGACACCTGTATATCTGTGTGCTCCTGAGTCTGTATACAGGAGTCTACGCTGAGTAATGTGATATGTGACACCTGTATATCTGTGTGCTCCTGAGTCTGTATATAGGAGACTGCGCTGAGTAATGTGATATGTGACACCTGTATATCTGTGTGCTCCTGAGTCTGTATATGGGAGACTGTGCTGAGTAATGTGATATGTGACACCTGAATATCTGTGTGCTCCTGAGTCTGTATATAGGAGACTGCGCTGAGTAATGTGATATGTGACACCTGTATATCTGTGTGCTCCTGAGTCTGTATATAGGAGACTGCGCTGAGTAATGTGATAGGTGACACCTGTATATCTGTGTGCTTCTGAGACTGTATATGGGAGACTGCGCTGAGTAATGTTATAGGTGACACCTGTATATATGTGTGCTCCTGAGTCTGTATATGGGAGACTGCGCAGAGTAATGTGATAGGTGACACCTGTATATAGGAGACTGCTGTGAGTAATGTGATATGTGACACCTGTATATCTGTGTGCTCCTAAGTCTGTATATGGGAGACTGTGCTGAGTAATGTGATATATGACACCTGTATATCTGCGTGCTCCTGAGTCTGTATACAGGAGACTACGCTGAGTAATGTGATATGTGACACCTGTATATCTGTGTGCTCCTGAGTCTGTATATAGGAGACTGCGCTGAGCAATGTGATATGTGACACCTGTATATCTGTGTGCTCCTGAGTCTGTATACAGGAGACTACGCTGAGTAATGTGATATGTGACACCTGTATATATGTGTGCTCCTGAGTCTGTATATGGGAGACTGTGCTGAGTAATGTGATATGTGACACCTGTATATCTGTGTGCTCCTGAGTCTGTATATGGGAGACTGCGCTGTGTAATGTGATATGTGACACCTGTATATCTGTGTGCTCCTGAGTCTGTATATGGGAGACTGCGCTGAGTAATGTGATATGTGACACCTGTATATCTGTGTGCTCCTGAGTCTGTATATAGGAGACTGCGCTGAGTAATGTGATATGTGACACCTGTATATCTGTGTGCTCCTGAGTCTGTATATAGGAGACTGCGCTGAGTAATGTGATATGTGACACCTGTATATCTGTGTGCTCCTGAGTCAGTATATGGGAGACTGCGCTGAGTAATGTGATATGTGACACCTGTATATCTGTGTGCTCCTGAGTCTGTATAGGGGAGACTGCGCTGAGTACTGTGATATGTGACACCTGTATATCTGTGTGCTCCTGAGTCTGTATATGGGAGACTGCGCTGAGTAATGTGATATGTGACACCTGTATATCTGTGTGCTCCTAAGTCTGTATATGGAGACTGTGCTGAGTAATGTGATATGTGACACCTGAATATCTGTGTGCTCCTGAGTCTGTATATAGGAGACTGCGCTGAGTAATGTGATATGTGACACCTGAATATCTGTGTGCTCCTGAGTCTGTATATGGGAGACTGCGCTGAGTAATGTGATATGTGACACCTGTATATATGTGTGCTCCTGAGTCTGTATATGGGAGACTGCGCAGAGTAATGTGATAGGTGACACCTGTATATAGGAGACTGCGCTGAGTAATGTGATATGTGAAACCTGTATATCTGTGTGCTCCTGAGTCTGTATATAGGAGACTGCGCTGAGTAATGTGATATGTGACACCTGTATAGCTGTGTGATCCTGAGTCTGTATATAGGAGACTGCGCACAGTAATGTTATAGGTGACACCTGTATATCTGTGTGCTTCTGAGTCTGTATATGGGAGACTGCTCTAAGTAATGTTATAGGTGACACCTGTATATATGTGTGCTCCTGAGTCTGTATATGGGAGACTGCGCAGAGTAATGTGATATGTGACACCTGTATATCTGTGTGCTCCTGAGTCTGTATATAGGAGACTGCGCTGAGTAATGTGATATGTGACACCTGTATATCTGTGTGCTCCTGAGTCTGTATATAGGAGACTGCGCTGAGTAATGTGATATGTGACACCTGTATATCTGTGTGCTCCTGAGTCAGTATATGGGAGACTGCGCTGAGTAATGTGATATGTGACACCTGTATATCTGTGTGCTCCTGAGTCTGTATAGGGGAGACTGCGCTGAGTACTGTGATATGTGACACCTGTATATCTGTGTGCTCCTGAGTCTGTATATGGGAGACTGCGCTGAGTAATGTGATATGTGACACCTGTATATCTGTGTGCTCCTAAGTCTGTATATGGAGACTGTGCTGAGTAATGTGATATGTGACACCTGAATATCTGTGTGCTCCTGAGTCTGTATATAGGAGACTGCGCTGAGTAATGTGATATGTGACACCTGAATATCTGTGTGCTCCTGAGTCTGTATATGGGAGACTGCGCTGAGTAATGTGATATGTGACACCTGTATATATGTGTGCTCCTGAGTCTGTATATGGGAGACTGCGCAGAGTAATGTGATAGGTGACACCTGTATATAGGAGACTGCGCTGAGTAATGTGATATGTGACACATGTATATCTGTGTGCTCCTAAGTCTGTATATGGGAGACTGTGCTGAGTAATGTGATATGTGAAACCTGTATATCTGTGTGCTCCTGAGTCTGTATACAGGAGACTACGCTGAGTAATGTGATATGTGACACCTGTATATCTGTGTGCTCCTGAGTCTGTATATAGGAGACTGTGCTGAGTAATGTGATATGTGACACCTGTATATCTGTGTGCTCCTGAGTCTGTATAAGGGAGACTGTGCTGAGTAATGTGATATGTGACACCTGTATATCTGTGTGCTCCTGAGTCTGTATATGGGAGACAGCGCTGAGTAATGTGATAGGTGACAACTGTATATCTGTGTGCTCCTGAGTCTGTATATGGGAGACAGCACTGAGTAATGTGATAGGTGACACCTGTATATCTGTGTGCTCCTGAGTCTGTATGTGGGAGACTGCACTGAGTAATGTGATATGTGACACCTGTATATCTGTGTGCTCCTGAGTCTGTATAGGGGAGACTGTGCTGAGTAATGTGATATGTGACACCTGTATATCTGTGTGCTCCTGAGTCTGTATATAGGAGACTGCGCTGAGTAATGTGATATGTGACACCTGTATAGCTGTGTGCTCCTGAGTCTGTATATGGGAGACTGCGCTGAGTAATGTGATATGTGACACCTGTATATCTGTGTGCTCCTGAGTCTGTATATAGGAGACTGCGCTGAGTGATGTGATATGTGACACCTGTATATCTGTGTGCTCCTGAGTCTGTATAGGGGAGACTGCGCTGAGTACTGTGATATGTGACACCTGTATATCTGTGTGCTCCTGAGTCTGTATATGGGAGACTGCGCACAGTAATGTTATAGGTGACACCTGTATATCTGTGTGCTTCTGAGTCTGTATATGGGAGACTGCTCTAAGTAATGTTATAGGTGACACCTGTATATATGTGTGCTCCTGAGTCTGTATATGGGAGACTGCGCAGAGTAATGTGATAGGTGACACCTGTATATAGGAGACTGCTGTGAGTAATGTGATATGTGACACATGTATATCTGTGTGCTCCTAAGTCTGTATATGGGAGACTGTGCTGAGTAATGTGATATGTGACACCTGTATATCTGTGTGCTCCAGAGTCTGTATACAGGAGACTACGCTGAGTAATGTGATATGTGACACCTGTATATCTGTGTGCTCCTGAGTCTGTATATAGGAGACTGCGCTGAGTAATGTGATATGTGACACCTGTATATCTGTGTGCTCCTGAGTCTGTATATGGGAGACTGTGCTGAGTAATGTGATATGTGACACCTGTATATCTGTGTGCTCCTGAGTCTGTATATGGGAGACAGCGCTGAGTAATGTGATAGGTGACAACTGTATATCTGTGTGCTCCTGAGTCTGTATATGGGAGACAGCACTGAGTAATGTGATAGGTGACACCTGTATATCTGTGTGCTCCTGAGTCTGTATGTGGGAGACTGCACTGAGTAATGTGATATGTGACACCTGTATATCTGTGTGCTCCTGAGTCTGTATAGGGGAGACTGTGCTGAGTAATGTGATATGTGACACCTGTATATCTGTGTGCTCCTGAGTCTGTATATAGGAGACTGCGCTGAGTAATGTGATCTGTGTGCTCCTGAGTCTGTATAGGGGAGACTGCGCTGAGTACTGTGATATGTGACACCTGTATATCTGTGTGCTCCTGAGTCTGTATATGGGAGACTGCGCTGAGTAATGTGATATGTGACACCTGTATATCTGTGTGCTCCTGAGTCTGTATATGGAGACTGTGCTGAGTAATGTGATATGTCACACCTGTATATCTGTGGGCTCCTGAGTCTGTATATAGGAGACTGCGCTGAGTACTGTGATATGTAACACCTGTATATCTGTGTGCTCCTGAGTCTGTATATGGAGACTGCGCTGAGTACTGCGATATGTGACACCTGTATATCTGTGTGCTCCTGAGTCTGTATATGGAGACTGCGCTGAGTACTGCGATATGTGACACCTGTATATCTGTGTGCTCCTGAGTCTGTATATGGAGACTGTGCTGAGTAATGTGATATGTGACACCTGAATATCTGTGTGCTCCTGAGTCTGTATATAGGAGACTGCTGTGAGAAATGTGATATGTGACACCTGTATATCTGTGTGCTCCTAAGTCTGTATATGGGAGACTGTGCTGAGTAATGTGATATGTGACACCTGTATATCTGTGTGCTCCTGAGTCTGTATACAGGAGACTACGCTGAGTAATGTGATATGTGACACCTGTATATCTGTGTGCTCCTGAGTCTGTATATAGGAGACTGTGCTGAGTAATGTGATATGTGACACCTGTATATCTGTGTGCTCCTGAGTCTGTATATGGGAGACTGTGCTGAGTAATGTGATATGTGACACCTGAATATCTGTGTGCTCCTCAGTCTGTATATAGGAGACTGCGCTGAGTAATGTGATATGTGACACCTGTATATCTGTGTGCTCCTGAGTCTGTATATAGGAGACTGCGCTGAGTAATGTGATATGTGACACCTGTATATCTGTGTGCTCCTGAGTCTGTATATGGGAGACAGCGCTGAGTAATGTTTTAGGTGACACCTGTATATCTGTGTGCTCCTGAGTCTGTATGTGGGAGACTGCGCTGAGTAATGTGATATGTGACACCTGTATATCTGTGTGCTCCTGAGTCTGTATATGGAGACTGTGCTGAGTAATGTGATATGTCACACCTGTATATCTGTGGGCTCCTGAGTCTGTATATAGGAGACTGCGCTGAGTACTGTGATATGTGACACCTGTATATCTGTGTGATCCTGAGTCTGTATATGGAGACTGCGCTGAGTACTGCGATATGTGACACCTGTATATCTGTGTGCTCCTGAGTCTGTATATGGAGACTGTGCTGAGTAATGTGATATGTGACACCTGAATATCTGTGTGCTCCTGAGTCTGTATATAGGAGACTGCTGTGAGAAATGTGATATGTGACACCTGTATATCTGTGTTCTCCTAAGTCTGTGTATGGGAGACTGTGCTGCGTAATGTGATATGTGACACCTGTATATCTGTGTGCTCCTGAGTCTGTATATAGGAGACTGCGCTGAGTAATGCGATATGTGACACCTGTATAGCTGTGTGCTCCTGAGTCTGTATACGGGAGACTACGTTGAGTAATGTGATAGGTGACACCTGTATATCTGTGTGCTCCTGAGTCTGTATATGGGAGACTGCGCTGAGTAATGTGATATGTGACACCTGTATATATGTGTGCTCATGAGTCTGTATATAGGAGACTGCGCTGAGTAATGTGATATGTGACACCTGTATAGCTGTGTGCTCCTGAGTCTGTATATGGGAGACTGCGCTGAGTAATGTGATATGTGACACCTGTATATCTGTGTGCTCCTGAGTCTGTATATAGGAGACTGCGCTGTGTAATGTGATATGTGACACCTGTATATCTGTGTGCTCCTGAGTCTGTATATAGGAGACTGCGCTGAGTAATGTGATATGTGACACCTGTATATCTGTGTGCTCCTGAGTCTGTATATGGGAGACTGCGCTGAGTAATGTGATATGTGACACCTGTATATCTGTGTGCTCCTGAGTCTGTATATGGAGACTGCGCTGAGTAATGTGATATGTGACACCTGTATATCTGTGTGCTCCTGAGTCTGTATATGGAGACTGTGCTGAGTAATGTGATATGTGACACCTGAATATCTGTGTGCTCCTGAGTCTGTATATAGGAGACTGCGCTGAGTAATGTTATAGGTGACACCTGTATATCTGTGTGCTCCTAAGTCTGTATATGGGAGACTGTGCTGAGTAATGTGATATGTTACACCTGTATATCTGTGTGCTCCTAAGTCTGTATACAGGAGACTACGCTGAGTAATGTGATATGTGACACCTGTATATCTGTGTGCTCCTGAGTCTGTATATGGAGACTGTGCTGAGTAATGTGATATGTGACACCTGAATATCTGAGTGCTCCTGAGTCTGTATATGGGAGACTGCGCTGAGTAATGTGATATGTGACACCTGTATATATGTGTGCTCCTGAGTCTGTATATGGGAGACTGCGGAGAGTAATGTGATAGGTGACACCTGTATATAGGAGACTGCACTGAGTAATGTGATATGTGAAACCTGTATATCTGTGTGCTCCTGAGTCTGTATATAGGAGACTGCGCTGAGTAATGTGATATGTGACACCTGTATAGCTGTGTGATCCTGAGTCTGTATATAGGAGACTGCGCTGAGTACTGTGATATGTGACACCTGTATATCTGTGTGCTCCTGAGTCTGTATATGGGAGACTGTGCTGAGTAATGTGATATGTGACACCTGTATATCTGTGTGCTCCTGAGTCTGTATATGGGAGACTGCGCTGAGTAATGTGATATGTGACACCTGTATATCTATGTGCTTCTGAGTCTGTATATGGGAGACTGCGCACAGTAATGTTATAGGTGACACCTGTATATCTGTGTGCGTCTGAGTCTGTATATGGGAGACTGCTCTAAGTAATGTTATAGGTGACACCTGTATATATGTGTGCTCCTGAGTCTGTATATGGGAGACTGCGCAGAGTAATGTGATAGGTGACACCTGTATATAGGAGACTGCTGTGAGTAATGTGATATGTGACACATGTATATCTGTGTGCTCCTAAGTCTGTATATGGGAGACTGTGCTGAGTAATGTGATATGTGACACCTGTATATCTGTGTGCTCCTGAGTCTGTATATAGGAGACTGCGCTGAGTAATGTGATATGTGACACCTGTATATCTGTGTGCTCCTGAGTCTGTATATAGGAGACTGCGCTGAGTACTGTGATATGTGACACCTGTATATCTGTGTGCTCCTGAGTCTGTATATGGGAGACTGTGCTGAGTAATGTGATATGTGACACCTGTATATCTATGTGCTTCTGAGTCTGTATATGGGAGACTGCGCACAGTAATGTTATAGGTGACACCTGTATATCTGTGTGCTTCTGAGTCTGTATATGGGAGACTGCTCTAAGTAATGTTATAGGTGACACCTGTATATATGTGTGCTCCTGAGTCTGTATATGGGAGACTGCGCAGAGTAATGTGATAGGTGACACCTGTATATAGGAGACTGCTGTGAGTAATGTGATATGTGACACATGTATATCTGTGTGCTCCTAAGTCTGTATATGGGAGACTGTGCTGAGTAATGTGATATGTGACACCTGTATATCTGTGTGCTCCTGAGTCTGTATACAGGAGACTACGCTGAGTAATGTGATATGTGACACCTGTATATCTGTGTGCTCCTGAGTCTGTATATAGGAGACTGCGCTGAGTAATGTGATATGTGACACCTGTATATCTGTGTGCTCCTGAGTCTGTATATGGAGACTGCGCTGAGTACTGCGATATGTGACACCTGTATATCTGTGTGCTCCTGAGTCTGTATATGGAGACTGTGCTGAGTAATGTGATATGTGACACCTGTATATCTGTGTGCTCCTGAGTCTGTATATGGAGACTGTGCTGAGTAATGTGATATGTGACACCTGTATATCTGTGTGCTCCTGAGTCTGTATATGGAGACTGTGCTGAGTAATGTGATATGTGACACCTGAATATCTGTGTGCTCCTGAGTCTGTATATAGGAGACTGCTGTGAGAAATGTGATATGTGACACCTGTATATCTGTGTGCTCCTGAGTCTGTATATGGGAGACTGTGCTGAGTAATGTGATATGTGACACCTGAATATCTGTGTGCTCCTGAGTCTGTATATAGGAGACTGCGCTGAGTAATGTGATATGTGACACCTGTATATCTGTGTGCTCCTGAGTCTGTATATGGGAGACAGCGCTGAGTAATGTGATAGGTGACACCTGTATATCTGTGTGCTCCTGAGTCTGTATGTGGGAGACTGCGCTGAGTAATGTGATATGTGACACCTGTATATTTGTGTGCTCCTGAGTCTGTATATAGGAGACTGCGCTGAGTAATGTGATATGTGACACCTGTATAGCTGTGTGCTCCTGAGTCTGTATATGGGAGACTGCGCTGAGTAATGTGATATGTGACACCTGTATATCTGTGTGCTCCTGAGTCTGTATATAGGAGACTGCGCTGAGTAATGTGACATGTGACACCTGTATATCTGTGTGCTCCTGAGTCTGTATAGGGGAGACTGCGCTGAGTACTGTGATATGTGACACCTGTATATCTGTGTGCTCCTGAGTCTGTATATGGGAGACTGCGCTGAGTAATGTGATATGTGACACCTGTATATCTGTGTGCTCCTGAGTCTGTATATGGAGACTGTGCTGAGTAATGTGAAATGTCACACCTGTATATCTGTGGGCTCCTGAGTCTGTATATAGGAGACTGCGCTGAGTACTGTGATATGTGACACCTGTATATCTGTGTGCTCCTGAGTCTGTATATGGAGACTGCGCTGAGTACTGCGATATGTGACACCTGTATATCTGTGTGCTCCTGAGTCTGTATATGGAGACTGTGCTGAGTAATGTGATATGTGACACCTGAATATCTGTGTGCTCCTGAGTCTGTATATAGGAGACTGCTGTGAGAAATGTGATATGTGACACCTGTATATCTGTGTGCTCCTAAGTCTGTATATGGGAGACTGTGCTGAGTAATGTGATATGTGACACCTGTATATCTGTGTGCTCCTGAGTCTGTATACAGGAGACTACGCTGAGTAATGTGATATGTGACACCTGTATATCTGTGTGCTCCTGAGTCTGTATATGGGAGACTGTGCTGAGTAATGTGATATGTGACACCTGTATATCTGTGTGCTCCTGAGTCTGTATACAGGAGACTACGCTGAGTAATGTGATATGTGACACCTGTATATCTGTGTGCTCCTGAGTCTGTATACGGGAGACTGCGCTGAGTAATGTGATATGTGACACCTGTATATCTGTGTGCTCCTGAGTCTGTATATGGGAGACTGTGCTGAGTAATGTGATAGGTGACACCTGTATATCTGTGTGCTCCTGAGTATGTATATGGGAGACTGCGCTGAGTAATGTGACACCTGTATATCTTTGTGTTCCTGAGTCTGTATATAGGAGACTGCGCTGAGTAATGTGATATGTGACACCTGTATATCTGTGTGCTCCTGAGTCTGTATATGGGAGACTGCGCTGAGTAATGTGACACCTGTAAATCTGTGTGCCTCTGAGTCTGTATATGGAAACTGCGCTGAGTAATGTGATATGTGACACCTGTATATCTGTGTGCTCCTGAGTCTGTATATGGAGACTGTGCTGAGTAATGTGATATGTGACACCTGAATATCTGTGTGCTCCTGAGTCTGTATATAGGAGACTGCTGTGAGTAATGTGATATGTGACACCTGTATATCTGTGTGCTCCTAAGTCTGTATACGGGAGACTGTGCTGAGTAATGTGATATGTGACACCTGTATATCTGTGTGCTCATGAGTCTATATACAGGAGTCTACGCTGAGTAATGTGATATGTGACACCTGTATATCTGTGTGCTCCTGAGTCTGTATATAGTAGACTGCGCTGAGTAATGTGATATGTGACACCTGTATATCTGTGTGCTCCTGAGTCTGTATATGGGAGACTGTGCTGAGTAATGTGATATGTGACACCTGAATATCTGTGTGCTCCTGAGTCTGTATATAGGAGACTGCGCTGAGTAATGTGATAGGTGACACCTGTATATCTGTGTGCTTCTGAGACTGTATATGGGAGACTGCGCTGATTAATGTTATAGGTGACACCTGTATATATGTGTGCTCCTGAGTCTGTATATGGGAGACTGCGCAGAGTAATGTGATAG
Organism: Taudactylus pleione; assembly: GCA_031769625.1. Taxonomy (NCBI): domain Eukaryota; kingdom Metazoa; phylum Chordata; class Amphibia; order Anura; family Myobatrachidae; genus Taudactylus; species Taudactylus pleione. The sequence goes on along the minus strand of JAUIMM010001037.1, from coordinate 620,344 downwards.
GTGACACCTGTATATAGGAGACTGCTGTGAGTAATGTGATATGTGACACCTGTATATCTGTGTGCTCCTAAGTCTGTATATGGGAGACTGTGCTGAGTAATGTGATATATGACACCTGTATATCTGTGTGCTCCTGAGTCTGTATATGGGAGACTGCGCAGAGTAATGTGATAGGTGACACCTGTATATAGGAGACTGCTGTGAGTAATGTGATATGTGACACATGTATATCTGTGTGCTCCTAAGTCTGTATATGGGAGACTGTGCTGAGTAATGTGATATGTGACACCTGTATATCTGTGTGCTCCTGAGTCTGTATACAGGAGACTACGCTGAGTAATGTGATATGTGACACCTGTATATCTGTGTGCTCCTGAGTCTGTATATAGGAGACTGCGCTGAGTAATGTGATATGTGACACCTGTATATCTGTGTGCTCCTGAGTCTGTATATGGGAGACTGTGCTGAGTAATGTGATATGTGACACCTGTATATCTGTGTGCTCCTGAGTCTGTATATGGGAGACAGCGCTGAGTAATGTGATAGGTGACAACTGTATATCTGTGTGCTCCTGAGTCTGTATATGGGAGACAGCACTGAGTAATGTGATAGGTGACACCTGTATATCTGTGTGCTCCTGAGTCTGTATGTGGGAGACTGCACTGAGTAATGTGATATGTGACACCTGTATATCTGTGTGCTCCTGAGTCTGTATAGGGGAGACTGTGCTGAGTAATGTGATATGTGACACCTGTATATCTGTGTGCTCCTGAGTCTGTATATAGGAGACTGCGCTGAGTAATGTGATATGTGACACCTGTATAGCTGTGTGCTCCTGAGTCTGTATATGGGAGACTGCGCTGAGTAATGTGATATGTGACACCTGTATATATGTGTGCTCCTGAGTCTGTATATAGGAGACTGCGCTGAGTAATGTGATATGTGACACCTGTATATCTGTGTGCTCCTGAGTCTGTATTGGGGAGACTGCGCTGAGTACTGTGATATGTGACACCTGTATATCTGTGTGCTCCTGAGTCTGTATATGGGAGACTGCGCTGAGTAATGTGATATGTGACACCTGTATATCTGTGTGCTCCTGAGTCTGTATATGGAGACTGTGCTGAGTAATGTGATATGTCACACCTGTATATCTGTGGGCTCCTGAGTCTGTATATAGGAGACTGCGCTGAGTACTGTGATATGTGACACCTGAATATCTGTGTGCTCCTGAGTCTGTATATGGAGACTGCGCTGAGTACTGCGATATGTGACACCTGTATATCTGTGTGCTCCTGAGTCTGTATATGGAGACTGTGCTGAGTAATGTGATATGTGACACCTGAATATCTGTGTGCTCCTGAGTCTGTATATAGGAGACTGCTGTGAGAAATGTGATATGTGACACCTGTATATCTGTGTTCTCCTAAGTCTGTGTATGGGAGACTGTGCTGCGTAATGTGATATGTGACACCTGTATATCTGTGTGCTCCTGAGTCTGTATACAGGAGACTACGCTGAGTAATGTGATATGTGACACCTGTATATCTGTGTGCTCCTGAGTCTGTATATAGGAGACTGCGCTGAGTAATGTGATATGTGACACCTGTATATCTGTGTGCTCCGTAGTCTGTATATGGGAGACTGTGCTGAGTAATGTGATATGTGACACCTGTATATCTGTGTGCTCCTGAGTCTGTATATAGGAGACTGCGCTGAGTACTGTGATATGTGACACCTGAATATCTGTGTGCTCCTGAGTCTGTATATGGAGACTGCGCTGAGTACTGCGATATGTGACACCTGTATATCTGTGTGCTCCTGAGTCTGTATATGGAGACTGTGCTGAGTAATGTGATATGTGACACCTGTATATCTGTGTGCTCCTGAGTCTGTATATGGAGACTGTGCTGAGTAATGTGATATGTGACACCTGTATATCTGTGTGCTCCTGAGTCTGTATATGGAGACTGTGCTGAGTAATGTGATATGTGACACCTGAATATCTGTGTGCTCCTGAGTCTGTATATAGGAGACTGCTGTGAGAAATGTGATATGTGACACCTGTATATCTGTGTGCTCCTGAGTCTGTATATGGGAGACTGTGCTGAGTAATGTGATATGTGACACCTGAATATCTGTGTGCTCCTGAGTCTGTATATAGGAGACTGCGCTGAGTAATGTGATATGTGACACCTGTATATCTGTGTGCTCCTGAGTCTGTATATGGGAGACAGCGCTGAGTAATGTGATAGGTGACACCTGTATATCTGTGTGCTCCTGAGTCTGTATGTGGGAGACTGCGCTGAGTAATGTGATATGTGACACCTGTATATTTGTGTGCTCCTGAGTCTGTATATAGGAGACTGCGCTGAGTAATGTGATATGTGACACCTGTATAGCTGTGTGCTCCTGAGTCTGTATATGGGAGACTGCGCTGAGTAATGTGATATGTGACACCTGTATATCTGTGTGCTCCTGAGTCTGTATATAGGAGACTGCGCTGAGTAATGTGACATGTGACACCTGTATATCTGTGTGCTCCTGAGTCTGTATAGGGGAGACTGCGCTGAGTACTGTGATATGTGACACCTGTATATCTGTGTGCTCCTGAGTCTGTATATGGGAGACTGCGCTGAGTAATGTGATATGTGACACCTGTATATCTGTGTGCTCCTGAGTCTGTATATGGAGACTGTGCTGAGTAATGTGAAATGTCACACCTGTATATCTGTGGGCTCCTGAGTCTGTATATAGGAGACTGCGCTGAGTACTGTGATATGTGACACCTGTATATCTGTGTGCTCCTGAGTCTGTATATGGAGACTGCGCTGAGTACTGCGATATGTGACACCTGTATATCTGTGTGCTCCTGAGTCTGTATATGGAGACTGTGCTGAGTAATGTGATATGTGACACCTGAATATCTGTGTGCTCCTGAGTCTGTATATAGGAGACTGCTGTGAGAAATGTGATATGTGACACCTGTATATCTGTGTGCTCCTAAGTCTGTATATGGGAGACTGTGCTGAGTAATGTGATATGTGACACCTGTATATCTGTGTGCTCCTGAGTCTGTATACAGGAGACTACGCTGAGTAATGTGATATGTGACACCTGTATATCTGTGTGCTCCTGAGTCTGTATATGGGAGACTGTGCTGAGTAATGTGATATGTGACACCTGTATATCTGTGTGCTCCTGAGTCTGTATACAGGAGACTACGCTGAGTAATGTGATATGTGACACCTGTATATCTGTGTGCTCCTGAGTCTGTATACGGGAGACTGCGCTGAGTAATGTGATATGTGACACCTGTATATCTGTGTGCTCCTGAGTCTGTATATGGGAGACTGTGCTGAGTAATGTGATAGGTGACACCTGTATATCTGTGTGCTCCTGAGTATGTATATGGGAGACTGCGCTGAGTAATGTGACACCTGTATATCTGTGTGTTCCTGAGTCTGTATATAGGAGACTGCGCTGAGTAATGTGATATGTGACACCTGTATATCTGTGTGCTCCTGAGTCTGTATATGGGAGACTGCGCTGAGTAATGTGACACCTGTAAATCTGTGTGCCTCTGAGTCTGTATATGGAAACTGCGCTGAGTAATGTGATATGTGACACCTGTATATCTGTGTGCTCCTGAGTCTGTATATGGAGACTGTGCTGAGTAATGTGATATGTGACACCTGAATATCTGTGTGCTCCTGAGTCTGTATATAGGAGACTGCTGTGAGTAATGTGATATGTGACACCTGTATATCTGTGTGCTCCTAAGTCTGTATACGGGAGACTGTGCTGAGTAATGTGATATGTGACACCTGTATATCTGTGTGCTCATGAGTCTATATACAGGAGTCTACGCTGAGTAATGTGATATGTGACACCTGTATATCTGTGTGCTCCTGAGTCTGTATATAGTAGACTGCGCTGAGTAATGTGATATGTGACACCTGTATATCTGTGTGCTCCTGAGTCTGTATATGGGAGACTGTGCTGAGTAATGTGATATGTGACACCTGTATATCTGTGTGCTCCTGAGTCTGTATATGGAGACTGTGCTGAGTAATGTGATATGTCACACCTGTATATCTGTGGGCTCCTGAGTCTGTATATAGGAGACTGCGCTGAGTACTGTGATATGTGACACCTGAATATCTGTGTGCTCCTGAGTCTGTATATGGAGACTGCGCTGAGTACTGCGATATGTGACACCTGTATATCTGTGTGCTCCTGAGTCTGTATATGGAGACTGTGCTGAGTAATGTGATATGTGACACCTGAATATCTGTGTGCTCCTGAGTCTGTATATAGGAGACTGCTGTGAGAAATGTGATATGTGACACCTGTATATCTGTGTGCTCCTGAGTCTGTATATGGGAGACTGTGCTGAGTAATGTGATATGTGACACCTGAATATCTGTGTGCTCCTGAGTCTGTATATAGGAGACTGCGCTGAGTAATGTGATATGTGACACCTGTATATCTGTGTGCTCCTGAGTCTGTATATGGGAGACAGCGCTGAGTAATGTGATAGGTGACACCTGTATATCTGTGTGCTCCTGAGTCTGTATGTGGGAGACTGCGCTGAGTAATGTGATATGTGACACCTGTATATTTGTGTGCTCCTGAGTCTGTATATAGGAGACTGCGCTGAGTAATGTGATATGTGACACCTGTATAGCTGTGTGCTCCTGAGTCTGTATATGGGAGACTGCGCTGAGTAATGTGATATGTGACACCTGTATATCTGTGTGCTCCTGAGTCTGTATATAGGAGACTGCGCTGAGTAATGTGACATGTGACACCTGTATATCTGTGTGCTCCTGAGTCTGTATAGGGGAGACTGCGCTGAGTACTGTGATATGTGACACCTGTATATCTGTGTGCTCCTGAGTCTGTATATGGGAGACTGCGCTGAGTAATGTGATATGTGACACCTGTATATCTGTGTGCTCCTGAGTCTGTATATGGAGACTGTGCTGAGAAATGTGAAATGTCACACCTGTATATCTGTGGGCTCCTGAGTCTGTATATAGGAGACTGTGCTGAGTAATGTGATATGTGACACCTGAATATCTGTGTGCTCCTGAGTCTGTATATAGGAGACTGCGCTGAGTAATGTGATATGTGACACCTGTATATCTGTGTGCTCCTGAGTCTGTATATAGGAGAATGCGCTGAGTAATGTGATAGGTGACACCTGTATATCTGTGTGCTTCTGAGACTGTATATGGGAGACTGCGCTGAGTAATGTTATAGGTGACACCTGTATATATGTGTGCTCCTGAGTCTGTATATGGGATACTGCGCAGAGTAATGTGATAGGTGACACCTGTATATAGGAGACTGCTGTGAGTAATGTGATATGTGACACCTGTATATCTGTGTGCTCCTAAGTCTGTATATGGGAGACTGTGCTGAGTAATGTGATATATGACACCTGTATATCTGTGTGCTCCTGAGTCTGTATACAGGAGACTACGCTGAGTAATGTGATATGTGACACCTGTATATCTGTGTGCTCCTGAGTCTGTATATAGGAGACTGCGCTGAGCAATGTGATATGTGACACCTGTATATCTGTGTGCTCCAGAGTCTGTATATGGGAGACTGTGCTGAGTAATGTGATATGTGACACCTGAATATCTGTGTGCTCCTGAGTCTGTATATAGGAGACTGCGCTGAGTAATGTGATATGTAACACCTGTATATCTGTGTGCTCCTAAGTCTGTATATGGGAGAGTGTGCTGAGTAATGTGATATGTGACACCTGTATATCTGTGTGCTCCTGAGTCTGTATACAGGAGACTACGCTGAGTAATGTGATATGTGACACCTGTATATCTGTGTGCTCCTGAGTCTGTATATGGGAGACTGTGCTGAGTAATGTGATATGTGACACCTGTATATCTGTGTGCTCCTGAGTCTGTATATAGGAGACTGCGCTGAGTAATGTGATATGTGACACCTGTATATCTGTGTGCTCCTGAGTCTGTATAGGGGAGACTGCGCTGAGTACTGTGATATGTGACACCTGTATATCTGTGTGCTCCTGAGTCTGTATATGGGAGACTGCGCTGAGTAATGTGATATGTGACACCTGTATATCTGTGTGCTCCTAAGTCTGTATATGGAGACTGTGCTGACTAATGTGATATGTGACACCTGAATATCTGTGTGCTCCTGAGTCTGTATATAGGAGACTGCGCTGAGTAATGTGATATGTGACACCTGAATATCTGTGTGCTCCTGAGTCTGTATATGGGAGACTGCGCTGAGTAATGTGATATGTGACACCTGTATATATGTGTGCTCCTGAGTCTGTATATGGGAGACTGCGCAGAGTAATGTGATAGGTGACACCTGTATATAGGAGACTGCGCTGAGTAATGTGATATGTGAAACCTGTATATCTGTGTGCTCCTGAGTCTGTATATAGGAGACTGCGCTGAGTAATGTGATATGTGACACCTGTATAGCTGTGTGATCCTGAGTCTGTATATAGGAGACTGCGCTGAGTAATTTGATATGTGACACCTGTATATCTGTGTGCTCCTGAGTCTGTATATAGGAGACTGCGCTGAGTAATGTGATATGTGACACCTGTATATCTGTGTGCTCCTGAGTCTGTATATAGGAGACTGCGCTGAGTACTGTGATATGTGACACCTGTATATCTGTGTGCTCCTGAGTCTGTATATGGGAGACTGTGCTGAGTAATGTGATATGTGACACCTGTATATCTGTGTGCTCCTGAGTCTGTATATGGGAGACTGTGCTGAGTAATGTGATATGTGACACCTGTATATCTATGTGCTTCTGAGTCTGTATATGGGAGACTGCGCACAGTAATGTTATAGGTGACAACTGTATATCTGTGTGCTTCTGAGTCTGTATATGGGAGACTGCTCTAAGTAATGTTATAGGTGACACTTGTATATATGTGTGCTCCTGAGTCTGTATATGGGAGACTGCGCAGAGTAATGTGATAGGTGACACCTGTATATAGGAGACTGCTGTGAGTAATGTGATATGTGACACATGTATATCTGTGTGCTCCTAAGTCTGTATATGGGAGACTGTGCTGAGTAATGTGATATGTGACACCTGTATATCTGTGTGCTCCTGAGTCTGTATATGGGAGACTGTGCTGAGTAATGTGATAGGTGACACCTGTATATCTGTGTGCTCCTGAGTATGTATATGGGAGACTGCGCTGAGTAATGTGACACCTTTATATCTGTGTGCCTCTGAGTCTGTATATGGAAACTGCGCTGAGTAATGTCATATGTGACACCTGTATATCTGTGTGCTCCTGAGTCTGTATATGGAGACTGTGCTGAGTAATGTGATATGTGACACCTGAATATCTGTGTGCTCCTGAGTCTGTATATAGGAGACTGCTGTGAGTAATGTGATATGTGACACCTGTATATCTGTGTGCTCCTAAGTCTGTATACGGGAGACTGTGCTGAGTAATGTGATATGTGACACCTGTATATCTGTGTGCTCCTGAGTCTGTATACAGGAGTCTACGCTGAGTAATGTGATATGTGACACCTGTATATCTGTGTGCTCCTGAGTCTGTATATAGGAGACTGCGCTGAGTAATGTGATATGTGACACCTGTATATCTGTGTGCTCCTGAGTCTGTATATGGGAGACTGTGCTGAGTAATGTGATATGTGACACCTGAATATCTGTGTGCTCCTGAGTCTGTATATAGGAGACTGCGCTGAGTAATGTGATATGTGACACCTGTATATCTGTGTGCTCCTGAGTCTGTATATAGGAGACTGCGCTGAGTAATGTGATAGGTGACACCTGTATATCTGTGTGCTTCTGAGACTGTATATGGGAGACTGCGCTGAGTAATGTTATAGGTGACACCTGTATATATGTGTGCTCCTGAGTCTGTATATGGGAGACTGCGCAGAGTAATGTGATAGGTGACACCTGTATATAGGAGACTGCTGTGAGTAATGTGATATGTGACACCTGTATATCTGTGTGCTCCTAAGTCTGTATATGGGAGACTGTGCTGAGTAATGTGATATATGACACCTGTATATCTGCGTGCTCCTGAGTCTGTATATAGGAGACTGCGCTGAGTAATGTGATAGGTGACACCTGTATATCTGTGTGCTCCTGAGTCTGTATGTGGGAGACTGCGCTGAGTAATGTGATATGTGACACCTGTATATTTGTGTGCTCCTGAGTCTGTATATAGGAGACTGCGCTGAGTAATGTGATATGTGACACCTGTATAGCTGTGTGCTCCTGAGTCTGTATATGGGAGACTGCGCTGAGTAATGTGATAGGTGACACCTGTATATCTGTGTGCTCCTGAGTCTGTATAAAGGAGACTGCGCTGAGTAATGTGACATGTGACACCTGTATATCTGTGTGCTCCTGAGTCTGTATAGGGGAGACTGCGCTGAGTACTGTGATATGTGACACCTGTATATCTGTGTGCTCCTGAGTCTGTATATGGGAGACTGCGCTGAGTAATGTGATATGTGACACCTGTATATCTGTGTGCTCCTAAGTCTGTATACGGGAGACTGTGCTGAGTAATGTGATATGTGACACCTGTATATCTGTGTGCTCCTGAGTCTGTATACAGGAGTCTACGCTGAGTAATGTGATATGTGACACCTGTATATCTGTGTGCTCCTGAGTCTGTATATAGGAGACTGCGCTGAGTAATGTGATATGTGACACCTGTATATCTGTGTGCTCCTGAGTCTGTATATGGGAGACTGTGCTGAGTAATGTGATATGTGACACCTGAATATCTGTGTGCTCCTGAGTCTGTATATAGGAGACTGCGCTGAGTAATGTGATATGTGACACCTGTATATCTGTGTGCTCCTGAGTCTGTATATAGGAGACTGCGCTGAGTAATGTGATAGGTGACACCTGTATATCTGTGTGCTTCTGAGACTGTATATGGGAGACTGCGCTGAGTAATGTTATAGGTGACACCTGTATATATGTGTGCTCCTGAGTCTGTATATGGGAGACTGCGCAGAGTAATGTGATAGGTGACACCTGTATATAGGAGACTGCTGTGAGTAATGTGATATGTGACACCTGTATATCTGTGTGCTCCTAAGTCTGTATATGGGAGACTGTGCTGAGTAATGTGATATATGACACCTGTATATCTGCGTGCTCCTGAGTCTGTATATAGGAGACTGCGCTGAGTAATGTGATAGGTGACACCTGTATATCTGTGTGCTCCTGAGTCTGTATGTGGGAGACTGCGCTGAGTAATGTGATATGTGACACCTGTATATTTGTGTGCTCCTGAGTCTGTATATAGGAGACTGCGCTGAGTAATGTGATATGTGACACCTGTATAGCTGTGTGCTCCTGAGTCTGTATATGGGAGACTGCGCTGAGTAATGTGATATGTGACACCTGTATATCTGTGTGCTCCTGAGTCTGTATAAAGGAGACTGCGCTGAGTAATGTGACATGTGACACCTGTATATCTGTGTGCTCCTGAGTCTGTAAAGGGGAGACTGCGCTGAGTACTGTGATATGTGACACCTGTATATCTGTGTGCTCCTGAGTCTGTATATGGGAGACTGCGCTGAGTAATGTGATATGTGACACCTGTATATCTGTGTGCTCCTGAGTCTGTATATGGAGACTGTGCTGAGTACTGCGATATGTGACACCTGTATATCTGTGTGCTCCTGAGTCTGTATATGGAGACTGTGCTGAGTAATGTGATATGTGACACCTGAATATCTGTGTGCTCCTGAGTCTGTATATAGGAAACTGCTGTGAGAAATGTGATATGTGACACCTGTATATCTGTGTGCTCCTAAGTCTGTATATGGGAGACTGTGCTGAGTAATGTGATATGTGACACCTGTATATCTGTGTGCTCCTGAGTCTGTATACAGGAGACTACGCTGAGTAATGTGATAGGTGACACCTGTATATATGTGTGCTCCTGAGTCTGTATATGGGAGACTGCGCTGAGTAATGTGATATGTGACACCTGTATATCTGTGTGCTCCTGAGTCTGTATATGGGAGACTGTGCTGAGTAATGTGATATGTGACACCTGAATATCTGTGTGCTCCTGAGTCTGTATATAGGAGACTGCGCTGAGTAATGTGATATGTGACACCTGTATATCTGTGTGCTCCTGAGTCTGTATATAGGAGAATGCGCTGAGTAATGTGATAGGTGACACCTGTATATCTGTGTGCTTCTGAGACTGTATATAGGAGACTGCGCTGAGTAATGTTATAGGTGACACCTGTATATATGTGTGCTCCTGAGTCTGTATATGGGAGACTGCGCAGAGTAATGTGATAGGTGACACCTGTATATAGGAGACTGCTGTGAGTAATATGATATGTGACACCTGTATATCTGTGTGCTCCTAAGTCTGTATATGGGAGACTGTGCTGAGTAATGTGATATATGACACCTGTATATCTGTGTGCTCCTGAGTCTGTATACAGGAGACTACGCTGAGTAATGTGATATGTGACACCTGTATATCTGTGTGCTCCTGAGTCTGTATATGGGAGACTGTGCTGAGTAATGTGATATGTGACACCTGTATATCTGTGTGCTCCTGAGTCTGTATACAGGAGACTACGCTGAGTAATGTGATATGTGACACCTGTATATCTGTGTGCTCCTGAGTCTGTATATGGGAGACTGTGCTGAGTAATGTGATATGTGACACCTGTATATCTGTGTGCTCCTGAGTCTGTATATAGGAGACTGCGCTGAGTAATGTGATATGTGACACCTGTATATCTGTGTGCTCCTGAGTCTGTATATAGGAGACTGCGCTGAGTAATGTGATATGTGACACCTGTATATCTGTGTGCTCCTGAGTCTGTATATGGGAGACTGCGCTGAGTAATGTGATATGTGACACCTGTATATCTGTGTGCTCCTGAGTCTGTATAGGGGAGACTGCGCTGAGTACTGTGATATGTGACACCTCTATATCTGTGTGCTCCTGAGTCTGTATATGGGAGACTGCGCTGAGTAATGTGATATGTGACACCTGTATATCTGTGTGCTCCTAAGTCTGTATATGGAGACTGTGCTGACTAATGTGATATGTGACACCTGAATATCTGTGTGCTCCTGAGTCTGTATATGGGAGACTGTGCTGAGTAATGTGATATGTGACACCTGTATATCTGTGTGCTCCTGAGTCTGTATATGGGAGACTGTGCTGAGTAATGTGATATGTGACACCTGTATATCTGTGTGCTCCTGAGTCTGTATATAGGAGACTGCGCTGAGTACTGTGATATGTGACACCTGTATATCTGTGTGCTCCTGAGTCTGTATATGGGAGACTGTGCTGAGTAATGTGATATGTGACACCTGTATATCTGTGTGCTCCTGAGTCTGTATATGGGAGACTGTGCTGAGTAATGTGATATGTGACACCTGTATATCTATGTGCTTCTGAGTCTGTATATGGGAGACTGCGCACAGTAATGTTATAGGTGACAACTGTATATCTGTGTGCTTCTGAGTCTGTATATGGGAGACTGCTCTAAGTAATGTTATAGGTGACACTTGTATATATGTGTGCTCCTGAGTCTGTATATGGGAGACTGCGCAGAGTAATGTGATAGGTGACACCTGTATATAGGAGACTGCTGTGAGTAATGTGATATGTGACACATGTATATCTGTGTGCTCCTAAGTCTGTATATGGGAGACTGTGCTGAGTAATGTGATATGTGACACCTGTATATCTGTGTGCTCCTGAGTCTGTATATGGGAGACTGTGCTGAGTAATGTGATAGGTGACACCTGTATATCTGTGTGCTCCTGAGTATGTATATGGGAGACTGCGCTGAGTAATGTGACACCTGTATATCTGTGTGCTCCTGAGTCTTTATATAGGAGACTGCGCTGAGTAATGTGATATGTGACACCTGTATATCTGTGTGCTCCTGAGTCTGTATATGGGAGACTGCGCTGAGTAATGTGACACCTGTAAATCTGTGTGCTTCTGAGTCTGTATATGGGAGACTGCGCTGAGTAAAGTGACACCTTTATATCTGTGTGCCTCTGAGTCTGTATATGGAAACTGCGCTGAGTAATGTCATATGTGACACCTGTATATCTGTGTGCTCCAGAGTCTGTATATGGAGACTGTGCTGAGTAATGTGATATGTGACACCTGAATATCTGTGTGCTCCTGAGTCTGTATATAGGAGACTGCTGTGAGTAATGTGATATGTGACACCTGTATATCTGTGTGCTCCTAAGTCTGTATACGGGAGACTGTGCTGAGTAATGTGATATGTGACACCTGTATATCTGTGTGCTCCTGAGTCTGTATACAGGAGTCTACGCTGAGTAATGTGATATGTGACACCTGTATATCTGTGTGCTCCTGAGTCTGTATATAGGAGACTGCGCTGAGTAATGTGATATGTGACACCTGTATATCTGTGTGCTCCTGAGTCTGTATATGGGAGACTGTGCTGAGTAATGTGATATGTGACACCTGAATATCTGTGTGCTCCTGAGTCTGTATATAGGAGACTGCGCTGAGTAATGTGATATGTGACACCTGTATATCTGTGTGCTCCTGAGTCTGTATATAGGAGACTGCGCTGAGTAATGTGATAGGTGACACCTGTATATCTGTGTGCTTCTGAGACTGTATATGGGAGACTGCGCTGAGTAATGTTATAGGTGACACCTGTATATATGTGTGCTCCTGAGTCTGTATATGGGAGACTGCGCAGAGTAATGTGATAGGTGACACCTGTATATAGGAGACTGCTGTGAGTAATGTGATATGTGACACCTGTATATCTGTGTGCTCCTAAGTCTGTATATGGGAGACTGTGCTGAGTAATGTGATATATGACACCTGTATATCTGCGTGCTCCTGAGTCTGTATATAGGAGACTGCGCTGAGTAATGTGATAGGTGACACCTGTATATCTGTGTGCTCCTGAGTCTGTATGTGGGAGACTGCGCTGAGTAATGTGATATGTGACACCTGTATATTTGTGTGCTCCTGAGTCTGTATATAGGAGACTGCGCTGAGTAATGTGATATGTGACACCTGTATAGCTGTGTGCTCCTGAGTCTGTATATGGGAGACTGCGCTGAGTAATGTGATAGGTGACACCTGTATATCTGTGTGCTCCTGAGTCTGTATAAAGGAGACTGCGCTGAGTAATGTGACATGTGACACCTGTATATCTGTGTGCTCCTGAGTCTGTATAGGGGAGACTGCGCTGAGTACTGTGATATGTGACACCTGTATATCTGTGTGCTCCTGAGTCTGTATATGGGAGACTGCGCTGAGTAATGTGATATGTGACACCTGTATATCTGTGTGCTCCTAAGTCTGTATACGGGAGACTGTGCTGAGTAATGTGATATGTGACACCTGTATATCTGTGTGCTCCTGAGTCTGTATACAGGAGTCTACGCTGAGTAATGTGATATGTGACACCTGTATATCTGTGTGCTCCTGAGTCTGTATATAGGAGACTGCGCTGAGTAATGTGATATGTGACACCTGTATATCTGTGTGCTCCTGAGTCTGTATATGGGAGACTGTGCTGAGTAATGTGATATGTGACACCTGAATATCTGTGTGCTCCTGAGTCTGTATATAGGAGACTGCGCTGAGTAATGTGATATGTGACACCTGTATATCTGTGTGCTCCTGAGTCTGTATATAGGAGACTGCGCTGAGTAATGTGATAGGTGACACCTGTATATCTGTGTGCTTCTGAGACTGTATATGGGAGACTGCGCTGAGTAATGTTATAGGTGACACCTGTATATATGTGTGCTCCTGAGTCTGTATATGGGAGACTGCGCAGAGTAATGTGATAGGTGACACCTGTATATAGGAGACTGCTGTGAGTAATGTGATATGTGACACCTGTATATCTGTGTGCTCCTAAGTCTGTATATGGGAGACTGTGCTGAGTAATGTGATATATGACACCTGTATATCTGCGTGCTCCTGAGTCTGTATATAGGAGACTGCGCTGAGTAATGTGATAGGTGACACCTGTATATCTGTGTGCTCCTGAGTCTGTATGTGGGAGACTGCGCTGAGTAATGTGATATGTGACACCTGTATATTTGTGTGCTCCTGAGTCTGTATATAGGAGACTGCGCTGAGTAATGTGATATGTGACACCTGTATAGCTGTGTGCTCCTGAGTCTGTATATGGGAGACTGCGCTGAGTAATGTGATATGTGACACCTGTATATCTGTGTGCTCCTGAGTCTGTATAAAGGAGACTGCGCTGAGTAATGTGACATGTGACACCTGTATATCTGTGTGCTCCTGAGTCTGTAAAGGGGAGACTGCGCTGAGTACTGTGATATGTGACACCTGTATATCTGTGTGCTCCTGAGTCTGTATATGGGAGACTGCGCTGAGTAATGTGATATGTGACACCTGTATATCTGTGTGCTCCTGAGTCTGTATATGGAGACTGTGCTGAGTACTGCGATATGTGACACCTGTATATCTGTGTGCTCCTGAGTCTGTATATGGAGACTGTGCTGAGTAATGTGATATGTGACACCTGAATATCTGTGTGCTCCTGAGTCTGTATATAGGAAACTGCTGTGAGAAATGTGATATGTGACACCTGTATATCTGTGTGCTCCTAAGTCTGTATATGGGAGACTGTGCTGAGTAATGTGATATGTGACACCTGTATATCTGTGTGCTCCTGAGTCTGTATACAGGAGACTACGCTGAGTAATGTGATAGGTGACACCTGTATATATGTGTGCTCCTGAGTCTGTATATGGGAGACTGCGCTGAGTAATGTGATATGTGACACCTGTATATCTGTGTGCTCCTGAGTCTGTATATGGGAGACTGTGCTGAGTAATGTGATATGTGACACCTGAATATCTGTGTGCTCCTGAGTCTGTATATAGGAGACTGCGCTGAGTAATGTGATATGTGACACCTGTATATCTGTGTGCTCCTGAGTCTGTATATAGGAGAATGCGCTGAGTAATGTGATAGGTGACACCTGTATATCTGTGTGCTTCTGAGACTGTATATAGGAGACTGCGCTGAGTAATGTTATAGGTGACACCTGTATATATGTGTGCTCCTGAGTCTGTATATGGGAGACTGCGCAGAGTAATGTGATAGGTGACACCTGTATATAGGAGACTGCTGTGAGTAATGTGATATGTGACACCTGTATATCTGTGTGCTCCTAAGTCTGTATATGGGAGACTGTGCTGAGTAATGTGATATATGACACCTGTATATCTGTGTGCTCCTGAGTCTGTATACAGGAGACTACGCTGAGTAATGTGATATGTGACACCTGTATATCTGTGTGCTCCTGAGTCTGTATATGGGAGACTGTGCTGAGTAATGTGATATGTGACACCTGTATATCTGTGTGCTCCTGAGTCTGTATACAGGAGACTACGCTGAGTAATGTGATATGTGACACCTGTATATCTGTGTGCTCCTGAGTCTGTATATGGGAGACTGTGCTGAGTAATGTGATATGTGACACCTGTATATCTGTGTGCTCCTGAGTCTGTATATAGGAGACTGCGCTGAGTAATGTGATATGTGACACCTGTATATCTGTGTGCTCCTGAGTCTGTATATAGGAGACTGCGCTGAGTAATGTGATATGTGACACCTGTATATCTGTGTGCTCCTGAGTCTGTATATGGGAGACTGCGCTGAGTAATGTGATATGTGACACCTGTATATCTGTGTGCTCCTGAGTCTGTATAGGGGAGACTGCGCTGAGTACTGTGATATGTGACACCTGTATATCTGTGTGCTCCTGAGTCTGTATATGGGAGACTGCGCTGAGTAATGTGATATGTGACACCTGTATATCTGTGTGCTCCTAAGTCTGTATATGGAGACTGTGCTGACTAATGTGATATGTGACACCTGAATATCTGTGTGCTCCTGAGTCTGTATATAGGAGACTGCGCTGAGTAATGTGATATGTGACACCTGAATATCTGTGTGCTCCTGAGTCTGTATATGGGAGACTGCGCTGAGTAATGTGATATGTGACACCTGTATATATGTGTGCTCCTGAGTCTGTATATGGGAGACTGCGCAGAGTAATGTGATAGGTGACACCTGTATATAGGAGACTGCGCTGAGTAATGTGATATGTGAAACCTGTATATCTGTGTGCTCCTGAGTCTGTATATAGGAGACTGCGCTGAGTAATGTGATATGTGACACCTGTATAGCTGTGTGATCCTGAGTCTGTATATAGGAGACAGCGCTGAGTAATTTGATATGTGACACCTGTATATCTGTGTGCTCCTGAGTCTGTATATAGGAGACTGCGCTGAGTAATGTGATATGTGACACCTGTATAGCTGTGTGATCCTGAGTCTGTATATAGGAGACAGCGCTGAGTAATTTGATATGTGACACCTGTATATCTGTGTGCTCCTGAGTCTGTATATAGGAGACTGCGCTGAGTACTGTGATATGTGACACCTGTATATCTGTGTGCTCCTGAGTCTGTATATGGGAGACTGTGCTGAGTAATGTGATATGTGACACCTGTATATCTGTGTGCTCCTGAGTCTGTATATGGGAGACTGTGCTGAGTAATGTGATATGTGACACCTGTATATCTATGTGCTTCTGAGTCTGTATATGGGAGACTGCGCACAGTAATGTTATAGGTGACAACTGTATATCTGTGTGCTTCTGAGTCTGTATATGGGAGACTGCTCTAAGTAATGTTATAGGTGACACTTGTATATATGTGTGCTCCTGAGTCTGTATATGGGAGACTGCGCAGAGTAATGTGATAGGTGACACCTGTATATAGGAGACTGCTGTGAGTAATGTGATATGTGACACATGTATATCTGTGTGCTCCTAAGTCTGTATATGGGAGACTGTGCTGAGTAATGTGATATGTGACACCTGTATATCTGTGTGCTCCTGAGTCTGTATATGGGAGACTGTGCTGAGTAATGTGATAGGTGACACCTGTATATCTGTGTGCTCCTGAGTATGTATATGGGAGACTGCGCTGAGTAATGTGACACCTGTATATCTGTGTGCTCCTGAGTCTTTATATAGGAGACTGCGCTGAGTAATGTGATATGTGACACCTGTATATCTGTGTGCTCCTGAGTCTGTATATGGGAGACTGCGCTGAGTAATGTGACACCTGTAAATCTGTGTGCTTCTGAGTCTGTATATGGGAGACTGCGCTGAGTAAAGTGACACCTTTATATCTGTGTGCCTCTGAGTCTGTATATGGAAACTGCGCTGAGTAATGTCATATGTGACACCTGTATATCTGTGTGCTCCTGAGTCTGTATATGGAGACTGTGCTGAGTAATGTGATATGTGACACCTGAATATCTGTGTGCTCCTGAGTCTGTATATAGGAGACTGCTGTGAGTAATGTGATATGTGACACCTGTATATCTGTGTGCTCCTAAGTCTGTATACGGGAGACTGTGCTGAGTAATGTGATATGTGACACCTGTATATCTGTGTGCTCCTGAGTCTGTATACAGGAGTCTACGCTGAGTAATGTGATATGTGACACCTGTATATCTGTGTGCTCCTGAGTCTGTATATAGGAGACTGCGCTGAGTAATGTGATATGTGACACCTGTATATCTGTGTGCTCCTGAGTCTGTATATGGGAGACTGTGCTGAGTAATGTGATATGTGACACCTGAATATCTGTGTGCTCCTGAGTCTGTATATAGGAGACTGCGCTGAGTAATGTGATATGTGACACCTGTATATCTGTGTGCTCCTGAGTCTGTATATAGGAGACTGCGCTGAGTAATGTGATAGGTGACACCTGTATATCTGTGTGCTTCTGAGACTGTATATGGGAGACTGCGCTGAGTAATGTTATAGGTGACACCTGTATATATGTGTGCTCCTGAGTCTGTATATGGGAGACTGCGCAGAGTAATGTGATAGGTGACACCTGTATATAGGAGACTGCTGTGAGTAATGTGATATGTGACACCTGTATATCTGTGTGCTCCTAAGTCTGTATATGGGAGACTGTGCTGAGTAATGTGATATATGACACCTGTATATCTGCGTGCTCCTGAGTCTGTATACAGGAGACTACGCTGAGTAATGTGATATGTGACACCTGTATATCTGTGTGCTCCTGAGTCTGTATATAGGAGACTGCGCTGAGCAATGTGATATGTGACACCTGTATATCTGTGTGCTCCTGAGTCTGTATACAGGAGACTACGCTGAGTAATGTGATATGTGACACCTGTATATATGTGTGCTCCTGAGTCTGTATATGGGAGACTGTGCTGAGTAATGTGATATGTGACACCTGTATATCTGTGTGCTCCTGAGTCTGTATATGGGAGACTGCACTGTGTAATGTGATATGTGACACCTGTATATCTGTGTGCTCCTGAGTCTGTATATGGGAGACTGCGCTGAGTAATGTGATATGTGACACCTGTATATCTGTGTGCTCCTGAGTCTGTATATAGGAGACTGCGCTGAGTAATGTGATATGTGACACCTGTATATCTGTGTGCTCCTGAGTCTGTATATAGGAGACTGCGCTGAGTAATGTGATATGTGACACCTGTATATCTGTGTGCTCCTGAGTCAGTATATGGGAGACTGCGCTGAGTAATGTGATATGTGACACCTGTATATCTGTGTGCTCCTGAGTCTGTATAGGGGAGACTGCGCTGAGTACTGTGATATGTGACACCTGTATATCTGTGTGCTCCTGAGTCTGTATATGGGAGACTGCGCTGAGTAATGTGATATGTGACACCTGTATATCTGTGTGCTCCTAAGTCTGTATATGGAGACTGTGCTGAGTAATGTGATATGTGACACCTGAATATCTGTGTGCTCCTGAGTCTGTATATAGGAGACTGCGCTGAGTAATGTGATATGTGACACCTGAATATCTGTGTGCTCCTGAGTCTGTATATGGGAGACTGCGCTGAGTAATGTGATATGTGACACCTGTATATATGTGTGCTCCTGAGTCTGTATATGGGAGACTGCGCAGAGTAATGTGATAGGTGACACCTGTATATAGGAGACTGCGCTGAGTAATGTGATATGTGAAACCTGTATATCTGTGTGCTCCTGAGTCTGTATATAGGAGACTGCGCTGAGTAATGTGATATGTGACACCTGTATAGCTGTGTGATCCTGAGTCTGTATATAGGAGACTGCGCACAGTAATGTTATAGGTGACACCTGTATATCTGTGTGCTTCTGAGTCTGTATATGGGAGACTGCTCTAAGTAATGTGACACCTGTATATATGTGTGCTCCTGAGTCTGTATATGGGAGACTGCGCAGAGTAATGTGATATGTGACACCTGTATATCTGTGTGCTCCTGAGTCTGTATATAGGAGACTGCGCTGAGTAATGTGATATGTGACACCTGTATATCTGTGTGCTCCTGAGTCTGTATATAGGAGACTGCGCTGAGTAATGTGATATGTGACACCTGTATATCTGTGTGCTCCTGAGTCAGTATATGGGAGACTGCGCTGAGTAATGTGATATGTGACACCTGTATATCTGTGTGCTCCTGAGTCTGTATAGGGGAGACTGCGCTGAGTACTGTGATATGTGACACCTGTATATCTGTGTGCTCCTGAGTCTGTATATGGGAGACTGCGCTGAGTAATGTGATATGTGACACCTGTATATCTGTGTGCTCCTAAGTCTGTATATGGAGACTGTGCTGAGTAATGTGATATGTGACACCTGAATATCTGTGTGCTCCTGAGTCTGTATATAGGAGACTGCGCTGAGTAATGTGATATGTGACACCTGAATATCTGTGTGCTCCTGAGTCTGTATATGGGAGACTGCGCTGAGTAATGTGATATGTGACACCTGTATATATGTGTGCTCCTGAGTCTGTATATGGGAGACTGCGCAGAGTAATGTGATAGGTGACACCTGTATATAGGAGACTGCGCTGAGTAATGTGATATGTGAAACCTGTATATCTGTGTGCTCCTGAGTCTGTATATAGGAGACTGCGCTGAGTAATGTGATATGTGACACCTGTATAGCTGTGTGATCCTGAGTCTGTATATAGGAGACTGCGCACAGTAATGTTATAGGTGACACCTGTATATCTGTGTGCTTCTGAGTCTGTATATGGGAGACTGCTCTAAGTAATGTTATAGGTGACACCTGTATATATGTGTGCTCCTGAGTCTGTATATGGGAGACTGCGCAGAGTAATGTGATAGGTGACACCTGTATATAGGAGACTGCTGTGAGTAATGTGATATGTGACACATGTATATCTGTGTGCTCCTAAGTCTGTATATGGGAGACTGTGCTGAGTAATGTGATATGTGAAACCTGTATATCTGTGTGCTCCTGAGTCTGTATATGGGAGACAGCACTGAGTAATGTGATAGGTGACACCTGTATATCTGTGTGCTCCTGAGTCTGTATGTGGGAGACTGCACTGAGTAATGTGATATGTGACACCTGTATATCTGTGTGCTCCTGAGTCTGTATAGGGGAGACTGTGCTGAGTAATGTGATATGTGACACCTGTATATCTGTGTGCTCCTGAGTCTGTATATAGGAGACTGCGCTGAGTAATGTGATATGTGACACCTGTATAGCTGTGTGCTCCTGAGTCTGTATATGGGAGACTGCGCTGAGTAATGTGATATGTGACACCTGTATATCTGTGTGCTCCTGAGTCTGTATATAGGAGACTGCGCTGAGTGATGTGATATGTGACACCTGTATATCTGTGTGCTCCTGAGTCTGTATAGGGGAGACTGCGCTGAGTACTGTGATATGTGACACCTGTATATCTGTGTGCTCCTGAGTCTGTATATGGGAGACTGCGCACAGTAATGTTATAGGTGACACCTGTATATCTGTGTGCTTCTGAGTCTGTATATGGGAGACTGCTCTAAGTAATGTTATAGGTGACACCTGTATATATGTGTGCTCCTGAGTCTGTATATGGGAGACTGCG
Source organism: Taudactylus pleione (assembly GCA_031769625.1). Taxonomy (NCBI): domain Eukaryota; kingdom Metazoa; phylum Chordata; class Amphibia; order Anura; family Myobatrachidae; genus Taudactylus; species Taudactylus pleione. Next base: position 599,311 of record JAUIMM010001037.1, on the reverse strand, counting down.
CAGAGTAATGTGATAGGTGACACCTGTATATAGGAGACTGCTGTGAGTAATGTGATATGTGACACATGTATATCTGTGTGCTCCTAAGTCTGTATATGGGAGACTGTGCTGAGTAATGTGATATGTGACACCTGTATATCTGTGTGCTCCAGAGTCTGTATACAGGAGACTACGCTGAGTAATGTGATATGTGACACCTGTATATCTGTGTGCTCCTGAGTCTGTATATAGGAGACTGCGCTGAGTAATGTGATATGTGACACCTGTATATCTGTGTGCTCCTGAGTCTGTATATGGGAGACTGTGCTGAGTAATGTGATATGTGACACCTGTATATCTGTGTGCTCCTGAGTCTGTATATGGGAGACAGCGCTGAGTAATGTGATAGGTGACAACTGTATATCTGTGTGCTCCTGAGTCTGTATATGGGAGACAGCACTGAGTAATGTGATAGGTGACACCTGTATATCTGTGTGCTCCTGAGTCTGTATGTGGGAGACTGCACTGAGTAATGTGATATGTGACACCTGTATATCTGTGTGCTCCTGAGTCTGTATAGGGGAGACTGTGCTGAGTAATGTGATATGTGACACCTGTATATCTGTGTGCTCCTGAGTCTGTATATAGGAGACTGCGCTGAGTAATGTGATCTGTGTGCTCCTGAGTCTGTATAGGGGAGACTGCGCTGAGTACTGTGATATGTGACACCTGTATATCTGTGTGCTCCTGAGTCTGTATATGGGAGACTGCGCTGAGTAATGTGATATGTGACACCTGTATATCTGTGTGCTCCTGAGTCTGTATATGGAGACTGTGCTGAGTAATGTGATATGTCACACCTGTATATCTGTGGGCTCCTGAGTCTGTATATAGGAGACTGCGCTGAGTACTGTGATATGTAACACCTGTATATCTGTGTGCTCCTGAGTCTGTATATGGAGACTGCGCTGAGTACTGCGATATGTGACACCTGTATATCTGTGTGCTCCTGAGTCTGTATATGGAGACTGCGCTGAGTACTGCGATATGTGACACCTGTATATCTGTGTGCTCCTGAGTCTGTATATGGAGACTGTGCTGAGTAATGTGATATGTGACACCTGAATATCTGTGTGCTCCTGAGTCTGTATATAGGAGACTGCTGTGAGAAATGTGATATGTGACACCTGTATATCTGTGTGCTCCTAAGTCTGTATATGGGAGACTGTGCTGAGTAATGTGATATGTGACACCTGTATATCTGTGTGCTCCTGAGTCTGTATACAGGAGACTATGCTGAGTAATGTGATATGTGACACCTGTATATCTGTGTGCTCCTGAGTCTGTATATAGGAGACTGTGCTGAGTAATGTGATATGTGACACCTGTATATCTGTGTGCTCCTGAGTCTGTATATGGGAGACTGTGCTGAGTAATGTGATATGTGACACCTGAATATCTGTGTGCTCCTCAGTCTGTATATAGGAGACTGCGCTGAGTAATGTGATATGTGACACCTGTATATCTGTGTGCTCCTGAGTCTGTATATAGGAGACTGCGCTGAGTAATGTGATATGTGACACCTGTATATCTGTGTGCTCCTGAGTCTGTATATGGGAGACAGCGCTGAGTAATGTTTTAGGTGACACCTGTATATCTGTGTGCTCCTGAGTCTGTATGTGGGAGACTGCGCTGAGTAATGTGATATGTGACACCTGTATATCTGTGTGCTCCTGAGTCTGTATATGGAGACTGTGCTGAGTAATGTGATATGTCACACCTGTATATCTGTGGGCTCCTGAGTCTGTATATAGGAGACTGCGCTGAGTACTGTGATATGTGACACCTGTATATCTGTGTGATCCTGAGTCTGTATATGGAGACTGCGCTGAGTACTGCGATATGTGACACCTGTATATCTGTGTGCTCCTGAGTCTGTATATGGAGACTGTGCTGAGTAATGTGATATGTGACACCTGAATATCTGTGTGCTCCTGAGTCTGTATATAGGAGACTGCTGTGAGAAATGTGATATGTGACACCTGTATATCTGTGTTCTCCTAAGTCTGTGTATGGGAGACTGTGCTGCGTAATGTGATATGTGACACCTGTATATCTGTGTGCTCCTGAGTCTGTATACAGGAGACTACGCTGAGTAATGTGATATGTGACACCTGTATATCTGTGTGCTCCTGAGTCTGTATATGGGAGACTGCGCTGAGTAATGTGATATGTGACACCTGTATATCTGTGTGCTCCTGAGTCTGTATATGGGAGACTGTGCTGAGTAATGTGATAGGTGACACCTGTATATCTGTGTGCTCCTGAGTATGTATATGGGATACTGCGCTGAGTAATGTGACACCTGTATATCTGTGTGCTCCTGAGTCTGTATATAGGAGACTGCGCTGAGTAATGTGATATGTGACACCTGTATATCTGTGTGCTCCTGAGTCTGTATATGGGAGACTGCGCTGAGTAATGTGATATGTGACACCTGTATATCTGTGTGCTCCTGAGTCTGTATAGGGGAGACTGTGCTGAGTAATGTGATATGTGACACCTGTATATCTGTGTGCTCCTGAGTCTGTATATAGGAGACTGTGCTGAGTAATGTGATATGTGACACCTGTATAGCTGTGTGCTCCTGAGTCTGTATATGGGAGACTGCGCTGAGTAATGTGTTATGTGACACCTGTATATCTGTGTGCTCCTGAGTCTGTATATAGGAGACTGCGCTGAGTAATGTGATATGTGACACCTGTATATCTGTGTGCTCCTGAGTCTGTATAGGGGAGACTGCGCTGAGTACTGTGATATGTGACACCTGTATATCTGTGTGCTCCTGAGTCTGTATATGGGAGACTGCGCTGAGTAATGTGATATGTGACACCTGTATATCTGTGTGCTCCTGAGTCTGTATATGGAGACTGTGCTGAGTAATGTGATATGTGACACCTGTAAATCTGTGTGCTTCTGAGTCTGTATATGGGAGACTGCGCTGAGTAATGTGACACCTTTATATCTGTGTGCCTCTGAGTCTGTATATGGAAACTGCGCTGAGTAATGTGATATGTGACACCTGTATATCTGTGTGCTCCTGAGTCTGTATATGGAGACTGTGCTGAGTAATGTGATATGTGACACCTGAATATCTGTGTGCTCCTGAGTCTGTATATAGGAGACTGCTGTGAGTAATGTGATATGTGACACCTGTATATCTGTGTGCTCCTAAGTCTGTATACGGGAGACTGTGCTGAGTAATGTGATATGTGACACCTGTATATCTGTGTGCTCCTGAGTCTGTATACAGGAGTCTATGCTGAGTAATGTGATATGTGACACCTGTATATCTGTGTGCTCCTGAGTCTGTATATAGGAGACTGCGCTGAGTAATGTGATATGTGACACCTGTATATCTGTGTGCTCCTGAGTCTGTATATAGGAGACTGCGCTGAGTAATGTGATAGGTGACACCTGTATATCTGTGTGCTTCTGAGTCTGTATATGGGAGACTGCGCACAGTAATGTTATAGGTGACAACTGTATATCTGTGTGCTTCTGAGTCTGTATATGGGAGACTGCTCTAAGTAATGTTATAGGTGACACTTGTATATATGTGTGCTCCTGAGTCTGTATATGGGAGACTGCGCAGAGTAATGTGATAGGTGACACCTGTATATAGGAGACTGCTGTGAGTAATGTGATATGTGACACATGTATATCTGTGTGCTCCTAAGTCTGTATATGGGAGACTGTGCTGAGTAATGTGATATGTGACACCTGTATATCTGTGTGCTCCTGAGTCTGTATATGGGAGACTGTGCTGAGTAATGTGATAGGTGACACCTGTATATCTGTGTGCTCCTGAGTATGTATATGGGAGACTGCGCTGAGTAATGTGACACCTGTATATCTGTGTGCTCCTGAGTCTTTATATAGGAGACTGCGCTGAGTAATGTGATATGTGACACCTGTATATCTGTGTGCTCCTGAGTCTGTATATGGGAGACTGCGCTGAGTAATGTGACACCTGTAAATCTGTGTGCTTCTGAGTCTGTATATGGGAGACTGCGCTGAGTAAAGTGACACCTTTATATCTGTGTGCCTCTGAGTCTGTATATGGAAACTGCGCTGAGTAATGTCATATGTGACACCTGTATATCTGTGTGCTCCTGAGTCTGTATATGGAGACTGTGCTGAGTAATGTGATATGTGACACCTGAAAATCTGTGTGCTCCTGAGTCTGTATATAGGAGACTGCTGTGAGTAATGTGATATGTGACACCTGTATATCTGTGTGCTCCTAAGTCTGTATACGGGAGACTGTGCTGAGTAATGTGATATGTGACACCTGTATATCTGTGTGCTCCTGAGTCTGTATACAGGAGTCTACGCTGAGTAATGTGATATGTGACACCTGTATATCTGTGTGCTCCTGAGTCTGTATATAGGAGACTGCGCTGAGTAATGTGATATGTGACACCTGTATATCTGTGTGCTCCTGAGTCTGTATATGGGAGACTGTGCTGAGTAATGTGATATGTGACACCTGAATATCTGTGTGCTCCTGAGTCTGTATATAGGAGACTGCGCTGAGTAATGTGATATGTGACACCTGTATATCTGTGTGCTCCTGAGTCTGTATATAGGAGACTGCGCTGAGTAATGTGATAGGTGACACCTGTATATCTGTGTGCTTCTGAGACTGTATATGGGAGACTGCGCTGAGTAATGTTATAGGTGACACCTGTATATATGTGTGCTCCTGAGTCTGTATATGGGAGACTGCGCAGAGTAATGTGATAGGTGACACCTGTATATAGGAGACTGCTGTGAGTAATGTGATATGTGACACCTGTATATCTGTGTGCTCCTAAGTCTGTATATGGGAGACTGTGCTGAGTAATGTGATATATGACACCTGTATATCTGCGTGCTCCTGAGTCTGTATACAGGAGACTACGCTGAGTAATGTGATATGTGACACCTGTATATCTGTGTGCTCCTGAGTCTGTATATAGGAGACTGCGCTGAGCAATGTGATATGTGACACCTGTATATCTGTGTGCTCCTGAGTCTGTATACAGGAGACTACGCTGAGTAATGTGATATGTGACACCTGTATATATGTGTGCTCCTGAGTCTGTATATGGGAGACTGTGCTGAGTAATGTGATATGTGACACCTGTATATCTGTGTGCTCCTGAGTCTGTATATGGGAGACTGCGCTGTGTAATGTGATATGTGACACCTGTATATCTGTGTGCTCCTGAGTCTGTATATGGGAGACTGCGCTGAGTAATGTGATATGTGACACCTGTATATCTGTGTGCTCCTGAGTCTGTATATAGGAGACTGCGCTGAGTAATGTGATATGTGACACCTGTATATCTGTGTGCTCCTGAGTCTGTATATAGGAGACTGCGCTGAGTAATGTGATATGTGACACCTGTATATCTGTGTGCTCCTGAGTCAGTATATGGGAGACTGCGCTGAGTAATGTGATATGTGACACCTGTATATCTGTGTGCTCCTGAGTCTGTATAGGGGAGACTGCGCTGAGTACTGTGATATGTGACACCTGTATATCTGTGTGCTCCTGAGTCTGTATATGGGAGACTGCGCTGAGTAATGTGATATGTGACACCTGTATATCTGTGTGCTCCTAAGTCTGTATATGGAGACTGTGCTGAGTAATGTGATATGTGACACCTGAATATCTGTGTGCTCCTGAGTCTGTATATAGGAGACTGCGCTGAGTAATGTGATATGTGACACCTGAATATCTGTGTGCTCCTGAGTCTGTATATGGGAGACTGCGCTGAGTAATGTGATATGTGACACCTGTATATATGTGTGCTCCTGAGTCTGTATATGGGAGACTGCGCAGAGTAATGTGATAGGTGACACCTGTATATAGGAGACTGCGCTGAGTAATGTGATATGTGAAACCTGTATATCTGTGTGCTCCTGAGTCTGTATATAGGAGACTGCGCTGAGTAATGTGATATGTGACACCTGTATAGCTGTGTGATCCTGAGTCTGTATATAGGAGACTGCGCACAGTAATGTTATAGGTGACACCTGTATATCTGTGTGCTTCTGAGTCTGTATATGGGAGACTGCTCTAAGTAATGTTATAGGTGACACCTGTATATATGTGTGCTCCTGAGTCTGTATATGGGAGACTGCGCAGAGTAATGTGATATGTGACACCTGTATATCTGTGTGCTCCTGAGTCTGTATATAGGAGACTGCGCTGAGTAATGTGATATGTGACACCTGTATATCTGTGTGCTCCTGAGTCTGTATATAGGAGACTGCGCTGAGTAATGTGATATGTGACACCTGTATATCTGTGTGCTCCTGAGTCAGTATATGGGAGACTGCGCTGAGTAATGTGATATGTGACACCTGTATATGTGTGTGCTCCTGAGTCTGTATAGGGGAGACTGCGCTGAGTACTGTGATATGTGACACCTGTATATCTGTGTGCTCCTGAGTCTGTATATGGGAGACTGCGCTGAGTAATGTGATATGTGACACCTGTATATCTGTGTGCTCCTAAGTCTGTATATGGAGACTGTGCTGAGTAATGTGATATGTGACACCTGAATATCTGTGTGCTCCTGAGTCTGTATATAGGAGACTGCGCTGAGTAATGTGATATGTGACACCTGAATATCTGTGTGCTCCTGAGTCTGTATATGGGAGACTGCGCTGAGTAATGTGATATGTGACACCTGTATATATGTGTGCTCCTGAGTCTGTATATGGGAGACTGCGCAGAGTAATGTGATAGGTGACACCTGTATATAGGAGACTGCGCTGAGTAATGTGATATGTGAAACCTGTATATCTGTGTGCTCCTGAGTCTGTATATAGGAGACTGCGCTGAGTAATGTGATATGTGACACCTGTATAGCTGTGTGATCCTGAGTCTGTATATAGGAGACTGCGCACAGTAATGTTATAGGTGACACCTGTATATCTGTGTGCTTCTGAGTCTGTATATGGGAGACTGCTCTAAGTAATGTTATAGGTGACACCTGTATATATGTGTGCTCCTGAGTCTGTATATGGGAGACTGCGCAGAGTAATGTGATAGGTGACACCTGTATATAGGAGACTGCTGTGAGTAATGTGATATGTGACACATGTATATCTGTGTGCTCCTAAGTCTGTATATGGGAGACTGTGCTGAGTAATGTGATATGTGAAACCTGTATATCTGTGTGCTCCTGAGTCTGTATACAGGAGACTACGCTGAGTAATGTGATATGTGACACCTGTATATCTGTGTGCTCCTGAGTCTGTATATAGGAGACTGTGCTGAGTAATGTGATATGTGACACCTGTATATCTGTGTGCTCCTGAGTCTGTATAAGGGAGACTGTGCTGAGTAATGTGATATGTGACACCTGTATATCTGTGTGCTCCTGAGTCTGTATATGGGAGACAGCGCTGAGTAATGTGATAGGTGACAACTGTATATCTGTGTGCTCCTGAGTCTGTATATGGGAGACAGCACTGAGTAATGTGATAGGTGACACCTGTATATCTGTGTGCTCCTGAGTCTGTATGTGGGAGACTGCACTGAGTAATGTGATATGTGACACCTGTATATCTGTGTGCTCCTGAGTCTGTATAGGGGAGACTGTGCTGAGTAATGTGATATGTGACACCTGTATATCTGTGTGCTCCTGAGTCTGTATATAGGAGACTGCGCTGAGTAATGTGATATGTGACACCTGTATAGCTGTGTGCTCCTGAGTCTGTATATGGGAGACTGCGCTGAGTAATGTGATATGTGACACCTGTATATCTGTGTGCTCCTGAGTCTGTATATAGGAGACTGCGCTGAGTGATGTGATATGTGACACCTGTATATCTGTGTGCTCCTGAGTCTGTATAGGGGAGACTGCGCTGAGTACTGTGATATGTGACACCTGTATATCTGTGTGCTCCTGAGTCTGTATATGGGAGACTGCGCACAGTAATGTTATAGGTGACACCTGTATATCTGTGTGCTTCTGAGTCTGTATATGGGAGACTGCTCTAAGTAATGTTATAGGTGACACCTGTATATATGTGTGCTCCTGAGTCTGTATATGGGAGACTGCGCAGAGTAATGTGATAGGTGACACCTGTATATAGGAGACTGCTGTGAGTAATGTGATATGTGACACATGTATATCTGTGTGCTCCTAAGTCTGTATATGGGAGACTGTGCTGAGTAATGTGATATGTGACACCTGTATATCTGTGTGCTCCAGAGTCTGTATACAGGAGACTACGCTGAGTAATGTGATATGTGACACCTGTATATCTGTGTGCTCCTGAGTCTGTATATAGGAGACTGCGCTGAGTAATGTGATATGTGACACCTGTATATCTGTGTGCTCCTGAGTCTGTATATGGGAGACTGTGCTGAGTAATGTGATATGTGACACCTGTATATCTGTGTGCTCCTGAGTCTGTATATGGGAGACAGCGCTGAGTAATGTGATAGGTGACAACTGTATATCTGTGTGCTCCTGAGTCTGTATATGGGAGACAGCACTGAGTAATGTGATAGGTGACACCTGTATATCTGTGTGCTCCTGAGTCTGTATGTGGGAGACTGCACTGAGTAATGTGATATGTGACACCTGTATATCTGTGTGCTCCTGAGTCTGTATAGGGGAGACTGTGCTGAGTAATGTGATATGTGACACCTGTATATCTGTGTGCTCCTGAGTCTGTATATAGGAGACTGCGCTGAGTAATGTGATCTGTGTGCTCCTGAGTCTGTATAGGGGAGACTGCGCTGAGTACTGTGATATGTGACACCTGTATATCTGTGTGCTCCTGAGTCTGTATATGGGAGACTGCGCTGAGTAATGTGATATGTGACACCTGTATATCTGTGTGCTCCTGAGTCTGTATATGGAGACTGTGCTGAGTAATGTGATATGTCACACCTGTATATCTGTGGGCTCCTGAGTCTGTATATAGGAGACTGCGCTGAGTACTGTGATATGTAACACCTGTATATCTGTGTGCTCCTGAGTCTGTATATGGAGACTGCGCTGAGTACTGCGATATGTGACACCTGTATATCTGTGTGCTCCTGAGTCTGTATATGGAGACTGCGCTGAGTACTGCGATATGTGACACCTGTATATCTGTGTGCTCCTGAGTCTGTATATGGAGACTGTGCTGAGTAATGTGATATGTGACACCTGAATATCTGTGTGCTCCTGAGTCTGTATATAGGAGACTGCTGTGAGAAATGTGATATGTGACACCTGTATATCTGTGTGCTCCTAAGTCTGTATATGGGAGACTGTGCTGAGTAATGTGATATGTGACACCTGTATATCTGTGTGCTCCTGAGTCTGTATACAGGAGACTACGCTGAGTAATGTGATATGTGACACCTGTATATCTGTGTGCTCCTGAGTCTGTATATAGGAGACTGTGCTGAGTAATGTGATATGTGACACCTGTATATCTGTGTGCTCCTGAGTCTGTATATGGGAGACTGTGCTGAGTAATGTGATATGTGACACCTGAATATCTGTGTGCTCCTCAGTCTGTATATAGGAGACTGCGCTGAGTAATGTGATATGTGACACCTGTATATCTGTGTGCTCCTGAGTCTGTATATAGGAGACTGCGCTGAGTAATGTGATATGTGACACCTGTATATCTGTGTGCTCCTGAGTCTGTATATGGGAGACAGCGCTGAGTAATGTTTTAGGTGACACCTGTATATCTGTGTGCTCCTGAGTCTGTATGTGGGAGACTGCGCTGAGTAATGTGATATGTGACACCTGTATATCTGTGTGCTCCTGAGTCTGTATATGGAGACTGTGCTGAGTAATGTGATATGTCACACCTGTATATCTGTGGGCTCCTGAGTCTGTATATAGGAGACTGCGCTGAGTACTGTGATATGTGACACCTGTATATCTGTGTGATCCTGAGTCTGTATATGGAGACTGCGCTGAGTACTGCGATATGTGACACCTGTATATCTGTGTGCTCCTGAGTCTGTATATGGAGACTGTGCTGAGTAATGTGATATGTGACACCTGAATATCTGTGTGCTCCTCAGTCTGTATATAGGAGACTGTGCTGAGTAATGTGATAGGTGACACCTGTATATCTGTGTGCTCCTGAGTATGTATATGGGATACTGCGCTGAGTAATGTGACACCTGTATATCTGTGTGCTCCTGAGTCTGTATATAGGAGACTGCGCTGAGTAATGTGATATGTGACACCTGTATATCTGTGTGCTCCTGAGTCTGTATATGGGAGACTGCGCTGAGTAATGTGATATGTGACACCTGTATATCTGTGTGCTCCTGAGTCTGTATAGGGGAGACTGTGCTGAGTAATGTGATATGTGACACCTGTATATCTGTGTGCTCCTGAGTCTGTATATAGGAGACTGTGCTGAGTAATGTGATATGTGACACCTGTATAGCTGTGTGCTCCTGAGTCTGTATATGGGAGACTGCGCTGAGTAATGTGTTATGTGACACCTGTATATCTGTGTGCTCCTGAGTCTGTATATAGGAGACTGCGCTGAGTAATGTGATATGTGACACCTGTATATCTGTGTGCTCCTGAGTCTGTATAGGGGAGACTGCGCTGAGTACTGTGATATGTGACACCTGTATATCTGTGTGCTCCTGAGTCTGTATATGGGAGACTGCGCTGAGTAATGTGATATGTGACACCTGTATATCTGTGTGCTCCTGAGTCTGTATATGGAGACTGTGCTGAGTAATGTGATATGTGACACCTGTAAATCTGTGTGCTTCTGAGTCTGTATATGGGAGACTGCGCTGAGTAATGTGACACCTTTATATCTGTGTGCCTCTGAGTCTGTATATGGAAACTGCGCTGAGTAATGTGATATGTGACACCTGTATATCTGTGTGCTCCTGAGTCTGTATATGGAGACTGTGCTGAGTAATGTGATATGTGACACCTGAATATCTGTGTGCTCCTGAGTCTGTATATAGGAGACTGCTGTGAGTAATGTGATATGTGACACCTGAATATCTGTGTGCTCCTGAGTCTGTATATAGGAGACTGCTGTGAGTAATGTGATATGTGACACCTGTATATCTGTGTGCTCCTAAGTCTGTATACGGGAGACTGTGCTGAGTAATGTGATATGTGACACCTGTATATCTGTGTGCTCCTGAGTCTGTATACAGGAGTCTATGCTGAGTAATGTGATATGTGACACCTGTATATCTGTGTGCTCCTGAGTCTGTATATAGGAGACTGCGCTGAGTAATGTGATATGTGACACCTGTATATCTGTGTGCTCCTGAGTCTGTATATAGGAGACTGCGCTGAGTAATGTGATAGGTGACACCTGTATATCTGTGTGCTTCTGAGACTGTATATGGGAGACTGCGCTGAGTAATGTTATAGGTGACACCTGTATATATGTGTGCTCCTGAGTCTGTATATGGGAGACTGTGCTGAGTAATGTGATATGTGACACCTGAATATCTGTGTGCTCCTGAGTCTGTATATAGGAGACTGCGCTGAGTAATGTGATATGTGACACCTGTATATCTGTGTGCTCCTGAGTCTGTATATAGGAGACTGCGCTGAGTAATGTGATAGGTGACACCTGTATATCTGTGTGCTTCTGAGACTGTATATGGGAGACTGCGCTGAGTAATGTTATAGGTGACACCTGTATATATGTGTGCTCCTGAGTCTGTATATGGGAGACTGCGCAGAGTAATGTGATAGGTGACACCTGTATATAGGAGACTGCTGTGAGTAATGTGATATGTGACACCTGTATATCTGTGTGCTCCTAAGTCTGTATATGGGAGACTGTGCTGAGTAATGTGATATATGACACCTGTATATCTGTGTGCTCCTGAGTCTGTATACAGGAGACTACGCTGAGTAATGTGATATGTGACACCTGTATATCTGTGTGCTCCTGAGTCTGTATATAGGAGACTGCGCTGAGCAATGTGATATGTGACACCTGTATATCTGTGTGCTCCAAAGTCTGTATATGGGAGACTGTGCTGAGTAATGTGATATGTGACACCTGAATATCTGTGTGCTCCTGAGTCTGTATATAGGAGACTGCGCTGAGTAATGTGATATGTAACACCTGTATATCTGTGTGCTCCTAAGTCTGTATATGGGAGACTGTGCTGAGTAATGTGATATGTGACACCTGTATATCTGTGTGCTCCTGAGTCTGTATATAGGAGACTGCGCTGAGTAATGTGATATGTGACACCTGTATATCTGTGTGCTCCTGAGTCTGTATATAGGAGACTGCGCTGAGTAATGTGATATGTGACACCTGTATATCTGTGTGCTCCTGAGTCTGTATATGGGAGACTGCGCTGAGTAATGTGATATGTGACACCTGTATATCTGTGTGCTCCTGAGTCTGTATAGGGGAGACTGCGCTGAGTACTGTGATATGTGACACCTGTATATCTGTGTGCTCCTGAGTCTGTATATGGGAGACTGCGCTGAGTAATGTGATATGTGACACCTGTATATCTGTGTGCTCCTGAGTCTGTATATGGAGACTGTGCTGAGTAATGTGATATGTGACACCTGAATATCTGTGTGCTCCTGAGTCTGAATATGGAGACTGTGCTGAGTAATGTGATATGTTAACCTGTATATCTATGTGCTCCTGAGTCTGTATACGGGAGACTACGCTGAGTAATGTGATATGTGACACCTTTATATCTGTGTGCTCCTGAGTCTGTATATAGGAGACTGCGCTGAGTAATGTGATATGTGACACCTGTATATCTGTGTGCTCATGAGTCTGTATATGGGAGACTGCGCTGAGTAATGTGATATGTGACACCTGTATATCTGTGTGCTCCTGAGTCTTTATATAGGAGACTGCGCTGAGTAATGTGATATGTGACACCTGTATATCTGTGTGCTCCTGAGTCTGTATATGGGAGACTGTGCTGAGTAATGTGATAGGTGACACCTGTATATCTGTGTGCTCCTGAGTCTGTATATGGAGACTGCGCTGAGTAATGTGATATGTGACACCTGTATATCTGTGTGCTCCTGAGTCTGCATATGGGAGACTGTGCTGAGTAATGTGATATGTGACACCTGTATATCTGTGTGCTCCTGAGTCTGTATACAGGAGACTACGCTGAGTAATGTGATATGTGACACCTGTATATCTGTGTGCTCCTGAGTCTGTATATAGGAGACTGCGCTGAGTAATGTGATATGAGACACCTGTATATCTGTGTGCTCCTGAGTCTGTATATGGGAGACAGCGCTGAGTAATGTGATTGGTGACACCTGTATATCTGTGTGCTCCTGAGTCTGTATATAGGAGACTGCGCTGAGTAATGTGATATGTGACACCTGTATATCTGTGTGCTCCTGAGTCTGTATATAGGAGACTGCGCTGAGTAATGTGATATGTGACACCTGTATATCTGTGTGCTCCTGAGTCTGTATATAGGAGACTGCGCTGATTAATGTGATAGGTCACACCTGTATATCTGTGTGCTTCTGAGACTGTATATGGGAGACTGCGCTGAGTAATGTTATAGGTGACACCTGTATATATGTGTGCTCCTGAGTCTGTATATGGGAGACTGCGCAGAGTAATGTGATAGGTGACACCTGTATATAGGAGACTGCTGTGAGTAATGTGATATGTGACACCTGTATATCTGTGTGCTCCTAAGTCTGTATATGGGAGACTGTGCTGAGTAATGTGATATATGACACCTGTATATCTGTGTGCCCCTGAGTCTGTATACAGGAGACTACGCTGAGTAATGTGATATGTGACACCTGTATATCTGTGTGCTCCTGAGTCTGTATATAGGAGACTGCGCTGAGCAATGTGATATGTGACACCTGTATATCTGTGTGCTCCAAAGTCTGTATATGGGAGACTGTGCTGAGTAATGTGATATGTGACACCTGAATATCTGTGTGCTCCTGAGTCTGTATATAGGAGACTGCGCTGAGTAATGTGATATGTAACACCTGTATATCTGTGTGCTCCTAAGTCTGTATATGGGAGACTGTGCTGAGTAATGTGATATGTGACACCTGTATATCTGTGTGCTCCTGAGTCTGTATATAGGAGACTGCGCTGAGTAATGTGATATGTGACACCTGTATATCTGTGTGCTCCTGAGTCTGTATATAGGAGACTGCGCTGAGTAATGTGATATGTGACACCTGTATATCTGTGTGCTCCTGAGTCTGTATATGGGAGACTGCGCTGAGTAATGTGATATGTGACACCTGTATATCTGTGTGCTCCTGAGTCTGTATAGGGGAGACTGCGCTGAGTACTGTGATATGTGACACCTGTATATCTGTGTGCTCCTGAGTCTGTATATGGGAGACTGCGCTGAGTAATGTGATATGTGACACCTGAATATCTGTGTGCTCCTGAGTCTGAATATGGAGACTGTGCTGAGTAATGTGATATGTGACACCTGAATATCTGTGTGCTCCTAAGTCTGTATATGGGAGACTGTGCTGAGTAATGTGATATGTTAACCTGTATATCTATGTGCTCCTGAGTCTGTATACGGGAGACTACGCTGAGTAATGTGATATGTGACACCTTTATATCTGTGTGCTCCTGAGTCTGTATATAGGAGACTGCGCTGAGTAATGTGATATGTGACACCTGTATATCTGTGTGCTCATGAGTCTGTATATGGGAGACTGCGCTGAGTAATGTGATATGTGACACCTGTATATCTGTGTGCTCCTGAGTCTTTATATGGGAGACTGTGCTGAGAAATGTGATATGTGACACCTGAATATCTGTGTGCTCCTGAGTCTGTATATAGGAGACTGCGCTGAGTAATGTGATATGTAACACCTGTATATCTGTGTGCTCCTAAGTCTGTATATGGGAGACTGTGCTGAGTAATGTGATATGTGACACCTGTATATCTGTGTGCTCCTGAGTCTGTATACAGGAGACTACGCTGAGTAATGTGATATGTGACACCTGTATATCTGTGTGCTCCTGAGTCTGTATATAGGAGACTGCGCTGAGTAATGTGATATGTGACACATGTATATCTGTGTGCTCCTGAGTTTGTATATGGGAGACTGTGCTGAGTAATGTGATATGTGACACCTGTATATCTGTGTGCTCCTGAGTCTGTATATGGGAGACAGCGCTGAGTAATGTGATAGGTGACAACTGTATATCTGTGTGCTCCTGAGTCTGTATATGGGAGACAGCACTGAGTAATGTGATAGGTGACACCTGTATATCTGTGTGCTCCTGAGTCTGTATGTGGGAGACTGCACTGAGTAATGTGATATGTGACACCTGTATATCTGTGTGCTCCTGAGTCTGTATAGGGGAGACTGTGCTGAGTAATGTGATATGTGACACCTGTATATCTGTGTGCTCCTGAGTCTGTATATAGGAGACTGCGCTGAGTAATGTGATCTGTGTGCTCCTGAGTCTGTATAGGGGAGACTGCGCTGAGTACTGTGATATGTGACACCTGTATATCTGTGTGCTCCTGAGTCTGTATATGGGAGACTGCGCTGAGTAATGTGATATGTGACACCTGTATATCTGTGTGCTCCTGAGTCTGTATATGGAGACTGTGCTGAGTAATGTGATATGTCACACCTGTATATCTGTGGGCTCCTGAGTCTGTATATAGGAGACTGCGCTGAGTACTGTGATATGTAACACCTGTATATCTGTGTGCTCCTGAGTCTGTATATGGAGACTGCGCTGAGTACTGCGATATGTGACACCTGTATATCTGTGTGCTCCTGAGTCTGTATATGGAGACTGCGCTGAGTACTGCGATATGTGACACCTGTATATCTGTGTGCTCCTGAGTCTGTATATGGAGACTGTGCTGAGTAATGTGATATGTGACACCTGTATATCTGTGTGCTCCTGAGTCTGTATATGGGAGACTGTGCTGAGTAATGTGATATGTGACACCTGAATATCTGTGTGCTCCTCAGTCTGTATATAGGAGACTGCGCTGAGTAATGTGATATGTGACACCTGTATATCTGTGTGCTCCTGAGTCTGTATATAGGAGACTGCGCTGAGTAATGTGATATGTGACACCTGTATATCTGTGTGCTCCTGAGTCTGTATATGGGAGACAGCGCTGAGTAATGTTTTAGGTGACACCTGTATATCTGTGTGCTCCTGAGTCTGTATGTGGGAGACTGCGCTGAGTAATGTGATATGTGACACCTGTATATCTGTGTGCTCCTGAGTCTGTATATGGAGACTGTGCTGAGTAATGTGATATGTCACACCTGTATATCTGTGGGCTCCTGAGTCTGTATATAGGAGACTGCGCTGAGTAATGTGATATGTGACACCTGTATATCTGTGTGATCCTGAGTCTGTATATGGAGACTGCGCTGAGTACTGCGATATGTGACACCTGTATATCTGTGTGCTCTTGAGTCTGTATATGGAGACTGTGCTGAGTAATGTGATATGTGACACCTGAATATCTGTGTGCTCCTGAGTCTGTATATAGGAGACTGCTGTGAGAAATGTGATATGTGACACCTGTATATCTGTGTTCTCCTAAGTCTGTGTATGGGAGACTGTGCTGAGTAATGTGATATGTGACACCTGTATATCTGTGTGCTCCTGAGTCTGTATACAGGAGACTACGCTGAGTAATGTGATATGTGACACCTGTATATCTGTGTGCTCCTGAGTCTGTATATGGGAGACTGCGCTGAGTAATGTGATATGTGACACCTGTATATCTGTGTGCTCCTGAGTCTGTATATGGGAGACTGTGCTGAGTAATGTGATAGGTGACACCTGTATATCTGTGTGCTCCTGAGTATGTATATGGGATACTGCGCTGAGTAATGTGACACCTGTATATCTGTGTGCTCCTGAGTCTGTATATAGGAGACTGCGCTGAGTAATGTGATATGTGACACCTGTATATCTGTGTGCTCCTGAGTCTGTATATGGGAGACTGCGCTGAGTAATGTGATATGTGACACCTGTATATCTGTGTGCTCCTGAGTCTGTATAGGGGAGACTGTGCTGAGTAATGTGATATGTGACACCTGTATATCTGTGTGCTCCTGAGTCTGTATATAGGAGACTGTGCTGAGTAATGTGATATGTGACACCTGTATAGCTGTGTGCTCCTGAGTCTGTATATGGGAGACTGCGCTGAGTAATGTGTTATGTGACACCTGTATATCTGTGTGCTCCTGAGTCTGTATATAGGAGACTGCGCTGAGTAATGTGATATGTGACACCTGTATATCTGTGTGCTCCTGAGTCTGTATAGGGGAGACTGCGCTGAGTACTGTGATATGTGACACCTGTATATCTGTGTGCTCCTGAGTCTGTATATGGGAGACTGCGCTGAGTAATGTGATATGTGACACCTGTATATCTGTGTGCTCCTGAGTCTGTATATGGAGACTGTGCTGAGTAATGTGATATGTGACACCTGTAAATCTGTGTGCTTCTGAGTCTGTATATGGGAGACTGCGCTGAGTAATGTGACACCTTTATATCTGTGTGCCTCTGAGTCTGTATATGGAAACTGCGCTGAGTAATGTGATATGTGACACCTGTATATCTGTGTGCTCCTGAGTCTGTATATGGAGACTGTGCTGAGTAATGTGATATGTGACACCTGAATATCTGTGTGCTCCTGAGTCTGTATATAGGAGACTGCTGTGAGTAATGTGATATGTGACACCTGTATATCTGTGTGCTCCTAAGTCTGTATACGGGAGACTGTGCTGAGTAATGTGATATGTGACACCTGTATATCTGTGTGCTCCTGAGTCTGTATACAGGAGTCTACGCTGAGTAATGTGATATGTGACACCTGTATATCTGTGTGCTCCTGAGTCTGTATATAGGAGACTGCGCTGAGTAATGTGATATGTGACACCTGTATATCTGTGTGCTCCTGAGTCTGTATATGGGAGACTGTGCTGAGTAATGTGATATGTGACACCTGAATATCTGTGTGCTCCTGAGTCTGTATATAGGAGACTGCGCTGAGTAATGTGATATGTGACACCTGTATATCTGTGTGCTCCTGAGTCTGTATATAGGAGACTGCGCTGAGTAATGTGATAGGTGACACCTGTATATCTGTGTGCTTCTGAGACTGTATATGGGAGACTGCGCTGAGTAATGTTATAGGTGACACCTGTATATATGTGTGCTCCTGAGTCTGTATATGGGAGACTGCGCAGAGTAATGTGATAGGTGACACCTGTATATAGGAGACTGCTGTGAGTAATGTGATATGTGACACCTGTATATCTGTGTGCTCCTGAGTCTGTATATGGGAGACTGCGCTGAGTAATGTGATATGTGACACCTGTATATCTGTGTGCTCCTGAGTCTGTATAGGGGAGACTGTGCTGAGTAATGTGATATGTGACACCTGTATATCTGTGTGCTCCTGAGTCTGTATATAGGAGACTGTGCTGAGTAATGTGATATGTGACACCTGTATAGCTGTGTGCTCCTGAGTCTGTATATGGGAGACTGCGCTGAGTAATGTGTTATGTGACACCTGTATATCTGTGTGCTCCTGAGTCTGTATATAGGAGACTGCGCTGAGTAATGTGATATGTGACACCTGTATATCTGTGTGCTCCTGAGTCTGTATAGGGGAGACTGCGCTGAGTACTGTGATATGTGACACCTGTATATCTGTGTGCTCCTGAGTCTGTATATGGGAGACTGCGCTGAGTAATGTGATATGTGACACCTGTATATTTGTGTGCTCCTGAGTCTGTATATGGAGACTGTGCTGAGTAATGTGATATGTGACACCTGTAAATCTGTGTGCTTCTGAGTCTGTATATGGGAGACTGCGCTGAGTAATGTGACACCTTTATATCTGTGTGCCTCTGAGTCTGTATATGGAAACTGCGCTGAGTAATGTGATATGTGACACCTGTATATCTGTGTGCTCCTGAGTCTGTATATGGAGACTGTGCTGAGTAATGTGATATGTGACACCTGAATATCTGTGTGCTCCTGAGTCTGTATATAGGAGACTGCTGTGAGTAATGTGATATGTGACACCTGTATATCTGTGTGCTCCTAAGTCTGTATACGGGAGACTGTGCTGAGTAATGTGATATGTGACACCTGTATATCTGTGTGCTCCTGAGTCTGTATACAGGAGTCTACGCTGAGTAATGTGATATGTGACACCTGTATATCTGTGTGCTCCTGAGTCTGTATATAGGAGACTGCGCTGAGTAATGTGATATGTGACACCTGTATATCTGTGTGCTCCTGAGTCTGTATATGGGAGACTGTGCTGAGTAATGTGATATGTGACACCTGAATATCTGTGTGCTCCTGAGTCTGTATATAGGAGACTGCGCTGAGTAATGTGATATGTGACACCTGTATATCTGTGTGCTCCTGAGTCTGTATATAGGAGACTGCGCTGAGTAATGTGATAGGTGACACCTGTATATCTGTGTGCTTCTGAGACTGTATATGGGAGACTGCGCTGAGTAATGTTATAGGTGACACCTGTATATATGTGTGCTCCTGAGTCTGTATATGGGAGACTGCGCAGAGTAATGTGATAGGTGACACCTGTATATAGGAGACTGCTGTGAGTAATGTGATATGTGACACCTGTATATCTGTGTGCTCCTAAGTCTGTATATGGGAGACTGTGCTGAGTAATGTGATATATGACACCTGTATATCTGTGTGCTCCTGAGTCTGTATACAGGAGACTACGCTGAGTAATGTGATATGTGACACCTGTATATCTGTGTGCTCCTGATTCTGTATATAGGAGACTGCGCTGAGCAATGTGATATGTGACACCTGTATATCTGTGTGCTCCAAAGTCTGTATATGGGAGACTGTGCTGAGTAATGTGATATGTGACACCTGAATATCTGTGTGCTCCTGAGTCTGTATATAGGAGACTGCGCTGAGTAATGTGATATGTAACACCTGTATATCTGTGTGCTCCTAAGTCTGTATATGGGAGACTGTGCTGAGTAATGTGATATGTGACACCTGTATATCTGTGTGCTCCTGAGTCTGTATATAGGAGACTGCGCTGAGTAATGTGATATGTGACACCTGTATATCTGTGTGCTCCTGAGTCTGTATATAGGAGACTGCGCTGAGTAATGTGATATGTGACACCTGTATATCTGTGTGCTCCTGAGTCTGTATATGGGAGACTGCGCTGAGTAATGTGATATGTGACACCTGTATATCTGTGTGCTCCTGAGTCTGTATATAGGAGACTGCGCTGAGTAATGTGATAGGTGACACCTGTATATCTGTGTGCTTCTGAGACTGTATATGGGAGACTGCGCTGAGTAATGTTATAGGTGACACCTGTATATATGTGTGCTCCTGAGTCTGTATATGGGAGACTGCGCAGAGTAATGTGATAGGTGACACCTGTATATAGGAGACTGCTGTGAGTAATGTGATTGGTGACACCTGTATATCTGTGTGCTCCTGAGTCTGTATATAGGAGACTGCGCTGAGTAATGTGATATGTGACACCTGTATATCTGTGTGCTCCTGAGTCTGTATATAGGAGACTGCGCTGATTAATGTGATAGGTGACACCTGTATATCTGTGTGCTTCTGAGACTGTATATGGGAGACTGCGCTGAGTAATGTTATAGGTGACACCTGTATATATGTGTGCTCCTGAGTCTGTATATGGGAGACTGCGCAGAGTAATGTGATAGGTGACACCTGTATATAGGAGACTGCTGTGAGTAATGTGATATGTGACACCTGTATATCTGTGTGCTCCTAAGTCTGTATATGGGAGACTGTGCTGAGTAATGTGATATATGACACCTGTATATCTGTGTGCTCCTGAGTCTGTATACAGGAGACTACGCTGAGTAATGTGATATGTGACACCTGTATATCTGTGTGCTCCTGAGTCTGTATATAGGAGACTGCGCTGAGCAATGTGATATGTGACACCTGTATATCTGTGTGCTCCAAAGTCTGTATATGGGAGACTGTGCTGAGTAATGTGATATGTGACACCTGAATATCTGTGTGCTCCTGAGTCTGTATATAGGAGACTGCGCTGAGTAATGTGATATGTAACACCTGTATATCTGTGTGCTCCTAAGTCTGTATATGGGAGACTGTGCTGAGTAATGTGATATGTGACACCTGTATATCTGTGTGCTCCTGAGTCTGTATATAGGAGACTGCGCTGAGTAATGTGATATGTGACACCTGTATATCTGTGTGCTCCTGAGTCTGTATATAGGAGACTGCGCTGAGTAATGTGATATGTGACACCTGTATATCTGTGTGCTCCTGAGTCTGTATATGGGAGACTGCGCTGAGTAATGTGATATGTGACACCTGTATATCTGTGTGCTCCTGAGTCTGTATAGGGGAGACTGCGCTGAGTACTGTGATATGTGACACCTGTATATCTGTGTGCTCCTGAGTCTGTATATGGGAGACTGCGCTGAGTAATGTGATATGTGACACCTGCATATCTGTGTGCTCCTGAGTCTGTATATGGAGACTGTGCTGAGTAATGTGATATGTGACACCTGAATATCTGTGTGCTCCTGAGTCTGAATATGGAGACTGTGCTGAGTAATGTGATATGTGACACCTGAATATCTGTGTGCTCCTAAGTCTGTATATGGGAGACTGTGCTGAGTAATGTGATATGTTAACCTGTATATCTATGTGCTCCTGAGTCTGTATACGGGAGACTACGCTGAGTAATGTGATATGTGACACCTTTATATCTGTGTGCTCCTGAGTCTGTATATAGGAGACTGCGCTGAGTAATGTGATATGTGACACCTGTATATCTGTGTGCTCATGAGTCTGTATATGGGAGACTGCGCTGAGTAATGTGATATGTGACACCTGTATATCTGTGTGCTCCTGAGTCTTTATATAGGAGACTGCGCTGAGTAATGTGATATGTGACACCTGTATATCTGTGTGCTCCTGAGTCTGTATATGGGAGACTGTGCTGAGTAATGTGATAGGTGACACCTGTATATCTGTGTGCTCCTGAGTCTGTATATGGAGACTGCGCTGAGTAATGTGATATGTGACACCTGTATATCTGTGTGCTCCTGAGTCTGCGTATGGGAGACTGTGCTGAGTAATGTGATATGTGACACCTGTATATCTGTGTGCTCCTGAGTCTGTATACAGGAGACTACGCTGAGTAATGTGATATGTGACACCTGTATATCTGTGTGCTCCTGAGTCTGTATATAGGAGACTGCGCTGAGTAATGTGATATGAGACACCTGTATATCTGTGTGCTCCTGAGTCTGTATATGGGAGACAGCGCTGAGTAATGTGATTGGTGACACCTGTATATCTGTGTGCTCCTGAGTCTGTATATAGGAGACTGCGCTGAGTAATGTGATATGTGACACCTGTATATCTGTGTGCTCCTGAGTCTGTATATAGGAGACTGCGCTGAGTAATGTGATATGTGACACCTGTATATCTGTGTGCTCCTGAGTCTGTATATAGGAGACTGCGCTGAGTAATGTTATAGGTGACACCTGTATATCTGTGTGCTCCTAAGTCTGTATATGGGAGACTGTGCTGAGTAATGTGATATGTGACACCTGTATATCTGTGTGCTCCTGAGTCTGTATATGGGAGACTGCGCTGAGTAATGTGATAGGTGACACCTGTATATCTGTGTGCTCCTGAGTCTGTATAGGGGAGACTGCGCTGAGTAATGTGATATGTGACACCTGTATATCTGTGTGCTCCTGAGTCTGTATATGGAGACTGTGCTGAGTAATGTGATATGTGACACCTGAATATCTGTGTGCTCCTGAGTCTGTATATAGGAGACTGCGCTGAGTAATGTGATATGTGACACCTGAATATCTGTGTGCTCCTGAGTCTGTATATGGGAGACTGCGCTGAGTAATGTGATATGTGACACCTGTATATATGTGTGCTCCTGAGTCTGTATATGGGAGACTGCGCAGAGTAATGTGATAGGTGACACCTGTATATAGGAGACTGCGCTGAGTAATGTGATATGTGAAACCTGTATATCTGTGTGCTCCTGAGTCTGTATATAGGAGACTGCGCTGATTAATTTGATATGTGAAACCTGTATATCTGTGTGCTCCTGAGTCTGTATATGGGAGACTGCGCTGAGTAATGTGATATGTGACACCTGTATATCTGTGTGCTCCTGAGTCTGTATATGGGATACTGCGCTGAGTAATGTGATAGGTGACAACTGTATATCTGTGTGCTCCTGAGTCTGTATATGGGAGACTGCGCTGAGTAATGTGATATGTGACACCTGTATATAGGAGACTGCTGTGAGTAATGTGATATGTGACACATGAATATCTGTGTGCTCCTAAGTCTGTATATGGGAGACTGTGCTGAGTAATGTGATATGTGACACCTGTATATCTGTGTGCTCCTGAGTCTGTATACAGGAGACTACGCTGAGTAATGTGATATATGACACCTGTATATCTGTGTGCTCCTGAGTCTGTATATAGGAGACTGTGCTGAGTAATGTGATATGTGACACCTGTATATCTGTGTGCTCCTGAGTCTGTATATGGGAGACTGTGCTGAGTAATGTGATATGTGACACCTGAATATCTGTGTGCTCCTGAGTCTGTATATAGGAGACTGCGCTGAGTAATGTGATATGTGACACCTGTATATCTGTGTGCTCCTGAGTCTGTATATGGGAGACAGCGCTGAGTAATGTGATAGGTGACACCTGTATATCTGTGTGCTCCTGAGTATGTATATGGGAGACTGCGCTGAGTAATGTGACACCTGTATATCTGTGTGCTCCTGAGTCTGTATATAGGAGACTGCGCTGAGTAATGTGATATGTGACACCTGTATATCTGTGTGCTCCTGAGTCTGTATATGGGAGACTGCGCTGAGTAATGTGATAGGTGACAACTGTATATCTGTGTGCTCCTGAGTCTGTATATGGGAGACTGCGCTGAGTAATGTGATATGTGACACCTGTATATAGGAGACTGCTGTGAGTAATGTGATATGTGACACATGAATATCTGTGTGCTCCTAAGTCTGTATATGGGAGACTGTGCTGAGTAATGTGATATGTGACACCTGTATATCTGTGTGCTCCTGAGTCTGTATACAGGAGACTACGCTGAGTAATGTGATATATGACACCTGTATATCTGTGTGCTCCTGAGTCTGTATATAGGAGACTGCGCTGAGTAATGTGATATGTGACACCTGTATATCTGTGTGCTCCTGAGTCTGTATATGGGAGACTGTGCTGAGTAATGTGATATGTGACACCTGAATATCTGTGTGCTCCTGAGTCTGTATATAGGAGACTGCGCTGAGTAATGTGATATGTGACACCTGTATATCTGTGTGCTCCTGAGTCTGTATATGGGAGACAGCGCTGAGTAATGTGATAGGTGACACCTGTATATCTGTGTGCTCCTGAGTATGTATATGGGAGACTGCGCTGAGTAATGTGACACCTGTATATCTGTGTGCTCCTGAGTCTGTATATAGGAGACTGCGCTGAGTAATGTGATATGTGACACCTGTATATCTGTGTGCTCCTGAGTCTGTATATGGGAGACTGCGCTGAGTAATGTGACACCTTTATATCTGTGTGCCTCTGAGTCTGTATATGGAAACTGCGCTGAGTAATGTGATATGTGACACCTGTATATCTGTGTGCTCCTGAGTCTGTATATGGAGACTGTGCTGAGTAATGTGATATGTGACACCTGAATATCTGTGTGCTCCTGAGTCTGTATATAGGAGACTGCTGTGAGTAATGTGATATGTGACACCTGTATATCTGTGTGCTCCTAAGTCTGTATACGGGAGACTGTGCTGAGTAATGTGATATGTGACACCTGTATATCTGTGTGCTCCTGAGTCTGTATACAGGAGTCTACGCTGAGTAATGTGATATGTGACACCTGTATATCTGTGTGCTCCTGAGTCTGTATACAGGAGTCTACGCTGAGTAATGTGATATGTGACACCTGTATATCTGTGTGCTCCTGAGCCTGTATATAGGAGACTGCGCTGAGTAATGTGATAGGTGACACCAGTATATCTGTGTGCTTCTGAGACTGTATATGGGAGACTGCGCTGAGTAATGTTATAGGTGACACCTGTATATATGTGTGCTCCTGAGTCTGTATATGGGAGACTGCACAGAGTAATGTGATAGGTGACCCCTGTATATAGGAGACTGCTGTGAGTAATGTGATATGTGACACCTGTATATCTGTGTGCTCCTAAGTCTGTATATGGGAGACTGTGCTGAGTAATGTGATATATGACACCTGTATATCTGTGTGCTCCGGAGTCTGTATACAGGAGACTACGCTGAGTAATGTGATATGTGACACCTGTATATCTGTGTGCTCCTTAGTCTGTATATAGGAGACTGCGCTGAGCAATGTGATATGTGACACCTGTATATCTGTGTGCTCCAGAGTCTGTATATGGGAGACTGTGCTGAGTAATGTGATATGTGACACCTGAATATCTGTGTGCTCCTGAGTCTGTATATAGGAGACTGCGCTGAGTAATGTGATATGTAACACCTGTATATCTGTGTGCTCCTAAGTCTGTATATGGGAGACTGTGCTGAGTAATGTGATATGTGACACCTGTATATCTGTGTGCTCCTGAGTCTGTATACAGGAGACTACGCTGAGTAATGTGATATGTGACACCTGTATATCTATGTGCTCCTGAGTCTGTATATGGGAGACTGTGCTGAGTAATGTGATATGTGACACCTGTATATCTGTGTGCTCCTGAGTCTGTATATAGGAGACTGCGCTGAGTAATGTGATATGTGACACCTGTATATCTGTGTGCTCCTGAGTCTGTATAGGGGAGACTGCGCTGAGTACTGTGATATGTGACACCTGAATATCTGTGTGCTCCTGAGTCTGTATATGGGAGACTGCGCTGAGTAATGTGATATGTGACACCTGTATATCTGTGTGCTCCTGAGTCTGTATATGGAGACTGTGCTGAGTAATGTGATATGTGACACCTGAATATCTGTGTGCTCCTGAGTCTGTATATAGGAGACTGCTGTGAGTAATGTGATATGTGACACCTGTATATCTGTGTGCTCCTAAGTCTGTATACGGGAGACTGTGCTGAGTAATGTGATATGTGACACCTGTATATCTGTGTGCTCCTGAGTCTGTATACAGGAGTCTACGCTGAGTAATGTGATATGTGACACCTGTATATCTGTGTGCTCCTGAGTCTGTATACAGGAGTCTACGCTGAGTAATGTGATATGTGACACCTGTATATCTGTGTGCTCCTGAGCCTGTATATAGGAGACTGCGCTGAGTAATGTGATAGGTGACACCAGTATATCTGTGTGCTTCTGAGACTGTATATGGGAGACTGCGCTGAGTAATGTTATAGGTGACACCTGTATATATGTGTGCTCCTGAGTCTGTATATGGGAGACTGCACAGAGTAATGTGATAGATGACCCCTGTATATAGGAGACTGCTGTGAGTAATGTGATATGTGACACCTGTATATCTGTGTGCTCCTGAGCCTGTATATAGGAGACTGCGCTGAGTAATGTGATAGGTGACACCAGTATATCTGTGTGCTTCTGAGACTGTATATGGGAGACTGCGCTGAGTAATGTTATAGGTGACACCTGTATATATGTGTGCTCCTGAGTCTGTATATGGGAGACTGCACAGAGTAATGTGATAGGTGACCCCTGTATATAGGAGACTGCTGTGAGTAATGTGATATGTGACACCTGTATATCTGTGTGCTCCTAAGTCTGTATATGGGAGACTGTGCTGAGTAATGTGATATATGACACCTGTATATCTGTGTGCTCCTGAGTCTGTATACAGGAGACTATGCTGAGTAATGTGATATGTGACACCTGTATATCTGTGTGCTCCTTAGTCTGTATATAGGAGACTGCGCTGAGCAATGTGATATGTGACACCTGTATATCTGTGTGCTCCAGAGTCTGTATATGGGAGACTGTGCTGAGTAATGTGATATGTGACACCTGAATATCTGTGTGCTCCTGAGTCTGTATATAGGAGACTGCGCTGAGTAATGTGATATGTAACACCTGTATATCTGTGTGCTCCTAAGTCTGTATATGGGAGACTGTGCTGAGTAATGTGATATGTGACACCTGTATATCTGTGTGCTCCTGAGTCTGTATACAGGAGACTACGCTGAGTAATGTGATATGTGACACCTGTATATCTATGTGCTCCTGAGTCTGTATATGGGAGACTGTGCTGAGTAATGTGATATGTGACACCTGTATATCTGTGTGCTCCTGAGTCTGTATATAGGAGACTGCGCTGAGTAATGTGATATGTGACACCTGTATATCTGTGTGCTCCTGAGTCTGTATAGGGGAGACTGCGCTGAGTACTGTGATATGTGACACCTGAATATCTGTGTGCTCCTAAGTCTGTATATGGGAGACTGTGCTGAGTAATGTGATATGTTAACCTGTATATCTATGTGCTCCTGAGTCTGTATACGGGAGACTACGCTGAGTAATGTGATATGTGACACCTTTATATCTGTGTGCTCCTGAGTCTGTATATAGGAGACTGCGCTGAGTAATGTGATATGTGACACCTGTATATCTGTGTGCTCATGAGTCTGTATATGGGAGACTGCGCTGAGTAATGTGATATGTGACACCTGTATATCTGTGTGCTCCTGAGTCTTTATATAGGAGACTGCGCTGAGTAATGTGATATGTGACACCTGTATATCTGTGTGCTCCTGAGTCTGTATATGGGAGACTGTGCTGAGTAATGTGATAGGTGACACCTGTATATCTGTGTGCTCCTGAGTCTGTATATGGAGACTGCGCTGAGTAATGTGATATGTGACACCTGTATATCTGTGTGCTCCTGAGTCTGCATATGGGAGACTGTGCTGAGTAATGTGATATGTGACACCTGTATATCTGTGTGCTCCTGAGTCTGTATACAGAAGACTACGCTGAGTAATGTGATATGTGACACCTGTATATCTGTGTGCTGCTGAGTCTGTATATAGGAGACTGCGCTGAGTAATGTGATATGTGACACCTGTATATCTGTGTGCTCCTGAGTCTGTATATAGGAGACTGCGCTGAGTAATGTGATATGTGACACCTGTATATCTGTGTGCTCATGAGTCTGTATATGGGAGACTGCGCTGAGTAATGTGATATGTGACACCTGTATATCTGTGTGCTCCTGAGTCTGTATATGGAGACTGCACTGAGTAATGTGATATGTGACACCTGAATATCTGTGTGCTCCTGAGTCTGTATATAGGAGACTGCGCTGAGTAATGTTATAGGTGACACCTGTATATCTGTGTGCTCCTGAGTCTGTATAGGGGAGACTGCGCTGAGTAATGTGATATGTTACACCTGTATATCTGTGTGCTCCTAAGTCTGTATACAGGAGACTACGCTGAGTAATGTGATATGTGACACCTGTATATCTGTGTGCTCCTGAGTCTGTATATGGAGACTGTGCTGAGTAATGTGATATGTGACACCTGAATATCTGTGTGCTCCTGAGTCTGTATATAGGAGACTGCGCTGAGTAATGTGATATGTGACACTTAATATCTGTGTGCTCCTGAGTCTGTATATGGGAGACTGCGCTGAGTAATGTGATATGTGACACCTGTATATATGTGTGCTCCTGAGTCTGTATATGGGAGACTGCGCAGAGTAATGTGATAGGTGACACCTGTATATAGGAGACTGCGCTGAGTAATGTGATATGTGAAACCTGTATATCTGTGTGCTCCTGAGTCTGTATATAGGAGACTGCGCTGAGTAATGTGATATGTGAAACCTGTATATCTGTGTGCTCCTGAGTCTGTATATGGGAGACTGCGCTGAGTAATGTGATATGTGACACCTGTATATCTGTGTGCTCCTGAGTCTGTATATGGGAGACTGCGCTGAGTAATGTGATAGGTGACAACTGTATATCTGTGTGCTCCTGAGTCTGTATATGGGAGACTGCGCTGAGTAATGTGATATGTGACACCTGTATATAGGAGACTGCTGTGAGTAATGTGATATGTGACACATGAATATCTGTGTGCTCCTAAGTCTGTATATGGGAGACTGTGCTGAGTAATGTGATATGTGACACCTGTATATCTGTGTGCTCCTGAGTCTGTATACAGGAGACTACGCTGAGTAATGTGATATATGACACCTGTATATCTGTGTGCTCCTGAGTCTGTATATAGGAGACTGCGCTGAGTAATGTGATATGTGACACCTGTATATCTGTGTGCTCCTGAGTCTGTATATGGGAGACTGTGCTGAGTAATGTGATATGTGACACCTGAATATCTGTGTGCTCCTGAGTCTGTATATAGGAGACTGCGCTGAGTAATGTGATATGTGACACCTGTATAGCTGTGTGCTCCTGAGTCTGTATATGGGAGACAGCGCTGAGTAATGTGATAGGTGACACCTGTATATCTGTGTGCTCCTGAGTATGTATATGGGAGACTGCGCTGAGTAATGTGACACCTGTATATCTGTGTGCTCCTGAGTCTGTATATAGGAGACTGCGCTGAGTAATGTGATATGTGACACCAGTATATCTGTGTGCTCCTGAGTCTGTATATGGGAGACTGCGCTGAGTAATGTGACACCTGTAAATCTGTGTGCTTCTGAGTCTGTATATGGGAGACTGCGCTGAGTAATGTGACACCTTTATATCTGTGTGCCTCTGAGTCTGTATATGGAAACTGCGCTGAGTAATGTGATATGTGACACCTGTATATCTGTGTGCTCCTGAGTCTGTATATGGAGACTGTGCTGAGTAATGTGATATGTGACACCTGAATATCTGTGTGCTCCTGAGTCTGTATATAGGAGACTGCTGTGAGTAATGTGATATGTGACACCTGTATATCTGTGTGCTCCTAAGTCTGTATACGGGAGACTGTGCTGAGTAATGTGATATGTGACACCTGTATATCTGTGTGCTCCTGAGTCTGTATACAGGAGTCTACGCTGAGTAATGTGATATGTGACACCTGTATATCTGTGTGCTCCTGAGTCTGTATATAGGAGACTGCGCTGAGTAATGTGATATGTGACACCTGTATATCTGTGTGCTCCTGAGTCTGTATAGGGGAGACTGCGCTGAGTACTGTGATATGTGACACCTGTATATCTGTGTGCTCCTGAGTCTGTATATGGGAGACTGCGCTGAGTAATGTGATATGTGACACCTGTATATCTGTGTGCTCCTGAGTCTGTATATGGAGACTGTGCTGAGTAATGTGATATGTGACACCTGAATATCTGTGTGCTCCTGAGTCTGTATATGGAGACTGTGCTGAGTAATGTGATATGTGACACCTGAATATCTGTGTGCTCCTAAGTCTGTATATGGGAGACTGTGTTGAGTAATGTGATATGTTAACCTGTATATCTATGTGCTCCTGAGTCTGTATATAGGAGACTGCGCTGAGTAATGTGATATGTGACACCTGTATATCTGTGTGCTCCTGAGTCTTTATATAGGAGACTGCGCTGAGTAATGTGATATGTGACACCTGTATATCTGTGTGCTCATGAGTCTGTATATGGGAGACTGCGCTGAGTAATGTGATATGTGACACCTGTATATCTGTGTGCTCCTGAGTCTTTATATAGGAGACTGCGCTGAGTAATGTGATATGTGACACCTGTATATCTGTGTGCTCCTGAGTCTGTATATGGGAGACTGTGCTGAGTAATGTGATAGGTGACACCTGTATATCTGTGTGCTCCTGAGTCTGTATATGGAGACTGCGCTGAGTAATGTGATATGTGACACCTGTATATCTGTGTGCTCCTGAGTCTGCGTGACACATGTATATCTGTGTGCTCCTGAGTCTGTATACAGGAGACTACGCTGAGTAATGTGATATGTGACACCTGTATATCTGTGTGCTCCTGAGTCTGTATATAGGAGACTGCGCTGAGTAATGTGATATGTGACACCTGTATATCTGTGTGCTCCTGAGTCTGTATATGGGAGACAGCGCTGAGTAATGTGATAGGTGACACCTGTATATCTGTGTGCTCCTGAGTCTGTATATGGGAGACTGTGCTGAGTAATGTGATATGTGACAACTGTATATATGTGTGCTCCTGAGTCTGTATATAGGAGACTGCGCTGAGTAATGTGATATGTGACACCTGTATAGCTGTGTGCTCCTGAGTCTGTATATGGGAGACTGCGCTGAGTAATGTGATATGTGACACCTGTATATCTGTGTGCTCCTGAGTCTGTATATAGGAGACTGCGCTGAGTAATGTGATATGTGACACCTGTATATCTGTGTGCTCCTGAGTCTGTATATAGGAGACTGCGCTGAGTAATGTGATATGTGACACCTGTATATCTGTGTGCTCCTGAGTCTGTATATGGAGACTGCGCTGAGTAATGTGATATGTGACACCTGAATATCTGTGTGCTCCTGAGTCTGTATATAGGAGACTGCGCTGAGTAATGTTATAGGTGACACCTGTATATCTGTGTGCTCCTGAGTCTGTATAGGGGAGACTGCGCTGAGTAATGTGATATGTGACACCTGTATATCTGTGTGCTCCTAAGTCTGTATATGGGAGACTGTGCTGAGTAATGTGATATGTTACACCTGTATATCTGTGTGCTCCTAAGTCTGTATACAGGAGACTACGCTGAGTAATGTGATATGTGACACCTGTATATCTGTGTGCTCCTGAGTCTGTATAGGGGAGACTGCGCTGAGTAATGTGATATGTGACACCTGTATATCTGTGTTCTCCTGAGTCTGTATATGGAGACTGCGCTGAGTAATGTGATATGTGACACCTGAATATCTGTGTGCTCCTGAGTCTGTATATGGGAGACTGCACAGAGTAATGTGATAGGTGACACCTGTATATAGGAGACTGCGCTGAGTAATGTGATATGTGAAACCTGTATATCTGTGTGCTCCTGAGTCTGTATATAGGAGACTGCGCTGAGTAATGTGATATGTGACACCTGTATAGCTGTGTGATCCTGAGTCTGTATATAGGAGACTGCGCTGATTAATTTGATATGTGAAACCTGTATATCTGTGTGCTCCTGAGTCTGTATATGGGAGACTGTGCTGAGTAATGTGATATGTGACACCTGTATATCTGTGTGCTCCTGAGTCTGTATATGGGAGACTGTGCTGAGTAATGTGATATGTGACACCTGAATATCTGTGTGCTCCTGCGTCTGTATATAGGAGACTGCGCTGAGTAATGTGATATGTGACACCTGTATATCTGTGTGCTCCTGAGTCTGTATATGGGAGACAGCGCTGAGTAATGTGATAGGTGACACCTGTATATCTGTGTGCTCCTGAGTATGTATATGGGAGACTGCGCTGAGTAATGTGACACCTGTATATCTGTGTGCTCCTGAGTCTGTATATAGGAGACTGCGCTGAGTAATGTGATATGTGACACCTGTATATCTGTGTGCTCCTGAGTCTGTATATGGGAGACTGCGCTGAGTAATGTGACACCTGTAAATCTGTGTGCTTCTGAGTCTGTATATGGGAGACTGCGCTGAGTAATGTGACACCTTTATATCTGTGTGCCTCTGAGTCTGTATATGGAAACTGCGCTGAGTAATGTGATATGTGACACCTGTATATCTGTGTGCTCCTGAGTCTGTATATGGAGACTGTGCTGAGTAATGTGATATGTGACACCTGAATATCTGTGTGCTCCTGAGTCTGTATATAGGAGACTGCTGTGAGTAATGTGATATGTGACACCTGTATATCTGTGTGCTCCTAAGTCTGTATACGGGAGACTGTGCTGAGTAATGTGATATGTGACACCTGTATATCTGTGTGCTCCTGAGTCTGTATACAGGAGTCTACGCTGAGTAATGTGATATGTGACACCTGTATATCTGTGTGCTC
This sequence comes from Taudactylus pleione, assembly GCA_031769625.1. NCBI lineage: Eukaryota > Metazoa > Chordata > Amphibia > Anura > Myobatrachidae > Taudactylus > Taudactylus pleione. The sequence continues at coordinate 566,287 of JAUIMM010001037.1, read as the reverse complement.
CTGAGTCTGTATATAGGAGACTGCGCTGAGTAATGTGATATGTGACACCTGTATATCTGTGTGCTCCTGAGTCTGTATATGGGAGACTGTGCTGAGTAATGTGATATGTGACACCTGAAAATCTGTGTGCTCCTGAGTCTGTATATAGGAGACTGCGCTGAGTAATGTGATATGTGACACCTGTATATCTGTGTGCTCCTGAGTCTGTATATAGGAGACTGCGCTGAGTAATGTGATAGGTGACACCTGTATATCTGTGTGCTTCTGAGACTGTATATGGGAGACTGCGCTGAGTAATGTTATAGGTGACACCTGTATATATGTGTGCTCCTGAGTCTGTATATGGGAGACTGCGCATAGTAATGTGATAGGTGACACCTGTATATAGGAGACTGCTGTGAGTAATGTGATATGTGACACCTGTATATTTGTGTGCTCCTAAGTCTGTATATGGGAGACTGTGCTGAGTAATGTGATATATGACACCTGTATATCTGTGTGCTCCTGAGTCTGTATACAGGAGACTACGCTGAGTAATGTGATATGTGACACCTGTATATCTGTGTGCTCCTGAGTCTGTATATAGGAGACTGCGCTGAGCAATGTGATATGTGACACCTGTATATCTGTGTGCTCCAGAGTCTGTATATGGGAGACTGTGCTGAGTAATGTGATATGTGACACCTGAATATCTGTGTGCTCCTGAGTCTGTATATAGGAGACTGCGCTGAGTAATGTGATATGTAACACCTGTATATCTGTGTGCTCCTAAGTCTGTATATGGGAGACTGTGCTGAGTAATGTGATATGTGACACCTGTATATCTGTGTGCTCCTGAGTCTGTATACAGGAGACTACGCTGAGTAATGTGATATGTGACACCTGTATATCTGTGTGCTCCTGAGTCTGTATATGGGAGACTGTGCTGAGTAATGTGATATGTGACACCTGTATATCTGTGTGCTCCTGAGTCTGTATATAGGAGACTGCGCTGAGTAATGTGATATGTGACACCTGTATATATGTGTGCTCCTGAGTCTGTATATAGGAGACTGCGCTGAGTAATGTGATATGTGACACCTGTATATCTGTGTGCTCCTGAGTCTGTATATGGGAGACTGCGCTGAGTAATGTGATATGTGACACCTGTATATCTGTGTGCTCCTGAGTCTGTATAGGGGAGACTGCGCTGAGTACTGTGATATGTGACACCTGTATATCTGTGTGCTCCTGAGTCTGTATATGGGAGACTGCGCTGAGTAATGTGATATGTGACACCTGTATATCTGTGTGCTCCTGAGTCTGTATATGGAGACTGTGCTGAGTAATGTGATATGTGACACCTGAATATCTGTGTGCTCCTGAGTCTGTATATGGAGACTGTGCTGAGTAATGTGATATGTGACACCTGAATATCTGTGTGCTCCTAAGTCTGTATATGGGAGACTGTGCTGAGTAATGTGATATGTGACACCTGTATATCTGTGTGCTCCTGAGTCTGCATATGGGAGACTGTGCTGAGTAATGTGATATGTGACACCTGTATATCTGTGTGCTCCTGAGTCTGTATACAGGAGACTACGCTGAGTAATGTGATATGTGACACCTGTATATCTGTGTGCTCCTGAGTCTGTATATAGGAGACTGCGCTGAGTAATGTGATATGTGACACCTGTATATCTGTGTGCTCCTGAGTCTGTATATGGGAGACAGCGCTGAGTAATGTGATAGGTGACACCTGTATATCTGTGTGCTCCTGAGTCTGTATATGGGAGACTGTGCTGAGTAATGTGATATGTGACAACTGTATATATGTGTGCTCCTGAGTCTGTATATAGGAGACTGCGCTGAGTAATGTGATATGTGACACCTGTATAGCTGTGTGCTCCTGAGTCTGTATATGGGAGACTGCGCTGAGTAATGTGATATGTGACACCTGTATATCTGTGTGCTCCTGAGTCTGTATATAGGAGACTGCGCTGAGTAATGTGATATGTGACACCTGTATATCTGTGTGCTCCTGAGTCTGTATATAGGAGACTGCGCTGAGTAATGTGATATGTGACACCTGTATATCTGTGTGCTCCTGAGTCTGTATATGGAGACTGCGCTGAGTAATGTGATATGTGACACCTGAATATCTGTGTGCTCCTGAGTCTGTATATAGGAGACTGCGCTGAGTAATGTTATAGGTGACACCTGTATATCTGTGTGCTCCTAAGTCTGTATATGGGAGACTGTGCTGAGTAATGTGATATGTTACACCTGTATATCTGTGTGCTCCTAAGTCTGTATACAGGAGACTACGCTGAGTAATGTGATATGTGACACCTGTATATCTGTGTGCTCCTGAGTCTGTATATGGGAGACTGTGCTGAGTAATGTGATAGGTGACACCTGTATATCTGTGTGCTCATGAGTCTGTATAGGGGAGACTGCGCTGAGTAATGTGATATGTGACACCTGTATATCTGTGTGCTCCAGAGTCTGTATATGGAGACTGTGCTGAGTAATGTGATATGTGACACCTGAATATCTGTGTGCTCCTAAGTCTGTATATGGGAGACTGTGCTGAGTAATGTGATATATGACACCTGTATATCTGTGTGCTCCTGAGTCTGTATACAGGAGACTACGCTGAGTAATGTGATATGTGACACCTGTATATCTGTGTGCTCCTGAGTCTGTATATAGGAGACTGCGCTGAGCAATGTGATATGTGACACCTGTATATCTGTGTGCTCCAGAGTCTGTATATGGGAGACTGTGCTGAGTAATGTGATATGTGACACCTGAATATCTGTGTGCTCCTGAGTCTGTATATAGGAGACTGCGCTGAGTAATGTGATATGTAACACCTGTATATCTGTGTGCTCCTAAGTCTGTATATGGGAGACTGTGCTGAGTAATGTGATATGTGACACCTGTATATCTGTGTGCTCCTGAGTCTGTATACAGGAGACTACGCTGAGTAATGTGATATGTGACACCTGTATATCTGTGTGCTCCTGAGTCTGTATATGGGAGACTGTGCTGAGTAATGTGATATGTGACACCTGTATATCTGTGTGCTCCTGAGTCTGTATATAGGAGACTGCGCTGAGTAATGTGATATGTGACACCTGTATATATGTGTGCTCCTGAGTCTGTATATAGGAGACTGCGCTGAGTAATGTGATATGTGACACCTGTATATCTGTGTGCTCCTGAGTCTGTATATGGGAGACTGCGCTGAGTAATGTGATATGTGACACCTGTATATCTGTGTGCTCCTGAGTCTGTATAGGGGAGACTGCGCTGAGTACTGTGATATGTGACACCTGTATATCTGTGTGCTCCTGAGTCTGTATATGGGAGACTGCGCTGAGTAATGTGATATGTGACACCTGTATATCTGTGTGCTCCTGAGTCTGTATATGGAGACTGTGCTGAGTAATGTGATATGTGACACCTGAATATCTGTGTGCTCCTGAGTCTGTATATGGAGACTGTGCTGAGTAATGTGATATGTGACACCTGAATATCTGTGTGCTCCTAAGTCTGTATATGGGAGACTGTGCTGAGTAATGTGATATGTGACACCTGTATATCTGTGTGCTCCTGAGTCTGCATATGGGAGACTGTGCTGAGTAATGTGATATGTGACACCTGTATATCTGTGTGCTCCTGAGTCTGTATACAGGAGACTACGCTGAGTAATGTGATATGTGACACCTGTATATCTGTGTGCTCCTGAGTCTGTATATAGGAGACTGCGCTGAGTAATGTGATATGTGACAACTGTATATATGTGTGCTCCTGAGTCTGTATATAGGAGACTGTGCTGAGTAATGTGATATGTGACACCTGTATAGCTGTGTGCTCCTGAGTCTGTATATGGGAGACTGCGCTGAGTAATGTGATATGTGACACCTGTATATCTGTGTGCTCCTGAGTCTGTATATAGGAGACTGCGCTGAGTAATGTGATATGTGACACCTGTATATCTGTGTGCTCCTGAGTCTGTATATAGGAGACTGCGCTGAGTAATGTGATATGTGACACCTGTATATCTGTGTGCTCCTGAGTCTGTATATGGAGACTGCGCTGAGTAATGTGATATGTGACACCTGAATATCTGTGTGCTCCTGAGTCTGTATATAGGAGACTGCGCTGAGTAATGTTATATGTGACACCTGTATATCTGTGTGCTCCTAAGTCTGTATATGGGAGACTGTGCTGAGTAATGTGATATGTTACACCTGTATATCTGTGTGCTCCTAAGTCTGTATACAGGAGACTACGCTGAGTAATGTGATATGTGACACCTGTATATCTGTGTGCTCCTGAGTCTGTATATGGGAGACTGCGCTGAGTAATGTGATAGGTGACACCTGTATATCTGTGTGCTCATGAGTCTGTATAGGGGAGACTGCGCTGAGTAATGTGATATGTGACACCTGTATATCTGTGTGCTCCTGAGTCTGTATATGGAGACTGTGCTGAGTAATGTGATATGTGACACCTGAATATCTGTGTGCTCCTGAGTCTGTATATAGGAGACTGCGCTGAGTAATGTGATATGTGACACCTGAATATCTGTGTGCTCCTGAGTCTGTATATGGGAGACTGCGCTGAGTAATGTGATATATGACACCTGTATATATGTGTGCTCCTGAGTCTGTATATGGGAGACTGCGCAGAGTAATGTGATAGGTGACACCTGTATATAGGAGACTGCGCTGAGTAATGTGATATGTGAAACCTGTATATCTGTGTGCTCCTGAGTCTGTATATAGGAGACTGCGCTGAGTAATGTGATATGTGACACCTGTATAGCTGTGTGATCCTGAGTCTGTATATAGGAGACTGCGCTGATTAATTTGATATGTGAAACCTGTATATCTGTGTGCTCCTGAGTCTGTATATGGGAGACTGCGCTGAGTAATGTGATATGTGACACCTGTATATCTGTGTGCTCCTGAGTCTGTATATGGGAGACTGTGCTGAGTAATGTGATATGTGACACCTGAATATCTGTGTGCTCCTGAGTCTGTATATAGGAGACTGCGCTGAGTAATGTGATATGTGACACCTGTATATCTGTGTGCTCCTGAGTCTGTATATGGGAGACAGCGCTGAGTAATGTGATAGGTGACACCTGTATATCTGTGTGCTCCTGAGTATGTATATGGGAGACTGCGCTGAGTAATGTGACACCTGTATATCTGTGTGCTCCTGAGTCTGTATATAGGAGACTGCGCTGAGTAATGTGATATGTGACACCTGTATATCTGTGTGCTCCTGAGTCTGTATATGGGAGACTGCGCTGAGTAATGTGACACCTGTAAATCTGTGTGCTTCTGAGTCTGTATATGGGAGACTGCGCTGAGTAATGTGACACCTGTATATCTGTGTGCTCCTGAGTCTGTATATAGGAGACTGCGCTGAGTAATGTGATATGTGACACCTGTATATCTGTGTGCTCCTGAGTCTGTATATGGGAGACTGCGCTGAGTAATGTGATACCTGTATATCTGTGTGCTCCTGAGTCTGTATATAGGAGACTGCGCTGAGTAATGTGATATGTGACACCTGTATATCTGTGTGCTCCTGAGTCTGTATATGGAGACTGCGCTGAGTAATGTGATATGTGACACCTGAATATCTGTGTGCTCCTGAGTCTGTATATAGGAGACTGCGCTGAGTAATGTTATAGGTGACACCTGTATATCTGTGTGCTCCTAAGTCTGTATATGGGAGACTGTGCTGAGTAATGTGATATGTTACACCTGTATATCTGTGTGCTCCTAAGTCTGTATACAGGAGACTACGCTGAGTAATGTGATATGTGACACCTGTATATCTGTGTGCTCCTGAGTCTGTATATGGGAGACTGCGCTGAGTAATGTGATAGGTGACACCTGTATATCTGTGTGCTCATGAGTCTGTATAGGGGAGACTGCGCTGAGTAATGTGATATGTGACACCTGTATATCTGTGTGCTCCTGAGTCTGTATATGGAGACTGTGCTGAGTAATGTGATATGTGACACCTGAATATCTGTGTGCTCCTGAGTCTGTATATGGGAGACTGCGCTGAGTAATGTGATATATGACACCTGTATATATGTGTGCTCCTGAGTCTGTATATGGGAGACTGCGCAGAGTAATGTGATAGGTGACACCTGTATATAGGAGACTGCGCTGAGTAATGTGATATGTGAAACCTGTATATCTGTGTGCTCCTGAGTCTGTATATAGGAGACTGCGCTGAGTAATGTGATATGTGACACCTGTATAGCTGTGTGATCCTGAGTCTGTATATAGGAGACTGCGCTGATTAATTTGATATGTGAAACCTGTATATCTGTGTGCTCCTGAGTCTGTATATGGGAGACTGCGCTGAGTAATGTGATGTGTGACACCTGTATATCTGTGTGCTCCTGAGTCTGTATATGGGAGACTGTGCTGAGTAATGTGATATGTGACACCTGAATATCTGTGTGCTCCTGAGTCTGTATATAGGAGACTGCGCTGAGTAATGTGATATGTGACACCTGTATATCTGTGTGCTCCTGAGTCAGTATATGGGAGACAGCGCTGAGTAATGTGATAGGTGACACCTGTATATCTGTGTGCTCCTGAGTATGTATATGGGAGACTGCGCTGAGTAATGTGACACCTGTATATCTGTGTGCTCCTGAGTCTGTATTTAGGAGACTGCGCTGAGTAATGTGATATGTGACACCTGTATATCTGTGTGCTCCTGAGTCTGTATATGGGAGACTGCGCTGAGTAATGTGACACCTGTAAATCTGTGTGCTTCTGAGTCTGTATATGGGAGACTGCGCTGAGTAATGTGACACCTTTATATCTGTGTGCCTCTGAGTCTGTATATGGAAACTGCGCTGAGTAATGTGATATGTGACACCTGTATATCTGTGTGCTCCTGAGTCTGTATATGGAGACTGTGGTGAGTAATGTGATATGTGACACCTGAATATCTGTGTGCTCCTGAGTCTGTATATAGGAGACTGCTGTGAGTAATGTGATATGTGACACCTGTATATCTGTGTGCTCCTAAGTCTGTATACGGGAGACTGTGCTGAGTAATGTGATATGTGACACCTGTATATCTGTGTGCTCCTGAGTCTGTATACAGGAGTCTACGCTGAGTAATGTGATATGTGACACCTGTATATCTGTGTGCTCCTGAGTCTGTATATAGGAGACTGCGCTGAGTAATGTTATAGGTGACACCTGTATATATATGTGCTCCTGAGTCTGTATATGGGAGACTGCGCAGAGTAATGTGATAGGTGACACCTGTATATAGGAGACTGCTGTGAGTAATGTGATACCTGTATATCTGTGTGCTCCTAAGTCTGTATATGGGAGACTGTGCTGAGTAATGTGATATATGACACCTGTATATCTTTGTGCTCCTGAGTCTGTATACAGGAGACTACGCTGAGTAATGTGATATGTGACACCTGTATATCTGTGTGCTCCTGAGTCTGTATATAGGAGACTGCGCTGAGCAATGTGATATGTGACACCTGTATATCTGTGTGCTCCAGAGTCTGTATATGGGAGACTGTGCTGAGTAATGTGATATGTGACACCTGTATATCTGTGTGCTCCTGAGTCTGTATACAGGAGACTACGCTGAGTAATGTGATATGTGACACCTGTATATCTGTGTGCTCCTGAGTCTGTATATGGGAGACTGTGCTGAGTAATGTGATATGTGACACCTGTATATCTGTGTGCTCCTGAGTCTGTATATAGGAGACTGCGCTGAGTAATGTGATATGTGACACCTGTATATATGTGTGCTCCTGAGTCGGTATATAGGAGACTGCGCTGAGTAATGTGATATGTGACACCTGTATATCTGTGTGCTCCTGAGTCTGTATATGGGAGACTGCGCTGAGTAATGTGACACCTGTAAATCTGTGTGCTTCTGAGTCTGTATATGGGAGACTGCGCTGAGTAATGTGACACCTTTATATCTGTGTGCCTCTGAGTCTGTATATGGAAACTGCGCTGAGTAATGTGATATGTGACACCTGTATATCTGTGTGCTCCTGAGTCTGTATATGGAGACTGTGGTGAGTAATGTGATATGTGACACCTGTATATCTGTGTGCTCCTAAGTCTGTATACGGGAGACTGTGCTGAGTAATGTGATATGTGACACCTGTATATCTGTGTGCTCCTGAGTCTGTATACAGGAGTCTACGCTGAGTAATGTGATATGTGACACCTGTATATCTGTGTGCTCCTGAGTCTGTATATAGGAGACTGCGCTGAGTAATGTTATAGGTGACACCTGTATATATGTGTGCTCCTGAGTCTGTATATGGGAGACTGCGCAGAGTAATGTGATAGGTGACACCTGTATATAGGAGACTGCTGTGAGTAATGTGATACCTGTATATCTGTGTGCTCCTAAGTCTGTATATGGGAGACTGTGCTGAGTAATGTGATATATGACACCTGTATATCTGTGTGCTCCTGAGTCTGTATACAGGAGACTACGCTGAGTAATGTGATATGTGACACCTGTATATCTGTGTGCTCCTGAGTCTGTATATAGGAGACTGCGCTGAGCAATGTGATATGTGACACCTGTATATCTGTGTGCTCCAGAGTCTGTATATGGGAGACTGTGCTGAGTAATGTGATATGTGACACCTGTATATCTGTGTGCTCCTGAGTCTGTATACAGGAGACTACGCTGAGTAATGTGATATGTGACACCTGTATATCTGTGTGCTCCTGAGTCTGTATATGGGAGACTGTGCTGAGTAATGTGATATGTGACACCTGTATATCTGTGTGCTCCTGAGTCTGTATATAGGAGACTGCGCTGAGTAATGTGATATGTGACACCTGTATATATGTGTGCTCCTGAGTCTGTATATAGGAGACTGCGCTGAGTAATGTGATATGTGACACCTGTATATCTGTGTGCTCCTGAGTCTGTATATGGGAGACTGCGCTGAGTAATGTGATATGTGACACCTGTATATCTGTGTGCTCCTGAGTCTGTATATGGAGACTGTGCTGAGTAATGTGATATGTGACACCTGAATATCTGTGTGCTCCTGAGTCTGTATATGGAGACTGTGCTGAGTAATGTGATATGTGACACCTGAATATCTGTGTGCTCCTAAGTCTGTATATGGGAGACTGTGCTGAGTAATGTGATATGTGACACCTGTATATCTGTGTGCTCCTGAGTCTGCATATGGGAGACTGTGCTGAGTAATGTGATATGTGACACCTGTATATCTGTGTGCTCCTGAGTCTGTATACAGGAGACTACGCTGAGTATTGTGATATGTGACACCTGTATATCTGTGTGCTCCTGAGTCTGTATATAGGAGACTGCGCTGAGTAATGTGATATGTGACACCTGTATATCTGTGTGCTCCTGAGTCTGTATATGGGAGACAGCGCTGAGTAATGTGATAGGTGACACCTGTATATCTGTGTGCTCCTGAGTCTGTATATGGGAGACTGTGCTGAGTAATGTGATATGTGACAACTGTATATATGTGTGCTCCTGAGTCTGTATATAGGAGACTGCGCTGAGTAATGTGATATGTGACACCTGTATAGCTGTGTGCTCCTGAGTCTGTATATGGGAGACTGCGCTGAGTAATGTGATATGTGACACCTGTATATCTGTGTGCTCCTGAGTCTGTATATAGGAGACTGCGCTGAGTAATGTGATATGTGACACCTGTATATCTGTGTGCTCCTGAGTCTGTATAGGGGAGACTGCGCTGAGTACTGTGATATGTGACACCTGTATATCTGTGTGCTCCTGAGTCTGTATATGGGAGACTGCGCAGAGTAATGTGATAGGTGACACCTGTATATAGGAGACTGCTCTGAGTAATGTGATATGTGAAACCTGTATATCTGTGTGCTCCTGAGTCTGTATATAGGAGACTGCGCTGAGTAATGTGATATGTGACACCTGTATAGCTGTGTGATCCTGAGTCTGTATATAGGAGACTGCGCTGATTAATTTGATATGTGAAACCAGTATATCTGTGTGCTCCTGAGTCTGTATATGGGAGACTGCGCTGAGTAATGTGATATGTGACACCTGTATATCTGTGTGCTCCTGAGTCTGTATATGGGAGACTGCGCTGAGTAATGTGATAGGTGACAACTGTATATCTGTGTGCTCCTGAGTCTGTATATGGGAGACTGTGCTGAGTAATGTGATATGTGACACCTGTATATAGGAGACTGCTGTGAGTAATGTGATATGTGACACATGTATATCTGTGTGCTCCTAAGTCTGTATATGGGAGACTGTGCTGAGTAATGTGATATGTGACACCTGTATATCTGTGTGCTCCTGAGTCTGTATACAGGAGACTACGCTGAGTAATGTGATATGTGACACCTGTATATCTGTGTGCTCCTGAGTCTGTATATAGGAGACTGCGCTGAGTAATGTGATATGTGACACCTGTATATCTGTGTGCTCCTGAGTCTGTATATGGGAGACTGTGCTGAGTAATGTGATATGTGACACCTGAATATCTGTGTGCTCCTGAGTCTGTATATAGGAGACTGCGCTGAGTAATGTGATATGTGACACCTGTATATCTGTGTGCTCCTGAGTCTGTATATGGGAGACAGCGCTGAGTAATGTGATAGGTGACACCTGTATATCTGTGTGCTCCTGAGTCTGTATGTGGGAGACTGCACTGAGTAATGTGATATGTGACACCTGTATATCTGTGTGCTCCTGAATCTGTATATAGGAGACTGCTGTGAGTAATGTGATATGTGACACCTGTATATCTGTGTGCTCCTAAGTCTGTATAAGGGAGACTGTGCTGAGTAATGTGATATGTGACACCTGTATATCTGTGTGCTACTGAGTCTGTATACAGGAGTCTACGCTGAGTAATGTGATATGTGACACCTGTATATCTGTGTGCTCCTGAGTCTGTATATAGGAGACTGCGCTGAGTAATGTGATATGTGACACCTGTATATCTGTGTGCTCCTGAGTCTGTATATGGGAGACTGTGCTGAGTAATGTGATATGTGACACCTGAATATCTGTGTGCTCCTGAGTCTGTATATAGGAGACTGCGCTGAGTAATGTGATATGTGACACCTGTATATCTGTGTGCTCCTGAGTCTGTATATAGGGGACTGCGCTGAGTAATGTGAAAGGTGACACCTGTATATCTGTGTGCTTCTGAGACTGTATATGGGAGACTGCGCTGAGTAATGTTATAGGTGACACCTGTATATATGTGTGCTCCTGAGTCTGTATATGGGAGACTGCGCAGAGTAATGTGATAGGTGACACCTGTATATAGGAGACTGCTGTGAGTAATGTGATATGTGACACCTGTATATCTGTGTGCTCCTAAGTCTGTATATGGGAGACTGTGCTGAGTAATGTGATCTATGACACCTTTATATCTGTGTGCTCCTATGTCTGTATACAGGAGACTACGCTGAGTAATGTGATATGTGACACCTGTATATCTGTGTGCTCCTGAGTCTGTATATAGGAGACTGCGCTGAGCAATGTGATATGTGACACCTGTATATCTGTGTGCTCCAGAGTCTGTATATGGGAGACTGTGCTGAGAAATGTGATATGTGACACCTGAATATCTGTGTGCTCCTGAGTCTGTATATAGGAGACTGCGCTGAGTAATGTGATATGTAACACCTGTATATCTGTGTGCTCCTGAGTCTGTATATGGGAGACTGTGCTGAGTAATGTGATATGTGACACCTGTATATCTGTGTGCTCCTGAGTCTTTATATAGGAGACTGCGCTGAGTAATGTGATATGTGACACCTGTATATCTGTGTGCTCCTGAGTCTGTATATGGGAGACTGTGCTGAGTAATGTGATAGGTGACACCTGTATATCTGTGTGCTCCTGAGTCTGTATATGGAGACTGCGCTGAGTAATGTGATATGTGACACCTGTATATCTGTGTGCTCCTGAGTCTGCATATGGGAGACTGTGCTGAGTAATGTGATATGTGACACCTGTATATCTGTGTGCTCCTGAGTCTGTATACAGGAGACTACACTGAGTAATATGATATGTGACACCTGTATATCTGTGTGCTCCTGAGTCTGTATATAGGAGACTGCGCTGAGTAATGTGATATGTGACACCTGTATATCTGTGTGCTCCTGAGTCTGTATATGGGAGACAGCGCTGAGTAATGTGATAGGTGACACCTGTATATCTGTGTGCTCCTGAGTCTGTATATGGGAGACAGCGCTGAGTAATGTGATAGGTGACACCTGTATATCTGTGTGCTCCTGAGTCTGTATATGGGAGACTGTGCTGAGTAATGTGATATGTGACACCTGTATATCTGTGTGCTCCTGAGTCTGTATATAGGAGACTACGCTGAGTAATGTGATATGTGACACCTGTATATCTGTGTGCTCCTGAGTCTGTATATGGGAGACTGTGCTGAGTAATGTGATATGTGACAACTGTATATATGTGTGCTCCTGAGTCTGTATATGGAGACTGCGCTGAGTAATGTGATATGTGACACCTGAATATCTGTGTGCTCCTGAGTCTGTATATAGGAGACTGCGCTGAGTAATGTTATAGGTGACACCTGTATATCTGTGTGCTCCTAAGTCTGTATATGGGAGACTGTGCTGAGTAATGTGATATGTTACACCTGTATATCTGTGTGCTCCTAAGTCTGTATACAGGAGACTACGCTGAGTAATGTGATATGTGACACCTGTATATCTGTGTGCTCCTGAGTCTGTATATGGGAGACTGCGCTGAGTAATGTGATAGGTGACACCTGTATATCTGTGTGCTCCTGAGTCTGTATAGGGGAGACTGCGCTGAGTAATGTGATATGTGACACCTGTATATCTGTGTGCTCCTGAGTCTGTATATGGAGACTGTGCTGAGTAATGTGATATGTGACACCTGAATATCTGTGTGCTCCTGAGTCTGTATATAGTAGACTGCGCTGAGTAATGTGATATGTGACACCTGAATATCTGTGTGCTCCTGAGTCTGTATATGGGAGACTGTGCTGAGTAATGTGATATGTGACACCTGTATATATGTGTGCTCCTGAGTCTGTATAGGGGAGACTGCGCTGAGTACTGTGATATGTGACACCTGTATATCTGTGTGCTCCTGAGTCTGTATATGGGAGACTGCGCTGAGTAATGTGATATGTGACACCTGTATATCTGTGTGCTCCTGAGTCTGTATATAGGAGACTGCGCTGAGTAATGTGATATGTGACACCTGTATATCTGTGGGCTCCTGAGTCTGTATAGGGGAGACTGCGCTGAGTACTGTGATATGTGACACCTGTATATCTGTGTGCTCCTGAGTCTGTATATAGGAGACTGCGCTGAGTAATGTGATATGTGACACCTGTATATCTGTGGGCTCCTGAGTCTGTATAGGGGAGACTGCGCAGAGTAATGTGATATGTGACACCTGTATATCTGTGTGCTCCTGAGTCTGTATATAGGAGACTGCGCTGAGTAATGTGATATGTGACACCTGTATATCTGTGGGCTCCTGAGTCTGTATATAGGAGACTGCGCTGAGTAATGTGATATGTGACACCTGTATATCTGTGGGCTCCTGAGTCTGTATAGGGGAGACTGCGCTGAGTACTGTGATATGTGACACCTGTATATCTGTGTGCTCCTGAGTCTGTATATGGGAGACTGCGCTGAGTAATGTGATATGTGACACCTGTATATCTGTGTGCTCCTGAGTCTGTATATAGGAGACTGCGCTGAGTAATGTGATATGTGACACCTGTATATCTGTGGGCTCCTGAGTCTGTATAGGGGAGACTGCGCTGAGTACTGTGATATGTGACACCTGTATATCTGTGTGCTCCTGAGTCTGTATATGGGAGACTGCGCTGAGTAATGTGATATGTGACACCTGTATATCTGTGTGCTCCTGAGTCTGTATATGGAGTCTGTGCTGAGTAATGTGATATGTCACACCTGTATATCTGTGGGCTCCTGAGTCTGTATACAGGAGACTACACTGAGTAATATGATATGTGACACCTGTATATCTGTGTGCTCCTGAGTCTGTATATAGGAGACTGCGCTGAGTAATGTGATATGTGACACCTGTATATCTGTGTGCTCCTGAGTCTGTATATGGGAGACAGCGCTGAGTAATGTGATAGGTGACACCTGTATATCTGTGTGCTCCTGAGTCTGTATATGGGAGACAGCGCTGAGTAATGTGATAGGTGACACCTGTATATCTGTGTGCTCCTGAGTCTGTATATGGGAGACTGTGCTGAGTAATGTGATATGTGACACCTGTATATCTGTGTGCTCCTGAGTCTGTATATAGGAGACTACGCTGAGTAATGTGATATGTGACACCTGTATATCTGTGTGCTCCTGAGTCTGTATATGGGAGACTGTGCTGAGTAATGTGATATGTGACAACTGTATATATGTGTGCTCCTGAGTCTGTATATGGAGACTGCGCTGAGTAATGTGATATGTGACACCTGAATATCTGTGTGCTCCTGAGTCTGTATATAGGAGACTGCGCTGAGTAATGTTATAGGTGACACCTGTATATCTGTGTGCTCCTAAGTCTGTATATGGGAGACTGTGCTGAGTAATGTGATATGTTACACCTGTATATCTGTGTGCTCCTAAGTCTGTATACAGGAGACTACGCTGAGTAATGTGATATGTGACACCTGTATATCTGTGTGCTCCTGAGTCTGTATAGGGGAGACTGCGCTGAGTAATGTGATATGTGACACCTGTATATCTGTGTGCTCCTGAGTCTGTATATGGAGACTGTGCTGAGTAATGTGATATGTGACACCTGAATATCTGTGTGCTCCTGAGTCTGTATATAGTAGACTGCGCTGAGTAATGTGATATGTGACACCTGAATATCTGTGTGCTCCTGAGTCTGTATATGGGAGACTGTGCTGAGTAATGTGATATGTGACACCTGTATATATGTGTGCTCCTGAGTCTGTATATGGGAGACTGCGCAGAGTAATGTGATAGGTGACACCTGTATATAGGAGACTGCGCTGAGTAATGTGATATGTGACACCTGTATAGCTGTGTGATCCTGAGTCTGTATATGGGAGACAGCGCTGAGTATTGTGATATGTGACACCTGTATAGCTGTGTGCTCCTGAGTCTGTATATGGGAGACTGCGCTGAGTAGTGATATGTGACACCTGTATATCTGTGTGCTCCTGAGTCTGTATATAGGAGACTGCGCTGAGTAATGTGATATGTGACACCTGTATATCTGTGGGCTCCTGAGTCTGTATATAGGAGACTGCGCTGAGTAATGTGATATGTGACACCTGTATATCTGTGGGCTCCTGAGTCTGTATAGGGGAGACTGCGCTGAGTACTGTGATATGTGACACCTGTATATCTGTGTGCTCCTGAGTCTGTATATGGGAGACTGCGCTGAGTAATGTGATATGTGACACCTGTATATCTGTGTGCTCCTGAGTCTGTATATAGGAGACTGCGCTGAGTAATGTGATATGTGACACCTGTATATCTGTGGGCTCCTGAGTCTGTATAGGGGAGACTGCGCTGAGTACTGTGATATGTGACACCTGTATATCTGTGTGCTCCTGAGTCTGTATATGGGAGACTGCGCTGAGTAATGTGATATGTGACACCTGTATATCTGTGTGCTCCTGAGTCTGTATATGGAGTCTGTGCTGAGTAATGTGATATGTCACACCTGTATATCTGTGGGCTCCTGAGTCTGTATATAGGAGACTGCACTGAGTACTGTGATATGTGACACCTGTATATCTGTGTGCTCCTGAGTCTGTATATGGAGACTGCGCTGAGTACTGCGATATGTGACACCTGAATATCTGTGTGCTCCTGAGTCTGTATATAGGAGACTGCTGTGAGAAATGTGATATGTCACACCTGTATATCTGTGGGCTCCTGAGTCTGTATATAGGAGACTGCACTGAGTACTGTGATATGTGACACCTGTATATCTGTGTGCTCCTGAGTCTGTATATGGAGACTGCGCTGAGTACTGCGATATGTGACACCTGAATATCTGTGTGCTCCTGAGTCTGTATATAGGAGACTGCTGTGAGAAATGTGATATGTGACACCTGTTTATCTGTGTGCTCCTAAGTCTGTATATGGGAGACTGTGCTGAGTAATGTGATATGTGACACCTGTATATCTGTGTGCTCCTGAGTCTGTATACAGGAGACTACGCTGAGTAATGTGATATGTGACACCTGTATATCTGTGTGCTCCTGAGTCTGTATATGGGAGACTGTGCTGAGTAATGTGATAGGTGACACCTGAATATCTGTGTGCTCCTGAGTCTGTATATAGGAGACTGCGCTGAGTAATGTGATATGTGACACCTGTATATCTGTGTGCTCCTGAGTCTGTATATAGGAGACTGCACTGAGTAATGTGATATGTGACACCTGTATATCTGTGTGCTCCTGAGTCTGTATATGGGAGACAGCGCTGAGTAATGTGATAGGTGACACCTGAATATCTGTGTGCTCCTGAGTCTGTATGTGGGAGACTGCGCTGAGTAATGTGATATGTGACACCTGTATATCTGTGTGCTCCTGAGTCTGTATATAGGAGACTGCGCTGAGTAATGTGATATGTGACACATGTATAGCTGTGTGCTCCTGAGTCTGTATATGGGAGACTGCGCTGAGTAATGTGATATGTGACACCTGTATATCTGTGTGCTCCTGAGTCTGTATATAGGAGACTGCGCTGAGTAATGTGATATGTGACACCTGTATATCTGTGTGCTCCTGAGTCTGTATAGGGGAGACTGCGCTGAGTACTGTGATATGTGACACCTGTATATCTGTGTGCTCATGAGTCTGTATATGGGAGACTGCGCTGAGTAATGTGATATGTGACACCTGTATATCTGTGTGCTCCTGAGTCTGTATATGGAGACTGTGCTGAGTAATGTGATATGTCACACCTGTATATCTGTGGGCTCCTGAGTCTGTATATAGGAGACTGCGCTGAGTACTGTGATATGTGACACCTGTATATCTGTGTGCTCCTGAGTCTGTATATGGAGACTGCGCTGAGTACTGCGATATGTGACACCTGTATATCTGTGTGCTCCTGAGTCTGTATATGGAGACTGTGCTGAGTAATGTGATATGTGACACCTGAATATCTGTGTGCTCCTGAGTCTGTATATAGGAGACAGCTGTGAGAAATGTGATATGTCACACCTGTATATCTGTGTGCTCCTAAGTCTGTATACAGGAGACTACGCTGAGTAATGTGATATGTGACACCTGTATATCTGTGTGCTCCTGAGTCTGTATATGGAGACTGTGCTGAGTAATGTGATATGTCACACCTGTATATCTGTGGGCTCCTGAGTCTGTATATGGGAGTCTGCGCTGAGTAATGTGATGTGACACCTGTATATCTGTGTGCTCCTGAGTCTGTATATAGGAGACTGCGCTGAGTAATGAGATATGTGACACCTGTATATCTGTGTGCTCCTGAGTCTGTATATGGGAGACTGCGCTGAGTAATGTGATATGTGACACCTGTATATCTGTGTGCTCCTGAGTCTGTATATAGGAGACTGCACTGAGTAATGTGATATGTGACACCTGTATAGCTGTGTGCTCCTGAGTCTGTATACAGGAGACTACGCTGAGTAATGTGATATGTGACACCTGTATATCTGTGTGCTCCTGAGTCTGTATATAGGAGACTGCGCTGAGTAATGTGATATGTGACACCTGTATATCTGTGTGCTCCTGAGTCTGTATATAGGAGACTGCGCTGAGTAATGTGATATGTGACACCTGTATATCTGTGTGCTCCTGAGTCTGTATATGGGAGACAGCGCTGAGTAATGTGATAGGTGACACCTGTATATCTGTGTGCTCCTGAGTCTGTATATGGGAGACAGCACTGAGTAACGTGATAGGTGACACCTGTATATCTGTGTGCTCCTGAGTCTGTATGTGGGAGACTGCGCTGAGTAATGTGATATTTGACACCTGTATATCTGTGTGCTCCTGAGTCTGTATATAGGAGACTGCGCTGAGTAATGAGATATGTGACACCTGTATATCTGTGTGCTCCAGAGTCTGTATATGGGAGACTGTGCTGAGTAATGTGATATGTGACACCTGAATATCTGTGTGCTCCTGAGTCTGTATATAGGAGACTGCGCTGAGTAATGTGATATGTAACACCTGTATATCTGTGTGCTCCTAAGTCTGTATATGGGAGACTGTGCTGAGTAATGTGATATGTGACACCTGTATATCTGTGTGCTCCTGAGTCTGTATACAGGAGACTACGCTGAGTAATGTGATATGTGACACCTGTATATCTGTGTGCTCCTGAGTCTGTATACAGGAGACTACGCTGAGTAATGTGATATGTGACACCTGTATATCTGTGTGCTCCTGAGTCTGTATACAGGAGACTACGCTGAGTAATGTGATATGTGACACCTTTATATCTGTGTGCTCCTGAGTCTGTATACAGGAGACTGCGCTGACTAATGTTATAGGTGACACCTGTATATATGTGTGCTCCTGAGTCTGTATATGGGAGACTGCGCTGAGTAATGTGATATGTGACACCTGTATATCTGTGTGCTTCTGAGTCTGTATATGGGAGACTGTGCTGAGTAATGTGATATGTGACACCTGTATATATGTGTGCTCCTGAGTTTGTATATGGGAGACTGCGCAGAGTAATGTGATAGGTGACACCTGTATATAGGAGACTGCTGTGAGTAATGTGATATGTGACACCTGTATATCTGTGTGCTCCTGAGTCTGTATACAGGAGACTACGCTGAGTAATGTGATATGTGACACCTGTATATCTGTGTGCTCCTGAGTCTGTATATGGGAGACTGTGCTGAGTAATGTGATATGTGACACCTGT
The DNA here is from genome assembly GCA_031769625.1 of Taudactylus pleione. Taxonomy (NCBI): domain Eukaryota; kingdom Metazoa; phylum Chordata; class Amphibia; order Anura; family Myobatrachidae; genus Taudactylus; species Taudactylus pleione. The sequence goes on along the minus strand of JAUIMM010001037.1, from coordinate 547,313 downwards.
ATATCTGTGTGCTCCTGAGTCTGTATATAGGAGACTGCGCTGAGTAATGTGATAGGTGACACCTGTATATGTGTGTGCTCCTGAGTCTGTATATGGGAGACAGCGATGAGTAATGTGATAGGTGACACCTGTATATCTGTGTGCTCCTGAGTCTGTATATGGGAGACAGCACTGAGTAATGTGATAGGTGACCCCTGTATATCTGTGTGCTCCTGAGTCTGTATGTGGGAGACTGCGCTGAGTAATGTGATATGTGACACCTGTATATCTGTGTGCTCCTGAGTCTGTATAGGGGAGACTGTGCTGAGTAATGTGATATGTGACACCTGTATAGCTGTGTGCTCCTGAGTCTGTATATGGAGACTGTGCAGAGTAATGTGATATGTGACACATGAATATCTGTGTGCTCCTGAGTCTGTATATAGGAGACTGCGCTGAGTAATGTGATATGTGACACCTGTATATCTGTGTGCTCCTGAGTCTGTATATATGAGACTGCGCTGAGTAATGTGATATGTGACACCTGTATAGGTGTGTGACCCTGAGTCTGTATATAGGTGACTGCGCTGAGTAATTTGATATGTGACACCTGTATATCTGTGTGCTCCTGAGTCTGTATTTAGGAGACTGCGCTGAGTAATGTTATAGGTGACACCTGTATATCTGTGTGCTCCTGAGTCTGTATATGGGAGACAGCGCTGATTAATGTGATAGGTGACACCTGTATATCTGTGTGCTCCTGAGTCTGTATATGGGAGACAGCACTGAGTAATGTGATAGGTGACACCTGTATATCTGTGTGCTCCTGAGTCTGTATATGGGAGACTGTGCTGAGTAATGTGATATGTGACACCTGTATATCTGTGTGCTCCTGAGTCTGTATATAGGAGACTGCGCTGAGTAATGTGATAGGTGACACCTGTATATCTGTGTGCTTCTGAGACTGTATATGGGAGACTGCGCTGAGTAATGTTATAGGTGACACCTGTATATATGTGTGCTCCTGAGTCTGTATATGGGAGACTGCGCAGAGTAATGTGATAGGTGACACCTGTATATAGGAGACTGCGCTGAGTAATGTGATATCTGACACCTGTATATCTGTGTGCTCCTGAGTCTGTATATATGAGACTGCGCTGAGTAATGTGATATGTGACACCTGTATAGCTGTGTGATCCTGAGTCTGTATATAGGTGACTGCGCTGAGTAATGTGATATGTGACACCTGTATATCTGTGTGCTCCTGAGTCTGTATAGGGGAGACTGCGCTGAGTACTGTGATATGTGACACCTGTATATCTGTGTGCTCCTGAGTCTGTATATGGAGACTGCGCTGAGTAATGTGATATATGACACCTGAATATCTGTGTGCTCCTGAGTCTGTATATAGGAGACTGCGCTGAGTAATGTGATATGTGACACCTGTATATCTGTGTGCTCCTAAGTCTGTATATGGGAGACTGTGCTGAGTAATGTGATATGTTACACCTGTATATCTGTGTGCTCCTAAGTCTGTATACAGGAGACTACGCTGAGTAATGTGATATGTGACACCTGTATATCTGTGTGCTCCTAAGTCTGTATACAGGAGACTACGCTGAGTAATGTGATATGTGACACCTGTATATCTGTGTGCTCCTGAGTCTGTATATGGGAGACTGCGCTGAGTAATGTGATAGGTGACACCTGTATATCTGTGTGCTCCTGAGTCTGTATATGGGAGACTGTGCTGAGTAATGTGATATGTGACACCTGTATATCTGTGTGCTCCTGAGTCTGTATATGGGAGACTGCGCTGAGTAATGTGATAGGTGACACCTGAATATCTGTGTGCTCCTGAGTCTGTATATGGGAGACTGCGCTGAGTAATGTGATATGTGACACCTGTATATATGTGTGCTCCTGAGTCTGTATATGGGAGACTGCGCAGAGTAATGTGATATGTGACACCTGTATATCTGTGTGCTCCTGAGTCTGTATATGGAGACTGTGCTGAGTAATGTGATATGTGACACCTGAATATCTGTGTGCTCCTGAGTCTGTATATAGGAGACTGCGCTGAGTAATGTGATATGTGACACCTGAATATCTGTGTGCTCCTGAGTCTGTATATGGGAGACTGCGCTGAGTAATGTGATATGTGACACCTGTATATATGTGTGCTCCTGAGTCTGTATATGGGAGACTGCGCAGAGTAATGTGATAGGTGACACCTGTATATAGGAGACTGCGCTGAGTAATGTGATATGTGAAACCTGTATATCTGTGTGCTCCTGAGTCTGTATATAGGAGACTGCGCTGAGTAATGTGATATGTGACACCTATATAGCTGTGTGATCCTGAGTCTGTATATAGGAGACTGCGCTGATTAATTTGATATGTGAAACCTGTATATCTGTGTGCTCCTGAGTCTGTATATGGGAGACTGCGCTGAGTAATGTGATATGTGACACCTGTATATCTGTGTGCTCCTGAGTCTGTATATGGGAGACTGTGCTGAGTAATGTGATATGTGACACCTGAATATCTGTGTGCTCCTGAGTCTGTATATAGGAGACTGCACTGAGTAATGTGATATGTGACACCTGTATATCTGTGTGCTCCTGAGTCTGTATATGGGAGACAGCGCTGAGTAATGTGATAGGTGACACCTGTATATCTGTGTGCTCCTGAGTATGTATATGGGAGACTGCGCTGAGTAATGTGACACCTGTATATCTGTGTGCTCCTGAGTCTGTATATAGGAGACTGCGCTGAGTAATGTGATATGTGACACCTGTATATCTGTGTGCTCCTGAGTCTGTATATGGGAGACTGCGCTGAGTAATGTGACACCTGTAAATCTGTGTGCTTCTGAGTCTGTATATGGGAGACTGCGCTGAGTAATGTGACACCTTTATATCTGTGTGCCTCTGAGTCTGTATATGGAAACTGCGCTGAGTAATGTGATATGTGACACCTGTATATCTGTGTGCTCCTGAGTCTGTATATGGAGACTGTGCTGAGTAATGTGATATGTGACACCTGTATATCTGTGTGCTCCTAAGTCTGTATACGGGAGACTGTGCTGAGTAATGTGATATGTGACACCTGTATATCTGTGTGCTCCTGAGTCTGTATACAGGAGTCTACGCTGAGTAATGTGATATGTGACACCTGTATATCTGTGTGCTCCTGAGTCTGTATATAGGAGACTGCGCTGAGTAATGTGATATGTGACACCTGTATATCTGTGTGCTCCTGAGTCTGTATATGGGAGACTGTGGTGAGTAATGTGATATGTGACACCTGAATATCTGTGTGCTCCTGAGTCTGTATATAGGAGACTGCGCTGAGTAATGTGATATGTGACACCTGTATATCTGTGTGCTCCTGAGTCTGTATATAGGAGACTGCGCTGAGTAATGTGATAGGTGACACCTGTATATCTGTGTGCTTCTGAGACTGTATATGGGAGACTGCGCTGAGTAATGTTATAGGTGACACCTGTATATATGTGTGCTCCTGAGTCTGTATATGGGAGACTGCGCAGAGTAATGTGATAGGTGACACCTGTATATAGGAGACTGCTGTGAGTAATGTGATATGTGACACCTGTATATCTGTGTGCTCCTAAGTCTGTATATGGGAGACTGTGCTGAGTAATGTGATATGTGACACCTGAATATCTGTGTGCTCCTGAGTCTGTATATGGGAGACTGTGCTGAGTAATGTGATATGTGACACCTGTATATCTGTGTGCTCCTGAGTCTGCATATGGGAGACTGTGCTGAGTAATGTGATATGTGACACCTGTATATCTGTGTGCTCCTGAGTCTGTATACAGGAGACTACGCTGAGTAATGTGATATGTGACACCTGTATATCTGTGTGCTCCTGAGTCTGTATATAGGAGACTGCGCTGAGTAATGTGATATGTGACACCTGTATATCTGTGTGCTCCTGAGTCTGTATATGGGAGACAGCGCTGAGTAATGTGATAGGTGACACCTGTATATCTGTGTGCTCCTGAGTCTGTATATGGAGACTGCGCTGAGTAATGTGATATGTGACACCTGAATATCTGTGTGCTCCTGAGTCTGTATATAGGAGACTGCGCTGAGTAATGTTATAGGTGACACCTGTATATCTGTGTGCTCCTGAGTCTGTATATGGGAGACTGCGCTGAGTACTGTGATATGTGACACCTGTATATCTGTGTGCTCCTGAGTCTGTATATAGGAGACTGCGCTGAGCAATGTGATATGTTACACCTGTATATCTGTGTGCTCCTAAGTCTGTATACAGGAGACTACGCTGAGTAATGTGATATGTGACACCTGTATATCTGTGTGCTCCTAAGTCTGTATATGGGAGACTGTGCTGAGTAATGTGATATGTTACACCTGTATATCTGTGTGCTCCTAAGTCTGTATACAGGAGACTACGCTGAGTAATGTGATATGTGACACCTGTATATCTGTGTGCTCCTGAGTCTGTATATGGAGACTGTGCTGAGTAATGTGATATGTGACACCTGAATATCTGTGTGCTCCTGAGTCTGTATATAGGAGACTGCGCTGAGTAATGTGATATGTGACACCTGAATATCTGTGTGCTCCTGAGTCTGTATATGGGAGACTGCGCTGAGTAATGTGATATGTGACACCTGTATATATGTGTGCTCCTGAGTCTGTATATGGGAGACTGCGCAGAGTAATGTGATAGGTGACACCTGTATATAGGAGACTGCGCTGAGTAATGTGATATGTGAAACCTGTATATCTGTGTGCTCCTGAGTCTGTATATAGGAGACTGCGCTGATTAATCTGATATGTGACACCTGTATAGCTGTGTGATCCTGAGTCTGTATATAGGAGACTGCGCTGATTAATTTGATATGTGAAACCTGTGTATCTGTGTGCTCCTGAGTCTGTATATGGGAGACTGCGCTGAGTAATGTGATATGTGACACCTGTATATCTGTGTGCTCCTGAGTCTGTATATGGGAGACTGCGCTGAGTAATGTGATAGGTGACAACTGTATATCTGTGTGCTCCTGAGTCTGTATATGGGAGACTGTGCTGAGTAATGTGATATATGACACCTGTATATAGGAGACTGCTGTGAGTAATGTGATATGTGACACATGTATATCTGTGTGCTCCTAAGTCTGTATATGGGAGACTGTGCTGAGTAATGTGATATGTGACACCTGTATATCTGTGTGCTCCTGAGTCTGTATACAGGAGACTACGCTGAGTAATGTGATATGTGACACCTGTATATCTGTGTGCTCCTGAGTCTGTATATAGGAGACTGCGCTGAGTAATGTGATATGTGACACCTGTATATCTGTGTGCTCCTGAGTCTGTATATGGGAGACTGTGCTGAGTAATGTGATATGTGACACCTGAATATCTGTGTGCTCCTGAGTCTGTATATAGGAGACTGCGCTGAGTAATGTGATATGTGACACCTGTATATCTGTGTGCTTCTGAGTCTGTATATGGGAGACAGCACTGAGTAATGTGATAGGTGACACCTGTATATCTGTGTGCTCCTGAGTCTGTATATGGGAGACTGTGCTGAGTAATGTGATATGTGACACCTGTATATCTGTGTGCTCCTGAGTCAGTATATAGGAGACTGCGCTGAGTAATGTGATAGGTGACACCTGTATATCTGTGTGCTTCTGAGACTGTATATGGGAGACTGCGCTGAGTAATGTTATAGGTGACACCTGTATATATGTGTGCTCCTGAGTCTGTATATGGGAGACTGCGCAGAGTAATGTGATAGGTGACACCTGTATATAGGAGACTGCGCTGAGTAATGTGATATCTGACACCTGTATATCTGTGTGCTCCTGAGTCTGTATATATGAGACTGCGCTGAGTAATGTGATATGTGACACCTGTATAGCTGTGTGATCCTGAGTCTGTATATAGGTGACTGCGCTGAGTAATGTGATATGTGACACCTGTATATCTGTGTGCTCCTGAGTCTGTATAGGGGAGACTGCGCTGAGTACTGTGATATGTGACACCTGTATATCTGTGTGCTCCTGAGTCTGTATATGGAGACTGCGCTGAGTAATGTGATATATGACACCTGAATATCTGTGTGCTCCTGAGTCTGTATATAGGAGACTGCGCTGAGTAATGTGATATGTGACACCTGTATATCTGTGTGCTCCTAAGTCTGTATATGGGAGACTGTGCTGAGTAATGTGATATGTTACACCTGTATATCTGTGTGCTCCTAAGTCTGTATACAGGAGACTACGCTGAGTAATGTGATATGTGACACCTGTATATCTGTGTGCTTCTAAGTCTGTATACAGGAGACTACGCTGAGTAATGTGATATGTGACACCTGTATATCTGTGTGCTCCTGAGTCTGTATATGGGAGACTGCGCTGAGTAATGTGATAGGTGACACCTGTATATCTGTGTGCTCCTGAGTCTGTATATGGGAGACTGTGCTGAGTAATGTGATATGTGACACCTGTATATCTGTGTGCTCCTGAGTCTGTATATGGGAGACTGCGCTGAGTAATGTGATAGGTGACACCTGAATATCTGTGTGCTCCTGAGTCTGTATATGGGAGACTGCTCTGAGTAATGTGATATGTGACACCTGTATATATGTGTGCTCCTGAGTCTGTATATGGGAGACTGCGCAGAGTAATGTGATATGTGACACCTGTATATCTGTGTGCTCCTGAGTCTGTATATGGAGACTGTGCTGAGTAATGTGATATGTGACACCTGAATATCTGTGTGCTCCTGAGTCTGTATATAGAAGACTGCGCTGAGTAATGTGATATGTGACACCTGTATATCTGTGTGCTCCTGAGTCTGTATATGGGAGACAGCGCTGAGTAATGTGATAGGTGACACCTGTATATCTGTGTGCTCCTGAGTCTGTATGTGGGAGACTGCACTGAGTAATGTGATATGTGACACCTGTATATCTGTGTGCTCCTGAGTCTGTATATAGGAGACTGCTGTGAGTAATGTGATATGTGACACCTGTATATCTGTGTGCTCCTAAGTCTGTATAAGGGAGACTGTGCTGAGTAATGTGATATGTGACACCTGTATATCTGTGTGCTCCTGAGTCTGTATATAGGAGACTGCGCTGAGTAATGTGATATGTGACACCTGTATATCTGTGTGCTCCTGAGTCTGTATATGGGAGACTGTGCTGAGTAATGTGATATGTGACACCTGAATATCTGTGTGCTCCTGAGTCTGTATATAGGAGACTGCGCTGAGTAATGTGATATGTGACACCTGTATATCTGTGTGCTCCTGAGTCTGTATATGGGAGACTGCGCTGAGTAATGTTATAGGTGACACCTGTATATATGTGTGCTCCTGAGTCTGTATATGGGAGACTGCGCAGAGTAATGTGATAGGCGACACCTGTATATAGGAGACTGCTGTGAGTAATGTGATATGTGACACCTGTATATCTGTGTGCTCCTAAGTCTGTATATGGGAGACTGTGCTGAGTAATGTGATCTATGACACCTTTATATCTGTGTGCTCCTAGGTCTGTATACAGGAGACTACGCTGAGTAATGTGATATGTGACACCTGTATATCTGTGTGCTCCTGAGTCTGTATATAGGAGACTGCGCTGAGCAATGTGATATGTGACACCTGTATATCTGTGTGCTCCAGAGTCTGTATATGGGAGACTGTGCTGAGAAATGTGATATGTGACACCTGAATATCTGTGTGCTCCTGAGTCTGTATATAGGAGACTGCGCTGAGTAATGTGATATGTGACACCTGTATATCTGTGTGCTCCTGAGTCTGAATATGGGAGACTGTGCTGAGTAATGTGATATGTTACACCTGTATATCTGTGTGCTCCTAAGTCTGTATACAGGAGACTACGCTGAGTAATGTGATATGTGACACCTGTATATCTGTGTGCTCCTGAGTCTGTATATGGGAGACTGCGCTGAGTAATGTGATAGGTGACACCTGTATATCTGTGTGCTCCTGAGTCTGTATAGGGGAGACTGCGCTGAGTAATGTGATATGTGACACCTGTATATCTGTGTGCTCCTGAGTCTGTATATGGAGACTGTGCTGAGTAATGTGATATGTGACACCTGAATATCTGTGTGCTCCTGAGTCTGTATATAGGAGACTGCGCTGAGTAATGTGATATGTGACACCTGAATATCTGTGTGCTCCTGAGTCTGTATATGGGAGACTGCGCTGAGTAATGTGATATGTGACACCTGTATATATGTGTGCTCCTGAGTCTGTATATGGGAGACTGCGCAGAGTAATGTGATAGGTGACACCTGTATATAGGAGACTGCGCTGAGTAATGTGATATGTGACACCTGTATAGCTGTGTGATCCTGAGTCTGTATATGGGAGACAGCGCTGAGTAATGTGATATGTGACACCTGTATAGCTGTGTGCTCCTGAGTCTGTATATGGGAGACTGCGCTGAGTAATGTGATATGTGACACCTGTATATCTGTGTGCTCCTGAGTCTGTATATAGGAGACTGCGCTGAGTAATGTGATATGTGACACCTGTATATCTGTGGGCTCCTGAGTCTGTATATAGGAGACTGCGCTGAGTAATGTGATATGTGACACCTGTATATCTGTGGGCTCCTGAGTCTGTATAGGGGAGACTGCGCTGAGTACTGTGATATGTGACACCTGTATATCTGTGTGCTCCTGAGTCTGTATATGGGAGACTGCGCTGAGTAATGTGATATGTGACACCTGTATATCTGTGTGCTCCTGAGTCTGTATATAGGAGACTGCGCTGAGTAATGTGATATGTGACACCTGTATATCTGTGGGCTCCTGAGTCTGTATAGGGGAGACTGCGCTGAGTACTGTGATATGTGACACCTGTATATCTGTGTGCTCCTGAGTCTGTATATGGGAGACTGCGCTGAGTAATGTGATATGTGACACCTGTATATCTGTGTGCTCCTGAGTCTGTATATGGAGTCTGTGCTGAGTAATGTGATATGTCACACCTGTATATCTGTGGGCTCCTGAGTCTGTATATAGGAGACTGCACTGAGTACTGTGATATGTGACACCTGTATATCTGTGTGCTCCTGAGTCTGTATATGGAGACTGCGCTGAGTACTGCGATATGTGACACCTGTATATCTGTGTGCTCCTGAGTCTGTATATGGAGACTGTGCTGAGTAATGTGATATGTGACACCTGAATATCTGTGTGCTCCTGAGTCTGTATATAGGAGACTGCTGTGAGAAATGTGATATGTGACACCTGTTTATCTGTGTGCTCCTAAGTCTGTATATGGAAGACTGTGCTGAGTAATGTGATATGTGACACCTGTATATCTGTGTGCTCCTGAGTCTGTATACAGGAGACTACGCTGAGTAATGTGATATGTGACACCTGTATATCTGTGTGCTCCTGAGTCTGTATATGGGAGACTGTGCTGAGTAATGTGATAGGTGACACCTGAATATCTGTGTGCTCCTGAGTCTGTATATAGGAGACTGCGCTGAGTAATGTGATATGTGACACCTGTATATCTGTGTGCTCCTGAGTCTGTATATAGGAGACTGCACTGAGTAATGTGATATGTGACACCTGTATATCTGTGTGCTCCTGAGTCTGTATATGGGAGAGAGCGCTGAGTAATGTGATAGGTGACACCTGTATATCTGTGTGCTCCTGAGTCTGTATGTGGGAGACTGCGCTGAGTAATGTGATATGTGACACCTGTATATCTGTGTGCTCCTGAGTCTGTATATAGGAGACTGCGCTGAGTAATGTGATATGTGACACATGTATAGCTGTGTGCTCCTGAGTCTGTATATGGGAGACTGCGCTGAGTAATGTGATATGTGACACCTGTATATCTGTGTGCTCCTGAGTCTGTATATAGGAGACTGCGCTGAGTAATGTGATATGTGACACCTGTATATCTGTGTGCTCCTGAGTCTGTATAGGGGAGACTGCGCTGAGTACTGTGATATGTGACACCTGTATATCTGTGTGCTCATGAGTCTGTATATGGGAGACTGCGCTGAGTAATGTGATATGTGACACCTGTATATCTGTGTGCTCCTGAGTCTGTATATGGAGACTGTGCTGAGTAATGTGATATGTCACACCTGTATATCTGTGGGCTCCTGAGTCTGTATATAGGAGACTGCGCTGAGTACTGTGATATGTGACACCTGTATATCTGTGTGCTCTGAGTCTGTATATGGAGACTGCGCTGAGTACTGCGATATGTGACACCTGTATATCTGTGTGCTCCTGAGTCTGTATATGGAGACTGTGCTGAGTAATGTGATATGTGACACCTGAATATCTGTGTGCTCCTGAGTCTGTATATAGGAGACAGCTGTGAGAAATGTGATATGTCACACCTGTAAATCTGTGTGCTCCTAAGTCTGTATACAGGAGACTACGCTGAGTAATGTGATATGTGACACCTGTATATCTGTGTGCTCCTGAGTCTGTATATGGAGACTGTGCTGAGTAATGTGATATGTCACACCTGTATATCTGTGGGCTCCTGAGTCTGTATATGGGAGTCTGCGCTGAGTAATGTGATGTGACACCTGTATATCTGTGTGCTCCTGAGTCTGTATATAGGAGACTGCGCTGAGTAATGAGATATGTGACACCTGTATATCTGTGTGCTCCTGAGTCTGTATATGGGAGACTGTGCTGAGTAATGTGATATGTGACACCTGTATATCTGTGTGCTCCTGAGTCTGTATATAGGAGACTGCGCTGAGTAATGTGATATGTGACACCTGTATAGCTGTGTGCTCCTGAGTCTGTATACAGGAGACTACGCTGAGTAATGTGATATGTGACACCTGTATATCTGTGTGCTCCTGAGTCTGTATATAGGAGACTGCGCTGAGTAATGTGATATGTGACACCTGTATATCTGTGTGCTCCTGAGTCTGTATATAGGAGACTGCGCTGAGTAATGTGATATGTGACAGACACCTGTATATCTGTGTGCTCCTGAGTCTGTATATGGGAGACAGCGCTGAGTAATGTGATAGGTGACACCTGTATATCTGTGTGCTCCTGAGTCTGTATATGGGAGACAGCACTGAGTAACGTGATAGGTGACACCTGTATATCTGTGTGCTCATGAGTCTGTATGTGGGAGACTGCGCTGAGTAATGTGATATTTGACACCTGTATATCTGTGTGCTCCTGAGTCTGTATATGGAGACTGTGCTGAGTAATGTGATATGTGACACCTGAATATCTGTGTGCTCCTGAGTCTGTATATAGGAGACTGCGCTGAGTAATGTGATAGGTGACACCTGTATATCTGTGTGCTCCTAAGTCTGTATATGGGAGACTGTGCTGAGTAATGTGATATGTGACACCTGTATATCTGTGTGCTCCTGAGTCTGTATACAGGAGACTACGCTGAGTAATGTGATATGTGACACCTGTATATCTGTGTGCTCCTGAGTCTGTATACAGGAGACTACGCTGAGTAATGTGATATGTGACACCTTTATATCTGTGTGCTCCTGAGTCTGTATACAGGAGACTGCGCTGAGTAATGTTATAGGTGACACCTGTATATATGTGTGCTCCTGAGTCTGTATATGGGAGACTGCGCTGAGTAATGTGATATGTGACACCTGTATATCTGTGTGCTTCTGAGACTGTATATGGGAGACTGCGCTGAGTAATGTTATAGGTGACACCTGTATATATGTGTGCTCCTGAGTTTGTATATGGGAGACTGCGCAGAGTAATGTGATAGGTGACACCTGTATATAGGAGACTGCTGTGAGTAATGTGATATGTGACACCTGTATATCTGTGTGCTCCTGAGTCTGTATACAGGAGACTACGCTGAGTAATATGATATGTGACACCTGTATATCTGTGTGCTCCTGAGTCTGTATATAGGAGACTGCGCTGAGTAATGAGATATGTGACACCTGTATATCTGTGTGCTCCAGAGTCTGTATATGGGAGACTGTGCTGAGTAATGTGATATGTGACACCTGAATATCTGTGTGCTCCTGAGTCTGTATATAGGAGACTGCGCTGAGTAATGTGATATGTAACACCTGTATATCTGTGTGCTCCTAAGTCTGTATATGGGAGACTGTGCTGAGTAATGTGATATGTGACACCTGTATATCTGTGTGCTCCTGAGTCTGTATACAGGAGACTACGCTGAGTAATGTGATATGTGACACCTGTATATCTGTGTGCTCCTGAGTCTGTATATGGGAGACTGTGCTGAGTAATGTGATATGTGACACCTGTATATCTGTGTGCTCCTGAGTCTGTATATAGGAGACTGCGCTGAGTAATGTGATATGTGACACCTGAATATGTGTGTGCTCCTGAGTCTGTATATGGGAGACAGCGCTGAGTAATGTGATAGGTGACAGCTGTATATCTGTGTGCTCCTGAGTCTGTATATGGGAGACAGCACTGAGTAATGTGATAGGTGACCCCTGTATATCTGTGTGCTCCTGAGTCTGTATGTGGGAGACTGCGCTGAGTAATGTGATATGTGACACCTGTATATCTGTGTGCTCCTGAGTCTGTATATAGGAGACTGCGCTGAGTACTGTGATATGTGACACCTGTATATCTGTGTGCTCCTGAGTCTGTATAGGGGAGACTGTGCTGAGTAATGTGATATGTGACACCTGTATATCTGTGTGCTCCTGAGTCTGTATATAGGAGACTGCGCTGAGTAATGTGATATATGACACCTGTATAGCTGTGTGCTCCTGAGTCTGTATATGGAGACTGTGCTGAGTAATGTGATATGTGACACATGAATATCTGTGTGCTCCTGAGTCTGTATATAGGAGACTGCGCTGAGTAATGTGATATGTGACACCTGTATATCTGTGTGCTCCTGAGTCTGTATATATGAGACTGCGCTGAGTAATGTGATATGTGACACCTGTATAGCTGTGTGATCCTGAGTCTGTATATAGGTGACTGCGCTGAGTAATTTGATATGTGACACCTGTATATCTGTGTGCTCCTGAGTCTGTATTTAGGAGACTGCGCTGAGTAATGTTATAGGTGACACCTGTATATCTGTGTGCTCCTGAGTCTGTATATGGGAGACAGCGCTGATTAATGTGATAGGTGACACCTGTATATCTGTGTGCTCCTGAGTCTGTATATGGGAGACAGCACTGAGTAATGTGATAGGTGACACCTGTATATCTGTGTGCTCCTGAGTCTGTATATGGGAGACTGTGCTGAGTAATGTAATATGTGACACCTGTATATCTGTGTGCTCCTGAGTCTGTATATAGGAGACTGCGCTGAGTAATGTGATAGGTGACACCTGTATATCTGTGTGCTTCTGAGACTGTATATTGGAGACTGCGCTGAGTAATGTTATAGGTGACACCTGTATATATGTGTGCTCCTGAGTCTGTATATGGGAGACTGCGCAGAGTAATGTGATAGGTGACACCTGTATATAGGAGACTGCGCTGAGTAATGTGATATCTGACACCTGTATATCTGTGTGCTCCTGAGTCTGTATATATGAGACTGCGCTGAGTAATGTGATATGTGACACCTGTATAGCTGTGTGATCCTGAGTCTGTATATAGGTGACTGCGCTGAGTAATGTGATATGTGACACCTGTATATCTGTGTGCTCCTGAGTCTGTATAGGGGAGACTGCGCTGAGTACTGTGATATGTGACACCTGTATATCTGTGTGCTCCTGAGTCTGTATATGGAGACTGCGCTGAGTAATGTGATATATGACACCTGAATATCTGTGTGCTCCTGAGTCTGTATATAGGAGACTGCGCTGAGTAATGTGATATGTGACACCTGTATATCTGTGTGCTCCTAAGTCTGTATATGGGAGACTGTGCTGAGTAATGTGATATGTTACACCTGTATATCTGTGTGCTCCTAAGTCTGTATACAGGAGACTACACTGAGTAATGTGATATGTGACACCTGTATATCTGTGTGCTCCTAAGTCTGTATACAGGAGACTACGCTGAGTAATGTGATATGTGACACCTGTATATCTGTGTGCTCCTGAGTCTGTATATGGGAGACTGCGCTGAGTAATGTGATAGGTGACACCTGTATATCTGTGTGCTCCTGAGTCTGTATATGGGAGACTGTGCTGAGTAATGTGATATGTGACACCTGTATATCTGTGTGCTCCTGAGTCTGTATATGGGAGACTGCGCTGAGTAATGTGATAGGTGACACCTGAATATCTGTGTGCTCCTGAGTCTGTATATGGGAGACTGCGCTGAGTAATGTGATATGTGACACCTGTATATATGTGTGCTCCTGAGTCTGTATATGGGAGACTGCGCAGAGTAATGTGATATGTGACACCTGTATATCTGTGTGCTCCTGAGTCTGTATATGGAGACTGTGCTGAGTAATGTGATATGTGACACCTGAATATCTGTGCGCTCCTGAGTCTGTATATAGGAGACTGCGCTGAGTAATGTGATATGTGACACCTGAATATCTGTGTGCTCCTGAGTCTGTATATGGGAGACTGCGCTGAGTAATGTGATATGTGACACCTGTATATATGTGTGCTCCTGAGTCTGTATATGGGAGACTGCGCAGAGTAATGTGATAGGTGACACCTGTATATAGGAGACTGCGCTGAGTAATGTGATATGTGAAACCTGTATATCTGTGTGCTCCTGAGTCTGTATATAGGAGACTGCGCTGAGTAATGTGATATGTGACACCTGTATAGCTGTGTGATCCTGAGTCTGTATATAGGAGACTGCGCTGATTAATTTGATATGTGAAACCTGTATATCTGTGTGCTCCTGAGTCTGTATATGGGAGACTGCGCTGAGTAATGTGATATGTGACACCTGTATATCTGTGTGCTCCTGAGTCTGTATATGGGAGACTGTGCTGAGTAATGTGATATGTGACACCTGAATATCTGTGTGCTCCTGAGTCTGTATATAGGAGACTGCACTGAGTAATGTGATATGTGACACCTGTATATCTGTGTGCTCCTGAGTCTGTATATGGGAGACAGCGCTGAGTAATGTGATAGGTGACACCTGTATATCTGTGTGCTCCTGAGTATGTATATGGGAGACTGCGCTGAGTAATGTGACACCTGTATATCTGTGTGCTCCTGAGTCTGTATATAGGAGACTGCGCTGAGTAATGTGATATGTGACACCTGTATATCTGTGTGCTCCTGAGTCTGTATATGGGAGACTGCGCTGAGTAATGTGACACCTGTAAATCTGTGTGCTTCTGAGTCTGTATATGGGAGTCTGCGCTGAGTAATGTGACACCTTTATATCTGTGTGCCTCTGAGTCTGTATATGGAAACTGCGCTGAGTAATGTGATATGTGACACCTGTATATCTGTGTGCTCCTGAGTCTGTATATAGGAGACTGCGCTGAGTAATGTGATATGTGACACCTGTATATCTGTGTGCTCCTGAGTCTGTATAGGGGAGACTGCGCTGAGTACTGTGATATGTGACACCTGTATATCTGTGTGCTCATGAGTCTGTATATGGGAGACTGCGCTGAGTAATGTGATATGTGACACCTGTATATCTGTGTGCTCCTGAGTCTGTATATGGAGACTGTGCTGAGTAATGTGATATGTCACACCTGTATATCTGTGGGCTCCTGAGTCTGTATATAGGAGACTGCGCTGAGTACTGTGATATGTGACACCTGTATATCTGTGTGCTCCTGAGTCTGTATATGGAGACTGCGCTGAGTACTGCGATATGTGACACCTGTATATCTGTGTGCTCCTGAGTCTGTATATGGGAGTCTGCGCTGAGTAATGTGATGTGACACCTGTATATCTGTGTGCTCCTGAGTCTGTATATAGGAGACTGCGCTGAGTAATGAGATATGTGACACCTGTATATCTGTGTGCTCCTGAGTCTGTATATGGGAGACTGCGCTGAGTAATGTGATATGTGACACCTGTATATCTGTGTGCTCCTGAGTCTGTATATAGGAGACTGCGCTGAGTAATGTGATATGTGACACCTGTATAGCTGTGTGCTCCTGAGTCTGTATACAGGAGACTACGCTGAGTAATGTGATATGTGACACCTGTATATCTGTGTGCTCCTGAGTCTGTATATAGGAGACTGCGCTGAGTAATGTGATATGTGACACCTGTATATCTGTGTGCTCCTGAGTCTGTATATAGGAGACTGCGCTGAGTAATGTGATATGTGACACCTGTATATCTGTGTGCTCCTGAGTCTGTATATGGGAGACAGCACTGAGTAACGTGATAGGTGACACCTGTATATCTGTGTGCTCATGAGTCTGTATGTGGGAGACTGCGCTGAGTAATGTGATATTTGACACCTGTATATCTGTGTGCTCCTGAGTCTGTATATGGAGACTGTGCTGAGTAATGTGATATGTGACACCTGAATATCTGTGTGCTCCTGAGTCTGTATATAGGAGACTGCGCTGAGTAATGTGATAGGTGACACCTGTATATCTGTGTGCTCCTAAGTCTGTATATGGGAGACTGTGCTGAGTAATGTGATATGTGACACCTGTATATCTGTGTGCTCCTGAGTCTGTATACAGGAGACTACGCTGAGTAATGTGATATGTGACACCTGTATATCTGTGTGCTCCTGAGTCTGTATACAGGAGACTACGCTGAGTAATGTGATATGTGACACCTTTATATCTGTGTGCTCCTGAGTCTGTATACAGGAGACTGCGCTGAGTAATGTTATAGGTGACACCTGTATATATGTGTGCTCCTGAGTCTGTATATGGGAGACTGCGCTGAGTAATGTGATATGTGACACCTGTATATCTGTGTGCTTCTGAGACTGTATATGGGAGACTGCGCTGAGTAATGTTATAGGTGACACCTGTATATATGTGTGCTCCTGAGTTTGTATATGGGAGACTGCGCAGAGTAATGTGATAGGTGACACCTGTATATAGGAGACTGCTGTGAGTAATGTGATATGTGACACCTGTATATCTGTGTGCTCCTGAGTCTGTATACAGGAGACTACGCTGAGTAATATGATATGTGACACCTGTATATCTGTGTGCTCCTGAGTCTGTATATAGGAGACTGCGCTGAGTAATGAGATATGTGACACCTGTATATCTGTGTGCTCCAGAGTCTGTATATGGGAGACTGTGCTGAGTAATGTGATATGTGACACCTGAATATCTGTGTGCTCCTGAGTCTGTATATAGGAGACTGCGCTGAGTAATGTGATATGTAACACCTGTATATCTGTGTGCTCCTAAGTCTGTATATGGGAGACTGTGCTGAGTAATGTGATATGTGACACCTGTTTATCTGTGTGCTCCTGAGTCTGTATACAGGAGACTACGCTGAGTAATGTGATATGTGACACCTGTATATCTGTGTGCTCCTGAGTCTGTATATGGGAGACTGTGCTGAGTAATGTGATATGTGACACCTGTATATCTGTGTGCTCCTGAGTCTGTATATAGGAGACTGCGCTGAGTAATGTGATATGTGACACCTGTATATGTGTGTGCTCCTGAGTCTGTATATGGGAGACAGCGCTGAGTAATGTGATAGGTGACACCTGTATATCTGTGTGCTCCTGAGTCTGTATATGGGAGACAGCACTGAGTAATGTGATAGGTGACCCCTGTATATCTGTGTGCTCCTGAGTCTGTATGTGGGAGACTGCGCTGAGTAATGTGATATGTGACACCTGTATATCTGTGTGCTCCTGAGTCTGTATATAGGAGACTGCGCTGAGTACTGTGATATGTGACACCTGTATATCTGTGTGCTCCTGAGTCTGTATAGGGGAGACTGTGCTGAGTAATGTGATATGTGACACCTGTATATCTGTGTGCTCCTGAGTCTGTATATAGGAGACTGCGCTGAGTAATGTGATATGTGACACCTGTATAGCTGTGTGCTCCTGAGTCTGTATATGGAGACTGTGCTGAGTAATGTGATATGTGACACATGAATATCTGTGTGCTCCTGAGTCTGTATATAGGAGACTGCGCTGAGTAATGTGATATGTGACACCTGTATATCTGTGTGCTCCTGAGTCTGTATATATGAGACTGCGCTGAGTAATGTGATATGTGACACCTGTATAGCTGTGTGATCCTGAGTCTGTATATAGGTGACTGCGCTGAGTAATTTGATATGTGACACCTGTATATCTGTGTGCTCCTGAGTCTGTATTTAGGAGACTGCGCTGAGTAATGTTATAGGTGACACCTGTATATCTGTGTGCTCCTGAGTCTGTATATGGGAGACAGCGCTGATTAATGTGATAGGTGACACCTGTATATCTGTGTGCTCCTGAGTCTGTATATGGGAGACAGCACTGAGTAATGTGATAGGTGACACCTGTATATCTGTGTGCTCCTGAGTCTGTATATGGGAGACTGTGCTGAGTAATGTAATATGTGACACCTGTATATCTGTGTGCTCCTGAGTCTGTATATAGGAGACTGCGCTGAGTAATGTGATAGGTGACACCTGTATATCTGTGCGCTTCTGAGACTGTATATGGGAGACTGCGCTGAGTAATGTTATAGGTGACACCTGTATATATGTGTGCTCCTGAGTCTGTATATGGGAGACTGCGCAGAGTAATGTGATAGGTGACACCTGTATATAGGAGACTGCGCTGAGTAATGTGATATCTGACACCTGTATATCTGTGTGCTCCTGAGTCTGTATATATGAGACTACGCTGAGTAATGTGATATGTGACACCTGTATAGCTGTGTGATCCTGAGTCTGTATATAGGTGACTGCGCTGAGTAATGTGATATGTGACACCTGTATATCTGTGTGCTCCTGAGTCTGTATAGGGGAGACTGCGCTGAGTACTGTGATATGTGACACCTGTATATCTGTGTGCTCCTGAGTCTGTATATGGAGACTGCGCTGAGTAATGTGATATATGACACCTGAATATCTGTGTGCTCCTGAGTCTGTATATAGGAGACTGCGCTGAGTAATGTGATATGTGACACCTGTATATCTGTGTGCTCCTAAGTCTGTATATGGGAGACTGTGCTGAGTAATGTGATATGTTACACCTGTATATCTGTGTGCTCCTAAGTCTGTATACAGGAGACTACGCTGAGTAATGTGATATGTGACACCTGTATATCTGTGTGCTCCTAAGTCTGTACACAGGAGACTACGCTGAGTAATGTGATATGTGACACCTGTATATCTGTGTGCTCCTGAGTCTGTATATGGGAGACTGCGCTGAGTAATGTGATAGGTGACACCTGTATATCTGTGTGCTCCTGAGTCTGTATATGGGAGACTGTGCTGAGTAATGTGATATGTGACACCTGAATATCTGTGTGCTCCTGAGTCTGTATATGGGAGACTGCGCTGAGTAATGTGATATGTGACACTTGTATATATGTGTGCTCCTGAGTCTGTATATGGGAGACTGCGCAGAGTAATGTGATATGTGACACCTGTATAGCTGTGTGCTCCTGAGTCTGTATATGGGAGACTGTGCTGAGTAATGTGATATGTGACACCTGTATATCTGTGTGCTCCTGAGTCTGTATATAGGAGACTGCGCTGAGTAATGTGATAGGTGACACCTGTATATCTGTGTGCTTCTGAGACTGTATATGGGAGACTGCGCTGAGTAATGTTATAGGTGACACCTGTATATATGTGTGCTCCTGAGTCTGTATATGGGAGACTGCGCAGAGTAATGTGATAGGTGACACCTGTATATAGGAGACTGCGCTGAGTAATGTGATATCTGACACCTGTATATCTGTGTGCTCCTGAGTCTGTATATATGAGACTGCGCTGAGTAATGTGATATGTGACATCTGTATAGCTGTGTGATCCTGAGTCTGTATATAGGTGACTGCGCTGAGTAATGTGATATGTGACACCTGTATATCTGTGTGCTCCTGAGTCTGTATAGGGGAGACTGCGCTGAGTACTGTGATATGTGACACCTGTATATCTGTGTGCTCCTGAGTCTGTATATGGAGACTGCGCTGAGTAATGTGATATATGACACCTGAATATCTGTGTGCTCCTGAGTCTGTATATAGGAGACTGCGCTGAGTAATGTGATATGTGACACCTGTATATCTGTGTGCTCCTAAGTCTGTATATGGGAGACTGTGCTGAGTAATGTGATATGTTACACCTGTATATCTGTGTGCTCCTAAGTCTGTATACAGGAGACTACGCTGAGTAATGTGATATGTGACACCTGTATATCTGTGTGCTCCTAAGTCTGTATACAGGAGACTACGCTGAGTAATGTGATATGTGACACCTGTATATCTGTGTGCTCCTGAGTCTGTATATGGGAGACTGTGCTGAGTAATGTGATATGTGACACCTGTATATCTGTGTGCTCCTGAGTCTGTATATGGGAGACTGCGCTGAGTAATGTGATAGGTGACACCTGAATATCTGTGTGCTCCTGAGTCTGTATATGGGAGACTGCTCTGAGTAATGTGATATGTGACACCTGTATATATGTGTGCTCCTGAGTCTGTATATGGGAGACTGCGCAGAGTAATGTGATATGTGACACCTGTATATCTGTGTGCTCCTGAGTCTGTATATGGAGTCTGTGCTGAGTAATGTGATATGTGACACCTGAATATCTGTGTGCTCCTGAGTCTGTATATAGGAGACTGCGCTAAGTAATGTGATATGTGACATCTGAATATCTGTGTGCTCCTGAGTCTGTATATGGGAGACTGCGCTGAGTAATGTGATATGTGACACCTGTATATATGTGTGCTCCTGAGTCTGTATATGGGAGACTGCGCAGAGTAATGTGATAGGTGACACCTGTATATAGGAGACTGCGCTGAGTAATGTGATATGTGAAACCTGTATATCTGTGTGCTCCTGAGTCTGTATATAGGAGACTGCGCTGAGTAATGTGATATGTGACACCTGTATAGCTGTGTGATCCTGAGTCTGTATATAGGAGACTGCGCTGATTAATTTGATATGTGAAACCTGTATATCTGTGTGCTCCTGAGTCTGTATATGGGAGACTGCGCTGAGTAATGTGATATGTGACACCTGTATATCTGTGTGCTCCTGAGTCTGTATATGGGAGACTGTGCTGAGTAATGTGATATGTGACACCTGAATATCTGTGTGCTCCTGAGTCTGTATATAGGAGACTGCACTGAGTAATGTGATATGTGACACCTGTATATCTGTGTGCTCCTGAGTCTGTATATGGGAGACAGCGCTGAGTAATGTGATAGGTGACACCTGTATATCTGTGTGCTCCTGAGTATGTATATGGGAGACTGCGCTGAGTAATGTGACACCTGTATATCTGTGTGCTCCTGAGTCTGTATATAGGAGACTGCGCTGAGTAATGTGATATGTGACACCTGTATATCTGTGTGCTCCTGAGTCTGTATATGGGAGACTGCGCTGAGTAATGTGACACCTGTAAATCTGTGTGCTTCTGAGTCTGTATATGGGAGACTGCGCTGAGTAATGTGACACCTTTATATCTGTGTGCCTCTGAGTCTGTATATGGAAACTGCGCTGAGTAATGTGATATGTGACACCTGTATATCTGTGTGCTCCTGAGTCTGTATATGGAGACTGTGCTGAGTAATGTGATATGTGACACCTGAATATCTGTGTGCTCCTGTGTCTGTATATAGGAGACTGCTGTGAGTAATGTGATATGTGACACCTGTATATCTGTGTGCACCTAAGTCTGTATACGGGAGACTGTGCTGAGTAATGTGATATGTGACACCTGTATATCTGTGTGCTCCTGAGTCTGTATACAGGAGTCTACGCTGAGTAATGTGATATGTGACACCTGTATATCTGTGTGCTCCTGAGTCTGTATATAGGAGACTGCGCTGAGTAATGTGATATGTGACACCTGTATATCTGTGTGCTCCTGAGTCTGTATATGGGAGACTGTGCTGAGTAATGTGATATGTGACACCTGTATATCTGTGTGCTCCTGAGTCTGTATATAGGAGACTGCGCTGAGTAATGTGATATGTGACACCTGTATATCTGTGTGCTCCTGAGTCTGTATATGGAGACTGCGCTGAGTAATGTGATATGTGACACCTGAATATCTGTGTGCTCCTGAGTCTGTATATAGGAGACTGCGCTGAGTAATGTTATAGGTGACACCTGTATATCTGTGTGCTCCTGAGTCTGTATATGGGAGACTGCGCTGAGTACTGTGATATGTGACACCTGTATATCTGTGTGCTCCTGAGTCTGTATATAGGAGACTGCGCTGAGTAATGTGATATGTTACACCTGTATATCTGTGTTCTCCTAAGTCTGTATACAGGAGACTACGCTGAGTAATGTGATATGTGACACCTGTATATCTGTGTGCTCCTAAGTCTGTATATGGGAGACTGTGCTGAGTAATGTGATATGTTACACCTGTATATCTGTGTGCTCCTAAGTCTGTATACAGGAGACTACGCTGAGTAATGTGATATGTGACACCTGTATATCTGTGTGCTCCTGAGTCTGTATATGGGAGACTGCGCTGAGTAATGTGATAGGTGACACCTGTATATCTGTGTGCTCCTGAGTCTGTATAGGGGAGACTGCGCTGAGTAATGTGATATGTGACACCTGTATATCTGTGTGCTCCGGAGTCTGTATATGGAGACTGTGCTGAGTAATGTGATATGTGACACCTGAATATCTGTGTGCTCCTGAGTCTGTATATAGGAGACTGCGCTGAGTAATGTGATATGTGACACCTGAAAATCTGTGTGCTCCTGAGTCTGTATATGGGAGACTGCGCTGAGTAATGTGATATGTGACACCTGTATATATGTGTGCTCCTGAGTCTGTATATGGGAGACTGCGCAGAGTAATGTGATAGGTGACACCTGTATATAGGAGACTGCGCTGAGTAATGTGATATGTGAACCCTGTATATCTGTGTGCTCCTGAGTCTGTATATAGGAGACTGCGCTGAGTAATCTGATATGTGACACCTGTATAGCTGTGTGATCCTGAGTCTGTATATAGGAGACTGCGCTGATTAATTTGATATGTGAAACCTGTGTATCTGTGTGCTCCTGAGTCTGTATATGGGAGACTGCGCTGAGTAATGTGATATGTGACACCTGTATATCTGTGTGCTCCTGAGTCTGTATATGGGAGACTGCGCTGAGTAATGTGATAGGTGACAACTGTATATCTGTGTGCTCCTGAGTCTGTATATGGGAGACTGTGCTGAGTAATGTGATATGTGACACCTGTATATAGGAGACTGCTGTGAGTAATGTGATATGTGACACATGTATATCTGTGTGATCCTAAGTCTGTATATGGGAGACTGTGCTGAGTAATGTGATATGTGACACCTGTATATCTGTGTGCTCCTGAGTCTGTATACAGGAGACTACGCTGAGTAATGTGATATGTGACACCTGTATATCTGTGTGCTCCTGAGTCTGTATATAGGAGACTGCGCTGAGTAATGTGATATGTGACACCTGTATATCTGTGTGCTCCTGAGTCTGTATATGGGAGACTGTGCTGAGTAATGTGATATGTGACACCTGAATATCTGTGTGCTCCTGAGTCTGTATATAGGAGACTGCGCTGAGTAATGTGATATGTGACACCTGTATATCTGTGTGCTCCTGAGTCTGTATATGGGAGACAGCGCTGAGTAATGTGATAGGTGACACCTGTATATCTGTGTGCTCCTGAGTCTGTATGTGGGAGACTGCACTGAGTAATGTGATATGTGACACCTGTATATCTGTGTGCTCCTGAGTCTGTATATAGGAGACTGCTGTGAGTAATGTGATATGTGACACCTGTATATCTGTGTGCTCCTAAGTCTGTATACGGGAGACTGTGCTGAGTAATGTGATATGTGACACCTGTATATCTGTGTGCTCCTGAGTCTGTATACAGGAGTCTACGCTGAGTAATGTGATATGTGACACCTGTATATCTGTGTGCTCCTGAGTCTGTATATAGGAGACTGCGCTGAGTAATGTGATATGTGACACCTGTATATCTGTGTGCTCCTGAGTCTGTATATGGGAGACTGTGCTGAGTAATGTGATATGTGACACCTGAATATCTGTGTGCTCCTGAGTCTGTATATAGGAGACTGCGCTGAGTAATGTGATATGTGACACCTG
Organism: Taudactylus pleione; assembly: GCA_031769625.1. NCBI lineage: Eukaryota > Metazoa > Chordata > Amphibia > Anura > Myobatrachidae > Taudactylus > Taudactylus pleione. The sequence goes on along the minus strand of JAUIMM010001037.1, from coordinate 523,135 downwards.
TATATCTGTGTGCTCCTGAGTCTGTATATAGGGGACTGCGCTGAGTAATGTGAAAGGTGACACCTGTATATCTGTGTGCTTCTGAGACTGTATATGGGAGACTGCGCTGAGTAATGTTATAGGTGACACCTGTATATATGTGTGCTCCTGTGTCTGTATATGGGAGACTGCGCAGAGTAATGTGATAGGTGACACCTGTATATAGGAGACTGCTGTGAGTAATGTGATATGTGACACCTGTATATCTGTGTGCTCCTGAGTCTGTATATAGGAGACTGCGCTGAGTAATGTGATATGTGACACCTGTATATCTGTGTGCTCCTGAGTCTGTATACAGGAGACTACGCTGAGTAATGTGATATGTGACACCTGTATATCTGTGTGCTCCTGAGTCTGTATATGGGAGACTGTGCTGAGTAATGTGATATGTGACACCTGTATATCTGTGTGCTCCTGAGTCTGTATATAGGAGACTGCGCTGAGTAATGTGATATGTAACACCTGTATATCTGTGTGCTCCTGAGTCTGTATATGGGAGACTGTGCTGAGTAATGTGATATGTGACACCTGTATATCTGTGTGCTCCTGAGTCTGTATACAGGAGACTACGCTGAGTAATGTGATATGTGACACCTGTATATCTGTGTGCTCCTGAGTCTGTATATGGGAGACTGTGCTGAGTAATGTGATATGTGACACCTGTATATCTGTGTGCTCCTGAGTCTGTATATAGGAGACTGCTGTGAGTAATGTGATATGTGACACCTGTATATCTGTGTGCTCCTAAGTCTGTATACGGGAGACTGTGCTGAGTAATGTGATATGTGACACCTGTATATCTGTGTGCTCCTGAGTCTGTATACAGGAGTCTACGCTGAGTAATGTGATATGTGACACCTGTATATCTGTGTGCTCCTGAGTCTGTATATAGGAGACTGCGCTGAGTAATGTGATATGTGACACCTGTATATCTGTGTGCTCCTGAGTCTGTATATGGGAGACTGTGCTGAGTAATGTGATATGTGACACCTGAATATCTGTGTGCTCCTGAGTCTGTATATAGGAGACTGCGCTGAGTAATGTGATATGTGACACCTGTATATCTGTGTGCTCCTGAGTCTGTATATAGGGGACTGCGCTGAGTAATGTGAAAGGTGACACCTGTATATCTGTGTGCTTCTGAGACTGTATATGGGAGACTGCGCTGAGTAATGTTATAGGTGACACCTGTATATATGTGTGCTCCTGAGTCTGTATATGGGAGACTGCGCAGAGTAATGTGATAGGTGACACCTGTATATAGAAGACTGCTGTGAGTAATGTGATATGTGACACCTGTATATCTGTGTGCTCCTAAGTCTGTATATGGGAGACTGTGCTGAGTAATGTGATATATGACACCTTTATATCTGTGTGCTCCTAGGTCTGTATACAGGAGACTACGCTGAGTAATGTGATATGTGACACCTGTATATCTGTGTGCTCCTGAGTCTGTATATAGGAGACTGCGCTGAGCAATGTGATATGTGACACCTGTATATCTGTGTGCTCCAGAGTCTGTATATGGGAGACTGTGCTGAGAAATGTGATATGTGACACCTGAATATCTGTGTGCTCCTGAGTCTGTATATAGGAGACTGCGCTGAGTAATGTGATATGTGACACCTGTATATCTGTGTGCTCCTGAGTCTGTATATAGGAGACTGCGCTGAGTAATGTGATATGTGACACCTGTATATCTGTGTGCTCCTGAGTCTGTATATAGGAGACTGCGCTGAGTAATGTGATATGTGACACCTGTATATCTGTGTGCTCCTGAGTCTGTACATGGGAGACTGCGCTGAGTAATGTGATAAGTGACACCTGTATATCTGTGTGCTCCTGAGTCTGTATATAGGAGACTGCACTGAGTAATGTGATATGTGACACCTGTATATCTGTGTGCTCAGGAGTCTGTATATGGGAGACTGCGCTGAGTAATGTGATATGTGACACCTGTATATCTGTGTGCTCCTGAGTCTGTATATGGGAGACTGTGCTGAGTAATGTGATAGGTGACACCTGTATATCTGTGTGCTCCTGAGTCTGTATATGGAGACTGCGCTGAGTAATGTGATATGTGACACCTGTATATCTGTGTGCTCCTGAGTCTGCATATGGGAGACTGTGCTGAGTAATGTGATATGTGACACCTGTATATCTGTGTGCTCCTGAGTCTGTATACAGGAGACTACACTGAGTAATGTGATATGTGACACCTGTATATCTGTGTGCTCCTGAGTCTGTATATAGGAGACTGCACTGAGTAATGTGATATGTGACACCTGTATATCTGTGTGCTCCTGAGTCTGTATATGGGAGACAGCGCTGAGTAATGTGATAGGTGACACCTGTATATCTGTGTGCTCCTGAGTCTGTATATGGGAGACAGCGCTGAGTAATGTGATACGTGACACCTGTATATCTGTGTGCTCCTGAGTCTGTATATGGGAGACTGTGCTGAGTAATGTGATATGTGACACCTGTATATCTGTGTGCTCCTGAGTCTGTATATAGGAGACTGCGCTGAGTAATGTGATATGTGACACCTGTATAGCTGTGTGCTCCTGAGTCTGTATACAGGAGACTACGCTGAGTAAGGTGATAGGTGACACCTGTATATCTGTGTGCTCCTGAGTCTGTATATGGGAGACTGTGCTGAGTAATGTGATATGTGACAACTGTATATATGTGTGCTCCTGAGTCTGTATATGGAGACTGCGCTGAGTAATGTGATATGTGACACCTGAATATCTGTGTGCTCCTGAGTCTGTATATAGGAGACTGTGCTGAGTAATGTTATAGGTGACACCTGTATATCTGTGTGCTCCTGAGTCTGTATACAGGAGACTACGCTGAGTAATGTGATATGTGACACCTGTATATCTGTGTGCTCCTGAGTCTGTATATGGAGACTGCGCTGAGTAATGTGATATGTGACACCTGAATATCTGTGTGCTCCTGAGTTTGTATATGGGAGACTGCGCTGAGTAATGTGATATGTGACACCTGTATATATGTGTGCTCCTGAGTCTGTATATGGGAGACTGCGCAGAGTAATGTGATAGGTGACACCTGTATATAGGAGACTGCGCTGAGTAATGTGATATGTGACACCTGTATAGCTGTGTGATCCTGAGTCTGTATATGGGAGACAGCGCTGAGTAATGTGATAGGTGACAACTGTATATCTGTGTGCTCCTGAGTCTGTATATGGGAGACAGCACTGAGTAATGTGATAGGTGACACCTGTATATCTGTGTGCTCCTGAGTCTGTATGTGGGAGACTGCACTGAGTAATGTGATATGTGACACCTGTATATCTGTGTGCTCCTGAGTCTGTATAGGGGAGACTGTGCTGAGTAATGTGATATGTGACACCTGTATATCTGTGTGCTCCTGAGTCTGTATACAGGAGACTACGCTGAGTAATGTGATATGTGACACCTGTATATCTGTGTGCTCCTGAGTCTGTATATGGGAGACTGTGCTGAGTAATGTGATAGGTGACACCTGAATATCTGTGTGCTCCTGAGTCTGTATATAGGACACTGCGCTGAGTAATGTGATATGTGACACCTGTATATCTGTGTGCTCCTGAGTCTGTATATAGGAGACTGCACTGAGTAATGTGATATGTGACACCTGTATATCTGTGTGCTCCTGAGTCTGTATGTGGGAGACTGCGCTGAGTAATGTGATATGTGACACCTGTATATCTGTGTGCTCCTGAGTCTGTATATAGGAGACTGCGCTGAGTAATGTGATATGTGACACATGTATAGCTGTGTGCTCCTGAGTCTGTATATGGGAGACTGCGCTGAGTAATGTGATATGTGACACCTGTATATCTGTGTGCTCCTGAGTCTGTATATAGGAGACTGCGCTGAGTAATGTGATATGTGACACCTGTATATCTGTGTGCTCCTGAGTCTGTATAGGGGAGACTGCGCTGAGTACTGTGATATGTGACACCTGTATATCTGTGTGCTCATGAGTCTGTATATGGGAGACTGCGCTGAGTAATGTGATATGTGACACCTGTATATCTGTGTGCTCCTGAGTCTGTATATGGAGACTGTGCTGAGTAATGTGATATGTCACACCTGTATATCTGTGGGCTCCTGAGTCTGTATATAGGAGACTGCGCTGAGTAATGTGATAAGTGACACCTGTATATCTGTGTGCTCCTGAGTCTGTATATAGGAGACTGCACTGAGTAATGTGATATGTGACACCTGTATATCTGTGTGCTCAGGAGTCTGTATATGGGAGACTGCGCTGAGTAATGTGATATGTGACACCTGTATATCTGTGTGCTCCTGAGTCTGTATATGGGAGACTGTGCTGAGTAATGTGATAGGTGACACCTGTATATCTGTGTGCTCCTGAGTCTGTATATGGAGACTGCGCTGAGTAATGTGATATGTGACACCTGTATATCTGTGTGCTCCTGAGTCTGCATATGGGAGACTGTGCTGAGTAATGTGATATGTGACACCTGTATATCTGTGTGCTCCCGAGTCTGTATACAGGAGACTACACTGAGTAATGTGATATGTGACACCTGTATATCTGTGTGCTCCTGAGTCTGTATATAGGAGACTGCACTGAGTAATGTGATATGTGACACCTGTATATCTGTGTGCTCCTGAGTCTGTATATGGGAGACAGCGCTGAGTAATGTGATAGGTGACACCTGTATATCTGTGTGCTCCTGAGTCTGTATATGGGAGACAGCGCTGAGTAATGTGATACGTGACACCTGTATATCTGTGTGCTCCTGAGTCTGTATATGGGAGACTGTGCTGAGTAATGTGATATGTGACACCTGTATATCTGTGTGCTCCTGAGTCTGTATATAGGAGACTGCGCTGAGTAATGTGATATGTGACACCTGTATAGCTGTGTGCTCCTGAGTCTGTATACAGGAGACTACGCTGAGTAAGGTGATAGGTGACACCTGTATATCTGTGTGCTCCTGAGTCTGTATATGGGAGACTGTGCTGAGTAATGTGATATGTGACAACTGTATATATGTGTGCTCCTGAGTCTGTATATGGAGACTGCGCTGAGTAATGTGATATGTGACACCTGAATATCTGTGTGCTCCTGAGTCTGTATATAGGAGACTGTGCTGAGTAATGTTATAGGTGACACCTGTATATCTGTGTGCTCCTGAGTCTGTATACAGGAGACTACGCTGAGTAATGTGATATGTGACACCTGTATATCTGTGTGCTCCTGAGTCTGTATATGGAGACTGCGCTGAGTAATGTGATATGTGACACCTGAATATCTGTGTGCTCCTGAGTCTGTATATAGGAGACTGCGCTGAGTAATGTTATAGGTGACACCTGTATATCTGTGTGCTCCTAAGTCTGTATATGGGAGACTGTGCTGAGTAATGTGATATGTTACACCTGTATATCTGTGTGCTCCTAAGTCTGTATATAGGAGACTACGCTGAGTAATGTGATATGTGACACCTGTATATCTGTGTGCTCCTGAGTCTGTATATGGGAGACTGCGCTGAGTAATGTGATAGGTGACACCTGTATATCTGTGTGCTCCTGAGTCTGTATAGGGGAGACTGCGCTGAGTAATGTGATATGTGACACCTGTATATCTGTGTGCTCCTGAGTCTGTATATGGAGACTGTGCTGAGTAATGTGATATGTGACACCTGAATATCTGTGTGCTCCTGAGTCTGTATATAGGAGACTGCGCTGAGTAATGTGATATGTGACACCTGTATATCTGTGTGCTCCTGAGTCTGTATGTGGGAGACTGCGCTGAGTAATGTGATATGTGACACCTGTATATCTGTGTGCTCCTGAGTCTGTATATAGGAGACTGCGCTGAGTAATGTGATATGTGACACATGTATAGCTGTGTGCTCCTGAGTCTGTATATGGGAGACTGCGCTGAGTAATGTGATATGTGACACCTGTATATCTGTGTGCTCCTGAGTCTGTATATAGGAGACTGCGCTGAGTAATGTGATATGTGACACCTGTATATCTGTGTGCTCCTGAGTCTGTATAGGGGAGACTGCGCTGAGTACTGTGATATGTGACACCTGTATATCTGTGTGCTCATGAGTCTGTATATGGGAGACTGCGCTGAGTAATGTGATATGTGACACCTGTATATCTGTGTGCTCCTGAGTCTGTATATGGAGACTGTGCTGAGTAATGTGATATGTCACACCTGTATATCTGTGGGCTCCTGAGTCTGTATATAGGAGACTGCGCTGAGTAATGTGATAAGTGACACCTGTATATCTGTGTGCTCCTGAGTCTGTATATAGGAGACTGCACTGAGTAATGTGATATGTGACACCTGTATATCTGTGTGCTCAGGAGTCTGTATATGGGAGACTGCGCTGAGTAATGTGATATGTGACACCTGTATATCTGTGTGCTCCTGAGTCTGTATATGGGAGACTGTGCTGAGTAATGTGATAGGTGACACCTGTATATCTGTGTGCTCCTGAGTCTGTATATGGAGACTGCGCTGAGTAATGTGATATGTGACACCTGTATATCTGTGTGCTCCTGAGTCTGCATATGGGAGACTGTGCTGAGTAATGTGATATGTGACACCTGTATATCTGTGTGCTCCTGAGTCTGTATACAGGAGACTACACTGAGTAATGTGATATGTGACACCTGTATATCTGTGTGCTCCTGAGTCTGTATATAGGAGACTGCACTGAGTAATGTGATATGTGACACCTGTATATCTGTGTGCTCCTGAGTCTGTATATGGGAGACAGCGCTGAGTAATGTGATAGGTGACACCTGTATATCTGTGTGCTCCTGAGTCTGTATATGGGAGACAGCGCTGAGTAATGTGATACGTGACACCTGTATATCTGTGTGCTCCTGAGTCTGTATATGGGAGACTGTGCTGAGTAATGTGATATGTGACACCTGTATATCTGTGTGCTCCTGAGTCTGTATATAGGAGACTGCGCTGAGTAATGTGATATGTGACACCTGTATAGCTGTGTGCTCCTGAGTCTGTATACAGGAGACTACGCTGAGTAAGGTGATAGGTGACACCTGTATATCTGTGTGCTCCTGAGTCTGTATATGGGAGACTGTGCTGAGTAATGTGATATGTGACAACTGTATATATGTGTGCTCCTGAGTCTGTATATGGAGACTGCGCTGAGTAATGTGATATGTGACACCTGAATATCTGTGTGCTCCTGAGTCTGTATATAGGAGACTGTGCTGAGTAATGTTATAGGTGACACCTGTATATCTGTGTGCTCCTGAGTCTGTATACAGGAGACTACGCTGAGTAATGTGATATGTGACACCTGTATATCTGTGTGCTCCTGAGTCTGTATATGGAGACTGCGCTGAGTAATGTGATATGTGACACCTGAATATCTGTGTGCTCCTGAGTCTGTATATAGGAGACTGCGCTGAGTAATGTTATAGGTGACACCTGTATATCTGTGTGCTCCTAAGTCTGTATATGGGAGACTGTGCTGAGTAATGTGATATGTTACACCTGTATATCTGTGTGCTCCTAAGTCTGTATATAGGAGACTACGCTGAGTAATGTGATATGTGACACCTGTATATCTGTGTGCTCCTGAGTCTGTATATGGGAGACTGCGCTGAGTAATGTGATAGGTGACACCTGTATATCTGTGTGCTCCTGAGTCTGTATAGGGGAGACTGCGCTGAGTAATGTGATATGTGACACCTGTATATCTGTGTGCTCCTGAGTCTGTATATGGAGACTGTGCTGAGTAATGTGATATGTGACACCTGAATATCTGTGTGCTCCTGAGTCTGTATATAGGAGACTGCGCTGAGTAATGTGATATGTGACACCTGAATATCTGTGTGCTCCTGAGTTTGTATATGGGAGACTGCGCTGAGTAATGTGATATGTGACACCTGTATATATGTGTGCTCCTGAGTCTGTATATGGGAGACTGCGCAGAGTAATGTGATAGGTGACACCTGTATATAGGAGACTGCGCTGAGTAATGTGATATGTGACACCTGTATAGCTGTGTGATCCTGAGTCTGTATATGGGAGACAGCGCTGAGTAATGTGATAGGTGACAACTGTATATCTGTGTGCTCCTGAGTCTGTATATGGGAGACAGCACTGAGTAATGTGATAGGTGACACCTGTATATCTGTGTGCTCCTGAGTCTGTATGTGGGAGACTGCACTGAGTAATGTGATATGTGACACCTGTATATCTGTGTGCTCCTGAGTCTGTATAGGGGAGACTGTGCTGAGTAATGTGATATGTGACACCTGTATATCTGTGTGCTCCTGAGTCTGTATACAGGAGACTACGCTGAGTAATGTGATATGTGACACCTGTATATCTGTGTGCTCCTGAGTCTGTATATGGGAGACTGTGCTGAGTAATGTGATAGGTGACACCTGAATATCTGTGTGCTCCTGAGTCTGTATATAGGACACTGCGCTGAGTAATGTGATATGTGACACCTGTATATCTGTGTGCTCCTGAGTCTGTATATAGGAGACTGCACTGAGTAATGTGATATGTGACACCTGTATATCTGTGTGCTCCTGAGTCTGTATGTGGGAGACTGCGCTGAGTAATGTGATATGTGACACCTGTATATCTGTGTGCTCCTGAGTCTGTATATAGGAGACTGCGCTGAGTAATGTGATATGTGACACATGTATAGCTGTGTGCTCCTGAGTCTGTATATGGGAGACTGCGCTGAGTAATGTGATATGTGACACCTGTATATCTGTGTGCTCCTGAGTCTGTATATAGGAGACTGCGCTGAGTAATGTGATATGTGACACCTGTATATCTGTGTGCTCCTGAGTCTGTATAGGGGAGACTGCGCTGAGTACTGTGATATGTGACACCTGTATATCTGTGTGCTCATGAGTCTGTATATGGGAGACTGCGCTGAGTAATGTGATATGTGACACCTGTATATCTGTGTGCTCCTGAGTCTGTATATGGAGACTGTGCTGAGTAATGTGATATGTCACACCTGTATATCTGTGGGCTCCTGAGTCTGTATATAGGAGACTGCGCTGAGTACTGTGATATGTGACACCTGTATATCTGTGTGCTCCTGAGTCTGTATATGGAGACTGCGCTGAGTACTGCGATATGTGACACCTGTATATCTGTGTGCTCCTGAGTCTGTATATGGAGACTGTGCTGAGTAATGTGATATGTGACACCTGAATATCTGTGTGCTCCTGAGTCTGTATATAGGAGACAGCTGTGAGAAATGTGATATGTGACACCTGTATATCTGTGTGCTCCTAAGTCTGTATACAGGAGACTACGCTGAGTAATGTGATATGTGACACCTGTATATCTGTGTGCTCCTGAGTCTGTATATGGAGACTGTGCTGAGTAATGTGATATGTCACACCTGTATATCTGTGGGCTCCTGAGTCTGTATATGGGAGTCTGCGCTGAGTAATGTGATGTGACACCTGTATATCTGTGTGCTCCTGAGTCTGTATATAGGAGACTGCGCTGAGTAATGAGATATGTAACACCTGTATATCTGTGTGCTCCTGAGTCTGTATATGGGAGACTGCGCTGAGTAATGTGATATGTGACACCTGTATATCTGTGTGCTCCTGAGTCTGTATATAGGAGACTGCGCTGAGTAATGTGATATGTGACACCTGTATAGCTGTGTGCTCCTGAGTCTGTATACAGGAGACTACGCTGAGTAATGTGATATGTGACACCTGTATATCTGTGTGCTCCTGAGTCTGTATATAGGAGACTGCGCTGAGTAATGTGATATGTGACACCTGTATATCTGTGTGCTCCTGAGTCTGTATATAGGAGACTGCGCTGAGTAATGTGATATGTGACACCTGTATATCTGTGTGCTCCTGAGTCTGTATATGGGAGACAGCGCTGAGTAATGTGATAGGTGACACCTGTATATCTGTGTGCTCCTGAGTCTGTATATGGGAGACAGCACTGAGTAACGTGATAGGTGACACCTGTATATCTGTGTGCTCCTGAGTCTGTATGTGGGAGACTGCGCTGAGTAATGTGATATGTGACACCTGTATATCTGTGTGCTCCTGAGTCTGTATATAGGAGACTGCGCTGAGTAATGTGATATGTGACACATGTATAGCTGTGTGCTCCTGAGTCTGTATGTAGGAGACTGCGCTGAGTAATGTGATATGTGACACCTGTATATCTGTGTGCTCCTGAGTCTGTATATAGGAGACTGCGCTGAGTAATGTGATATGTGACACCTGTATATCTGTGTGCTCCTGAGTCTGTATATGGGAGACAGCGCTGAGTAATGTGATAGGTGACACCTGTATATCTGTGTGCTCCTGAGTCTGTATATGGGAGACAGCACTGAGTAACGTGATAGGTGACACCTGTATATCTGTGTGCTCCTGAGTCTGTATGTGGGAGACTGCGCTGAGTAATGTGATATGTGACACCTGTATATCTGTGTGCTCCTGAGTCTGTATATAGGAGACTGCGCTGAGTAATGTGATATGTGACACATGTATAGCTGTGTGCTCCTGAGTCTGTATATGGGAGACTGCGCTGAGTAATGTGATATGTGACACCTGTATATCTGTGTGCTCCTGAGTCTGTATATAGGAGACTGCACTGAGTAATGTGATATGTGACACCTGTATATCTGTGTGCTCCTGAGTCTGTATATAGGAGACTGCGCTGAGTAATGTGATATGTGACACCTGTATATCTGTGTGCTCCTGAGTCTGTATATGGGAGACAGCGCTGAGTAATGTGATAGGTGACACCTGTATATCTGTGTGCTCCTGAGTCTGTATATGGGAGACTGTGCTGAGTAATGTGATATGTGACAACTGTATATATGTGTGCTCCTGAGTCTGTATATAGGAGACTGCGCTGAGTAATGTGATATGTGACACCTGTATATCTGTGTGCTCCTGAGTCTGTATATAGGAGACTGCGCTGAGTAATGTGATATGTGACACCTGTATATCTGTGTGCTCCTGAGTCTGTATATGGGAGACTGTGCTGAGTAATGTGATATGTGACAACTGTATATATGTGTGCTCCTGAGTCTGTATATAGGAGACTGCGCTGAGTAATGTGATATGTGACACCTGTATAGCTGTGTGCTCCTGAGTCTGTATATGGGAGACTGCGCTGAGTAATGTGATATGTGACACCTGTATATCTGTGTGCTCCTGAGCCTGTATATAGGAGACTGCGCTGAGTAATGTGATATGTGACACCTGTATATCTGTGTGCTCCTGAGTCTGTATATAGGAGACTGCGCTGAGTAATGTGATATGTGACACCTGTATATCTGTGTGCTCCTGAGTCTGTATATGGAGACTGCGCTGAGTAATGTGATATGTGACACCTGAATATCTGTGTGCTCCTGAGTCTGTATATAGGAGACTGCGCTGAGTAATGTTATAGGTGACACCTGTATATCTGTGTGCTCCTGAGTCTGTATATGGGAGACTGCGCTGAGTACTGTGATATGTGACACCTGTATATCTGTGTGCTCCTGAGTCTGTATATAGGAGACTGTGCTGAGTAATGTGATATGTTACACCTGTATATCTGTGTGCTCCTAAGTCTGTATAAAGGAGACTACGCTGAGTAATGTGATATGTGACACCTGTATATCTGTGTGCTCCTGAGTCTGTATATGGGAGACTGCGCTGAGTAATGTGATAGGTGACACCTGTATATCTGTGTGCTCCTGAGTCTGTATAGGGGAGACTGCGCTGAGTAATGTGATATGTGACACCTGTATATCTGTGTGCTCCGGAGTCTGTATATGGAGACTGTGCTGAGTAATGTGATATGTGACACCTGAATATCTGTGTGCTCCTGAGTCTGTATATAGGAGACTGCGCTGAGTAATGTGATATGTGACACCTGAAAATCTGTGTGCTCCTGAGTCTGTATATGGGAGACTGCGCTGAGTAATGTGATATGTGACACCTGTATATATGTGTGCTCCTGAGTCTGTATATGGGAGACTGCGCAGAGTAATGTGATAGGTGACACCTGTATATAGGAGACTGCGCTGAGTAATGTGATATGTGAACCCTGTATATCTGTGTGCTCCTGAGTCTGTATATAGGAGACTGCGCTGAGTAATCTGATATGTGACACCTGTATAGCTGTGTGATCCTGAGTCTGTATATAGGAGACTGCGCTGATTAATTTGATATGTGAAACCTGTGTATCTGTGTGCTCCTGAGTCTGTATATGGGAGACTGCGCTGAGTAATGTGATATGTGACACCTGTATATCTGTGTGCTCCTGAGTCTGTATATGGGAGACTGCGCTGAGTAATGTGATAGGTGACAACTGTATATCTGTGTGCTCCTGAGTCTGTATATGGGAGACTGTGCTGAGTAATGTGATATGTGACACCTGTATATAGGAGACTGCTGTGAGTAATGTGATATGTGACACATGTATATCTGTGTGCTCCTAAGTCTGTATATGGGAGACTGTGCTGAGTAATGTGATATGTGACACCTGTATATCTGTGTGCTCCTGAGTCTGTATACAGGAGACTACGCTGAGTAATGTGATATGTGACACCTGTATATCTGTGTGCTCCTGAGTCTTTATATAGGAGACTGCGCTGAGTAATGTGATATGTGACACCTGTATATCTGTGTGCTCCTGAGTCTGTATATGGGAGACTGTGCTGAGTAATGTGATATGTGACACCTGAATATCTGTGTGCTCCTGAGTCTGTATATAGGAGACTGCGCTGAGTAATGTGATATGTGACACCTGTATATCTGTGTGCTCCTGAGTCTGTATATGGGAGACAGCGCTGAGTAATGTGATAGGTGACACCTGTATATCTGTGTGCTCCTGAGTCTGTATGTGGGAGACTGCACTGAGTAATGTGATATGTGACACCTGTATATCTGTGTGCTCCTGAGTCTGTATATAGGAGACTGCTGTGAGTAATGTGATATGTGACACCTGTATATCTGTGTGCTCCTAAGTCTGTATACGGGAGACTGTGCTGAGTAATGTGATATGTGACACCTGTATATCTGTGTGCTCCTGAGTCTGTATACAGGAGTCTACGCTGAGTAATGTGATATGTGACACCTGTATATCTGTGTGCTCCTGAGTCTGTATATAGGAGACTGCGCTGAGTAATGTGATATGTGACACCTGTATATCTGTGTGCTCCTGAGTCTGTATATGGGAGACTGTGCTGAGTAATGTGATATGTGACACCTGAATATCTGTGTGCTCCTGAGTCTGTATATAGGAGACTGCGCTGAGTAATGTGATATGTGACACCTGTATATCTGTGTGCTCCTGAGTCTGTATATAGGGGACTGCGCTGAGTAATGTGAAAGGTGACACCTGTATATCTGTGTGCTTCTGAGACTGTATATGGGAGACTGCGCTGAGTAATGTTATAGGTGACACCTGTATATATGTGTGCTCCTGTGTCTGTATATGGGAGACTGCGTAGAGTAATGTGATAGGTGACACCTGTATATAGGAGACTGCTGTGAGTAATGTGATATGTGACACCTGTATATCTGTGTGCTCCTGAGTCTGTATATAGGAGACTGCGCTGAGTAATGTGATATGTGACACCTGTATATCTGTGTGCTCCTGAGTCTGTATACAGGAGACTACGCTGAGTAATGTGATATGTGACACCTGTATATCTGTGTGCTCCTGAGTCTGTATATGGGAGACTGTGCTGAGTAATGTGATATGTGACACCTGTATATCTGTGTGCTCCTGAGTCTGTATATAGGAGACTGCGCTGAGTAATGTGATATGTAACACCTGTATATCTGTGTGCTCCTGAGTCTGTATATGGGAGACTGTGCTGAGTAATGTGATATGTGACACCTGTATATCTGTGTGCTCCTGAGTCTGTATACAGGAGACTACGCTGAGTAATGTGATATGTGACACCTGTATATCTGTGTGATCCTGAGTCTGTATATGGGAGACTGTGCTGAGTAATGTGATATGTGACACCTGTATATCTGTGTGCTCCTGAGTCTGTATATAGGAGACTGCTGTGAGTAATGTGATATGTGACACCTGTATATCTGTGTGCTCCTAAGTCTGTATACGGGAGACTGTGCTGAGTAATGTGATATGTGACACCTGTATATCTGTGTGCTCCTGAGTCTGTATACAGGAGTCTACGCTGAGTAATGTGATATGTGACACCTGTATATCTGTGTGCTCCTGAGTCTGTATATAGGAGACTGCGCTGAGTAATGTGATATGTGACACCTGTATATCTGTGTGCTCCTGAGTCTGTATATGGGAGACTGTGCTGAGTAATGTGATATGTGACACCTGAATATCTGTGTGCTCCTGAGTCTGTATATAGGAGACTGCGCTGAGTAATGTGATATGTGACACCTGTATATCTGTGTGCTCCTGAGTCTGTATATAGGGGACTGCGCTGAGTAATGTGAAAGGTGACACCTGTATATCTGTGTGCTTCTGAGACTGTATATGGGAGACTGCGCTGAGTAATGTTATAGGTGACACCTGTATATATGTGTGCTCCTGAGTCTGTATATGGGAGACTGCGCAGAGTAATGTGATAGGTGACACCTGTATATAGGAGACTGCTGTGAGTAATGTGATATGTGACACCTGTATATCTGTGTGCTCCTAAGTCTGTATATGGGAGACTGTGCTGAGTAATGTGATATATGACACCTTTATATCTGTGTGCTCCTAGGTCTGTATACAGGAGACTACGCTGAGTAATGTGATATGTGACACCTGTATATCTGTGTGCTCCTGAGTCTGTATATAGGAGACTGCGCTGAGCAATGTGATATGTGACACCTGTATATCTGTGTGCTCCAGAGTCTGTATATGGGAGACTGTGCTGAGAAATGTGATATGTGACACCTGAATATCTGTGTGCTCCTGAGTCTGTATATAGGAGACTGCGCTGAGTAATGTGATATGTAACACCTGTATATCTGTGTGCTCCTGAGTCTGTATATGGGAGACTGTGCTGAGTAATGTGATATGTGACACCTGTATATCTGTGTGCTCCTGAGTCTGTATATAGGAGACTGCGCTGAGTAATGTGATATGTGACACCTGTATATCTGTGTGCTCCTGAGTCTGTATATAGGAGACTGCGCTGAGTAATGTGATATGTGACACCTGTATATCTGTGTGCTCCTGAGTCTGTACATGGGAGACTGCGCTGAGTAATGTGATAAGTGACACCTGTATATCTGTGTGCTCCTGAGTCTGTATATAGGAGACTGCACTGAGTAATGTGATATGTGACACCTGTATATCTGTGTGCTCAGGAGTCTGTATATGGGAGACTGCGCTGAGTAATGTGATATGTGACACCTGTATATCTGTGTGCTCCTGAGTCTGTATATGGGAGACTGTGCTGAGTAATGTGATAGGTGACACCTGTATATCTGTGTGCTCCTGAGTCTGTATATGGAGACTGCGCTGAGTAATGTGATATGTGACACCTGTATATCTGTGTGCTCCTGAGTCTGCATATGGGAGACTGTGCTGAGTAATGTGATATGTGACACCTGTATATCTGTGTGCTCCTGAGTCTGTATACAGGAGACTACACTGAGTAATGTGATATGTGACACCTGTATATCTGTGTGCTCCTGAGTCTGTATATAGGAGACTGCACTGAGTAATGTGATATGTGACACCTGTATATCTGTGTGCTCCTGAGTCTGTATATGGGAGACAGCGCTGAGTAATGTGATAGGTGACACCTGTATATCTGTGTGCTCCTGAGTCTGTATATGGGAGACAGCGCTGAGTAATGTGATACGTGACACCTGTATATCTGTGTGCTCCTGAGTCTGTATATGGGAGACTGTGCTGAGTAATGTGATATGTGACACCTGTATATCTGTGTGCTCCTGAGTCTGTATATAGGAGACTGCGCTGAGTAATGTGATATGTGACACCTGTATAGCTGTGTGCTCCTGAGTCTGTATACAGGAGACTACGCTGAGTAAGGTGATAGGTGACACCTGTATATATGTGTGCTCCTGAGTCTGTATATGGAGACTGCGCTGAGTAATGTGATATGTGACACCTGAATATCTGTGTGCTCCTGAGTCTGTATATAGGAGACTGTGCTGAGTAATGTTATAGGTGACACCTGTATATCTGTGTGCTCCTGAGTCTGTATACAGGAGACTACGCTGAGTAATGTGATATGTGACACCTGTATATCTGTGTGCTCCTGAGTCTGTATATGGAGACTGCGCTGAGTAATGTGATATGTGACACCTGAATATCTGTGTGCTCCTGAGTCTGTATATAGGAGACTGCGCTGAGTAATGTTATAGGTGACACCTGTATATCTGTGTGCTCCTAAGTCTGTATATGGGAGACTGTGCTGAGTAATGTGATATGTTACACCTGTATATCTGTGTGCTCCTAAGTCTGTATATAGGAGACTACGCTGAGTAATGTGATATGTGACACCTGTATATATGTGTGCTCCTGAGTCTGTATATGGGAGACTGCGCTGAGTAATGTGATAGGTGACACCTGTATATCTGTGTGCTCCTGAGTCTGTATACAGGAGACTACGCTGAGTAATGTGATATGTGACACCTGTATATCTGTGTGCTCCTGAGTCTGTATATGGGAGACTGTGCTGAGTAATGTGATATGTGACACCTGTATATCTGTGTGCTCCTGAGTCTGTATATAGGAGACTGCGCTGAGTAATGTGATATGTAACACCTGTATATCTGTGTGCTCCTGAGTCTGTATATGGGAGACTGTGCTGAGTAATGTGATATGTGACACCTGTATATCTGTGTGCTCCTGAGTCTGTATACAGGAGACTACGCTGAGTAATGTGATATGTGACACCTGTATATCTGTGTGCTCCTGAGTCTGTATATGGGAGACTGTGCTGAGTAATGTGATATGTGACACCTGTATATCTGTGTGCTCCTGAGTCTGTATATAGGAGACTGCTGTGAGTAATGTGATATGTGACACCTGTATATCTGTGTGCTCCTAAGTCTGTATACGGGAGACTGTGCTGAGTAATGTGATATGTGACACCTGTATATCTGTGTGCTCCTGAGTCTGTATACAGGAGTCTACGCTGAGTAATGTGATATGTGACACCTGTATATCTGTGTGCTCCTGAGTCTGTATATAGGAGACTGTGCTGAGTAATGTGATATGTGACACCTGTATATCTGTGTGCTCCTGAGTCTGTATATGGGAGACTGTGCTGAGTAATGTGATATGTGACACCTGAATATCTGTGTGCTCCTGAGTCTGTATATAGGAGACTGCGCTGAGTAATGTGATATGTGACACCTGTATATCTGTGTGCTCCTGAGTCTGTATATAGGGGACTGCGCTGAGTAATGTGAAAGGTGACACCTGTATATCTGTGTGCTTCTGAGACTGTATATGGGAGACTGCGCTGAGTAATGTTATAGGTGACACCTGTATATATGTGTGCTCCTGAGTCTGTATATGGGAGACTGCGCAGAGTAATGTGATAGGTGACACCTGTATATAGGAGACTGCTGTGAGTAATGTGATATGTGACACCTGTATATCTGTGTGCTCCTAAGTCTGTATATGGGAGACTGTGCTGAGTAATGTGATATATGACACCTTTATATCTGTGTGCTCCTAGGTCTGTATACAGGAGACTACGCTGAGTAATGTGATATGTGACACCTGTATATCTGTGTGCTCCTGAGTCTGTATATAGGAGACTGCGCTGAGCAATGTGATATGTGACACCTGTATATCTGTGTGCTCCAGAGTCTGTATATGGGAGACTGTGCTGAGAAATGTGATATGTGACACCTGAATATCTGTGTGCTCCTGAGTCTGTATATAGGAGACTGCGCTGAGTAATGTGATATGTAACACCTGTATATCTGTGTGCTCCTGAGTCTGTATATGGGAGACTGTGCTGAGTAATGTGATATGTGACACCTGTATATCTGTGTGCTCCTGAGTCTGTATATAGGAGACTGCGCTGAGTAATGTGATATGTGACACCTGTATATCTGTGTGCTCCTGAGTCTGTATATAGGAGACTGCGCTGAGTAATGTGATATGTGACACCTGTATATCTGTGTGCTCCTGAGTCTGTACATGGGAGACTGCGCTGAGTAATGTGATAAGTGACACCTGTATATCTGTGTGCTCCTGAGTCTGTATATAGGAG
The DNA here is from genome assembly GCA_031769625.1 of Taudactylus pleione. Lineage (NCBI taxonomy): Eukaryota > Metazoa > Chordata > Amphibia > Anura > Myobatrachidae > Taudactylus > Taudactylus pleione. Next base: position 504,861 of record JAUIMM010001037.1, on the reverse strand, counting down.
ACTGCACTGAGTAATGTGATATGTGACACCTGTATATCTGTGTGCTCAGGAGTCTGTATATGGGAGACTGCGCTGAGTAATGTGATATGTGACACCTGTATATCTGTGTGCTCCTGAGTCTGTATATGGGAGACTGTGCTGAGTAATGTGATAGGTGACACCTGTATATCTGTGTGCTCCTGAGTCTGTATATGGAGACTGCGCTGAGTAATGTGATATGTGACACCTGTATATCTGTGTGCTCCTGAGTCTGTATATAGGAGACTGCACTGAGTAATGTGATATGTGACACCTGTATATCTGTGTGCTCCTGAGTCTGTATATGGGAGACAGCGCTGAGTAATGTGATAGGTGACACCTGTATATCTGTGTGCTCCTGAGTCTGTATATGGGAGACAGCGCTGAGTAATGTGATACGTGACACCTGTATATCTGTGTGATCCTGAGTCTGTATATGGGAGACTGTGCTGAGTAATGTGATATGTGACACCTGTATATCTGTGTGCTCCTGAGTCTGTATATAGGAGACTGCGCTGAGTAATGTGATATGTGACACCTGTATAGCTGTGTGCTCCTGAGTCTGTATACAGGAGACTACGCTGAGTAAGGTGATAGGTGACACCTGTATATCTGTGTGCTCCTGAGTCTGTATATGGGAGACTGTGCTGAGTAATGTGATATGTGACAACTGTATATATGTGTGCTCCTGAGTCTGTATATGGAGACTGCGCTGAGTAATGTGATATGTGACACCTGAATATCTGTGTGCTCCTGAGTCTGTATATAGGAGACTGTGCTGAGTAATGTTATAGGTGACACCTGTATATCTGTGTGCTCCTGAGTCTGTATACAGGAGACTACGCTGAGTAATGTGATATGTGACACCTGTATATCTGTGTGCTCCTGAGTCTGTATATGGAGACTGCGCTGAGTAATGTGATATGTGACACCTGAATATCTGTGTGCTCCTGAGTCTGTATATAGGAGACTGCGCTGAGTAATGTTATAGGTGACACCTGTATATCTGTGTGCTCCTAAGTCTGTATATGGGAGACTGTGCTGAGTAATGTGATATGTTACACCTGTATATCTGTGTGCTCCTAAGTCTGTATATAGGAGACTACGCTGAGTAATGTGATATGTGACACCTGTATATCTGTGTGCTCCTGAGTCTGTATATGGGAGACTGCGCTGAGTAATGTGATAGGTGACACCTGTATATCTGTGTGCTCCTGAGTCTGTATAGGGGAGACTGCGCTGAGTAATGTGATAGGTGACACCTGTATATCTGTGTGCTCCTGAGTCTGTATATGGAGACTGTGCTGAGTAATGTGATATGTGACACCTGAATATCTGTGTGCTCCTGAGTCTGTATATAGGAGACTGCGCTGAGTAATGTGATATGTAACACCTGTATATCTGTGTGCTCCTGAGTCTGTATATGGGAGACTGTGCTGAGTAATGTGATATGTGACACCTGTATATCTGTGTGCTCCTGAGTCTGTATATAGGAGACTGCGCTGAGTAATGTGATATGTGACACCTGTATATCTGTGTGCTCCTGAGTCTGTATATAGGAGACTGCGCTGAGTAATGTGATATGTGACACCTGTATATCTGTGTGCTCCTGAGTCTGTACATGGGAGACTGCGCTGAGTAATGTGATAAGTGACACCTGTATATCTGTGTGCTCCTGAGTCTGTATATAGGAGACTGCACTGAGTAATGTGATATGTGACACCTGTATATCTGTGTGCTCAGGAGTCTGTATATGGGAGACTGCGCTGAGTAATGTGATATGTGACACCTGTATATCTGTGTGCTCCTGAGTCTGTATATGGGAGACTGTGCTGAGTAATGTGATAGGTGACACCTGTATATCTGTGTGCTCCTGAGTCTGTATATGGAGACTGCGCTGAGTAATGTGATATGTGACACCTGTATATCTGTGTGCTCCTGAGTCTGCATATGGGAGACTGTGCTGAGTAATGTGATATGTGACACCTGTATATCTGTGTGCTCCTGAGTCTGTATACAGGAGACTACACTGAGTAATGTGATATGTGACACCTGTATATCTGTGTGCTCCTGAGTCTGTATATAGGAGACTGCACTGAGTAATGTGATATGTGACACCTGTATATCTGTGTGCTCCTGAGTCTGTATATGGGAGACAGCGCTGAGTAATGTGATAGGTGACACCTGTATATCTGTGTGCTCCTGAGTCTGTATATGGGAGACAGCGCTGAGTAATGTGATACGTGACACCTGTATATCTGTGTGCTCCTGAGTCTGTATATGGGAGACTGTGCTGAGTAATGTGATATGTGACACCTGTATATCTGTGTGCTCCTGAGTCTGTATATAGGAGACTGCGCTGAGTAATGTGATATGTGACACCTGTATAGCTGTGTGCTCCTGAGTCTGTATACAGGAGACTACGCTGAGTAAGGTGATAGGTGACACCTGTATATATGTGTGCTCCTGAGTCTGTATATGGAGACTGCGCTGAGTAATGTGATATGTGACACCTGAATATCTGTGTGCTCCTGAGTCTGTATATAGGAGACTGTGCTGAGTAATGTTATAGGTGACACCTGTATATCTGTGTGCTCCTGAGTCTGTATACAGGAGACTACGCTGAGTAATGTGATATGTGACACCTGTATATCTGTGTGCTCCTGAGTCTGTATATGGAGACTGCGCTGAGTAATGTGATATGTGACACCTGAATATCTGTGTGCTCCTGAGTCTGTATATAGGAGACTGCGCTGAGTAATGTTATAGGTGACACCTGTATATCTGTGTGCTCCTAAGTCTGTATATGGGAGACTGTGCTGAGTAATGTGATATGTTACACCTGTATATCTGTGTGCTCCTAAGTCTGTATATAGGAGACTACGCTGAGTAATGTGATATGTGACACCTGTATATCTGTGTGCTCCTGAGTCTGTATATGGGAGACTGCGCTGAGTAATGTGATAGGTGACACCTGTATATCTGTGTGCTCCTGAGTCTGTATACAGGAGACTACGCTGAGTAATGTGATATGTGACACCTGTATATCTGTGTGCTCCTGAGTCTGTATATGGGAGACTGTGCTGAGTAATGTGATATGTGACACCTGTATATCTGTGTGCTCCTGAGTCTGTATATAGGAGACTGCGCTGAGTAATGTGATATGTAACACCTGTATATCTGTGTGCTCCTGAGTCTGTATATGGGAGACTGTGCTGAGTAATGTGATATGTGACACCTGTATATCTGTGTGCTCCTGAGTCTGTATACAGGAGACTACGCTGAGTAATGTGATATGTGACACCTGTATATCTGTGTGCTCCTGAGTCTGTATATGGGAGACTGTGCTGAGTAATGTGATATGTGACACCTGTATATCTGTGTGCTCCTGAGTCTGTATATAGGAGACTGCTGTGAGTAATGTGATATGTGACACCTGTATATCTGTGTGCTCCTAAGTCTGTATACGGGAGACTGTGCTGAGTAATGTGATATGTGACACCTGTATATCTGTGTGCTCCTGAGTCTGTATACAGGAGTCTACGCTGAGTAATGTGATATGTGACACCTGTATATCTGTGTGCTCCTGAGTCTGTATATAGGAGACTGTGCTGAGTAATGTGATATGTGACACCTGTATATCTGTGTGCTCCTGAGTCTGTATATGGGAGACTGTGCTGAGTAATGTGATATGTGACACCTGAATATCTGTGTGCTCCTGAGTCTGTATATAGGAGACTGCGCTGAGTAATGTGATATGTGACACCTGTATATCTGTGTGCTCCTGAGTCTGTATATAGGGGACTGCGCTGAGTAATGTGAAAGGTGACACCTGTATATCTGTGTGCTTCTGAGACTGTATATGGGAGACTGCGCTGAGTAATGTTATAGGTGACACCTGTATATATGTGTGCTCCTGAGTCTGTATATGGGAGACTGCGCAGAGTAATGTGATAGGTGACACCTGTATATAGGAGACTGCTGTGAGTAATGTGATATGTGACACCTGTATATCTGTGTGCTCCTAAGTCTGTATATGGGAGACTGTGCTGAGTAATGTGATATATGACACCTTTATATCTGTGTGCTCCTAGGTCTGTATACAGGAGACTACGCTGAGTAATGTGATATGTGACACCTGTATATCTGTGTGCTCCTGAGTCTGTATATAGGAGACTGCGCTGAGCAATGTGATATGTGACACCTGTATATCTGTGTGCTCCAGAGTCTGTATATGGGAGACTGTGCTGAGAAATGTGATATGTGACACCTGAATATCTGTGTGCTCCTGAGTCTGTATATAGGAGACTGCGCTGAGTAATGTGATATGTAACACCTGTATATCTGTGTGCTCCTGAGTCTGTATATGGGAGACTGTGCTGAGTAATGTGATATGTGACACCTGTATATCTGTGTGCTCCTGAGTCTGTATATAGGAGACTGCGCTGAGTAATGTGATATGTGACACCTGTATATCTGTGTGCTCCTGAGTCTGTATATAGGAGACTGCGCTGAGTAATGTGATATGTGACACCTGTATATCTGTGTGCTCCTGAGTCTGTACATGGGAGACTGCGCTGAGTAATGTGATAAGTGACACCTGTATATCTGTGTGCTCCTGAGTCTGTATATAGGAGACTGCACTGAGTAATGTGATATGTGACACCTGTATATCTGTGTGCTCAGGAGTCTGTATATGGGAGACTGCGCTGAGTAATGTGATATGTGACACCTGTATATCTGTGTGCTCCTGAGTCTGTATATGGGAGACTGTGCTGAGTAATGTGATAGGTGACACCTGTATATCTGTGTGCTCCTGAGTCTGTATATGGAGACTGCGCTGAGTAATGTGATATGTGACACCTGTATATCTGTGTGCTCCTGAGTCTGCATATGGGAGACTGTGCTGAGTAATGTGATATGTGACACCTGTATATCTGTGTGCTCCTGAGTCTGTATACAGGAGACTACACTGAGTAATGTGATATGTGACACCTGTATATCTGTGTGCTCCTGAGTCTGTATATAGGAGACTGCACTGAGTAATGTGATATGTGACACCTGTATATCTGTGTGCTCCTGAGTCTGTATATGGGAGACAGCGCTGAGTAATGTGATAGGTGACACCTGTATATCTGTGTGCTCCTGAGTCTGTATATGGGAGACAGCGCTGAGTAATGTGATACGTGACACCTGTATATCTGTGTGATCCTGAGTCTGTATATGGGAGACTGTGCTGAGTAATGTGATATGTGACACCTGTATATCTGTGTGCTCCTGAGTCTGTATATAGGAGACTGCGCTGAGTAATGTGATATGTGACACCTGTATAGCTGTGTGCTCCTGAGTCTGTATACAGGAGACTACGCTGAGTAAGGTGATAGGTGACACCTGTATATCTGTGTGCTCCTGAGTCTGTATATGGGAGACTGTGCTGAGTAATGTGATATGTGACAACTGTATATATGTGTGCTCCTGAGTCTGTATATGGAGACTGCGCTGAGTAATGTGATATGTGACACCTGAATATCTGTGTGCTCCTGAGTCTGTATATAGGAGACTGTGCTGAGTAATGTTATAGGTGACACCTGTATATCTGTGTGCTCCTGAGTCTGTATACAGGAGACTACGCTGAGTAATGTGATATGTGACACCTGTATATCTGTGTGCTCCTGAGTCTGTATATGGAGACTGCGCTGAGTAATGTGATATGTGACACCTGAATATCTGTGTGCTCCTGAGTCTGTATATAGGAGACTGCGCTGAGTAATGTTATAGGTGACACCTGTATATCTGTGTGCTCCTAAGTCTGTATATGGGAGACTGTGCTGAGTAATGTGATATGTTACACCTGTATATCTGTGTGCTCCTAAGTCTGTATATAGGAGACTACGCTGAGTAATGTGATATGTGACACCTGTATATCTGTGTGCTCCTGAGTCTGTATATGGGAGACTGCGCTGAGTAATGTGATAGGTGACACCTGTATATCTGTGTGCTCCTGAGTCTGTATAGGGGAGACTGCGCTGAGTAATGTGATATGTGACACCTGTATATCTGTGTGCTCCTGAGTCTGTATATGGAGACTGTGCTGAGTAATGTGATATGTGACACCTGAATATCTGTGTGCTCCTGAGTCTGTATATAGGAGACTGCGCTGAGTAATGTGATATGTGACACCTGAATATCTGTGTGCTCCTGAGTTTGTATATGGGAGACTGCGCTGAGTAATGTGATATGTGACACCTGTATATATGTGTGCTCCTGAGTCTGTATATGGGAGACTGCGCAGAGTAATGTGATAGGTGACACCTGTATATAGGAGACTGCGCTGAGTAATGTGATATGTGACACCTGTATAGCTGTGTGATCCTGAGTCTGTATATGGGAGACAGCGCTGAGTAATGTGATAGGTGACAACTGTATATCTGTGTGCTCCTGAGTCTGTATATGGGAGACAGCACTGAGTAATGTGATAGGTGACACCTGTATATCTGTGTGCTCCTGAGTCTGTATGTGGGAGACTGCACTGAGTAATGTGATATGTGACACCTGTATATCTGTGTGCTCCTGAGTCTGTATAGGGGAGACTGTGCTGAGTAATGTGATATGTGACACCTGTATATCTGTGTGCTCCTGAGTCTGTATACAGGAGACTACGCTGAGTAATGTGATATGTGACACCTGTATATCTGTGTGCTCCTGAGTCTGTATATGGGAGACTGTGCTGAGTAATGTGATAGGTGACACCTGAATATCTGTGTGCTCCTGAGTCTGTATATAGGACACTGCGCTGAGTAATGTGATATGTGACACCTGTATATCTGTGTGCTCCTGAGTCTGTATATAGGAGACTGCACTGAGTAATGTGATATGTGACACCTGTATATCTGTGTGCTCCTGAGTCTGTATGTGGGAGACTGCGCTGAGTAATGTGATATGTGACACCTGTATATCTGTGTGCTCCTGAGTCTGTATATAGGAGACTGCGCTGAGTAATGTGATATGTGACACATGTATAGCTGTGTGCTCCTGAGTCTGTATATGGGAGACTGCGCTGAGTAATGTGATATGTGACACCTGTATATCTGTGTGCTCCTGAGTCTGTATATAGGAGACTGCGCTGAGTAATGTGATATGTGACACCTGTATATCTGTGTGCTCCTGAGTCTGTATAGGGGAGACTGCGCTGAGTACTGTGATATGTGACACCTGTATATCTGTGTGCTCATGAGTCTGTATATGGGAGACTGCGCTGAGTAATGTGATATGTGACACCTGTATATCTGTGTGCTCCTGAGTCTGTATATGGAGACTGTGCTGAGTAATGTGATATGTCACACCTGTATATCTGTGGGCTCCTGAGTCTGTATATAGGAGACTGCGCTGAGTACTGTGATATGTGACACCTGTATATCTGTGTGCTCCTGAGTCTGTATATGGAGACTGCGCTGAGTACTGCGATATGTGACACCTGTATATCTGTGTGCTCCTGAGTCTGTATATGGAGACTGTGCTGAGTAATGTGATATGTGACACCTGAATATCTGTGTGCTCCTGAGTCTGTATATAGGAGACAGCTGTGAGAAATGTGATATGTGACACCTGTATATCTGTGTGCTCCTAAGTCTGTATACAGGAGACTACGCTGAGTAATGTGATATGTGACACCTGTATATCTGTGTGCTCCTGAGTCTGTATATGGAGACTGTGCTGAGTAATGTGATATGTCACACCTGTATATCTGTGGGCTCCTGAGTCTGTATATGGGAGTCTGCGCTGAGTAATGTGATGTGACACCTGTATATCTGTGTGCTCCTGAGTCTGTATATAGGAGACTGCGCTGAGTAATGAGATATGTAACACCTGTATATCTGTGTGCTCCTGAGTCTGTATATGGGAGACTGCGCTGAGTAATGTGATATGTGACACCTGTATATCTGTGTGCTCCTGAGTCTGTATATAGGAGACTGCGCTGAGTAATGTGATATGTGACACCTGTATAGCTGTGTGCTCCTGAGTCTGTATACAAGAGACTACGCTGAGTAATGTGATATGTGACACCTGTATATCTGTGTGCTCCTGAGTCTGTATATAGGAGACTGCGCTGAGTAATGTGATATGTGACACCTGTATATCTGTGTGCTCCTGAGTCTGTATATAGGAGACTGCGCTGAGTAATGTGATATGTGACACCTGTATATCTGTGTGCTCCTGAGTCTGTATATGGGAGACAGCGCTGAGTAATGTGATAGGTGACACCTGTATATCTGTGTGCTCCTGAGTCTGTATATGGGAGACAGCACTGAGTAACGTGATAGGTGACACCTGTACATCTGTGTGCTCCTGAGTCTGTATGTGGGAGACTGCGCTGAGTAATGTGATATGTGACACCTGTATATCTGTGTGCTCCTGAGTCTGTATATAGGAGACTGCGCTGAGTAATGTGATATGTGACACATGTATAGCTGTGTGCTCCTGAGTCTGTATATAGGAGACTGCGCTGAGTAATGTGATATGTGACACCTGTATATCTGTGTGCTCCTGAGTCTGTATATAGGAGACTGCGCTGAGTAATGTGATATGTGACACCTGTATATCTGTGTGCTCCTGAGTCTGTATATGGGAGACAGCGCTGAGTAATGTGATAGGTGACACCTGTATATCTGTGTGCTCCTGAGTCTGTATATGGGAGACAGCACTGAGTAACGTGATAGGTGACACCTGTATATCTGTGTGCTCCTGAGTCTGTATGTGGGAGACTGCGCTGAGTAATGTGATATGTGACACCTGTATATCTGTGTGCTCCTGAGTCTGTATATAGGAGACTGCGCTGAGTAATGTGATATGTGACACATGTATAGCTGTGTGCTCCTGAGTCTGTATATGGGAGACTGCGCTGAGTAATGTGATATGTGACACCTGTATATCTGTGTGCTCCTGAGTCTGTATATAGGAGACTGCGCTGAGTAATGTGATATGTGACACCTGTATATCTGTGTGCTCCTGAGTCTGTATATAGGAGACTGCGCTGAGTAATGTGATATGTGACACCTGTATATCTGTGTGCTCCTGAGTCTGTATATGGGAGACAGCGCTGAGTAATGTGATAGGTGACACCTGTATATCTGTGTGCTCCTGAGTCTGTATATGGGAGACTGTGCTGAGTAATGTGATATGTGACAACTGTATATATGTGTGCTCCTGAGTCTGTATATAGGAGACTGCGCTGAGTAATGTGATATGTGACACCTGTATATCTGTGTGCTCCTGAGTCTGTATATAGGAGACTGCGCTGAGTAATGTGATATGTGACACCTGTATATCTGTGTGCTCCTGAGTCTGTATATGGGAGACAGCGCTGAGTAATGTGATAGGTGACACCTGTATATCTGTGTGCTCCTGAGTCTGTATATGGGAGACTGTGCTGAGTAATGTGATATGTGACAACTGTATATATGTGTGCTCCTGAGTCTGTATATAGGAGACTGCGCTGAGTAATGTGATATGTGACACCTGTATAGCTGTGTGCTCCTGAGTCTGTATATGGGAGACTGCGCTGAGTAATGTGATATGTGACACCTGTATATCTGTGTGCTCCTGAGCCTGTATATAGGAGACTGCGCTGAGTAATGTGATATGTGACACCTGTATATCTGTGTGCTCCTGAGTCTGTATATAGGAGACTGCGCTGAGTAATGTGATATGTGACACCTGTATATCTGTGTGCTCCTGAGTCTGTATATGGAGACTGCGCTGAGTAATGTGATATGTGACACCTGAATATCTGTGTGCTCCTGAGTCTGTATATAGGAGACTGCGCTGAGTAATGTTATAGGTGACACCTGTATATCTGTGTGCTCCTGAGTCTGTATATGGGAGACTGCGCTGAGTACTGTGATATGTGACACCTGTATATCTGTGTGCTCCTGAGTCTGTATATAGGAGACTGCGCTGAGTAATGTGATATGTTACACCTGTATATCTGTGTGCTCCTAAGTCTGTATACAGGAGACTACGCTGAGTAATGTGATATGTGACACCTGTATATCTGTGTGCTCCTAAGTCTGTATATGGGAGACTGTGCTGAGTAATGTGATATGTTACACCTGTATATCTGTGTGCTCCTAAGTCTGTATACAGGAGACTACGCTGAGTAATGTGATATGTGACACCTGTATATCTGTGTGCTCCTGAGTCTGTATATGGGAGACTGCGCTGAGTAATGTGATAGGTGACACCTGTATATCTGTGTGCTCCTGAGTCTGTATAGGGGAGACTGCGCTGAGTAATGTGATATGTGACACCTGTATATCTGTGTGCTCCGGAGTCTGTATATGGAGACTGTGCTGAGTAATGTGATATGTGACACCTGAATATCTGTGTGCTCCTGAGTCTGTATATAGGAGACTGCGCTGAGTAATGTGATATGTGACACCTGAAAATCTGTGTGCTCCTGAGTCTGTATATGGGAGACTGCGCTGAGTAATGTGATATGTGACACCTGTATATATGTGTGCTCCTGAGTCTGTATATGGGAGACTGCGCAGAGTAATGTGATAGGTGACACCTGTATATAGGAGACTGCGCTGAGTAATGTGATATGTGAACCCTGTATATCTGTGTGCTCCTGAGTCTGTATATAGGAGACTGCGCTGAGTAATCTGATATGTGACACCTGTATAGCTGTGTGATCCTGAGTCTGTATATAGGAGACTGCGCTGATTAATTTGATATGTGAAACCTGTGTATCTGTGTGCTCCTGAGTCTGTATATGGGAGACTGCGCTGAGTAATGTGATATGTGACACCTGTATATCTGTGTGCTCCTGAGTCTGTATATGGGAGACTGCGCTGAGTAATGTGATAGGTGACAACTGTATATCTGTGTGCTCCTGAGTCTGTATATGGGAGACTGTGCTGAGTAATGTGATATGTGACACCTGTATATAGGAGACTGCTGTGAGTAATGTGATATGTGACACCTGTATATCTGTGTGCTCCTGAGTCTGTATACAGGAGACTACGCTGAGTAATGTGATATGTGACACCTGTATATCTGTGTGCTCCTGAGTCTGTATATAGGAGACTGCGCTGAGTAATGTGATATGTGACACCTGTATATCTGTGTGCTCCTGAGTCTGTATATGGGAGACTGTGCTGAGTAATGTGATATGTGACACCTGAATATCTGTGTGCTCCTGAGTCTGTATATAGGAGACTGCGCTGAGTAATGTGATATGTGACACCTGTATATCTGTGTGCTCCTGAGTCTGTATATGGGAGACAGCGCTGAGTAATGTGATAGGTGACACCTGTATATCTGTGTGCTCCTGAGTCTGTATGTGGGAGACTGCACTGAGTAATGTGATATGTGACACCTGTATATCTGTGTGCTCCTGAGTCTGTATATAGGAGACTGCTGTGAGTAATGTGATATGTGACACCTGTATATCTGTGTGCTCCTAAGTCTGTATACGGGAGACTGTGCTGAGTAATGTGATATGTGACACCTGTATATCTGTGTGCTCCTGAGTCTGTATACAGGAGTCTACGCTGAGTAATGTGTGATATGTGACACCTGTATATCTGTGTGCTCCTGAGTCTGTATATAGGAGACTGCGCTGAGTAATGTGATATGTGACACCTGTATATCTGTGTGCTCCTGAGTCTGTATATGGGAGACTGTGCTGAGTAATGTGATATGTGACACCTGAATATCTGTGTGCTCCTGAGTCTGTATATAGGAGACTGCGCTGAGTAATGTGATATGTGACACCTGTATATCTGTGTGCTCCTGAGTCTGTATATAGGGGACTGCGCTGAGTAATGTGAAAGGTGACACCTGTATATCTGTGTGCTTCTGAGACTGTATATGGGAGACTGCGCTGAGTAATGTTATAGGTGACACCTGTATATATGTGTGCTCCTGTGTCTGTATATGGGAGACTGCGCAGAGTAATGTGATAGGTGACACCTGTATATAGGAGACTGCTGTGAGTAATGTGATATGTGACACCTGTATATCTGTGTGCTCCTGAGTCTGTATATAGGAGACTGCGCTGAGTAATGTGATATGTGACACCTGTATATCTGTGTGCTCCTGAGTCTGTATACAGGAGACTACGCTGAGTAATGTGATATGTGACACCTGTATATCTGTGTGCTCCTGAGTCTGTATATGGGAGACTGTGCTGAGTAATGTGATATGTGACACCTGTATATCTGTGTGCTCCTGAGTCTGTATATAGGAGACTGCGCTGAGTAATGTGATATGTAACACCTGTATATCTGTGTGCTCCTGAGTCTGTATATGGGAGACTGTGCTGAGTAATGTGATATGTGACACCTGTATATCTGTGTGCTCCTGAGTCTGTATACAGGAGACTACGCTGAGTAATGTGATATGTGACACCTGTATATCTGTGTGATCCTGAGTCTGTATATGGGAGACTGTGCTGAGTAATGTGATATGTGACACCTGTATATCTGTGTGCTCCTGAGTCTGTATATAGGAGACTGCTGTGAGTAATGTGATATGTGACACCTGTATATCTGTGTGCTCCTAAGTCTGTATACGGGAGACTGTGCTGAGTAATGTGATATGTGACACCTGTATATCTGTGTGCTCCTGAGTCTGTATACAGGAGTCTACGCTGAGTAATGTGATATGTGACACCTGTATATCTGTGTGCTCCTGAGTCTGTATATAGGAGACTGCGCTGAGTAATGTGATATGTGACACCTGTATATCTGTGTGCTCCTGAGTCTGTATATGGGAGACTGTGCTGAGTAATGTGATATGTGACACCTGAATATCTGTGTGCTCCTGAGTCTGTATATAGGAGACTGCGCTGAGTAATGTGATATGTGACACCTGTATATCTGTGTGCTCCTGAGTCTGTATATAGGGGACTGCGCTGAGTAATGTGAAAGGTGACACCTGTATATCTGTGTGCTTCTGAGACTGTATATGGGAGACTGCGCTGAGTAATGTTATAGGTGACACCTGTATATATGTGTGCTCCTGAGTCTGTATATGGGAGACTGCGCAGAGTAATGTGATAGGTGACACCTGTATATAGGAGACTGCTGTGAGTAATGTGATATGTGACACCTGTATATCTGTGTGCTCCTAAGTCTGTATATGGGAGACTGTGCTGAGTAATGTGATATATGACACCTTTATATCTGTGTGCTCCTAGGTCTGTATACAGGAGACTACGCTGAGTAATGTGATATGTGACACCTGTATATCTGTGTGCTCCTGAGTCTGTATATAGGAGACTGCGCTGAGCAATGTGATATGTGACACCTGTATATCTGTGTGCTCCAGAGTCTGTATATGGGAGACTGTGCTGAGTAATGTGATATGTGACACCTGTATATCTGTGTGCTCCTGAGTCTGTATACAGGAGACTACACTGAGTAATGTGATATGTGACACCTGTATATCTGTGTGCTCCTGAGTCTGTATATAGGAGACTGCACTGAGTAATGTGATATGTGACACCTGTATATCTGTGTGCTCCTGAGTCTGTATATGGGAGACAGCGCTGAGTAATGTGATAGGTGACACCTGTATATCTGTGTGCTCCTGAGTCTGTATATGGGAGACAGCGCTGAGTAATGTGATACGTGACACCTGTATATCTGTGTGCTCCTGAGTCTGTATATGGGAGACTGTGCTGAGTAATGTGATATGTGACACCTGTATATCTGTGTGCTCCTGAGTCTGTATATAGGAGACTGCGCTGAGTAATGTGATATGTGACACCTGTATAGCTGTGTGCTCCTGAGTCTGTATACAGGAGACTACGCTGAGTAAAGTGATAGGTGACACCTGTATATCTGTGTGCTCCTGAGTCTGTATATGGGAGACTGTGCTGAGTAATGTGATATGTGACAACTGTATATATGTGTGCTCCTGAGTCTGTATATGGAGACTGCGCTGAGTAATGTGATATGTGACACCTGAATATCTGTGTGCTCCTGAGTCTGTATATAGGAGACTGTGCTGAGTAATGTTATAGGTGACACCTGTATATCTGTGTGCTCCTGAGTCTGTATACAGGAGACTACGCTGAGTAATGTGATATGTGACACCTGTATATCTGTGTGCTCCTGAGTCTGTATATGGAGACTGCGCTGAGTAATGTGATATGTGACACCTGAATATCTGTGTGCTCCTGAGTCTGTATATAGGAGACTGCGCTGAGTAATGTTATAGGTGACACCTGTATATCTGTGTGCTCCTAAGTCTGTATATGGGAGACTGTGCTGAGTAATGTGATATGTTACACCTGTATATATGTGTGCTCCTAAGTCTGTATATAGGAGACTACGCTGAGTAATGTGATATGTGACACCTGTATATCTGTGTGCTCCTGAGTCTGTATATGGGAGACTGCGCTGAGTAATGTGATAGGTGACACCTGTATATCTGTGTGCTCCTGAGTCTGTATAGGGGAGACTGCGCTGAGTAATGTGATATGTGACACCTGTATATCTGTGTGCTCCTGAGTCTGTATATGGAGACTGTGCTGAGTAATGTGATATGTGACACCTGAATATCTGTGTGCTCCTGAGTCTGTATATAGGAGACTGCGCTGAGTAATGTGATATGTGACACCTGAATATCTGTGTGCTCCTGAGTTTGTATATGGGAGACTGCGCTGAGTAATGTGATATGTGACACCTGTATATATGTGTGCTCCTGAGTCTGTATATGGGAGACTGCGCAGAGTAATGTGATAGGTGACACCTGTATATAGGAGACTGCGCTGAGTAATGTGATATGTGACACCTGTATAGCTGTGTGATCCTGAGTCTGTATATGGGAGACAGCGCTGAGTAATGTGATAGGTGACAACTGTATATCTGTGTGCTCCTGAGTCTGTATATGGGAGACAGCACTGAGTAATGTGATAGGTGACACCTGTATATCTGTGTGCTCCTGAGTCTGTATGTGGGAGACTGCACTGAGTAATGTGATATGTGACACCTGTATATCTGTGTGCTCCTGAGTCTGTATAGGGGAGACTGTGCTGAGTAATGTGATATGTGACACCTGTATATCTGTGTGCTCCTGAGTCTGTATACAGGAGACTACGCTGAGTAATGTGATATGTGACACCTGTATATCTGTGTGCTCCTGAGTCTGTATATGGGAGACTGTGCTGAGTAATGTGATAGGTGACACCTGAATATCTGTGTGCTCCTGAGTCTGTATATAGGACACTGCGCTGAGTAATGTGATATGTGACACCTGTATATCTGTGTGCTCCTGAGTCTGTATATAGGAGACTGCGCTGAGTAATGTGATATGTGACACCTGTATATCTGTGTGCTCCTGAGTCTGTATAGGGGAGACTGCGCTGAGTACTGTGATATGTGACACCTGTATATCTGTGTGCTCATGAGTCTGTATATGGGAGACTGCGCTGAGTAATGTGATATGTGACACCTGTATATCTGTGTGCTCCTGAGTCTGTATATGGAGACTGTGCTGAGTAATGTGATATGTCACACCTGTATATCTGTGGGCTCCTGAGTCTGTATATAGGAGACTGCGCTGAGTACTGTGATATGTGACACCTGTATATCTGTGTGCTCCTGAGTCTGTATATGGAGACTGCGCTGAGTACTGCGATATGTGACACCTGTATATCTGTGTGCTCCTGAGTCTGTATATGGAGACTGTGCTGAGTAATGTGATATGTGACACCTGAATATCTGTGTGCTCCTGAGTCTGTATATAGGAGACAGCTGTGAGAAATGTGATATGTGACACCTGTATATCTGTGTGCTCCTAAGTCTGTATACAGGAGACTACACTGAGTAATGTGATATGTGACACCTGTATATCTGTGTGCTCCTGAGTCTGTATATGGAGACTGTGCTGAGTAATGTGATATGTCACACCTGTATATCTGTGGGCTCCTGAGTCTGTATATGGGAGTCTGCGCTGAGTAATGTGATGTGACACCTGTATATCTGTGTGCTCCTGAGTCTGTATATAGGAGACTGCGCTGAGTAATGAGATATGTAACACCTGTATATCTGTGTGCTCCTGAGTCTGTATATGGGAGACTGCGCTGAGTAATGTGATATGTGACACCTGTATATCTGTGTGCTCCTGAGTCTGTATATAGGAGACTGCGCTGAGTAATGTGATATGTGACACCTGTATAGCTGTGTGCTCCTGAGTCTGTATACAGGAGACTACGCTGAGTAATGTGATATGTGACACCTGTATATCTGTGTGCTCCTGAGTCTGTATATAGGAGACTGCGCTGAGTAATGTGATATGTGACACCTGTATATCTGTGTGCTCCTGAGTCTGTATATGGGAGACAGCGCTGAGTAATGTGATAGGTGACACCTGTATATCTGTGTGCTCCTGAGTCTGTATATGGGAGACAGCACTGAGTAACGTGATAGGTGACACCTGTATATCTGTGTGCTCCTGAGTCTGTATGTGGGAGACTGCGCTGAGTAATGTGATATGTGACACCTGTATATCTGTGTGCTCCTGAGTCTGTATATAGGAGACTGCGCTGAGTAATGTGATATGTGACACATGTATAGCTGTGTGCTCCTGAGTCTGTATATAGGAGACTGCGCTGAGTAATGTGATATGTGACACCTGTATATCTGTGTGCTCCTGAGTCTGTATATAGGAGACTGCGCTGAGTAATGTGATATGTGACACCTGTATATCTGTGTGCTCCTGAGTCTGTATATGGGAGACAGCGCTGAGTAATGTGATAGGTGACACCTGTATATCTGTGTGCTCCTGAGTCTGTATATGGGAGACAGCACTGAGTAACGTGATAGGTGACACCTGTATATCTGTGTGCTCCTGAGTCTGTATGTGGGAGACTGCGCTGAGTAATGTGATATGTGACACCTGTATATCTGTGTGCTCCTGAGTCTGTATATAGGAGACTGCGCTGAGTAATGTGATATGTGACACATGTATAGCTGTGTGCTCCTGAGTCTGTATATGGGAGACTGCGCTGAGTAATGTGATATGTGACACCTGTATATCTGTGTGCTCCTGAGTCTGTATATAGGAGACTGCGCTGAGTAATGTGATATGTGACACCTGTATATCTGTGTGCTCCTGAGTCTGTATAGGGGAGACTGCGCTGAGTACTGTGATATGTGACACCTGTATATCTGTGTGCTCATGAGTCTGTATATGGGAGACTGCGCTGAGTAATGTGATATGTGACACCTGTATATCTGTGTGCTCCTGAGTCTGTATATGGAGACTGTGCTGAGTAATGTGATATGTGACACCTGAATATCTGTGTGCTCCTGAGTCTGTATATGGGAGACAGCGCTGAGTAATGTGATAGGTGACACCTGTATATCTGTGTGCTCCTGAGTCTGTATATGGGAGACAGCACTGAGTAACGTGATAGGTGACACCTGTATATCTGTGTGCTCCTGAGTCTGTATGTGGGAGACTGCGCTGAGTAATGTGATATGTGACACCTGTATATCTGTGTGCTCCTGAGTCTGTATATAGGAGACTGCGCTGAGTAATGTGATATGTGACACATGTATAGCTGTGTGCTCCTGAGTCTGTATATAGGAGACTGCGCTGAGTAATGTGATATGTGACACCTGTATATCTGTGTGCTCCTGAGTCTGTATATAGGAGACTGCGCTGAGTAATGTGATATGTGACACCTGTATATCTGTGTGCTCCTGAGTCTGTATATGGGAGACAGCGCTGAGTAATGTGATAGGTGACACCTGTATATCTGTGTGCTCCTGAGTCTGTATATGGGAGACAGCACTGAGTAACGTGATAGGTGACACCTGTATATCTGTGTGCTCCTGAGTCTGTATGTGGGAGACTGCGCTGAGTAATGTGATATGTGACACCTGTATATCTGTGTGCTCCTGAGTCTGTATAGGGGAGACTGCGCTGAGTACTGTGATATGTGACACCTGTATATCTGTGTGCTCATGAGTCTGTATATGGGAGACTGCGCTGAGTAATGTGATATGTGACACCTGTATATCTGTGTGCTCCTGAGTCTGTATATGGAGACTGTGCTGAGTAATGTGATATGTCACACCTGTATATCTGTGGGCTCCTGAGTCTGTATATAGGAGACTGCGCTGAGTACTGTGATATGTGATACCTGTATATCTGTGTGCTCCTGAGTCTGTATATGGAGACTGCGCTGAGTACTGCGATATGTGACACCTGTATATCTGTGTGCTCCTGAGTCTGTATATGGAGACTGTGCTGAGTAATGTGATATGTGACACCTGAATATCTGTGTGCTCCTGAGTCTGTATATAGGAGACAGCTGTGAGAAATGTGATATGTGACACCTGTATATCTGTGTGCTCCTAAGTCTGTATACAGGAGACTACGCTGAGTAATGTGATATGTGACACCTGTATATCTGTGTGCTCCTGAGTCTGTATATAGGAGACTGCGCTGAGTAATGAGATATGTGACACCTGTATATCTGTGTGCTCCTGAGTCTGTATATGGGAGACTGCGCTGAGTAATGTGATATGTGACACCTGTATAGCTGTGTGCTCCTGAGTCTGTATATGGGAGACAGCACTGAGTAACGTGATAGGTGACACCTGTATATCTGTGTGCTCCTGAGTCTGTATGTGGGAGACTGCGCTGAGTAATGTGATATTTGACACCTGTATATCTGTGTGCTCCTGAGTCTGTATATGGAGACTGTGCTGAGTGATGTGATATGTGACACCTGAATATCTGTGTGCTCCTGAGTCTGTATATAGGAGACTGCGCTGAGTAATGTGATATGTGACACCTGTATATCTGTGTGCTCCTAAGTCTGTATATGGGAGACTGTGCTGAGTAATGTGATATGTGACACCTGTATATCTGTGTGCTCCTGAGTCTGTATACAGGAGACTACGCTGAGTAATGTGATATGTGACACCTTTATATCTGTGTGCTCCTGAGTCTGTATACAGGAGACTGCGCTGAGTAATGTTATAGGTGACACCTGTATATATGTGTGCTCCTGAGTCTGTATATGGGAGACAGCGCTGAGTAATGTGATATGTGACACCTGTATATCTGTGTGCTTCTGAGACTGTATATGGGAGACTGCGCTGAGTAATGTTATAGGTGACACCTGTATATATGTGTGCTCCTGAGTCTGTATATGGGAGACTGCGCAGAGTAATGTGATAGGTGACACCTGTATATAGGAGACTGCTGTGAGTAATGTGATATGTGACACCTGTATATCTGTGTGCTCCTGAGTCTGTATACAGGAGACTACGCTGAGTAATATGATATGTGACACCTGTATATCTGTGTGCTCCTGAGTCTGTATATAGGAGACTGCGCTGAGTAATGAGATATGTGACACCTGTATATCTGTGTGCTCCAGAGTCTGTATATGGGAGACTGTGCTGAGTAATGTGATATGTGACACCTGAATATCTGTGTGCTCCTGAGTCTGTATATAGGAGACTGCGCTGAGTAATGTGATATGTAACACCTGTATATCTGTGTGCTCCTAAGTCTGTATATGGGAGACTGTGCTGAGTAATGTGATATGTGACACCTGTATATCTGTGTGCTCCTGAGTCTGTATACAGGAGACTACGCTGAGTAATGTGATATGTGACACCTGTATATCTGTGTACTCCTGAGTCTGTATATGGGAGACTGTGCTGAGTAATGTGATATGTGACACCTGTATATCTGTGTGCTCCTGAGTCTGTATATAGGAGACTGCGCTGAGTAATGTGATATGTGACACCTGTATATGTGTGTGCTCCTGAGTCTGTATATGGGAGACAGCGCTGAGTAATGTGATTGGTGACACCTGTATATCTGTGTGCTCCTGAGTCTGTATATGGGAGACAGCACTGAGTAATGTGATAGGTGACACCTGTATATCTGTGTGCTCCTGAGTCTGTATGTGGGAGACTGCGCTGAGTAATGTGATATGTGACACCTGTATATCTGTGTGCTCCTGAGTCTGTATATAGGAGACTGCGCTGAGTACTGTGATATGTGACACCTGTATATCTGTGTGCTCCTGAGTCTGTATAGGGGAGACTGTGCTGAGTAATGTGATATGTGACACCTGTATAGCTGTGTGCTCCTGAGTCTGTATATGGAGACTGTGCTGAGTAATGTGATATGTGACACATGAATATCTGTGTGCTCCTGAGTCTGTATATAGGAGACTGCGCTGAGTAATGTGATATGTGACACCTGTATATCTGTGTGCTCCTGAGTCTGTATATATGAGACTGCGCTGAGTAATGTGATATGTGACACCTGTATAGCTGTGTGATCCTGAGTCTGTATATAGGTGACTGCGCTGAGTAATTTGATATGTGACACCTGTATAGCTGTGTGCTCCTGAGTCTGTATATGGGAGACTGCGCTGAGTAATGTGATATGTGACACCTGTATATCTGTGTGCTCCTGAGTCTGTATATAGGAGACTGCGCTGAGTAATGTGATATGTGACACCTGTATATCTGTGTGCTCCTGAGTCTGTATATGGGAGACTGCGCTGAGTAATGTGATATGTGACACCTGTATATCTGTGTGCTCCTGAGTCTGTATATAGGAGACTGCGCTGAGTAATGTGATATGTGACACCTGTATAGCTGTGTGCTCCTGAGTCTGTATACAGGAGACTACGCTGAGTAATGTGATATGTGACACCTGTATATCTGTGTGCTCCTGAGTCTGTATTTAGGAGACTGCGCTGAGTAATGTGATATGTGACACCTGTATATCTGTGTGCTCCTGAGTCTGTATATGGGAGACAGCGCTGATTAATGTGATAGGTGACACCTGTATATCTGTGTGCTCCTGAGTCTGTATATGGGAGACTGTGCTGAGTAATGTGATATGTGACACCTGTATATCTGTGTGCTCCTGAGTCTGTATATAGGAGACTGCGCTGAGTAATGTGATATGTGACACCTGTATAGCTGTGTGCTCCTGAGTCTGTATATGGGAGACTGCGCTGAGTAATGTGATATGTGACACCTGTATATCTGTGTGCTTCTGAGACTGTATATGGGAGACTGCGCTGAGTAATGTTATAGGTGACACCTGTATATATGTGTGCTCCTGAGTCTGTATATGGGAGACTGCGCAGAGTAATGTGATAGGTGACACCTGTATATAGGAGACTGCGCTGAGTAATGTGATATATGACACCTGTATATCTGTGTGCTCCTGAGTCTGTATATATGAGACTGCGCTGAGTAATGTGATATGTGACACCTGTATAGCTGTGTGATCCTGAGTCTGTATATAGGTGACTGCGCTGAGTAATGTGATATGTGACACCTGTATATCTGTGTGCTCCTGAGTCTGTATAGGGGAGACTGCGCTGAGTACTGTGATATGTGACACCTGTATATCTGTGTGCTCCTGAGTCTGTATATGGGAGACTGCGCTGAGTAATGTGATATATGACACCTGAATATCTGTGTGCTCCTGAGTCTGTATATGGGAGACTGCGCTGAGTAATGTTATAGGTGACACCTGTATATATGTGTGCTCCTGAGTCTGTATATGGGAGACTGCGCAGAGTAATGTGATAGGTGACACCTGTATATAGGAGACTGCTGTGAGTAATGTGATATGTGACACCTGTATATCTGTGTGCTCCTGAGTAATGTGATATGTGACACCTGTATATCTGTGTGCTCCTAAGTCTGTATATGGGAGACTGTGCTGAGTAATGTGATATGTGACACCTCTATATCTGTGTGCTCCTGAGTCTGTATATGGGAGACAGCACTGAGTAATGTGATTGGTGACACCTGTATATCTTTGTGCTCCAGAGTCTGTATATAGGAGACTGCGCTGAGTAATGTGATATGTGACACCTGTATATCTGTGTGCTCCTAAGTCTGTATATGGGAGACTGTGCTGAGTAATGTGATATGTGAGACCTGTATATCTGTGTGCTCCTGAGTCTGTATATGGGAGACTGCGCTGAGTAATGTGATATGTGACACCTGTATATCTGTGTGCTTCTGAGTCTGTATATGGGAGACTGCGCTGAGTAATGTTATAGGTGACACCTGTATATCTGTGTGCTTTTGAGTCTTTATATGGGAGACTGCGCTGAGTAATGTTATAGGCGACACCTGTATATATGTGTGCTCCTGAGTCAGTATATGGGATACTGCGCTGAGTAATGTGATATGTGACACCTGTATATCTGTGTGCTCCTGAGTCTGTATATGGGAGACTGCGCTGAGTAATGTGACACCTGTAAATCTGTGTGCTCCTGAGTCTGTATATGGAGACTGCGCTGAGTAATGTGATATGTGACACCTGTATATCTGTGTGCCTCTGAGTCTGTATATGGAGACTGCGCTGAGTAATGTAATAGCTGTATATCTGTGTGCTCCTGAGTCTGTATATGGGAGACTGTGCTGAGTAATGTGATATGTGACACCTGTAAATCTGTGTGCTCCTGAGTCTGTATATAGGAGACTGCATTGAGTAATGTGATACGTGACACCTCTACATCTGTGTTCTCCGAGTCTGTATATGGGAGACTGCGCTGAGTAATGTGATATGTGACACCTGTATATCTGTGTGCTCCTGAGTCTGTATATAGGAGACTGCGCTGAGTAATGAGATATGTGACACCTGTATATCTGTGTGCTCCAGAGTCTGTATATGGGAGACTGTGCTGAGTAATGTGATATGTGACACCTGAATATCTGTGTGCTCCTGAGTCTGTATATAGGAGACTGCGCTGAGTAATGTGATATGTAACACCTGTATATCTGTGTGCTCCTAAGTCTGTATATGGGAGACTGTGCTGAGTAATGTGATATGTGACACCTGTATATCTGTGTGCTCCTGAGTCTGTATACAGGAGACTACGCTGAGTAATGTGATATGTGACACCTGTATATCTGTGTACTCCTGAGTCTGTATATGGGAGACTGTGCTGAGTAATGTGATATGTGACACCTGTATATCTGTGTGCTCCTGAGTCTGTATATAGGAGACTGCGCTGAGTAATGTGATATGTGACACCTGTATATGTGTGTGCTCCTGAGTCTGTATATGGGAGACAGCGCTGAGTAATGTGATAGGTGACACCTGTATATCTGTGTGCTCCTGAGTCTGTATATGGGAGACAGCACTGAGTAATGTGATAGGTGACACCTGTATATCTGTGTGCTCCTGAGTCTGTATGTGGGAGACTGCGCTGAGTAATGTGATATGTGACACCTGTATATCTGTGTGCTCCTGAGTCTGTATATAGGAGACTGCGCTGAGTACTGTGATATGTGACACCTGTATATCTGTGTGCTCCTGAGTCTGTATAGGGGAGACTGTGCTGAGTAATGTGATATGTGACACCTGTATAGCTGTGTGCTCCTGAGTCTGTATATGGAGACTGTGCTGAGTAATGTGATATGTGACACATGAATATCTGTGTGCTCCTGAGTCTGTATATAGGAGACTGCGCTGAGTAATGTGATATGTGACACCTGTATATCTGTGTGCTCCTGAGTCTGTATATATGAGACTGCGCTGAGTAATGTGATATGTGACACCTGTATAGCTGTGTGATCCTGAGTCTGTATATAGGTGACTGCGCTGAGTAATTTGATATGTGACACCTGTATAGCTGTGTGCTCCTGAGTCTGTATATGGGAGACTGCGCTGAGTAATGTGATATGTGACACCTGTATATCTGTGTGCTCCTGAGTCTGTATATAGGAGACTGCGCTGAGTAATGTGATATGTGACACCTGTATATCTGTGTGCTCCTGAGTCTGTATATGGGAGACTGCGCTGAGTAATGTGATATGTGACACCTGTATATCTGTGTGCTCCTGAGTCTGTATATAGGAGACTGCGCTGAGTAATGTGATATGTGACACCTGTATAGCTGTGTGCTCCTGAGTCTGTATACAGGAGACTACGCTGAGTAATGTGATATGTGACACCTGTATATCTGTGTGCTCCTGAGTCTGTATTTAGGAGACTGCGCTGAGTAATGTGATATGTGACACCTGTATATCTGTGTGCTCCTGAGTCTGTATATGGGAGACAGCGCTGATTAATGTGATAGGTGACACCTGTATATCTGTGTGCTCCTGAGTCTGTATATGGGAGACTGTGCTGAGTAATGTGATATGTGACACCTGTATATCTGTGTGCTCCTGAGTCTGTATATAGGAGACTGCGCTGAGTAATGTGATATGTGACACCTGTATAGCTGTGTGCTCCTGAGTCTGTATATGGGAGACTGCGCTGAGTAATGTGATATGTGACACCTGTATATCTGTGTGCTTCTGAGACTGTATATGGGAGACTGCGCTGAGTAATGTTATAGGTGACACCTGTATATATGTGTGCTCCTGAGTCTGTATATGGGAGACTGCGCAGAGTAATGTGATAGGTGACACCTGTATATAGGAGACTGCGCTGAGTAATGTGATATATGACACCTGTATATCTGTGTGCTCCTGAGTCTGTATATATGAGACTGCGCTGAGTAATGTGATATGTGACACCTGTATAGCTGTGTGATCCTGAGTCTGTATATAGGTGACTGCGCTGAGTAATGTGATATGTGACACCTGTATATCTGTGTGCTCCTGAGTCTGTATAGGGGAGACTGCGCTGAGTACTGTGATATGTGACACCTGTATATCTGTGTGCTCCTGAGTCTGTATATGGGAGACTGCGCTGAGTAATGTGATATATGACACCTGAATATCTGTGTGCTCCTGAGTCTGTATATGGGAGACTGCGCTGAGTAATGTTATAGGTGACACCTGTATATATGTGTGCTCCTGAGTCTGTATATGGGAGACTGCGCAGAGTAATGTGATAGGTGACACCTGTATATAGGAGACTGCTGTGAGTAATGTGATATGTGACACCTGTATATCTGTGTGCTCCTGAGTAATGTGATATGTGACACCTGTATATCTGTGTGCTCCTAAGTCTGTATATGGGAGACTGTGCTGAGTAATGTGATATGTGACACCTCTATATCTGTGTGCTCCTGAGTCTGTATATGGGAGACAGCACTGAGTAATGTGATTGGTGACACCTGTATATCTTTGTGCTCCAGAGTCTGTATATAGGAGACTGCGCTGAGTAATGTGATATGTGACACCTGTATATCTGTGTGCTCCTAAGTCTGTATATGGGAGACTGTGCTGAGTAATGTGATATGTGAGACCTGTATATCTGTGTGCTCCTGAGTCTGTATATGGGAGACTGCGCTGAGTAATGTGATATGTGACACCTGTATATCTGTGTGCTTCTGAGTCTGTATATGGGAGACTGCGCTGAGTAATGTTATAGGTGACACCTGTATATCTGTGTGCTTTTGAGTCTTTATATGGGAGACTGCGCTGAGTAATGTTATAGGCGACACCTGTATATATGTGTGCTCCTGAGTCAGTATATGGGATACTGCGCTGAGTAATGTGATATGTGACACCTGTATATCTGTGTGCTCCTGAGTCTGTATATGGGAGACTGCGCTGAGTAATGTGACACCTGTAAATCTGTGTGCTCCTGAGTCTGTATATGGAGACTGCGCTGAGTAATGTGATATGTGACACCTGTATATCTGTGTGCCTCTGAGTCTGTATATGGAGACTGCACTGAGTAATGTAATAGCTGTATATCTGTGTGCTCCTGAGTCTGTATATGGGAGACTGTGCTGAGTAATGTGATATGTGACACCTGTAAATCTGTGTGCTCCTGAGTCTGTATATAGGAGACTGCATTGAGTAATGTGATACGTGACACCTCTACATCTGTGTTCTCCGAGTCTGTATATGGGAGACTGCGCTGAGTAATGTGATATGTGAAACCTGTATATCTGTGTGCTCCTGAGTCTGTATATGGGAGACTGCACTGAGTAATGTGACACCTGTATATCTGTGTGCTCCTGAGTCTGAATATGGGAGACTGTGCTGTGTAATGTGATATGTGACACCTGTATATCTGCGTGCTCCTGAGTCTGTACATAGGAGACTGCGCTAAGTAATGTGATATGTGACACCTGTATATCTGTGTGCTCCTGAGTCTGTATATGGGAGACTGTGCTGAGTAATGTGACATGTGACACCTGTATATCTGTGTGCTCCTGATTCTGCATATGGAGACTGTGCTGAGTAACGTGACACCTGTATATCTGTGTTCTCCTGAGTCTGTATATAGGAAACTGCGCTGAGTAACGTGACACCTGCATATCTGAGTGCTCCTGAGTCTGTATATAGGAGACTGCGCTGAGTAATGTGATATGTGACACCTGTATATCTGTGTTCTCCTGAGTCTGTATACAGGAGACTACGCTGAGTAGTGTGATATGTGACACCTTTATATCTGTGTGCTCCTGAGTCAGTATATAGGAGACTGCGCTGAGTAATGTGATAGGTGACACCTGTATATCTGTGTGCTCCTGAGTCTGTATATGGGAGACAGCGCTGAGTAATGTGATAGGTGACACCTGTATATCTGTGTGCTCCTGAGTCTGTATATGGGAGACAGCGCTGAGTAATGTGATAGGTGACACCTGTATATCTGTGTGCTCCTGAGTCTGTATATGGGAGACTGTGCTGAGTAATGTGATATGTGACACCTGTATATCTGTGTGCTCCTGAGTCTGTATATAGGAGACTGCGCTGAGTAATGTGATATGTGACACCTGTATAGCTGTGTGCTCCTGAGTCTGTATACAGGAGACTACGCTGAGTAATGTGATATGTGACACCTGTATATCTGTGTGCTCCTGAGTCTGTATATAGGAGACTGCGCTGAGTAATGTGATAGGTGACACCTGTATATCTGTGTGCTCCTGAGTCTGTATATGGGAGACAGCGCTGAGTAATGTGATATGTGACACATGTACAGCTGTGTGCTCCTGAGTCTGTATATGGGAGACTGCGCTGAGTAATGTGATATGTGACACCTGTATATCTGTGTGCTCCTGAGTCTGTATATAGGAGACTGCGCTGAGTAATGTGATAGGTGACACCTGTATATCTGTGTGCTCCTGAGTCTGTATATGGGAGACAGCACTGAGTAATGTGATAGGTGACACCTGTATATCTGTGTGCTCCTGAGTCTGTATATGGGAGACTGTGCTGAGTAATGTGATATGTGACACCTGTATATCTGTGTGCTCCTGAGTCTGTATATAGGAGACTGCGCTGAGTAATGTGATATGTGACACATGTACAGCTGTGTGCCCCTGAGTCTGTATATGGGAGACTGCGCTGAGTAATGTGATATGTGACACCTGTATATCTGTGTGCTCCTGAGTCTGTATATAGGAGACTGCGCTGAGTAATGTGATATGTGACACCTGTATATCTGTGTGCTCCTGAGTCTGTATATGGAGACTGTGCTGAGTAATGTGATATGTGACACCTGAAAATCTGTGTGCTCCTGAGTCTGTATATAGGAGACTGCGCTGAGTAATGTTATAGGTGACACCTGTATATCTGTGTGCTCCTAAGTCTGTATATGGGAGACTGCTCTGAGTAATGTTATAGGTGACACCTGTATATCTGTGTGCTTCTGAGTCTGTATATGGGATACTGCGCTGAGTAATGTTATAGGTGACACCTGTATATATGTGTGCTCCTGAGTCTGTATATGGGAGAATGCGCAGAGTAATGTGATAGGTGACACCTGTATATAGGAGACTGCTGTGAGTAATGTCATATGTGACACCTGTATATCTGTGTGCTCCTGAGTCTGTATACAGGAGACTACGCTGAGTAATGTGATATGTGACACCTGTATATCTGTGTGCTCCTGAGTCTGTATATAGGAGACTACGCTGAGTAATGTGATATGTGACACCTGTATATCTGTGTGCTCCTGAGACTGTATATAGGAGACTGCGCTGAGTAATGTGATATGTAACACCTTTATATCTGTGTGCTCCTAAGTCTGTATATGGGAGACTGTGCTGAGTAATGTGATATGTGACACCTGTATATCTGTGTGCTCCTGAGTCTGTATACAGGAGACTACGCTGAGTAATGTGATATGTGACACCTGTATATCTGTGTGCTCCTGAGTCTGTATATGGGAGACTGTGCTGAGTAATGTGATATGTGACACCTGTATATCTGTGTGCTCCTGAGTCTGTATATAGGAGACTGCACTGAGTAATGTGATATGTGACACCTGTATATCTGTGTGCTCCTGAGTCTGTATAGGGGAGACTGCGCTGAGTAATGTGATATGTGACACCTGTATATCTGTGTGCTCCTGAGTCTGTATATAGGAGACTGCGCTGAGTAATGTGATATGTGACACCTGTATATCTGTGTGCTCCTGAGTCTGTATACAGGAGACTACGCTGAGTAGTGTGATATGTGACACCTTTATATCTGTGTGCTCCTGAGTCAGTATATAGGAGACTGCGCTGAGTAATGTGATATGTGACACCTGTATATCTGTGTGCTCCTGAGTCTGTATATGGGAGACAGCGCTGAGTAATGTGATAGGTGACACCTGTATATCTGTGTGCTCCTGAGTCTGTATATGGGAGACAGCGCTGAGTAATGTGATAGGTGACACCTGTATATCTGTGTGCTCCTGAGTCTGTATATGGGAGACTGTGCTGAGTAATGTGATATGTGACACCTGTATATCTGTGTGCTAATGAGTCTGTATATAGGAGACTGTGCTGAGTAATGTGATATGTGACACCTGTATATCTGTGTGCTCCTGAGTCTGTATATGGAGACTGTGCTGAGTAATGTGATATGTGACACCTGAATATCTGTGTGCTCCTGAGTCTGTATATAGGAGACTGCGCTGAGTAATGTTATAGGTGACACCTGTATATCTGTGTGCTCCTAAGTCTGTATATGGGAGACTGCTCTGAGTAATGTTATAGGTGACACCTGTATATCTGTGTGCTTCTGAGTCTGTATATGGGATACTGCGCTGAGTAATGTTATAGGTGACACCTGTATATATGTGTGCTCCTGAGTCTGTATATGGGAGACTGCGCAGAGTAATGTGATAGGTGACACCTGTATATAGGAGACTGCTGTGAGTAATGTGATATGTGACACCTGTATATCTGTGTGCTCCTAAGTCTGTATATGGGAGACTGTGCTGAGTAATGTGATATGTGACACCTGTATATCTGTGTGCTCCTGAGTCTGTATACAGGAGACTACGCTGAGTAATGTGATATGTGACACCTGTATATCTGTGTGCTCCTGAGTCTGTATATAGGAGACTGCGCTGAGTAATGTGATATGTGACACCTGTATATCTGTGTGCTCCAGAGTCTGTATATGGGAGACTGTGCTGAGAAATGTGATATGTGACACCTGAATATCTGTGTGCTCCTGAGTCTGTATATAGGAGACTGCGCTGAGTAATGTGATATGTAACACCTGTATATCTGTGTGCTCCTAAGTCTGTATATGGGAGACTGTGCTGAGTAATGTGATATGTGACACCTGTATATCTGTGTGCTCCTGAGTCTGTATACAGGAGACTACGCTGAGTAATGTGATATGTGACACCTGTATATCTGTGTGCTCCTGAGTCTGTATATGGGAGACTGTGCTGAGTAATGTGATATGTGACACCTGTATATCTGTGTGCTCCTGAGTCTGTATATAGGAGACTGCACTGAGTAATGTGATATGTGACACCTGTATATCTGTGTGCTCCTGAGTCTGTATAGGGGAGACTGAGCTGAGTAATGTGATATGTGACACCTGTATATCTGTGTGCTCCTGAGTCTGTATATAGGAGACTGCGCTGAGTAATGTGATATGTGACACCTGTATATCTGTGTGCTCCTGAGTCTGTATACAGGAGACTACGCTGAGTAGTGTGATATGTGACACCTTTATATCTGTGTGCTCCTGAGTCAGTATATAGGAGACTGCGCTGAGTAATGTGATATGTGACACCTGTATATCTGTGTGCTCCTGAGTCAGTATATGGGAGACAGCGCTGAGTAATGTGATAGGTGACACCTGTATATCTGTGTGCTCCTGAGTCTGTATATGGGAGACAGTGCTGAGTAATGTGATAGGTGACACCTGTATATCTGTGTGCTCCTGAGTCTGTATATGGGAGACTGTGCTGAGTAATGTGATATGTGACACCTGTATATCTGTGTGCTACTGAGTCTGTATATAGGAGACTGCGCTGAGTAATGTGATATGTGACACCTGTATAGCTGTGTGCTCCTGAGTCTGTATACAGGAGACTACGCTGAGTAATGTGATATGTGACACCTGTATATCTGTGTGCTCCTGAGTCTGTATATAGGAGACTGCGCTGAGTAATGTGATAGGTGACACCTGTATATCTGTGTGCTCCTGAGTCTGTATATGGGAGACAGCGCTGAGTAATGTGATATGTGACACATGTACAGCTGTGTGCTCCTGAGTCTGTATATGGGAGACTGCGCTGAGTAATGTGATATGTGACACCTGTATATCTGTGTGCTCCTGAGTCTGTATATAGGAGACTGCGCTGAGTAATGTGATATGTGACACATGTATATCTGTGTGCTCCTGAGTCTGTATAGGGGAGACTGCGCTGAGTACTGTGATATGTGACACCTGTATATCTGTGTGCTCCTGAGTCTGTATATGGAGACTGTGCTGAGTAATGTGATATGTGACACCTGTATATCTGTGTGCTCCTGAGTCTGTATATGGAGACTGCGCTGAGTAATGTGATATGTGACACCTGTATAGCTGTGTGCTCCTGAGTCTGTATATAGGAGACTGCGCTGAGTAATGTTATAGGTGACACCTGTATATCTGTGTGCTCCTAAGTCTGTATATGGGAGACTGTGCTGAATAATGTGATATTTTACACCTGTATATCTGTGTGCTCCTGAGTCTGTATATGGGAGACAGCGCTGAGTAATGTGATATGTGACACATGTACAGCTGTGTGCTCCTGAGTCTGTATATGGGAGACTGCGCTGAGTAATGTGATATGTGACACCTGTATATCTGTGTGCTCCTGAGTCTGTATATAGGAGACTGCGCTGAGTAATGTGATATGTGACACATGTATATCTGTGTGCTCCTGAGTCTGTATAGGGGAGACTGCGCTGAGTACTGTGATATGTGACACCTGTATATCTGTGTGCTCCTGAGTCTGTATATGGAGACTGTGCTGAGTAATGTGATATGTGACACCTGTATATCTGTGTGCTCCTGAGTCTGTATATGGAGACTGCGCTGAGTAATGTGATATGTGACACCTGTATAGCTGTGTGCTCCTGAGTCTGTATATAGGAGACTGCGCTGAGTAATGTTATAGGTGACACCTGTATATCTGTGTGCTCCTGAGTCTGTATATGGAGACTGCGCTGAGTAATGTGATATGTGACACCTGTATAGCTGTGTGCTCCTGAGTCTGTATATAGGAGACTGCGCTGAGTAATGTTATAGGTGACACCTGTATATCTGTGTGCTCCTAAGTCTGTATATGGGAGACTGTGCTGAATAATGTGATATTTTACACCTGTATATCTGTGTGCTCCTGAGTCTGTATATAGGAGACTGCGCTGAGTAATGGGATATGTGACACCTGTATATCTGTGTGCTCCTGAGTCTGTATATAGGAGACTGCGCTGAGTACTGTGATATGTGACACCTGTATATCTGTGTGCTCCTGAGTCTGTATATGGAGACTGCGCTGAGTACTGCGATATGTGACACCTGTATATCTGTGTGCTCCTGAGTCTGTATATGGAGACTGTGCTGAGTAATGTGATATGTGACACCTGAATATCTGTGTGCTCCTGAGTCTGTATATAGGAGACAGCTGTGAGAAATGTGATATGTGACACCTGTATATCTGTGTGCTCCTAAGTTTGTATACAGGAGACTACGCTGAGTAATGTGATATGTGACACCTGTATATCTGTGTGCTCCTGAGTCTGTATATGGAGACTGTGCTGAGTAATGTGACATGTCACACCTGTATATCTGTGGGCTCCTGAGTCTGTATATGGGAGTCTGCGCTGAGTAATGTGATGTGACACCTGTATATCTGTGTGCTCCTGAGTCTGTATATAGGAGACTGCGCTGAGTAATGAGATATGTGACACCTGTATATCTGTGTGCTCCTGAGTCTGTATATGGGAGACTGCGCTGAGTAATGTGATATGTGACACCTGTATATCTGTGTGCTCCTGAGTCTGTATATAGGAGACTGCGCTGAGTAATGTGATATGTGACACCTGTATAGCTGTGTGCTCCTGAGTCTGTATACAGGAGACTACGCTGAGTAATGTGATATGTGACACCTGTATATCTGTGTGCTCCTGATTCTGTATATAGGAGACTGCGCTGAGTAATGTGATATGTGACACCTGTATATCTGTGTGCTCCTGAGTCTGTATATAGGAGACTGCGCTGAGTAATGTGATATGTGACACCTGTATATCTGTGTGCTCCTGAGTCTGTATATGGGAGACAGCGCTGAGTAATGTGATAGGTGACACCTGTATATCTGTGTGCTCCTGAGTCTGTATATGGGAGACAGCACTGAGTAACGTGATAGGTGACACCTGTATATCTGTGTGCTCCTGAGTCTGTATGTGGGAGACTGCGCTGAGTAATGTGATATGTGACACCTGTATATCTGTGTGCTCCTGAGTCTGTATATGGAGACTGTGCTGAGTAATGTGATATGTGACACCTGAATATCTGTGTGCTCCTGAGTCTGTATATAGGAGACTGCGCTGAGTAATGTGATATGTGACACCTGTATATCTGTGTGCTCCTAAGTCTGTATATGGGAGACTGTGCTGAGTAATGTGATATGTGACACCTGTATATCTGTGTGCTCCTGAGTCTGTATACAGGAGACTACGCTGAGTAATGTGATATGTGACACCTGTATATCTGTGTGCTCCTGAGTCTGTATATGGGAGACTGCGCTGAGTAATGTGATATGTGACACCTGTATATCTGTGTGCTCCTAAGTCTGTATATAGGAGACTGTGCTGAGTAATGTGATAGGTGACACCTGTATATCTGTGTTCTCCTGAGTCTGTATACAGGAGACTACGCTGAGTAATGTGATATGTGACACCTGTATATCTGTGTGCTCCTGAGTCTGTATACAGGAGACTACGCTGAGTAATGTGATATGTGACACCTGTATATCTGTGTGCTCCTGAGTCTGTATATAGGAGACTGCGCTGAGTAATGTGATATGTGACACCTGTATATCTGTGTGCTCCTGAGTCTGTATATGGGAGACAGCGCTGAGTAATGTGATAGGTGACACCTGTATATCTGTGTGCTCCTGAGTCTGTATATGGGAGACAGCACTGAGTAATGTGATAGGAGACACCTGTATATCTGTGTGCTCCTGAGTCTGTATATAGGAGACTGCGCGGAGTACTGTGATATGTGACACCTGTATATCTGTGTGCTCCTGAGTCTGTATAGGGGAGACTGTGCTGAGTAATGTGATATGTGACACCTGTATATCTGTGTGCTCCTGAGTCTGTATATAGGAGACTGCGCTGAGTAATGTGATATGTGACACCTGTATAGCTGTGTGCTCCTGAGTCTGTATATGGAGACTGTGCTGAGTAATGTGATATGTGACACATGAATATCTGTGTGCTCCTGAGTCTGTATATAGGAGACTGCGCTGAGTAATGTGATATGTGACACCTGTATATCTGTGTGCTCCTGAGTCTGTATATATGAGACTGCGCTGAGTAATGTGATATGTGACACCTGTATAGCTGTGTGATCCTGAGTCTGTATATAGGTGACTGCGCTGAGTAATTTGATATGTGACACCTGTATAGCTGTGTGCTCCTGAGTCTGTATATGGGAGACTGCGCTGAGTAATGTGATATGTGACACCTGTATATCTGTGTGCTCCTGAGTCTGTATATAGGAGACTGCGCTGAGTAATGTGATATGTGACACCTGTATATCTGTGTGCTCCTGAGTCTGTATATGGGAGACTGCGCTGAGTAATGTGATATGTGACACCTGTATATCTGTGTGCTCCTGAGTCTGTATATAGGAAACTGCGCTGAGTAATGTGATATGTGACACCTGTATAGCTGTGTGCTCCTGAGTCTGTATACAGGAGACTACGCTGAGTAATGTGATATGTGACACCTGTATATCTGTGTGCTCCTGAGTCTGTATTTAGGAGACTGCGCTGAGTAATGTGATATGTGACACCTGTATATCTGTGTGCTTCCGAAGTCTGTATATGGGAGACAGCGCTGATTAATGTGATAGGTGACACCTGTATATCTGTGTGCTCCTGAGTCTGTATATGGGAGACTGCGCAGAGTAATGTGATAGGTGACACCTGTATATAGGAGACTGCGCTGAGTAATGTGATATCTGACACCTGTATATCTGTGTGCTCCTGAGTCTGTATATATGAGACTGCGCTGAGTAATGTGATATGTGACACCTGTATAGCTGTGTGATCCTGAGTCTGTATATAGGTGACTGCGCTGAGTAATGTGATATGTGACACCTGAATATCTGTGTGGTCCTGAGTCTGTATATAGGAGACTGCGCTGAGTAATGTGATATGTGACACCTGTATATCTGTGTGCTCCTAAGTCTGTATACGGGAGACTGTGCTGAGTAATGTGATATGTGACACCTGTATATCTGTGTGCTCCTGAGTCTGTATACAGGAGACTACGCTGAGTAATGTGATATGTGACACCTGTATATCTGTGTGATCCCGAGTCTGTATATAGGAGACTGCCCTTAGTAATGTGATATGTGACACCTGTATATCTGTGTGCTCCTGAGTCTGTATATGGGAGACAGCGCTGAGTAATGTGATAGGTGACACCTGTATATCTGTGTGCTCCTGAGTCTGTATATGGAGACTGTGCTGAGTAATGTGATATGTGACACCTGTATATCTGTGTGCTCCTGAGTCTGTATATGGGAGACTGCGCTGAGTAATGTGATATGTGACACCTGTATATCTGTGTGCTCCTGAATCTGTATATGGGAGACTGTGCTGAGTAATGTGATATGTGACACCTGAATATCTGTGTGCTCCTGAGTCTGTATATAGGAGACTGCGCTGAGTAATGTGATATGTGACACCTGTATATCTGTGTGCTGCTAAGTCTGTATATGGGAGACGGTGCTGAGTAATGTGATATGTGACACCTGTATATCTGTGTGCTCCTGAGTCTGTATAGAGGAGACTGTGCTGAGTAATGTGATATGTGACACCTGTATATCTGTGTGCTCCTGAGTCTTTATATAGGAGACTGCGCTGAGTAATGTGATATGTGACACCTGTATATCTGTGTGCTCCTGAGTCTGTATATAGGAGACTGTGCTGAGTAATGTGATATGTGACACCTGTATATCTGTGTGCTCCTGAGTCTTTATATAGGAGACTGCGCTGAGTAATGTGATATGTGACACCTGTATATCTGTGTGCTCCTGATTCTGTATATAGGAGATTACGCTGAGTACTGTGATATGTGACACCTGTATATCTGTGTGCTCCTGAGTCTGTATATGGGAGACTGCGCTGAGTACTGTGATATGTGACACCTGTATATCTGTGTGCTCCTGAGTCTGAATATAGGAGACTGCGCTGAGTAATGTGATATGTGACACCTGTATATCTGTGTGCTCCTGAGTCTGTATATGGGAGACTGTGCTGAGTAATGTGATATGTGACACCTGAATATCTGTGTGCTCCTGAGTCTGTATATAGGAGACTGCGCTGAGTAATGTGATATGTGACACCTGTATATCTGTGTGGTCCTAAGTCTGTATATGGGAGACTGTGCTGAGTAATGTGATATGTGACACCTGAATATCTGTGTGCTTCTGAGTCTGTATATGGGAGACTGCGCTGAGTAATGTTATAGGTGACACCTGTATATATGTGTGCTCCTGAGTCTGTATATGGGAGACTGCGCTGAGTAATGTGATAGGTGACACCTGTATATCTGTGTGCTCCTGAGTCTGTATATGGGAGACTGCGCTGAGTAATGTGATATGTGACACCTGTATATCTGTGTGCTTCTGAGTCTGTATATGGGAGACTGCGCTGAGTAATGTTATAGGTGACACCTGTATATATGTGTGCTCCTGAGTCTGTATATGGGAGACTGCGCTGAGTAATGTGATAGGTGACACCTGTATATCTGTGTGCTCCTGAGTCTGTATATAGGAGACTGCGCTGAGTAATGTGATATGTGACACCTGTATATCTGTGTGCTCCTGAGTCTGTATATAGGAGACTGCGCTGAGTAATGTGACACCTGTAAATCTGTGTGCTTCTGAGTCTGTATATGGGAGACTGCGCTGAGTAATGTGACACCTTTATATCTGTGTGCTCCTGAGTCTGTATATGGGAGACTGCGCTGAGTAATGTGAAATGTGACACCTGTATATCTGTGTGCTCCTGAGACTGTATATGGTAGACTGCGCTGAGTAATGTGATAGGTGACACCTGTATATCTGTGTGCTCCTGAGTCTGTATATGGGAGACTGCGCTGAGTAATGTGACACCTGTATATCTGTGTGCTCCTGAGTCTGTATATGGGAGACTGCGCTGAGTAATGTGATATGTGACACCTGTATATCTGTGTGCTCCTGAGTCTTTATAT
The DNA here is from genome assembly GCA_031769625.1 of Taudactylus pleione. Classification (NCBI taxonomy): domain Eukaryota; kingdom Metazoa; phylum Chordata; class Amphibia; order Anura; family Myobatrachidae; genus Taudactylus; species Taudactylus pleione. The sequence goes on along the minus strand of JAUIMM010001037.1, from coordinate 468,176 downwards.
AGGAGACTGCGCTGAGTAATGTGATATGTGACACATGTATATATGTGTGCTCCTGATTCTGTATATAGGAGATTACGCTGAGTACTGTGATATGTGACACCTGTATATCTGTGTGCTCCTGAGTCTGTATATGGGAGACTGCGCTGAGTACTGTGATATGTGACACCTGTATATCTGTGTGCTCCTGAGTCTGTATATAGGAGACTGCGCTGAGTAATGTGATATGTGACACCTGTATATCTGTGTGCTCCTGAGTCTGTATATGGGAGACTGTGCTGAGTAATGTGATATGTGACACCTGAATATCTGTGTGCTCCTGAGTCTGTATATAGGAGACTGCGCTGAGTAATGTGATATGTGACACCTGTATATCTGTGTGGTCCTAAGTCTGTATATGGGAGACTGTGCTGAGTAATGTGATATGTGACACCTGAATATCTGTGTGCTTCTGAGTCTGTATATGGGAGACTGCGCTGAGAAATGTTATAGGTGACACCTGTATATCTGTGTGCTTCTGAGTCTGTATATGGGAGACTGCGCTGAGCCATGTTATAGGTGACACCTGTATATATGTGTGCTCCTGAGTCTGTATATGGGAGACTGCGCTGAGTAATGTGATAGGTGACACCTGTATATCTGTGTGCTCCTGAGTCTGTATATGGGAGACTGCGCTGAGTAATGTGATATGTGACACCTGTATATCTGTGTGCTTCTGAGTCTGTATATGGGAGACTGCGCTGAGTAATGTTATAGGTGACACCTGTATATATGTGTGCTCCTGAGTCTGTATATAGGAGACTGCGCTGAGTAATGTGACACCTGTAAATCTGTGTGCCTCTGAGTCTGTATATGGGAGACTGCGCTGAGTAATGTGACACCTTTATATCTGTGTGCTCCTGAGTCTGTATATGGGAGACTGCGCTGAGTAATGTGACACCTGTATATCTGTGTGCTCCTGAGTCTGTATATGGGAGACTGCGCTGAGTAATGTGACACCTGTATATCTGTGTGCTCCTGAGTCTGTATATGGGAGACTGCGCTGAGTAATGTGACACCTGTATATCTGTGTGCTCCTGAGTCTGTATATGGGAGACTGCGCTGAGTAATGTGATATGTGACACCTGTATATCTGTGTGCTCCAGAGTCTGTATATGGGAGACTGTGCTGAGTAATGTGACAGCTGTATATCTGTGTGCTCCTGAGTCTGTATATAGGAGACTGCGCTGAGTAATGGGATATGTGACACCTGTATATCTGTGTGCTCCTGAGTCTGTATATGGGAGACTGCACTGAGTTATGTGATATGTGACACCTGTATATCTGTGTGCTCCTGAGTCTGTATATGGGAGACTGTGCTGTGTAATGTGATATGTGACACCTGTATATCTGTGTGCTCCTGAGTCTGTATATAGGAGACTGTGCTGAGTAATGTGATATGTGACACCTGTATATCTGTGTGCTCCTGAGTCTGTATATGGGAGACTGTGCTGAGTAATGTGATATGTGACACCTGTATATCTGTGTGCTCCTGAGTCTGTATATGGGAGACTGTGCTGAGTAATGTGACAGCTGTATATCTGTGTGCTCCTGAGTCTGTATATAGGAGACTGCGCTGAGTAATGGGATATGTGACACCTGTATATCTGTGTGCTCCTGAGTCTGTATATGGGAGACTGCGCTGAGTAATGTGATATGTGACACCTGTATATCTGTGTGCTCCTGAGTCTGTATATGGAGACTGTGCTGAGTAATGTGATACGTGACACCTTCATAACTGTGTGCTCCTGAGTCTGTATATGGGAGACTGTGCTGAAAAATGTGACAGCTGTATATCTGTGTGCTCCTGAGTCTGTATATGGGAAACTGTGCTGAGTAATGCGACATGTGACACCTATATATCTGTGTGCTCCTGAGTCTGTATATGGGAGACTGCGCTGAGTAATGTGACACCTTTATATCTGTGTGCCTCTGAGTCTGTATATGGAGACTGCTCTGTGTAATGTGATATGTGATAGCTGTATATCTGTGTTCTCCTGAGTCTGTATATGGGAGACTGCGCTGAGTAATGTGATATGTGACACCTGTATATCTGTGTGCTCCTGAGTCTGTATATAGGAGACTGCGTTGAGTAATGTGATACGTGACACCTCTACATCTGTGTTCTCTGAGTCTGTATATGGGAGACTGCGCTGAGTAATGTGATATGTGACACCTGTATATCTGTGTGCTCCTGAGTCTGTGTATGGAGACTGCACTGAGTAATGTGATAGGTGACACCTGTATATCTGTGTGCTCCTGAGTCTGTATATGGGAGACTGCGCTGAGTAATGTGACACCTGTATATCTGTGTGCTCCTGAGTCTGAATATGGGAGACTGTGCTGTGTAATGTGATATGTGACACCTGTATATCTGTGTGCTCCTGAGTCTGTATATAGGAGACTGCGCTGAGTAATGTGATATGTGACACCTGTATATCTGTGTGCTCCTGAGTCTGTATATGGGAGACTGTGCTGAGTAATGCGACATGTGACACCTATATATCTGTGTGCTCCTGAGTCTGTATATGGGAGACTGTGCTGAGTAATGTGACACCTGTATATCTGTGTGCTCCTAAGTCTGTATATGGGAGACTGTGCTGAGTAATGTGATATGTGACACCTGTATATCTGTGTGCTCCTGAGTCTATATACAGGAGACTACGCTGAGTAATGTGATATGTGACACCTGTATATCTGTGTGCTCCTGAGTCTGTATATGGCAGACTGCACTGAGTAATGTGATAGGTGACACCTGTATATCTGTGTGCTCCTGAGTCAGTATATGGGAGACTGCGCTGAGTAATGTGAAATGTGACAACTGTATATCTGTGTGCTCCTGAGACTGTATATGGTAGACTGCGCTGAGTAATGTGATAGGTGACACCTGTATATCTGTGTGCTCCTGAGTCTGTATATGGGAGACTGCGCTGAGTAATGTGACACCTGTATATCTGTGTGCTCCTGAGTCTGTATATGGGAGACTGCGCTGAGTAATGTGATATGTGACACCTGTATATCTGTGTGCTTCTGAGTCTGTATATGGGAGACTGCACTGAGTAATGTGATATGTGCCACCTGTATATCTGTGTGCTCCTGAGTCTGTATATGGAGACTGTGCTGAGTAATGTGATATGTGACACCTCAATATCTGTGTGCTCCTGAGTCTGTATATAGGAGACTGCGCTGAGTAATGTGATATGTGACACCTGTATATCTGTGTGCTCCTAAGTCTGTATATGGGAGACTGTGCTGAGTAATGTGATATGTGACACCTGTATATCTGTGTGCTCCTGAGTCTGTATACAGGAGACTACACTGAATAATGTGATATGTGACACCTGTATATCTGTGTGGTCCTGAGTCTGTATATAGGAGACTGCGCTGAGTAATGTGATATGTGACACCTGTATATCTGTGTGCTCCTAAGTCTGTATACGGGAGACTGTGCTGAGTAATGTGATATGTGACACCTGTATATCTGTGTGCTCCTGAGTCTGTATACAGGAGACTACGCTGAGTAATGTGATATGTGATACCTGTATATCTGTGTGATCCCGAGTCTGTATATAGGAGACTGCCCTTAGTAATGTGATATGTGACACCTGTATATCTGTGTGCTCCTGAGTCTGTATATGGGAGACAGCGCTGAGGAATGTGATAGGTGACACCTGTATATCTGTGTGCTCCTGAGTCTGTATATGGAGACTGTGCTGAGTAATGTGATATGTGACACCTGTATATCTGTGTGCTCCTGAGTCTGTATATGGGAGACTGCGCTGAGTAATGTGATATGTGACACCTGTATATCTGTGTGCTCCTGAATCTGTATATGGGAGACTGTGCTGAGTAATGTGATATGTGACACCTGAATATCTGTGTGCTCCTGAGTCTGTATATAGGAGACTGCGCTGAGTAATGTGATATGTGACACCTGTATATCTGTGTGCTGCTAAGTCTGTATATGGGAGACGGTGCTGAGTAATGTGATATGTGACACCTGTATATCTGTGTGCTCCTGAGTCTGTATAGAGGAGACTGTGCTGAGTAATGTGATATGTGACACCTGTATATCTGTGTGCTCCTGAGTCTTTATATAGGAGACTGCGCTGAGTAATGTGATATGTGACACCTGTATATCTGTGTGCTCCTGAGTCTGTATATAGGAGACTGTGCTGAGTAATGTGATATGTGACACCTGTATATCTGTGTGCTCCTGAGTCTTTATATAGGAGACTGCGCTGAGTAATGTGATATGTGACACCTGTATATCTGTGTGCTCCTGATTCTGTATATAGGAGATTACGCTGAGTACTGTGATATGTGACACCTGTATATCTGTGTGCTCCTGAGTCTGTATATGGGAGACTGCGCTGAGTACTGTGATATGTGACACCTGTATATCTGTGTGCTCCTGAGTCTGAATATAGGAGACTGCGCTGAGTAATGTGATATGTGACACCTGTATATCTGTGTGCTCCTGAGTCTGTATATGGGAGACTGTGCTGAGTAATGTGATATGTGACACCTGAATATCTGTGTGCTCCTGAGTCTGTATATAGGAGACTGCGCTGAGTAATGTGATATGTGACACCTGTATATCTGTGTGGTCCTAAGTCTGTATATGGGAGACTGTGCTGAGTAATGTGATATGTGACACCTGAATATCTGTGTGCTTCTGAGTCTGTATATGGGAGACTGCGCTGAGTAATGTTATAGGTGACACCTGTATATATGTGTGCTCCTGAGTCTGTATATGGGAGACTGCGCTGAGTAATGTGATAGGTGACACCTGTATATCTGTGTGCTCCTGAGTCTGTATATGGGAGACTGCGCTGAGTAATGTGATATGTGACACCTGTATATCTGTGTGCTTCTGAGTCTGTATATGGGAGACTGCGCTGAGTAATGTTATAGGTGACACCTGTATATATGTGTGCTCCTGAGTCTGTATATGGGAGACTGCGCTGAGTAATGTGATAGGTGACACCTGTATATCTGTGTGCTCCTGAGTCTGTATATAGGAGACTGCGCTGAGTAATGTGATATGTGACACCTGTATATCTGTGTGCTCCTGAGTCTGTATATAGGAGACTGCGCTGAGTAATGTGACACCTGTAAATCTGTGTGCTTCTGAGTCTGTATATGGGAGACTGCGCTGAGTAATGTGACACCTTTATATCTGTGTGCTCCTGAGTCTGTATATGGGAGACTGCGCTGAGTAATGTGACACCTGTATATCTGTGTGCTCCTGAGTCTGTATATGGGAGACTGCGCTGAGTAATGTGACACCTGTATATCTGTGTGCTCCTGAGTCTGTATATGGGAGACTGCGCTGAGTAATGTGACACCTGTATATCTGTGTGCTCCTGAGTCTGTATATGGGAGACTGCGCTGAGTAATGTGATATGTGACAACTGTATATCTGTGTGCTCCTGAGTCTGTATATGGTAGACTGTGCTGAGTAATGTGATATGTGACACCTGTATATCTGTGTGCTCCTGAGTCTGTATATGGGAGACTGCGCTGAGTAATGGGATATGTGACACCTGTATATCTGTGTGCTCCTGAGTCTGTATATGGGAGACTGTGCTGAGTAATGTGATATGTGACACCTGTATATCTGTGTGCTCCTGAGTCTGTATATAGGAGACTGCGCTGAGTACTGTGATATGTGACACCTGTATATCTGTGTGCTCCTGAGTCTGTATATGGGAGACTGCACTGAGTAATGTGATATTTGACACCTGTATATCTGTGTGCTCCTGAGTCTGTATATGGGAGACTGTGCTGTGTAATGTGATATGTGACACCTGTATATCTGTGTGCTCCTGAGTCTGTATATGGGAGACTGTGCTGAGTAATGTGACAGCTGTATATCTGTGTGCTCCTGAGTCTGTATATAGGAGACTGCGCTGAGTAATGGGATATGTGACACCTGTATATCTGTGTGCTCCTGAGTCTGTATATGGGAGACTGCACTGAGTTATGTGATATGTGACACCTGTATATCTGTGTGCTCCTGAGTCTGTATATGGGAGACTGTGCTGTGTAATGTGATATGTGACACCTGTATATCTGTGTGCTCCTGAGTCTGTATATAGGAGACTGTGCTGAGTAATGTGATATGTGACACCTGTATATCTGTGTGCTCCTGAGTCTGTATATGGGAGACTGTGCTGAGTAATGTGATATGTGACACCTGTATATCTGTGTGCTCCTGAGTCTGTATATGGGAGACTGTGCTGAGTAATGTGACAGCTGTATATCTGTGTGCTCCTGAGTCTGTATATAGGAGACTGCGCTGAGTAATGGGATATGTGACACCTGTATATCTGTGTGCTCCTGAGTCTGTATATGGGAGACTGCGCTGAGTAATGTGATATGTGACACCTGTATATCTGTGTGCTCCTGAGTCTGTATATGGAGACTGTGCTGAGTAATGTGATATGTGACACCTGTATAACTGTGTGCTCCTGAGTCTGTATATGGGAGACTGTGCTGAAAAATGTGACAGCTGTATATCTGTGTGCTCCTGAGTCTGTATATGGGAGACTGTGCTGAGTAATGCGACATGTGACACCTATATATCTGTGTGCTCCTGAGTCTGTATATGGGAGACTGCGCTGAGTAATGTGACACCTTTATATCTGTGTGCCTCTGAGTCTGTATATGGAGACTGCTCTGTGTAATGTGATATGTGATAGCTGTATATCTGTGTTCTCCTGAGTCTGTATATGGGAGACTGCGCTGAGTAATGTGATATGTGACACCTGTATATCTGTGTGCTCCTGAGTCTGTATATAGGAGACTGCGTTGAGTAATGTGATACGTGACACCTCTACATCTGTGTTCTCCGAGTCTGTATATGGGAGACTGCGCTGAGTAATGTGATATGTGACACCTGTATATCTGTGTGCTCCTGAGTCTGTGTATGGAGACTGCACTGAGTAATGTGGTAGGTGACACCTGTATATCTGTGTGCTCCTGAGTCTGTATATGGGAGACTGCGCTGAGTAATGTGACACCTGTATATCTGTGTGCTCCTGAGTCTGAATATGGGAGACTGTGCTGTGTAATGTGATATGTGACACCTGTATATCTGTGTGCTCCTGAGTCTGTATATAGGAGACTGCGCTGAGTAATGTGATATGTGACACCTGTATATCTGTGTGCTCCTGAGACTGTATATGGTAGACTGCGCTGAGTAATGTGATAGGTGACACCTGTATATCTGTGTGCTCCTGAGTCTGTATATGGGAGACTGCGCTGAGTAATGTGACACCTGTATATCTGTGTGCTCCTGAGTCTGTATATGGGAGACTGCGCTGAGTAATGTGATATGTGACACCTGTATATCTGTGTGCTTCTGAGTCTGTATATGGGAGACTGCACTGAGTAATGTGATATGTGCCACCTGTATATCTGTGTGCTCCTGAGTCTGTATATGGAGACTGTGCTGAGTAATGTGATATGTGACACCTCAATATCTGTGTGCTCCTAAGTCTGTATATGGGAGACTGTGCTGAGTAATGTGATATGTGACACCTGTATATCTGTGTGCTCCTGAGTCTGTATACAGGAGACTACACTGAATAATGTGATATGTGACACCTGTATATCTGTGTGGTCCTGAGTCTGTATATAGGAGACTGCGCTGAGTAATGTGATATGTGACACCTGTATATCTGTGTGCTCCTAAGTCTGTATACGGGAGACTGTGCTGAGTAATGTGATATGTGACACCTGTATATCTGTGTGCTCCTGAGTCTGTATACAGGAGACTACGCTGAGTAATGTGATATGTGACACCTGTATATCTGTGTGATCCCGAGTCTGTATATAGGAGACTGCCCTTAGTAATGTGATATGTGACACCTGTATATCTGTGTGCTCCTAAGTCTGTATATGGGAGACAGCGCTGAGTAATGTGATAGGTGACACCTGTATATCTGTGTGCTCCTGAGTCTGTATATGGAGACTGTGCTGAGTAATGTGATATGTGACACCTGTATATCTGTGTGCTCCTGAGTCTGTATATGGGAGACTGCGCTGAGTAATGTGATATGTGACACCTGTATATCTGTGTGCTCCTGAATCTGTATATGGGAGACTGTGCTGAGTAATGTGATATGTGACACCTGAATATCTGTGTGCTCCTGAGTCTGTATATAGGAGACTGCGCTGAGTAATGTGATATGTGACACCTGTATATCTGTGTGCTGCTAAGTCTGTATATGGGAGACGGTGCTGAGTAATGTGATATGTGACACCTGTATATCTGTGTGCTCCTGAGTCTGTATAGAGGAGACTGTGCTGAGTAATGTGATATGTGACACCTGTATATCTGTGTGCTCCTGAGTCTTTATATAGGAGACTGCGCTGAGTAATGTGATATGTGACACCTGTATATCTGTGTGCTCCTGAGTCTGTATATAGGAGACTGTGCTGAGTAATGTGATATGTGACACCTGTATATCTGTGTGCTCCTGAGTCTTTATATAGGAGACTGCGCTGAGTAATGTGATATGTGACACCTGTATATCTGTGTGCTCCTGATTCTGTATATAGGAGATTACGCTGAGTACTGTGATATGTGACACCTGTATATCTGTGTGCTCCTGAGTCTGTATATGGGAGACTGCGCTGAGTACTGTGATATGTGACACCTGTATATCTGTGTGCTCCTGAGTCTGTATATAGGAGACTGCGCTGAGTAATGTGATATGTGACACCTGTATATCTGTGTGCTCCTGAGTCTGTATATGGGAGACTGTGCTGAGTAATGTGATATGTGACACCTGAATATCTGTGTGCTCCTGAGTCTGTATATAGGAGACTGCGCTGAGTAATGTGATATGTGACACCTGTATATCTGTGTGGTCCTAAGTCTGTATATGGGAGACTGTGCTGAGTAATGTGATATGTGACACCTGAATATCTGTGTGCTTCTGAGTCTGTATATGGGAGACTGCGCTGAGAAATGTTATAGGTGACACCTGTATATCTGTGTGCTTCTGAGTCTGTATATGGGAGACTGCGATGAGTAATGTTATAGGTGACACCTGTATATATGTGTGCTCCTGAGTCTGTATATGGGAGACTGCGCTGAGTAATGTGATAGGTGACACCTGTATATCTGTGTGCTCCTGAGTCTGTATATGGGAGACTGTGCTGAGTAATGTGATATGTGACACCTGTATATCTGTGTGCTTCTGAGTCTGTATATGGGAGACTGCGCTGAGTAATGTTATAGGTGACACCTGTATATATGTGTGCTCCTGAGTCTGTATATGGGAGACTGCGCTGAGTAATGTGATAGGTGACACCTGTATATCTGTGTGCTCCTGAGTCTGTATATAGGAGACTGCGCTGAGTAATGTGATATGTGACACCTGTATATCTGTGTGCTCCTGAGTCTGTATATAGGAGACTGCGCTGAGTAATGTGACACCTGTAAATCTGTGTGCTTCTGAGTCTGTATATGGGAGACTGCGCTGAGTAATGTGACACCTTTATATCTGTGTGCTCCTGAGTCTGTATATGGGAGACTGCGCTGAGTAATGTGACACCTGTATATCTGTGTGCTCCTGAGTCTGTATATGGGAGACTGCGCTGAGTAATGTGACACCTGTATATCTGTGTGCTCCTGAGTCTGTATATGGGAGACTGCGCTGAGTAATGTGACACCTGTATATCTGTGTGCTCCTGAGTCTGTATATGGGAGACTGCGCTGAGTAATGTGATATGTGACACCTGTATATCTGTGTGCTCCTGAGTCTGTATATGGTAGACTGTGCTGAGTAATGTGATATGTGACACCTGTATATCTGTGTGCTCCTGAGTCTGTATATGGGAGACTGCGCTGAGTAATGGGATATGTGACACCTGTATATCTGTGTGCTCCTGAGTCTGTATATGGGAGACTGTGCTGAGTAATGTGATATGTGACACCTGTATATCTGTGTGCTCCTGAGTCTGTATATAGGAGACTGCGCTGAGTACTGTGATATGTGACACCTGTATATCTGTGTGCTCCTGAGTCTGTATATGGGAGACTGCACTGAGTAATGTGATATGTGACACCTGTATATCTGTGTGCTCCTGAGTCTGTATATGGGAGACTGTGCTGTGTAATGTGATATGTGACACCTGTATATCTGTGTGCTCCTGAGTCTGTATATGGGAGACTGTGCTGAGTAATGTGACAGCTGTATATCTGTGTGCTCCTGAGTCTGTATATAGGAGACTGCGCTGAGTAATGGGATATGTGACACCTGTATATCTGTGTGCTCCTGAGTCTGTATATGGGAGACTGCACTGAGTTATGTGATATGTGACACCTGTATATCTGTGTGCTCCTGAGTCTGTATATGGGAGACTGTGCTGTGTAATGTGATATGTGACACCTGTATATCTGTGTGCTCCTGAGTCTGTATATAGGAGACTGTGCTGAGTAATGTGATATGTGACACCTGTATATCTGTGTGCTCCTGAGACTGTATATGGTAGACTGCGCTGAGTAATGTGATAGGTGACACCTGTATATCTGTGTGCTCCTGAGTCTGTATATGGGAGACTGCGCTGAGTAATGTGACACCTGTATATCTGTGTGCTCCTGAGTCTGTATATGGGAGACTGCGCTGAGTAATGTGATATGTGACACCTGTATATCTGTGTGCTTCTGAGTCTGTATATGGGAGACTGCACTGAGTAATGTGATATGTGCCACCTGTATATCTGTGTGCTCCTGAGTCTGTATATGGAGACTGTGCTGAGTAATGTGATATGTGACACCTCAATATCTGTGTGCTCCTAAGTCTGTATATGGGAGACTGTGCTGAGTAATGTGATATGTGACACCTGTATATCTGTGTGCTCCTGAGTCTGTATACAGGAGACTACACTGAATAATGTGATATGTGACACCTGTATATCTGTGTGGTCCTGAGTCTGTATATAGGAGACTGCGCTGAGTAATGTGATATGTGACACCTGTATATCTGTGTGCTCCTAAGTCTGTATACGGGAGACTGTGCTGAGTAATGTGATATGTGACACCTGTATATCTGTGTGCTCCTGAGTCTGTATACAGGAGACTACGCTGAGTAATGTGATATGTGACACCTGTATATCTGTGTGATCCCGAGTCTGTATATAGGAGACTGCCCTTAGTAATGTGATATGTGACACCTGTATATCTGTGTGCTCCTAAGTCTGTATATGGGAGACAGCGCTGAGTAATGTGATAGGTGACACCTGTATATCTGTGTGCTCCTGAGTCTGTATATGGAGACTGTGCTGAGTAATGTGATATGTGACACCTGTATATCTGTGTGCTCCTGAGTCTGTATATGGGAGACTGCGCTGAGTAATGTGATATGTGACACCTGTATATCTGTGTGCTCCTGAATCTGTATATGGGAGACTGTGCTGAGTAATGTGATATGTGACACCTGAATATCTGTGTGCTCCTGAGTCTGTATATAGGAGACTGCGCTGAGTAATGTGATATGTGACACCTGTATATCTGTGTGCTGCTAAGTCTGTATATGGGAGACGGTGCTGAGTAATGTGATATGTGACACCTGTATATCTGTGTGCTCCTGAGTCTGTATAGAGGAGACTGTGCTGAGTAATGTGATATGTGACACCTGTATATCTGTGTGCTCCTGAGTCTTTATATAGGAGACTGCGCTGAGTAATGTGATATGTGACACCTGTATATCTGTGTGCTCCTGAGTCTGTATATAGGAGACTGTGCTGAGTAATGTGATATGTGACACCTGTATATCTGTGTGCTCCTGAGTCTTTATATAGGAGACTGCGCTGAGTAATGTGATATGTGACACCTGTATATCTGTGTGCTCCTGATTCTGTATATAGGAGATTACGCTGAGTACTGTGATATGTGACACCTGTATATCTGTGTGCTCCTGAGTCTGTATATGGGAGACTGCGCTGAGTACTGTGATATGTGACACCTGTATATCTGTGTGCTCCTGAGTCTGTATATAGGAGACTGCGCTGAGTAATGTGATATGTGACACCTGTATATCTGTGTGCTCCTGAGTCTGTATATGGGAGACTGTGCTGAGTAATGTGATATGTGACACCTGAATATCTGTGTGCTCCTGAGTCTGTATATAGGAGACTGCGCTGAGTAATGTGATATGTGACACCTGTATATCTGTGTGGTCCTAAGTCTGTATATGGGAGACTGTGCTGAGTAATGTGATATGTGACACCTGAATATCTGTGTGCTTCTGAGTCTGTATATGGGAGACTGCGCTGAGAAATGTTATAGGTGACACCTGTATATCTGTGTGCTTCTGAGTCTGTATATGGGAGACTGCGATGAGTAATGTTATAGGTGACACCTGTATATATGTGTGCTCCTGAGTCTGTATATGGGAGACTGCGCTGAGTAATGTGATAGGTGACACCTGTATATCTGTGTGCTCCTGAGTCTGTATATGGGAGACTGTGCTGAGTAATGTGATATGTGACACCTGTATATCTGTGTGCTTCTGAGTCTGTATATGGGAGACTGCGCTGAGTAATGTTATAGGTGACACCTGTATATATGTGTGCTCCTGAGTCTGTATATGGGAGACTGCGCTGAGTAATGTGATAGGTGACACCTGTATATCTGTGTGCTCCTGAGTCTGTATATAGGAGACTGCGCTGAGTAATGTGATATGTGACACCTGTATATCTGTGTGCTCCTGAGTCTGTATATAGGAGACTGCGCTGAGTAATGTGACACCTGTAAATCTGTGTGCTTCTGAGTCTGTATATGGGAGACTGCGCTGAGTAATGTGACACCTTTATATCTGTGTGCTCCTGAGTCTGTATATGGGAGACTGCGCTGAGTAATGTGACACCTGTATATCTGTGTGCTCCTGAGTCTGTATATGGGAGACTGCGCTGAGTAATGTGACACCTGTATATCTGTGTGCTCCTGAGTCTGTATATGGGAGACTGCGCTGAGTAATGTGACACCTGTATATCTGTGTGCTCCTGAGTCTGTATATGGGAGACTGCGCTGAGTAATGTGATATGTGACACCTGTATATCTGTGTGCTCCTGAGTCTGTATATGGTAGACTGTGCTGAGTAATGTGATATGTGACACCTGTATATCTGTGTGCTCCTGAGTCTGTATATGGGAGACTGCGCTGAGTAATGGGATATGTGACACCTGTATATCTGTGTGCTCCTGAGTCTGTATATGGGAGACTGTGCTGAGTAATGTGATATGTGACACCTGTATATCTGTGTGCTCCTGAGTCTGTATATAGGAGACTGCGCTGAGTACTGTGATATGTGACACCTGTATATCTGTGTGCTCCTGAGTCTGTATATGGGAGACTGCACTGAGTAATGTGATATGTGACACCTGTATATCTGTGTGCTCCTGAGTCTGTATATGGGAGACTGTGCTGTGTAATGTGATATGTGACACCTGTATATCTGTGTGCTCCTGAGTCTGTATATGGGAGACTGTGCTGAGTAATGTGACAGCTGTATATCTGTGTGCTCCTGAGTCTGTATATAGGAGACTGCGCTGAGTAATGGGATATGTGACACCTGTATATCTGTGTGCTCCTGAGTCTGTATATGGGAGACTGCACTGAGTTATGTGATATGTGACACCTGTATATCTGTGTGCTCCTGAGTCTGTATATGGGAGACTGTGCTGTGTAATGTGATATGTGACACCTGTATATCTGTGTGCTCCTGAGTCTGTATATAGGAGACTGTGCTGAGTAATGTGATATGTGACACCTGTATATCTGTGTGCTCCTGAGTCTGTATATGGGAGACTGTGCTGAGTAATGTGATATGTGACACCTGTATATCTGTGTGCTCCTGAGTCTGTATATGGGAGACTGTGCTGAGTAATGTGACAGCTGTATATCTGTGTGCTCCTGAGTCTGTATATAGGAGACTGCGCTGAGTAATGGGATATGTGACACCTGTATATCTGTGTGCTCCTGAGTCTGTATATGGGAGACTGCGCTGAGTAATGTGATATGTGACACCTGTATATCTGTGTGCTCCTGAGTCTGTATATGGAGACTGTGCTGAGTAATGTGATATGTGACACCTGTATAACTGTGTGCTCCTGAGTCTGTATATGGGAGACTGTGCTGAAAAATGTGACAGCTGTGTATCTGTGTGCTCCTGAGTCTGTATATGGGAGACTGTGCTGAGTAATGCGACATGTGACACCTATATATCTGTGTGCTCCTGAGTCTGTATATGGGAGACTGCGCTGAGTAATGTGACACCTTTATATCTGTGTGCCTCTGAGTCTGTATATGGAGACTGCTCTGTGTAATGTGATATGTGATAGCTGTATATCTGTGTTCTCCTGAGTCTGTATATGGGAGACTGCGCTGAGTAATGTGATATGTGACACCTGTATATCTGTGTGCTCCTGAGTCTGTATATAGGAGACTGCGTTGAGTAATGTGATACGTGATACCTCTACATCTGTGTTCTCCGAGTCTGTATATGGGAGACTGCGCTGAGTAATGTGATATGTGACACCTGTATATCTGTGTGCTCCTGAGTCTGTGTATGGAGACTGCACTGAGTAATGTGATAGGTGACACCTGTATATCTGTGTGCTCCTGAGTCTGTATATGGGAGACTGCGCTGAGTAATGTGACACCTGTATATCTGTGTGCTCCTGAGTCTGAATATGGGAGACTGTGCTGTGTAATGTGATATGTGACACCTGTATATCTGTGTGCTCCTGAGTCTGTATATAGGAGACTGCGCTGAGTAATGTGATATGTGACACCTGTATATCTGTGTGCTCCTGAGTCTGTATATGGGAGACTGTGCTGAGTAATGCGACATGTGACACCTATATATCTGTGTGCTCCTGAGTCTGTATATGGGAGACTGTGCTGAGTAATGTGACACCTGTATATCTGTGTGCTCCTTAGTCTGTATATAGAAGACTGCGCTGAGTAATGTGATATGTGAGACCTGTATATCTGTGTGCTCCTAAGTCTGTATATGGGAGACTGTGCTGAGTAATGTGATATGTGACACCTGTATATCTGTGTGCTCCTGAGTCTATATACAGGAGACTACGCTGAGTAATGTGATATGTGACACCTGTATATCTGTGTGCTCCTGAGTCTGTATATGGCAGACTGCACTGAGTAATGTGATAGGTGACACCTGTATATCTGTGTGCTCCTGAGTCAGTATATGGGAGACTGCGCTGAGTAATGTGAAATGTGACACCTGTATATCTGTGTGCTCCTGAGACTGTATATGGTAGACTGCGCTGAGTAATGTGATAGGTGACACCTGTATATCTGTGTGCTCCTGAGTCTGTATATGGGAGACTGCGCTGAGTAATGTGACACCTGTATATCTGTGTGCTCCTGAGTCTGTATATGGGAGACTGCGCTGAGTAATGTAATATGTGACACCTGTATATCTGTGTGCTTCTGAGTCTGTATATGGGAGACTGCACTGAGTAATGTGATATGTGCCACCTGTATATCTGTGTGCTCCTGAGTCTGTATATGGAGACTGTGCTGAGTAATGTGATATGTGACACCTCAATATCTGTGTGCTCCTGAGTCTGTATATAGGAGACTGCGCTGAGTAATGTGATATGTGACACCTGTATATCTGTGTGCTCCTAAGTCTGTATATGGGAGACTGTGCTGAGTAATGTGATATGTGACACCTGTATATCTGTGTGCTCCTGAGTCTGTATACAGGAGACTACACTGAATAATGTGATATGTGACACCTGTATATCTGTGTGGTCCTGAGTCTGTATATAGGAGACTGCGCTGAGTAATGTGATATGTGACACCTGTATATCTGTGTGCTCCTAAGTCTGTATACGGGAGACTGTGCTGAGTAATGTGATATGTGACACCTGTATATCTGTGTGCTCCTGAGTCTGTATACAGGAGACTACGCTGAGTAATGTGATATGTGACACCTGTATATCTGTGTGATCCCGAGTCTGTATATAGGAGACTGCCCTTAGTAATGTGATATGTGACACCTGTATATCTGTGTGCTCCTGAGTCTGTATATGGGAGACTGTGCTGAGTAATGTGATATGTGACACCAGAATATCTGTGTGCTTCTGAGTCTGTATATGGGAGACTGCGCTGAGAAATGTTATAGGTGACACCTGTATATCTGTGTGCTTCTGAGTCTGTATATGGGAGACTGCGCTGAGTAATGTTATAGGTGACACCTGTATATATGTGTGCTCCTGAGTCTGTATATGGGAGACTGCGCTGAGTAATGTGATAGGTGACACCTGTATATCTGTGTGCTCCTGAGTCTGTATATGGGAGACTGCGCTGAGTAATGTGATATGTGACACCTGTATATCTGTGTGCTTCTGAGTCTGTATATGGGAGACTGCGCTGAGTAATGTTATAGGTGACACCTGTATATATGTGTGCTCCTGAGTCTGTATATGGGAGACTCCGCTGAGTAATGTGATAGGTGACACCTGTATATCTGTGTGCTCCTGAGTCTGTATATAGGAGACTGCGCTGAGTAATGTGATATGTGACACCTGTATATCTGTGTGCTCCTGAGTCTGTATATAGGAGACTGCGCTGAGTAATGTGACACCTGTAAATCTGTGTGCTCCTGAGTCTGTATATGGGAGACTGCGCTGAGTAATGTGATATGTGACACCTGTATATCTGTGTGCTCCTGAGTCTGTATATGGTAGACTGTGCTGAGTAATGTGATATGTGACACCTGTATATCTGTGTGCTCCTGAGTCTGTATATGGGAGACTGTGCTGAGTAATGTGACAGCTGTATATCTGTGTGCTCCTGAGTCTGTATATAGGAGACTGCGCTGAGTAATGGGATATGTGACACCTGTATATCTGTGTGCTCCTGAGTCTGTATATGGGAGACTGTGCTGAGTAATGTGATATGTGACACCTGTATATCTGTGTGCTCCTGAGTCTGTATATAGGAGACTGCGCTGAGTACTGTGATATGTGACACCTGTATATCTGTGTGCTCCTGAGTCTGTATATGGGAGACTGCACTGAGTAATGTGATATGTGACACCTGTATATCTGTGTGCTCCTGAGTCTGTATATGGGAGACTGTGCTGTGTAATGTGATATGTGACACCTGTATATCTGTGTGCTCCTGAGTCTGTATATGGGAGACTGTGCTGAGTAATGTTATAGGTGACACCTGTATATCTGTGTGCTCCTGAGTCTGTATATGGAGACTGCGCTGAGTAATGTGATATGTGACACCTGTATATCTGTGTACTCCTGAGTCTGTATATGGAGACTGCGCTGAGTAATGTTATAGGTGACACCTGTATATCTGTGTGCTCCTGAGTCTGTATATGGAGAATGCGCTGAGTAATGTGATAGGTGACACCTGTATATATGTGTGCTCCTGAGTCTGTATATGGGAGACTGCGCTGAGTAATGTGATATGTGACACCTGTATATCTGTGTGCTCCTGAGTCTGTATATGGTAGACTGCGCTGAGTAATGTGATAGGTGACACCTGTATATCTGTGTGCTCCTGAGTCTGTATATGGGAGACTGCGCTGAGTAATGTGACACCTGTATATCTGTGTGCTCCTGAGTCTGTATATAGGTAACTGCGGTGAGTAATGTGATATGTGACACCTGTATATCTGTGTGCTTCTGAGTCTGTGTATGGGAGACTGCGCTGAGTAATGTGATATGTGACACCTTTATATCTGTGTGCTCCTGAGTCTGTATATAGGTAACTGCGCTGAGTAATGTGATATGTGACACCTGTATATCTGTGTGGTCCTAAGTCTGTATATGGGAGACTGTGCTGAGTAATGTGATATGTGACACCTGTATATCTGTGTGCTTCTGAGTCTGTATATGGGAGACTGGGCTGAGTAATGTGACACCTGTAAATCTGTGTGCTTCTGAGTCTGTATATGGGAGACTGCGCTGAGTAATGTGACACCTGTATATCTGTGTGCTCCTGAGTCTGTATATGGGAGACTGCGCTGAGTAATGTGATATGTTACACCTGTATATCTGTGTGCTCCTGAGTCTGTATATGGTAGACTGCGCTGAGTAATGTGATAGGTGACACCTGTATATCTGTGTGCTCCTGAGTCTGTATATGGGAGACTGCGCTGAGTAATGTGACACCTGTATATCTGTGTGCTCCTGAGTCTGTATATAGGTAACTGCGCTGAGTAATGTGATATGTGACACCTGTATATCTGTGTGCTTCTGAGTCTGTGTATGGGAGACTGCGCTGAGTAATGTGATATGTGACACCTTTATATCTGTGTGCTCCTGAGTCTGTATATAGGTAACTGCGCTGAGTAATGTGATATGTGACACCTGTATATCTGTGTGGTCCTAAGTCTGTATATGGGAGACTGTGCTGAGTAATGTGATATGTGACACCTGTATATCTGTGTGCTTCTGAGTCTGTATATGGGAGACTGGGCTGAGTAATGTGACACCTGTAAATCTGTGTGCTTCTGAGTCTGTATATGGGAGACTGCGCTGAGTAATGTGACACCTGTATATCTGTGTGCTCCTGAGTCTGTATATGGGAGACTGCGCTGAGTAATGTGATATGTGACACCTGTATATCTGTGTACTCCTGAGTCTGAATATGGGAGACTGTGCTGTGTAATGTGATATGTGACACCAGTATATCTGTGTGCTCCTGAGTCTGTATATAGGAGACTGCGCTGAGTAATGTGATATGTGACACCTGTATATCTGCGTGCTCCTGAGTCTGTATATAGGAGACTGTGCTGAGTAATGTGACAGCTGTATATCTGTGTGCTCCTGAGTCTGTATATGGGAGACTGTGCTGAGTAATGTGATATGTGACACCTGTATATCTGTGTGCTCCTGAGTCTGTATATGGGAGACTGTGCTGAGTAATGTGACAGCTGTATATCTGTGTGCTCCTGAGTCTGTATATAGGAGACTGCGCTGAGTAATGGGATATGTGACACCTGTATAGCTGTGTGCTCCTGAGTCTGTATATGGGAGACTGTGCTGAGTAATGTGATATGTGACACCTGTATATCTGTGTGCTCCTGAGTCTGTATATGGGAGACTGCGCTGAGTAATGTGATATGTGACACCTGTATATCTGTGTACTCCTGAGTCTGAATATGGGAGACTGTGCTGTGTAATGTGATATGTGACACCAGTATATCTGTGTGCTCCTGAGTCTGTATATAGGAGACTGCGCTGAGTAATGTGATATGTGACACCTGTATATCTGCGTGCTCCTGAGTCTGTATATAGGAGACTGTGCTGAGTAATGTGACAGCTGTATATCTGTGTGCTCCTGAGTCTGTATATGGGAGACTGTGCTGAGTAATGTGATATGTGACACCTGTATATCTGTGTGCTCCTGAGTCTGTATATGGGAGACTGTGCTGAGTAATGTGACAGCTGTATATCTGTGTGCTCCTGAGTCTGTATATAGGAGACTGCGCTGAGTAATGGGATATGTGACACCTGTATAGCTGTGTGCTCCTGAGTCTGTATATGGGAGACTGTGCTGAGTAATGTGATATGTGACACCTGTATATCTGCGTACTCCTGAGTCTGTATATAGGAGACTGTGCTGAGTAATGTGACAGCTGTATATCTGTGTGCTCCTGAGTCTGTATATGGGAGACTGTGCTGAGTAATGTGATATGTGACACCTGTATATCTGTGTGCTCCTGAGTCTGTATATGGGAGACTGTGCTGAGTAATGTGACAGCTGTATATCTGTGTGCTCCTGAGTCTGTATATAGTAGACTGCGCTGAGTAATGGGATATGTGACACCTGTATATCTGTGTGCTCCTGAGTCTGTATATGGGAGACTGTGCTGAGTAATGTGATATGTGACACCTGTATATCTGTGTGCTCCTGAGTCTGTATATAGGAGACTGCGCTAAGTAATGTGACACCTGTATATCTGTGTGCTCCTGAGTCTGCATATAGGAGACTGCGCTGAGTACTGTGATATGTGACACCTGTATATCTGTGTGCTCCTGAGTCTGTATATGGGAGACAGTGCTGAGTAATGTGATAGGTGACACCTGTATATCTGTGTGCTCCAGAGTCTGTATATGGGAGACTGCGCTGAGCAATATGATATGTGACACCTGTATATCTGTGTGCTCCGCAGTCTGTATATGGGAGAAAGCGCAGAGTAATGTGATAGGTGACACCTGTATATCTGTGTGCTCCTGAGTCTGTATATGGGAGACTGTGCTGAGTAATGTGAAATGTGACACCTGTATATCTGTGTGCTCCTGAGTCTGTATATAGGAGACTGCGCTGAGTAATGTGATATGTGACACCTGTATATCTGTGTGCTCCTGAGTCTGTATATAGGAGACTGTGCCGTGTGCTCCTATATACATATATAACACATACACAGATACAGTAACAAACCTTAGGACTGACTAATTGAAGTTTCTTGTTGCTATCAGATTGAAACAGTATGGATTGTTTGTTACCAATATACCTCAAAAGTATTTAATATTGCTACTAATTAATTTTCCGCAAGGCAAAAAGAAAAAGGAAAATTTCATGAATTCATACATCTGGGGGGGAAGAGATCACTACTGTCATCTAAAGTAGAAAATTGCGTGCATGCAATAACCTTTTTTTAAAGGGAATTTTTTGATGACACCAGGTGCCTGAGGCTGGTTAAATCAATTTAAGATTTACAAGTATATAGCAGAGTCCAGATTTGCTCCGTTTATAATCATTAAGTCTGTAAAAAGAGTCTTCTGTCTTTATCTCATCATTTCTATGAACATACGGACACTAGAGTGCACCACCGACCCTAGGGACAATGCTATTTTATTGTTGTTTTCATCACTCCTGGAGGCATAGAAGAGAACCCGGAGGTTCAACCCACTCTGCAGCCGCTAAAGACCGCTTACCCCTGCTGACTACTAGCCCCCTCCGGTGACGTCATCATCGGCCGTACGGCCAGACACACAGAGAGGCACCTACGGAGGAGTCTTGGCCCCTGGAAAGACCATACAGCAGTAAGGTAGGACAGTCAGTCTAGACACCTATCGGCACCCAGGACTCCTCCTTTTTCACTCAGGAGAGCTATAAACACTTTCTAACCCCATGTTTTTTCCCCAGGTACCATCAGAATTGAGTTTTGTTGTTTATGGATTCTTAACACTTGTGTTAATGTAAGTGTACATCTGGATGTTGTATTAATAAACGTTGATTTTTAGAAGATATTTCACAAGTTTCTTCTCTCTTCTTCCTTTTAAAACAAACACCTGAGAGGAAATCCTAATTAGGGGTGAAGCAAGATGAAAGGAAATAATATGTATTGATCATATACTGTATATCATATATTTATTTCAAGTAAGGGCATTACCCAGAAGGGTGGTGAAACGGTCACTTGTGACCCAGGAGGTCTCCAGTATAAAGGAAACACCGGCCTGTTCTTACTAATTACACTGAGGACTATTTGTCTTTTGGACTCCCAACTATAACACTTACATTATTTGTCTTTTCACTAGGGGGTTATATTGCAGATTTATTATATACTACACTATGAATGTTATTCATTTTCTTTCTGTACTGATATAGTACAGACAGAATATAGATCACCTGTAGGGGAGGTTTTTTTATTTTATTTCTTTAATACCGATACACAGACCAAACCGGAACACACCGACATGGACCACACTGGAAAACAGAGCACACTGGGACCCAACTCCACGGACCACACAGGAACACAGATACACAGACCCCAACGAAGCACACCTTCTGTACACGGACCGCCATGGAACACAGATACACATACCCCACCGGAACACACCTACACGGATCCCACCGGAACACACCTACACGGACCCCACCGGAAGACAGATACGCAAACCCCACCGGAAGACAGATACGCAAACCCCACCGGAAGACAGATACGCAAACCCCACCGGAACACACCTACGCGGACCAGAATACAAATGCACAGACCACAATGGAACACAGATCCATACACAGCCCTGGAACACAGATCCATACACAACCCTGGAACACAGATACATACACAGCCCTGGAACACAGATCCATACACAGCCCTGGAACACAGATCCATACACAGCCCTGGAACACAGATACATACACAGCCCTGGAACACAGATACATACACAGCCCTGGAACACAGATCCATACACAGCCCTGGAACACAGATCCATACACAGCCCTGGAACACAGATCCATACACAGCCCTGGAACACAGATCCATACACAGCCCTGGAACACAGATACATACACAGCCCTGGAACACAGATACATACACAGCCCTGGAACACAGATACATACACAGCCCTGGGACACAGATACATACACAGCCCTGGAACACAGATACATACACAGCCCTGGAACACAGATACATACACAGCCCTGGAACACAGATACATACACAGCCCTGGAACACAGATACATACACAGCCCTGGGACACAGATACATACACAGCCCTGGGACACAGATACATACACAGCCCTGGGACACAGGTACATACACAGCCCTGGGACACAGGTACATACACAGCCCTGGGACACAGGTACATACACAGCCCTGGAACACAGGTACATACACAGCCCTGGAACACAGGTACATACACAGCCCTGGGACACAGGTACATACACAGCCCTGGGACACAGGTACATACACAGCCCTGGGACACAGATACATACACAGCCCTGGAACACAGATACATACACAGCCCTGGAACACAGATCCATACACAGCCCTGGAACACAGATCCATACACAGCCCTGGAACACAGATCCATACACAGCCCTGGAACACAGATCCATACACAGCCCTGGAACACAGATACATACACAGCCCTGGAACACAGATACATACACAGCCCTGGAACACAGATACATACACAGCCCTGGGACACAGATACATACACAGCCCTGGGACACAGATACATACACAGCCCTGGAACACAGATACATACACAGCCCTGGAACACAGATACATACACAGCCCTGGAACACAGATACATACACAGCCCTGGAACACAGATACATACACAGCCCTGGGACACAGATACATACACAGCCCTGGGACACAGATACATACACAGCCCTGGGACACAGGTACATACACAGCCCTGGGACACAGGTACATACACAGCCCTGGGACACAGGTACATACACAGCCCTGGAACACAGGTACATACACAGCCCTGGAACACAGGTACATACACAGCCCTGGGACACAGGTACATACACAGCCCTGGGACACAGGTACATACACAGCCCTGGGACACAGGTACATACACAGCCCTGGGACACAGGTACATACACAGCCCTGGGACACAGGTACATACACAGCCCTGGGACACAGGTACATACACAGCCCTGGGACACAGGTACATACACAGCCCTGGGACACAGGTACATACACAGCCCTGGGACACAGGTACATACACAGCCCTGGGACACAGGTACATACACAGCCCTGGGACACAGGTACATACACAGCCCTGGGACACAGGTACATACACAGCCCTGGGACACAGGTACATACACAGCCCTGGGACACAGGTACATACACAGCCCTGGGACACAGGTACATACACAGCCCTGGGACACAGGTACATACACAGCCCTGGGACACAGGTACATACACAGCCCTGGGACACAGGTACATACACAGCCCTGGGACACAGGTACATACACAGCCCTGGGACACAGGTACATACACAGCCCTGGGACACAGGTACTTACACAGCCCTGGGACACAGGTACTTACACAGCCCTGGGACACAGGTACATACACAGCCCTGGGACACAGGTACATACACAGCCCTGGGACACAGGTACATACACAGCCCTGGGACACAGGTACATACACAGCCCTGGGACACAGGTACATACACAGCCCTGGAACATAGATACATACACAGTCCTGGAACACAGGTACATACACAGCCCTGGGACACAGATACATACACAGTCCTGGAAGACAGATACATACACAGCCCTGGAACACAGATACATACACAGCCCTGGAACACAGATACATACACAGCCCTGGAACACAGATACATACACAGCCCTGGAACACAGGTACATACACAGCCCTGGAACACAGGTACATACACAGCCCTGGGACACAGGTACATACACAGCCCTGGGACACAGGTACATACACAGCCCTGGGACACAGGTACATACACAGCCCTGGGACACAGATACATACACAGCCCTGGGACACAGGTACATACACAGCCCTGGGACACAGGTACATACACAGCCCTGGGACACAGGTACATACACAGCCCTGGGACACAGGTACATACACAGCCCTGGAACACAGGTACATACACAGCCCTGGGATACAGGTACATACACAGCCCTGGGACACAGGTACATACACAGCCCTGGGACACAGGTACATACACAGCCCTGGGACACAGGTACATACACAGCCCTGGGACACAGGTACATACACAGCCCTGGGACACAGGTACATACACAGCCCTGGGACACAGGTACATACACAGCCCTGGGACACAGGTACATACACAGCCCTGGAACACAGGTACATACACAGCCCTGGAACACAGGTACATACACAGCCCTGGAACACAGATACATACACAGCCCTGGAACACAGATACATACACAGCCCTGGAACACAGGTACATACACAGCCCTGGAACACAGGTACATACACAGCCCTGGGACACAGGTACATACACAGCCCTGGAACATAGGTACATACACAGCCCTGGAACACAGCTACATACACAGCCCTGGGACACAGGTACATACACAGCCCTGGAACATAGGTACATACACAGCCCTGGAACACAGATACATACACAGCCCTGGGACACAGGTACATACACAGCCCTGGAACATAGGTACATACGCAGCCCTGGGACACAGGTACATACGCAGCCCTGGGACACAGATACATACACAGCCCTGGAACACAGGTACATACACAGCCCTGGAACACAGGTACATACACAGCCCTGGAACACAGGTACATATACACAGCCCTGGGACACAGGTACATACACAGCCCTGGGACACAGGTACATACACAGCCCTGGGACACAGATACATACACAGCCCTGGAACACAGATACATACACAGCCCTGGAACACAGGTACATACACAGCCCTGGGACACAGGTACATACACAGCCCTGGGACACAGGTACATACACAGCCCTGGGACACAGGTACATACACAGCCCTGGGACACAGGTACATACACAGCCCTGGGACACAGGTACATACACAGCCCTGGGACACAGGTACATACACAGCCCTGGGACACAGGTACATACACAGCCCTGGGACACAGGTACATACACAGCCCTGGGACACAGGTACATACACAGCCCTGGGACACAGGTACATACACAGCCCTGGGACACAGGTACATACACAGCCCTGGGACACAGGTACATACACAGCCCTGGGACACAGGTACATACACAGCCCTGGGACACAGGTACATACACAGCCCTGGGACACAGGTACATACACAGCCCTGGGACACAGGTACATACACAGCCCTGGAACACAGGTACATACACAGCCCTGGAACACAGGTACATACACAGCCCTGGAACACAGATACATACACAGCCCTGGAACACAGATACATACACAGCCCTGGAACACAGGTACATACACAGCCCTGGAACACAGATACATACACAGCCCTGGGACACAGGTACATACACAGCCCTGGAACATAGGTACATACACAGCCCTGGAACACAGCTACATACACAGCCCTGGAACACAGATACATACACAGCCCTGGGACACAGGTACATACACAGCCCTGGAACATAGGTACATACACAGCCCTGGGACACAGGTACATACGCAGCCCTGGAACACAGATACATACACAGCCCTGGAACACAGGTACATACACAGCCCTGGAACACAGGTACATACACAGCCCTGGAACACAGATACATACACAGCCCTGGAACACAGATACATACACAGCCCTGGAACACAGATACATACACAGCCCTGGAACATAGGTACATACACAGCCCTGGAACACAGCTACATACACAGCCCTGGAACACAGATACATACACAGCCCTGGGACACAGGTACATACACAGCCCTGGAACATAGGTACATACACAGCCCTGGGACACAGGTACATACGCAGCCCTGGAACACAGATACATACACAGCCCTGGAACACAGGTACATACACAGCCCTGGAACACAGGTACATACACAGCCCTGGAACACAGATACATACACAGCCCTGGAACACAGATACATACACAGCCCTGGAACACAGATACATACACAGCCCTGGAACACAGATACATACACAGCCCTGGGACACAGATACATACACAGCCCTGGGACACAGATACATACACAGCCCTGGAACACAGATACATACACAGCCCTGGGACACAGATACATACACAGCCCTGGAACACAGATACATACACAGCCCTGGAACACAGATACATACACAGCCCTGGGACACAGATACATACACAGCCCTGGGACACAGGTACATACACAGCCCTGGGACACAGGTACATACACAGCCCTGGAACACAGATACATTATAATACACGTACCTGGTCAGCTCTGAGATGTGTCTCACACCCCTGTCTGTAATCTGAGTGTGATCTGTCAGGTCTAACTCTAAGAGACCTGGTAGATGGGCGAGATATGCCAGACCTCCATCTGACAGGCTGTGCCTTCCGGGAAGAACCAAGCGTGTGAGAGACAGACCTGCAAGATGAAATAAGACAGATCAAAGAGGCAGACTTGTATAAAATATGAGAGACCTCAGCAAGGCAACTTACTAGAGAGGACTTCCAGCACTCGATTGGAGTTCAGAGACTGCACACCAGACATTGTGAGTGTTGAAAGTGCTGGTAGTGAGGTGATGGCCTGAAGAGATTGTTCGGTGACTTGAGAGTTGTCTATATGTAAGGTAGTAAGCTGCTTAAGTCCACAGAGAGAAGAGATATCTGAAACCTAAAATTAGAGACATCTTTAAGTTTTTAAGTTATATTATTTGATGTCATCCAAATCCATCCAGTGGAAGGCCCAGAACAGGCTCCCCGGGTCAATGTTCTGCCCAGCGTACATCAAGGGGAGGTCTGACCAGGACCCTAACCCCCCTAAAACCTGGCCAGGATCCAACTGGACGACCTCGTATTGGTTTCATCCCAATTGGTGCAGGGGTGTCTGAATGCATAACCAGACAGACCAATGGATTTTATATATAAGATT
This sequence comes from Taudactylus pleione, assembly GCA_031769625.1. NCBI lineage: Eukaryota > Metazoa > Chordata > Amphibia > Anura > Myobatrachidae > Taudactylus > Taudactylus pleione. The sequence continues at coordinate 440,821 of JAUIMM010001037.1, read as the reverse complement.
TGTCGACCTGTCACATTGTCCCTATGTGGTCTAATAGCTATTTAGTATCAAAAAAGCTATGTAAGATTTGGCAGCGGTACCTTGAGAACTGTGGAGGATAATCGCAAACAAACTATAGTAGAGATATATATATATATATATATATATATATATATATACACACACACACATACTTTATTTGTTGACAATAAAATGTTTGTTAATAATGTTAAACAGTAAATTATTTAAAACATTGATAGAATTTGGGGAAAACGTGATTTAAAAAGCATTAAGCTTTGCATCCCAATAGTGTCTTATTTATTTTCTTATCCATGAATGTGTATATATATATGGTGGATACAATGTGTGTGAGTGTGTATATATATATATATATATATATATATATATATACACACAGTCAGGTCCATAAATATTGGGACATTGACCGAATTTTCAGATTTTGGCCTCTATTCACCACCACAATGGCTTTGAAGTGAAACAAACAAGATGTGCTTTAATTGCAGACTTTCAGATTTAATTTGAGGGTAATTACATCCAAATCAGGTGAACGGTGTAGGAATTACAACGGTTTCAATATGTGCCTCCCACTTTTTAAGGGGCCAAAAGTAATGGGACTATCAACTCAAAAGCTATTTCATGGACAGGTGTGGGCTATTCCCTCGTTATTTCATTATCAATTAAGCAGGTAAAAGGTCTGGAGTTGATTCTAGGTGTGACATTTGCATTTGGAATCAGTTGCTGTCAACTCTCAATATGAGATCCAAAGAGCTGTCACTATCAGTGAAGCAAGCCATCATTAGGCTGAAAAATCAAAACAAACCCATCAGAGAGATAGCAAAAACATTAGGTGTGGCCAAGTCAACTGTTTGGAACATTCTTAAAAAGAAAGAACGCACCGGAGAGCTCAACCACACCAAAAGACCCGGAAGACCACGGAAAACAACTGTGGTCAATGACAGAAGAATTATTTCCCTGGTGAAGAAAAACCCCTTCACAACAGTTGGCCAAATCAAGAACACTCTCCAGGAGGTAGATGTATATGTGTCAAAGTCAACAATCAAGAGAAGACTTCACAAGAGTGAATATAGAGGGTTCACCACAAGATGTAAACCATTGGTGAGCCACAAAAACAGGAAGACCAGAATAGAGTTTGCCAAACAACATCTAAAAAAGCCATTACAGTTCTGGAACAACATCCTATGGACAGATGAGATAAAGATCAACTTGTACCAGAGTGATGGGAAGAGAAGGAAAGGAACTGCTCATGATCAAAAACATACCACCTCATCAGTGAAGCATGGTGGTGGTAGTGTCATGGCGTGGGCATGTATGGCTGCCAATGGAACTGGGTCCCTTGTATTTATTGATGATGTGACTGCTGACAAAAGCAGCAGAATGAATTCTGAAGTGTTTCGGGCAATATTATATGCTCATATTCAGTCAAATGCTTCAGAACTCATTGGACGGCGCTTCACAGTGCAGATGGACAGAGACCCGAAGCATACTGCAAAAGCAACCAAAGAGTTTTTTAAGGCTAAAAAGTGGAATGTTATGCAATGGCCAAGTCAATCCCCTGACCTGAATCCGATTGAGCATGCATTTCACTTGATGAAGACAAAACTGAAGGGAAAATGCCCCAAGAACAAGCAGGAACTGAAGACATTTGCAGTAGAGGCCTGACAGAGCATTACCAGGGATGAAACCCAGCGTCTGGTGATGTCTATGCGTTCCAGACTTCAGGCTGTAATTGCCTGCAAAGGATTTGCAACAAAGTATTAAAAAGTGAAAGTTAGATTTAGGATTGTTTAGTTTGTCCCATTACTTTTGGCCCCTTAAAAAGTTGGAGGCACATATAGAAACCGTTCTAATTCCTACACCGTTCACCTGATTTGGATGTAATTACCCTCAAATTAAATCTGAAAGTCTGCAGTTAAATCACATCGTGCTTGTTTCATTTCAAAGCCATTGTGGTGGTGAATAGAGGCCAAAATCTGAAAATTCTGTCAATGTCCAAATATTTATGGAACTGACTAATATATATATATATATATAATATATGGTGGATACACAACTGAAAAAAACAGGGGGAGGGGGGTGATATGACAATATAAAATCAAACATCAAAAGATATAATGCAGGAATCATATTGAAACAAAAATACAACATATATGCATAAACATACAGATTACATATAGATGATAGGTGCAAATATGGAAGTGTAAAAATGCAAGGAATGGTACATAGGTGATAAATGGCTGGAGGTCCTGACTCCGGGACGTTTGTTGTAGAGACATCAGATATGTTAATGTTTTTGAGGGCACTAACTGTGTCCTCTTTGTTACAATAGAAATGGCAGGAGAGAAATTTCATTAGAAGGGAGGAAGACAAAGTAGAATATGGAACTGCATACTGTAGGGGGTAAATTTACTAAGATTAGAGTTTGTGTGAGTCTTGGTGAGTTTGCAAACTGGAAAACACTCACCATCGGCCAATATAGGAAGTACTTTAGATGAAAAAGATGCAACGCGCAAATTTACTAAGATTCAAGTTTCCAATCTCGTGTGGGATTGCGGCGAACTCACTGTGAAATAGAAGTTTTACACACTCACCTCCTGAGCTGCGAGTTTGGGTGAAAACATACACAAATCATTTTTATTTTAACTTAAGTAGGGTTAATTATTCAATTAGTGGCCGCTTACTGGCTGGAACCCACATGGAGGAGCCGCTAATGGAAGCCGCCGCTGATTGGCTGGCCTCCTGACACTAATGATAGCTCAAGCCCGGAGCTGTCATTAGCGATACTGTAACAAAATGCTGTAGCGTCTTATTACAGTGTCTCCGGGGCCCTCTTTGGAATACTGCGGAGAAAATCGTGGGACAAAAGGTGAGTATTGGTTCTTTTTTTACAGGTACAACCATTGAATACTTTATGTTGAGAAAGGGACATGTCCATCTGGGAGCAGGTAAGTATGTATGTAAGAATAAATCTCTATTTTCTCGGTGTGTGTTGTGTTTTTTTTTTTTACACATTTCTTTACAAGTGAACTACAGGTACCAGTGGCCTCTTAATGCCCCGCATGCTGGTACTTGTGGTTCTCCAAGTACCAGCATGCGGGGGAGGCTTGCTGGGACCTGCAGTTCTACTGTAAAGACTGTTGTTAATTCTATTTTTAACACTACACCTACACTATCAACCCGCCACCCACAACCCAGGGGTGGTGGGGATAGCCCCGGGCTATCAGCCTAGGCCGGGGGTGCCCTGGAGAGGGGTTCCCCTTTATTGGAGGGTCCCCAATTTCCCAGGAATCCCTGGCCTGGGCTGACTAGCGGTCAGGGCTGATGTTGTGGCTGGGGGGCCTGGAGAAAGGGCACCCCTGGCTGTGGCATCAGCCCCCCCGCTAGAAAGGGTCCAGTTCTGATTTAATTTTATGGGTACCCCTAAGCAAATTTTTTTACCCCTATCATCAAAACCAGGACTGGCCCTGCAGCCTGGCGCTGGTACCTAATTTAAGGTGGAACCCTACTCGTTTTGTTCCCCGTAATTGTAGGTACCAGAACAGGCTGGCAAGTCTGGGGCTGGTTAAGCTTTAGGGGGGGACCTTATGTCATTTTTTTTTTTTTTACATTATTTAACCCGTTTTTTACAGGTCTTAACACACAAGCAGCTTACACATATCTCACCGATATATCTCACAGATATGTGCAGGCTGCTTGGAAGAAAGAAAACACTGCAATCTCGGGTGAGTAATCTCACCTAAACTCTCCTCTAAACTCGCAATTTGGAAGAAAAAACGATCTGCTTCACCATCACAAAACTCACTTTCAGCTAAACTCACTTCTTAGTAAATTTGCGAGTTTGATAAGGAAAAACTCACTCGAGTTTTGGTGAAGCAAAGTGAGTTTATAAACTAAAAAACTTGACCAAACTCGAATCTTAGTAAATTTACCCCTAGGTTTCCATTTCAAAATTCTACTGAATTTTAGAAATCACTTTAAAACAGAGGAGGAAGATTTGGGGATTTCCATAGTTGAGCTAAGGCGGCTGAACTGCAGGCAAGATATGGCCGACCAAGTAACGGTCAGTTTTGGGAATACAAGGGGACACCAGTTCAGAACCGGCCCACAGGCACTTTAATTACTTTTAACAAAAAATCAAAAACATCAAACCAAAAGTGATGAAGGGCAGGACAATCCCAATAAACATGAGAGTCCCTTCTTCCGAGCATTGACAGCAACAATATTTTGAACAGGTTAATCACATTTTGAGCAATTTAACTGGCATAAGATTTAAACTGTGGAGCAGTTTAAAGTGTATCTCAATATGGTTAGTACATCTAGAAATATAAGAAATGAATAATTGTATGCACTATCCCACTGCAAAGGAGTAAAAGTATATTTCAGATCAGATTCCCAGCGCATTGGAAGCACAAATTTATCAGAAGGTACAGGCTGTAACACAAACACAATGTCAGAGGTAGAGATAGAGCTGTAGGTAAGTATACATGGCACATGGACAATGGGCACTTTGAAGGTACTGGTAATCGGCTGTAGATTGATGGAGCTGATGAAAGAATAATGGGGTATCACCTAGGAGATCATTAAGAGTGTTTAATCCTTTTGTGATCTACACGTTAAGGCGCAGGTGGGGGATCAAATGACTGAACACCTTAAGGGATAAGTTCCTAGAGAGACACCCCCAGTCTGCTCTGGAAGAACATTGTTGTCTACTCCATACTCTAAGGGTATCTGTAATGGCTAACAGGCAAAACAGGTGTGTTCAGTATCCAAAGCAGGTCTGCAACTGGAAGGTCTACCAAGAGGGCAAAAAACTATTTTCAAGTTGTGTAGGAATACATGGTGATTGGTATAGAGGAAGATCAGGGAGCTTACATTAGGTTGTGCAGGAATACATGGTGATTGGTATAGAGGAAGATCAGGGAGCTTACGTTAAGATGTGCAGGAATACATGATGATTAGTATAGAGGAAGATCAGGGAGCTTAGATTAGGTTGTGTAGGATTACATGCTGATTGGTATAGAGGAAGATCAGGGAGCTTACATTAGGTTGTGTAGGATTACATGCTGATTGGTATAGAGGAAGATGAGGGAGCTTACATTAGGTTGTGCAGGAATACATGGTGATTGGTATATCAGGGAGCTTACATTAGGTTGTGCAGGAATACATGCCGATGGGTATAGAGGAAGATGAGGGAGCTTACATTAGGTTGTGCAGGAATACATGGTGATTGGTATAGAGGAAGATCAGGGAGCTTACATTAAGTTGTGCAGGAATACATGGTGATTGGTATAGAGGAAGATGAGGGAGCTTACATTAGGTTGTGCAGGAATACATGCTGATTGGTATAGAGGAAGATCAGGGAGCTTACATTAGGTTGTGCAGGAATACATGCCGATTGGTATAGAGGAAGATCAGGGAGCTTACATTAGGTTGTGCAGGAATACATGCCGATTGGTATAGAGGAAGATCAGGGAGCTTACATTAGGTTGTGCAGGAATACATGCCGATTGGTATAGAGGAAGATTAGGGAGCTTACATTAGGTTGTGCAGGAATACATGGTGATTGGTATAGAGGAAGATCAGGGAGCTTACAATAAGTTATGCAGGAATACATGGTGATTGGTATAGAGGAAGATCAGGGAGCTTACATTAGGTTGTGTAGGATTACATGCCGATAGATATAGAGGAAGATCAGGGAGCTTACATTAGGTTGTGTAGGAATACATGGTGATTGGTATAGAGGAAGATCAGGGAGCTTACATTAGGTTGTGCAGGAATACATGGTGATTGGTATAGAGGAAGATCAGGGAGCTTACATTAGGTTGTGCAGGAATACATGGTGATTGGTATAGAGGAAGATCAGGGAGCTTACATTAGGTTGTGCAGGAATACATGGTGATTGGTATAGAGGAAGATCAGGGAGCTTACATTAAGATGTGTAGGAATACATGGTGATTGGTATAGAGGAAGATCAGGGAGCTTACATTAGGTTGTGCAGGAATACATGGTGATTGGTATAGAGGAAGATGAGGGAGCTTAGATTAGGTTGTGTAGGATTACATGGTGATTGGTATAGAGGAAGATGTGGGAGCTTACATTAGGTTGTGCAGGAATACATGGCGATTGGTATAGAGGAAGATGAGGGAGCTTACATTAGGTTGTGCAGGAATACATGGTGATTGGTATAGAGGAAGATCAGGGAGCTTACATTAGGTTGTGCAGGAATACATGGTGATTGGTATAGAGGAAGATCAGGGAGCTTACATTAGGTTGTGCAGGAATACATGGTGATTGGTATAGAGGAAGATCAGGGAGCTTACATTAGGTTGTGCAGGAATACATGGTGATTGGTATAGAGGAAGATCAGGGAGCTTACATTAGGTTGTGCAGGAATACATGGTGATTGGTATAGAGGAAGATCAGGGAGCTTACATTAGGTTGTGCAGGAATACATGGTGATTGGTATAGAGGAAGATCAGGGAGCTTACATTAGGTTGTGCAGGAATACATGGTGATTGGTATAGAGGAAGATCAGGGAGCTTACATTAGGTTGTGCAGGAATACATGGTGATTGGTATAGAGGAAGATCAGGGAGCTTACATTAGGTTGTGCAGGAATACATGCCGATTGGTATAGAGGAAGATCAGGGAGCTTACATTAGGTTGTGCAGGAATACATGCCGATTGGTATAGAGGAAGATCAGGGAGCTTACATTAGGTTGTGCAGGAATACATGGTGATTGGTATAGCGGAAGATCAGGGAGCTTACATTAGGTTGTGCAGGAATACATGGTGATTGGTATAGAGGAAGATCAGGGAGCTTACATTAGGTTGTGCAGGAATACATGCTGATTGGTATAGAGGAAGATCAGGGAGCTTACATTAGGTTGTGCAGGAATACATGCCGATTGGTATAGAGGAAGATCAGGGAGCTTACATTAGGTTGTGCAGGAATACATGCCGATTGGTATAGAGGAAGATCAGGGAGCTTACATTAGGTTGTGCAGGAATACATGCCGATTGGTATAGAGGAAGATTAGGGAGCTTACATTAGGTTGTGCAGGAATACATGGTGATTGGTATAGAGGAAGATCAGGGAGCTTACAATAAGTTATGCAGGAATACATGGTGATTGGTATAGAGGAAGATCAGGGAGCTTACATTAGGTTGTGTAGGATTACATGCCGATAGATATAGAGGAAGATCAGGGAGCTTACATTAGGTTGTGTAGGAATACATGGTGATTGGTATAGAGGAAGATCAGGGAGCTTACATTAGGTTGTGCAGGAATACATGGTGATTGGTATAGAGGAAGATCAGGGAGCTTACATTAGGTTGTGCAGGAATACATGGTGATTGGTATAGAGGAAGATCAGGGAGCTTACATTAGGTTGTGCAGGAATACATGGTGATTGGTATAGAGGAAGATCAGGGAGCTTACATTAAGATGTGTAGGAATATATGGTGATTGGTATAGAGGAAGATCAGGGAGCTTACATTAGGTTGTGCAGGAATACATGGTGATTGGTATAGAGGAAGATGAGGGAGCTTAGATTAGGTTGTGTAGGATTACATGGTGATTGGTATAGAGGAAGATGTGGGAGCTTACATTAGGTTGTGCAGGAATACATGGCGATTGGTATAGAGGAAGATGAGGGAGCTTACATTAGGTTGTGCAGGAATACATGGTGATTGGTATAGAGGAAGATCAGGGAGCTTACATTAGGTTGTGCAGGAATACATGGTGATTGGTATAGAGGAAGATCAGGGAGCTTACATTAGGTTGTGCAGGAATACATGGTGATTGGTATAGAGGAAGATCAGGGAGCTTACATTAGGTTGTGCAGGAATACATGGTGATTGGTATAGAGGAAGATCAGGGAGCTTACATTAGGTTGTGCAGGAATACATGGTGATTGGTATAGAGGAAGATCAGGGAGCTTACATTAGGTTGTGCAGGAATACATGGTGATTGGTATAGAGGAAGATCAGGGAGCTTACATTAGGTTGTGCAGGAATACATGGTGATTGGTATAGAGGAAGATCAGGGAGCTTACATTAGGTTGTGCAGGAATACATGGTGATTGGTATAGAGGAAGATCAGGGAGCTTACATTAGGTTGTGCAGGAATACATGCCGATTGGTATAGAGGAAGATCAGGGAGCTTACATTAGGTTGTGCAGGAATACATGCCGATTGGTATAGAGGAAGATCAGGGAGCTTACATTAGGTTGTGCAGGAATACATGGTGATTGGTATAGCGGAAGATCAGGGAGCTTACATTAGGTTGTGCAGGAATACATGGTGATTGGTATAGAGGAAGATCAGGGAGCTTACATTAGGTTGTGCAGGAATACATGCCGATTGGTATAGAGGAAGATCAGGGAGCTTACATTAGGTTGTGCAGGAATACATGGTGATTGGTATAGCGGAAGATCAGGGAGCTTACATTAGGTTGTGCAGGAATACATGCCGATAGATATAGAGGAAGATCAGGGAGCTTACATTAGGTTGTGTAGGAATACATGGTGATTGGTATAGAGGAAGATCAGGGAGCTTACATTAAGATGTGCAGGAATACATGGTGATTGGTATAGAGGAAGATCAGGGAGCTTACATTAGGTTGTGCAGGAATACATGGTGATTGGTATAGAGGAAGATCAGGGAGCTTACATTAGGTTGTGCAGGAATACATGGTGATTGGTATAGAGGAAGATCAGGGAGCTTACATTAGGTTGTGCAGGAATACATGCTGATTGGAATAGAGGAAGATCAGGGAGCTTACATTAGGTTGTGCAGGAATACATGGTGATTGGTATAGAGGAAGATCAGGGAGCTTACATTAGGTTGTGCAGGAATACATGCCGATTGGTATAGAGGAAGATCAGGGAGCTTACATTAGATTGTGCAGGAATACATGGTGATTGGTATAGCGGAAGATCAGGGAGCTTACATTAGGTTGTGCAGGAATACATGGTGATTGGTATAGAGGAAGATCAGGGAGCTTACATTAGGTTGTGCAGGAATACATGCCGATTGGTATAGAGGAAGATCAGGGAGCTTACATTAGGTTGTACAGGAATACATGGTGATTGGTATAGCGGAAGATCAGGGAGCTTACATTAGGTTGTGCAGGAATACATGCCGATTGGTATAGAGCACAGCTTCTCAAACTCGATCCTCAGGACCCCAAACAGTGCATGTTGTGCAGGTGTCCTCAGAATCACAAGTGATATAATTAGCTCCACCTGTGGATGTTTTAAAATGTGTCAGTGAGTAATGAGTACACCTGTGCTCCTGCTGGGTAACCTGCAAAACGTGACCTGTGTGGGGTCCTGAGGACCGAGTTTGAGAACCTCTGGTATAGAGGAAGATCAGGGAGCTTACATTAGGTTGTGTAGGATTACATGCCGATAGATATAGAGGAAGATCAGGGAGCTTACATTAGGTTGTGCAGGAATACATGCTGATTGGTATAGAGGAAGATCAGGGAGCTTACATTAGGTTGTGTAGGATTACATGCCGATAGATATAGAGGAAGATCAGGGAGCTTACATTAGGTTGTGCAGGAATACATGCTGATTGGTATAGAGGAAGATCAGGGAGCTTACATTAGGTTGTGCAGGAATACATGCTGATTGGTATAGAGGAAGATCAGGGAGCTTACATTAGGTTGTGTAGGATTACATGCCGATAGATATAGAGGAAGATCAGGGAGCTTACATTAGGTTGTGCAGGAATACATGCTGATTGGTATAGAGGAAGATCAGGGAGCTTACATTAGGTTGTGCAGGAATACATGCCGATTGGTATAGAGGAAGATCAGGGAGCTTACATTAGGTTGTGCAGGAACACATGCTGATTGGTATAGAGCACAGGTTCTCAAACTCGGTCCTCAGGACCCCAAACAGTGCATGTTTTGCAGGTGTCCTCAGAATCACAAGTGAAATAATTAGCTCCACCTGTGGATGTTTTAAAATGTGTCAGTGAGTAATGAGTACACCTGTGCTCCTGCTGGGTAACCTGCAAAACGTGACCTGTGTGGGGTCCTGAGGACCGAGTTTGAGAACCTCTGGTATAGAGGAAGATCAGGGAGCTTACATTAAGTTGTGCAGGAACACATGCCGATTGGTATAGAGGAAGATATTTCTCCTATGTTGTAAAAATCTCTCTCAGAGATTCCTAATAGTTCTACCCACACAGGGCCGTAACTAGGGTAGTGCAGCCGATGCCATCGCACAGGGCACCACAAGACAGGGGGGCTGTTTGGGCCTGTCACATTTCTGTTTATTATCATTCTAACTTTTAGCTTCCTCTTATTTCATCCCCAGCATCTCCTGGCCTCTCCTATCTCTTCCCTGGCCCTTCCACATGAGACCACGACCCTCTCTCAGATGCACTATATTATGTCCCTATTTATCCCCAGCATCTCCTGGCCTCCCTTATCTCTTCCCTGGCCCTTCCCCATGAGGCCATGGCCCTCTCTCAGGTGCACTATATTATGTCCCTATTTATCCCCAGCATCTCCTGGCCTCCCCTATCTCTTCCCTGGCCCTTCCCCATGAGGCCATGGCCCTCTCTCAGGTGAACTATATTATGTCCCTATTTATCTCCAGCATCTCCTGACCTCTCCTATCTCTTCCCTGGCCCTTCCCCATGAGGCAATGGCCCTCTCTCAGGTGCACTATATTATGTCCCTATTTATCCCCAGCATCTCCTGGCCTCCCCTATCTCTTCTCTGGCCCTTCCCCATGAGGCCATGGCCATCTCTCAGGTGCACTATATTATGTCCCTATTTATCCCCAGCATCTCCTGGCCTCCCCTGTCTCTTCCCTGGCCCTTCCCCATGAGGCCATGGCCCTCTCTCAGGTGCACAATACTATGTCCCTATTTATTCCCAGCATCTCCTGGCCTCACCTATCTCTTCCCTGGCCCTTCCCCATGAGGCCATGGTCCTCTCTCAGGTGCACTATATTATGTCCCTATTTATCCTCAGCATCTCCTGGCCTCCCCCATCTCTTCCCTGGCCCTTCCCCATGAAGCCATGGTCGTCTCTCAGGTGCACTATCTTATGTCCCTATTTATCCCCAGCATCTCCTGGCCTCCCCCATCTCTTCCCTGGCCCTTCCCCATGAAGCCATGGTCCTCTCTCAGGTGCACTATATTATGTCCCTATTTATCCCCAGCATCTCCTGGCCTCCCCCATCTCTTCCCTGGCCCTTCCCCATGAGGCCATGGCCCTCTCTCAGGTGCACTATATTATGTGCCTATTTATCCCCAGCATCTCCTGGCCTCTCCTATCTCTTCCCTGGCCCTTCCCCATGAGGCCATGGTCCTCTCTCAGGTGCACTATATTATGTGCCTATTTATCCCCAGCATCTCCTGGCCTCCCCCTATCTCTTCCCTAGCCCTTCCCCATGAGGCCATGGTCCTCTCTCAGGTGCACTATATAATGTCCCAATTTATCCCCAGCATCTCTTGGCCTCTCCTATCTCTTCCCCATGAAGCCATGGCCCTCTCTCAGGTGCACTATATTATGTCCCTATTTATCCCCAACATCTCCTGGCCTCACCTATCTCTTCCCTGGCCCTTCCCCATGAGGCCATGGCCCTCTCTCAGGTGCACTATATTATGTCCCTATTTATCCCCAGCATCTCCTGGCCTCTCCTATCTCTTCCCTGGCACTTCCCCATGAAGCCATGGTCCTCTCTCAGGTGCACTATCTTATGTCCCTATTTATCCCCAGCATCTCCTGGCCTCACCTATCTCTTCCCTGGCCCTTCCCCATGAGGCCATGGCCCTCTCTCAGGTGCACTATATTATGTCCCTATTTATCCTCAGCATCTCCTGGCCTCCCCTATCTCTTCCCTGGCTCTTCCCCATGAAGCCATGTCCCTCTCTCAGGTGCACTATATTATGTCCCTATTTATCCTCAGCATCTCCTGGCCTCCCCTATCTCTTCCCTGGCTCTTCCCCATGAAGCCATGTCCCTCTCTCAGGTGCACTATCTTATGTTCCTATTTATCCCCAGCATCTCCTGGCCTTCCCCTATCTCTTCCCTAGCCCTTCCCCATGAGGCCATGGTCCTCTCTCAGGTGCACTATATAATGTCCCTATTTATCCCCAGCATCTCTTGGCCTCTCCTATCTCTTCCCCATGAAGCCATGGCCCTCTCTCAGGTGCACTATATTATGTCCCTATTTATCCCCAACATCTCCTGGCCTCACCTATCTCTTCCCTGGCCCTTCCCCATGAGGCCATGGCCCTCTCTCAGGTGCACTATATTATGTCCCTATTTATCCCCAGCATCTCCTGGCCTCTCCTATCTCTTCCCTGGCACTTCCCCATGAAGCCATGGTCCTCTCTCAGGTGCACTATCTTATGTCCCTATTTATCCCCAGCATCTCCTAGCCTCCCCCTATCTCTTCCCTGGCCCTTCCCATAAGGCAAGTCCCCTTTTTTGGGTGCATTATGTCCCTTTGAAAAATGAGGGGGCACCAATGCTCTTTCTGGCACAGGGCACCAAAAAGTCTAGTTACGACTTATTGGTACCCTTTCTAGGCTCTGTACCCACATATCTTACATTTTTGCAGCAACAAAGTAGCAAATACACCACATATTTGGTATTGCAATTAATAAATTGTTTATTAGTGAAGGTTTTGTCAATCCCCTTAATATTTAAAGTTTTAGGGGTCTATGACCCATATTCAATTAGAGGCAAAAAGTCAGAATCCGCGGAAAAGTATCGCAGATGATGTCATTTCACCAGGCGGAAAGTTGCCGCCGTATTCAATTCCAAAGACTTTTCGTGCAATGCAATGTTATCAGCGGAAAAGTTTTGCCTATGAAAGGAAAAAGTGCAGAATTGCTGTTTTGGGGTGCAAACTTCGGGAAACCCCCCTGTACCCATGGGACAGTCCCCCAAATCTAAACTGTGTCCAAATATTTTTTAAAATAGACTTTAGAACACCCCAAAAATGTTCTTTCATTTTTGGGGGGCGAAAAAGATCAAAGTTGGGGGACAAACTTAAAAACCAGCTAAATAAACTACAGGGGGGTCCCCAAGTATGGGGCAGGGGTTTTTTGGATTGCAGGTGATTGGGGCAGGTGGATTTTTTACGTGATTTAAAACTTCACTTTAAACAACTTAAAAATATGCTAGCACCTATTTTCATGTACCCCAAATTTGCTGGGAGTAGTTATTTTCTCCCAAAAATATTGCTAAAGCTATTCTTCACCACTTGTGTAAATGCGCTAATTGGCAGCAATTGGCACAACTTAAGTACCCCAAATACTTTCATCGCGGCTAATTGGGGGCATCTATAGTGATCCCCAATGTTAGTACTTCTTTTGGAGGGTATCAGGCTGAGTTCCCCATTTTTGACAGGACTTTTCGCCTGTTTCACTTTCACCAGGTGCCGTTTTTCGCATCCTTCCTAATTGAATACGGCGAATAGCGGGAGTCAAAGCTTTTGACAAAAATAGAACTTTTATTATATGCTCAGTTAAATTCCATATATGAATAAATAAACCCGTGAAATATAAAAGATAGTATAAATGTGTTTCAAGAATGAATAAAGGGTATTAAAAAATCATCCAGGCCGCTCAGAGCTCATATGGTGGCCTAATAATGTTTAAATCTTGGTGTGATGCTAATATTAGTTATATTCTGCTGAGAATAAATGGACTTGTATTCCAATAAATATATTTCCCTGACAGCAAGTGTGAGAATATATTTTCCAACGTATTTGCTCAAGGAACCATGATCACGTATGGAATAACCGATTCAGTAGTATCTCTTGGAGAATATATATACAGTGCCCTGCAAAAGTATTGACCCCCCTTACTTTTTACATTTTTTGTTACATTACAGCCTGTAATTTATTTTATTTTTATCTGAATTTTATGTGATGGATCTGCACAAAATAGTCTAATCTGGTGAAGTGAAATGAGAAAAATATATATAAAAAAAGAATCTTTATAAATACAATTCTGTAAATTTCCATGTGCATATGTAGTCACCCCCTTTGCTATGAAGCCCCTCAAAAGTTTGGTGCAACCAATTACCTTCAGAAGTCACATAATTAGTGAAATGAAGTCCCCCCGTGTGACATCTAAGTGTCACATGATCAGTCAGTATAAACGCACCTTCTCTGAGAGGCCCCAGAGGCTGCAACAACACTAAGCAAGAGGCATCACACCATGAGGACCAAGGAGCTCCCCAAACACGTCAGGGACAAAGTTGTTGAGAAGTACAATTCTGGGTTGGGTTATAAAAAAAATATCCAAATCTTTGATGATCCCCCGGAGCACCATCAAATCCATCATCATTAAATGGTAAGAACATGGTACCACAACAGACCTGCCAAGAGAGGGCCGCCCACCAAAACTCACAGACCGGGCAAGGAGGGCATTAATCAGAGAGGCAGCACAGAGACCAAAGGTAACCCTGAAAGGGCTGCAGAGTTCCACAGCAGAGACTGGTGTATCTGTGCATGTGACCACAATAAGCCGTACACTCCATAGAGCTGGGCTTTATGGGAGAGTGGCCAGAAAAAAGCCATTACTTAAGGTGCATACACACACGATTTTTTGAACGATTATCGTTAAACGATATCGTTTAACGATAATAGTTTGAAAAAATCGTTCACTTTCTGAGTCAAACGATGAACGACTATTGTTCATGCGCGTTCACGTTTGTAGTTCAGTCAGACTTGTAAACTCAACGATTTTCATTGTTAATATGCAAAAATCGTTTGTAGTTCATAAAAATCGTTCATTACATTTAAATGAACATAGTAAATGAACAACTTTAGTAAATGATTTTAGTTAATTTTTTTAAGGTAGAAAATCATTTACTAAAATCGTTCATTAACTCAATCGTTGTGTGTGTATGCAGCTTAAGTGATAAAAATAAGAAGACATGATTGGAGTTTGCCAAAAGGCATGTGGGCAACTCCCCAAATGTATGGAGGAACGTGCTCTGGTCAGATGAGACTAAAATTTAACTTTTTGGCAACCAAGGAAAACGCTATGTCTGGCACATACCTAACACATCCCATCACCCCAAGAACACCATCCCCACAGTGACACATGGTGGTGGCAGCATCATGCTGTGGGGATGTTATTCTGCAGCAGGGACTGGGAAACTGATTTGAGTTGAGGGAAAGATGGATGGTGCTATATACAGGGATATTCTTGAGCAAAACTTGTTTCAGTCTGCCTGTGATATGACACTGGGACGGAGGTTCACCTTCCAGCAGGACAATGGCCAGAAGCATACTGCTAGAGCAACACTCCAGTGGTTTAAGGGGAAACATGTAAATGTGTTGGAATGGCCGAGTCACAGCCCAGATCTCAATCCAAGTTAGAATCTGTGGTCAGACTTGAAGATTGCGGTTCACAAGCGGAAACCATCCAACATGAAGGAGCTGGAGCAGGTTTGCCATGAGGAATGGGCAAAAATCCCAGGGGCAAGATGTGGCAAGCTCATAGGGATTTATCCAAAGCGACTTGCAGCTGTAATTGCCACAAAAGGTGGCTCGACAAAGTACTGACTTTAGGGGGGTGAAAAGTTATGCACGCTGAAGTTTTCTGTTATGTTGTCCTAAATGTTGTTTGTTTCATAATATTAAAAAAAAACACAACGTCACAGTTGTAGGCATGTTCTGTGAATGAATTGATGCACACCGTCAAACAATCCATTTTAATTGCAGGTTGTGAGGCAATAAAACATGAAAAAATGCAAAGGGGGGATGAATACTTTTGCAAGGCACTGTAGATACAAAGTATTCCTTCCAGTATTTCACACTGGTGATGTTATTGGGAGTTATAGTGTATCTTTCTTCCTTAAGCTGACAACGTATCTCTGTGTAATTCCCATTATCGGGTAAGGATCTCCACATTCTATTAGCAGATTGTCTCATACTGAAATCATTCACACATTGCTTTCCCAAAGGAAATAGTTGTTATAGGAGTCCGTAATCTGTCATTGACATCAGTGGTGCTTATTAGTCCTATGTCTATAACCACAGTATATAATTATTAGTCCTATGTCTATAACCACAGTATATAATTATTAGTCCTATGTCTATAACCACAGTATATAATTATTAGTCCTATGTCTATAACCACAGTATAATTATTAGTCCTATGTCTATAACCACAGTATATAATTATTAGTCCTACGTCTATAACCACAGTATATAATTATTAGTCCTATGTCTATAACCACAGTATAATTATTAGTCCTATGTCTGTAACCACAGTATAATTATTAGTCCTATGTCTATAACCACAGTATATAATTATTAGTCCTATGTCTATAACCACAGTATATCATTATTAGTCCTATGTCTATAACCACAGTATATAATTATTAGTCCTATGTCTTTAACCACAGTATATAATTATTAGTCCTATGTCTATAACCACAGTATATAATTATTAGTCCTATGTCTATAACCACAGTATAATTATTAGTCCTATGTCTATAACCACAGTATATAATTATTAATCCTATGTCTATAAATACAGTATATAATTATTAGTCCTATGTCTATAACCACAGTATATAATTATTAATCCTATGTCTATAAATACAGTATATAATTATTAGTCCTATGTCTATAACCACAGTATAATTATTAGTCCTATGTCTATAACCACAGTATATCATTATACCTATGTCTATAACCACAGTATCATTATTAGTCCTATGTCTATAACCACAGTATATAATTATTAGTCCTATGTCTATAACCACAGTATATAATTATTAGTCCTATGTCTATAACCACAGTAAATCATTATTAGTCCTATGTCTATAACCACAGTAAATCATTATTAGTCCTATGTCTATAACCACAGTATATAATTAGTCCTATGTCTATAACCACAGTATAATTATTAGTCCTATGTCTATAACCACAGTATATCATTATTAGTCCTATGTCAATAACCACAGTATATCATTATTAGTCCTATGTCTATAACCACAGTATATAATTATTAGTCCTATGTCTATAACCACAGTATATAATTATTAGTCCTATGTCTATAACCACAGTATATAATTATTAGTCCTATGTCTATAACCACAGTATAATTATTAGTCCTATGTCTATAACCACAGTATAATTATTAGTCCTATGTCTATAAACACAGTATAATTATTAGTCCTATGTCTATAACCACAGTATATAATTATTAGTCCTATGTCTATAACCACAGTATATAATTATTAGTCCTATGTCTATAACCACAGTATAATTATTAGTCCTATGTCTATAACCACAGTATATAATTATTAGTCCTATGTCTATAACCACAGTATAATTATTAGTCCTATGTCTATAACCACAGTATATCATTATTAGTCCTATGTCTATAACCACAGTATATCATTATTAGTCCTATGTCTATAACCACAGTATAATTATTAGTCCTATGTCTATAAACACAGTATATAATTATTAGTCCTATGTCTATAACCACAGTATATAATTATTAGTCCTATGTCTATAACCACAGTATATAATTATTAGTCCTATGTCTATAACCACAGTATATAACTATTAGTCCTATGTCTATAACCACAGTATAATTATTAGTCCTATGTCTATAACCACAGTATATAACTATTAGTCCTATGTCTATAACCACAGTATAATTATTAGTCCTATGTCTATAACCACAGTATAATTATTAGTCCTATGTCTATAACCACAGTATATAATTATTAGTCCTATGTCTATAACCACAGTATAATTATTAGTCCTACGTCTATAACCACAGTATAATTATTAGTCCTACGTCTATAACCACAGTATATAATTATTAGTCCTACGTCTATAACCACAGTATATAATTATTAGTCCTATGTCTATAACCACAGTATAATTATTAGTCCTATGTCTATAACCACAGTATATGATTATTAGTCCTATGTCAATAACCACAGTATATAATTATTAGTCCTATGTCTATAACCACAGTATATAATTATTAGTCCTATGTCTATAACCACAGTATAAAACTATTAGTCCTATGTCTATAACCACAGTATATAACTATTAGTCCTATGTCTATAACCACAGTATAATTATTAGTCCTGTCTATAACCACAGTATAATTATTAGTCCTATGTCTATAACCACAGTATAATTATTAGTCCTATGTCTATAACCACAGTATATAATTATTAGTCCTATGTCTATAACCACAGTATAATTATTAGTCCTATGTCTATAACCACAGTATATCATTATTAGTCCTACGTCTATAACCACAGTATATCATTATTAGTCCTAAGTCTATAACCACAGTATATGATTATTAGTCCTTTGTCTATAACAGTATCCTTATTATTACTCCTATGTCTATAACCACAGTATATAATTATTAGTCCTATGTCTATAACCACAGTATATAATTATTAGTCCTATGTCTATAACCACAGTATAATTATTAGTCCTATGTCTATAACCACAGTATAACTATTAGTCCTATGTCTATAACCACAGTATAACTATTAGTCCTATGTCTATAACCACAGTATATCATTATTATACCTATGTCTATAACCACAGTATATCATTATTATACCTATGTCTATAACCACAGTATAATTATTAGTCCTATGTCTATAACCACAGTATATCATTATTAGTCCTATGTCTATAACCACAGTATATCATTATTAGTCCTATGTCTATAACCACAGTATATAACTATTAGTCTTGTCTATAACCACAGTATATAACTATTAGTCCTATGTCTATAACCACAGTATATAACTATTAGTCCTATGTCTATAACCACAGTATATAATTATTAGTCCAATGTCTATAACCACAGTATATAATTATTAATCCTATGTCTATAACCACAGTATATAATTATTAGTCCTATGTCTATAACCACAGTATAATTATTAGTCCTATGTCTATAACCACAGTATAATTATTAGTCCTATGTCTATAACCACAGTATAATTATTAGTCCTATGTCTATAAACACAGTATAATTATTAGTCCTATGTCTATAACCACAGTATAATTATTAGTCCTATGTCTATAACCACAGTATATCATTATACCTATGTCTATAACCATAGTATAATTATTAGTCCTATGTCTATAACCACAGTATAATTATTAGTCCTATGTCTATAAACACAGTATATAATTATTAGTCCTATGTCTATAACCACAGTATATAATTATTAGTCCTATGTCTATAACCACAGTATATAATTATTAGTCCTATGTCTATAACCACAGTATATAATTATTAGTCCTATGTCTATAACCACAGTATATAACTATTAGTCCTATGTCTATAACCACAGTATAATTATTAGTCCTATGTCTATAACCACAGTATATAACTATTAGTCCTATGTCTATAACCACAGTATAATTATTAGTCCTATGTCTATAACCACAGTATAATTATTAGTCCTATGTCTATAACCACAGTATATAATTATTAGTCCTATGTCTATAACCACAGTATAATTATTAGTCCTACGTCTATAACCACAGTATAATTATTAGTCCTACGTCTATAACCACAGTATATAATTATTAGTCCTACGTCTATAACCACAGTATATAATTATTAGTCCTATGTCTATAACCACAGTATAATTATTAGTCCTATGTCTATAACCACAGTATATAATTATTAGTCCTATGTCAATAACCACAGTATATAATTATTAGTCCTATGTCTATAACCACAGTATATAATTATTAGTCCTATGTCTATAACCACAGTATAAAACTATTAGTCCTATGTCTATAACCACAGTATATAACTATTAGTCCTATGTCTATAACCACAGTATAATTATTAGTCCTGTCTATAACCACAGTATAATTATTAGTCCTATGTCTATAACCACAGTATAATTATTAGTCCTATGTCTATAACCACAGTATATAATTATTAGTCCTATGTCTATAACCACAGTATAATTATTAGTCCTATGTCTATAACCACAGTATATCATTATTAGTCCTACGTCTATAACCACAGTATATCATTATTAGTCCTAAGTCTATAACCACAGTATATGATTATTAGTCCTTTGTCTATAACAGTATCCTTATTATTACTCCTATGTCTATAACCACAGTATATAATTATTAGTCCTATGTCTATAACCACAGTATATAATTATTAGTCCTATGTCTATAACCACAGTATAATTATTAGTCCTATGTCTATAACCACAGTATAACTATTAGTCCTATGTCTATAACCACAGTATAACTATTAGTCCTATGTCTATAACCACAGTATATCATTATTATACCTATGTCTATAACCACAGTATATCATTATTATACCTATGTCTATAACCACAGTATAATTATTAGTCCTATGTCTATAACCACAGTATATCATTATTAGTCCTATGTCTATAACCACAGTATATCATTATTAGTCCTATGTCTATAACCACAGTATATAACTATTAGTCTTGTCTATAACCACAGTATATAACTATTAGTCCTATGTCTATAACCACAGTATATAACTATTAGTCCTATGTCTATAACCACAGTATATAATTATTAGTCCTATGTCTATAACCACAGTATATAATTATTAATCCTATGTCTATAACCACAGTATATAATTATTAGTCCTATGTCTATAACCACAGTATAATTATTAGTCCTATGTCTATAACCACAGTATAATTATTAGTCCTATGTCTATAACCACAGTATAATTATTAGTCCTATGTCTATAAACACAGTATAATTATTAGTCCTATGTCTATAACCACAGTATAATTATTAGTCCTATGTCTATAACCACAGTATATCATTATACCTATGTCTATAACCATAGTATAATTATTAGTCCTATGTCTATAACCACAGTATATCATTATTAGTCCTATGTCTATAACCACAGTATATCATTATTAGTCCTATGTCTATAACCACAGTATATAATTATTAGTCCTGTCTATAACCACAGTATAATTTTTAATCCTATGTCTATAACCACAGTATAATTATTAGTCCTATGTCTATAACCACAGTATAATTATTAGTCCTATGTCTATAACCACAGTATATAATTATTAGTCCTGTCTATAACCACAGTATAATTTTTAATCCTATGTCTATAACCACAGTATAATTATTAGTCCTATGTCTATAACCACAGTATAATTATTAGTCCTATGTCTATAACCACAGTATATAATTATTAGTCCTATGTCTATAACCACAGTATATCATTATTATACCTATGTCTATAACCACAGTATATCATTATTAGTCCTATGTCTATAACCACAGTATATAATTATTAGTCCTGTCTATAACCACAGTATAATTATTAGTCCTATGTCTATAACCACAGTATATCATTATTAGTCCTATGTCTATAACCACAGTATATCATTATTAGTCCTATGTCTATAACCACAGTATATAATTATTAGTCCTGTCTATAACCACAGTATAATTTTTAATCCTATGTCTATAACCACAGTATAATTATTAGTCCTATGTCTATAACCACAGTATAATTATTAGTCCTATGTCTATAACCACAGTATATAATTATTAGTCCTGTCTATAACCACAGTATAATTTTTAATCCTATGTCTATAACCACAGTATAATTATTAGTCCTATGTCTATAACCACAGTATAATTATTAGTCCTATGTCTATAACCACAGTATATAATTATTAGTCCTATGTCTATAACCACAGTATATCATTATTATACCTATGTCTATAACCACAGTATATCATTATTAGTCCTATGTCTATAACCACAGTATATAATTATTAGTCCTGTCTATAACCACAGTATAATTATTAGTCCTATGTCTATAACCACAGTATATCATTATTAGTCCTATGTCTATAACCACAGTATATCATTATTAGTCCTATGTCTATAACCACAGTATATAATTATTAGTCCTGTCTATAACCACAGTATAATTTTTAATCCTATGTCTATAACCACAGTATAATTATTAGTCCTATGTCTATAACCACAGTATAATTATTAGTCCTATGTCTATAACCACAGTATATCATTATTATACCTATGTCTATAACCACAGTATAATTATTAGTCCTATGTCTATAACCACAGTATAATTATTAGTCCTATGTCTATAACCACAGTATAATTATTAGTCCTATGTCTATAACCACAGTATAATTATTAATCCTATGTCTATAACCACAGTATATCATTATTAATCCTATGTCTATAACCACAGTATATCATTATTAGTCCTATGTCTATAACCACAGTATATCATTATTAGTCCTATGTCTATAACCACAGTATATAATTATTAGTCCTATGTCTATAACCACAGTATATAATTATTAGTCCTGTCTATAACCACAGTATAATTATTAGTCCTATGTCTATAACCACAGTATAATTATTAGTCCTATGTCTATAACCACAGTATAATTATTAGAGTCTCGTCATCCAGAATATATTAGAGCTCCGATATCAATATCCCTTAGTGTATGGATATTCTCTCTCTCTACAAACACTGCGGTGAGATTATGTGGTTCACGGTGTATTATGTTATATAAACCAATCAGTACTGGATGTGTCTCAGTATTTTACTGTATTTACATCAAGGTTATTGCTGTATAAATATTATATATATATATCTTTCAATTCTCTCACAATTCTCACATTGGTAGCAATCCTTATATATTAAAGTGGATTGTTTATGTTTGTCTCAATCCTCTCAATGATTGCATTCATACTCTGTGTCTTGTGTTTAGGTATATTGTGCTGTCTCAGGGTATGTATATAGATCTCACTAGTGATCGCACCACCTTCTCTCTGGTGATCGCACCACCTTCTCTCTGGTGATCGCACCACCTTCTCTCTGGTGATCGCACCACCTTCTCTCTGGTGATCGCAGCTCCTTCTCTCTGGTGATCGCAGCTCCTTCTCTCTGGTGATCGCACCACCTTCTCTCTGGTGATCGCACCACCTTCTCTCTGGTGATCGCACCACCTTGTCTCTGGTGATGGTGATCGCACCACCTTGTCTCTGGTGATCGCACCACCTTGTCTCTGGTGATGGTGATCGCACCACCTTGTCTCTGGTGATGGTGATCGCACCACCTTGTCTCTGGTGATCGCACCACCTTGTCTCTGGTGATCGCACCACCTTGTCTCTGGTGATCGCACCACCTTGTCTCTGGTGATCGCACCACCTTGTCTCTGGTGATCGCACCACCTTGTCTCTGGTGATCGCACCACCTTGTCTCTGGTGATCGCACCACCTTGTCTCTGGTGATCGCACCACCTTGTCTCTGGTGATCGCACCACCTTGTCTCTGGTGATCGCACCACCTTGTCTCTGGTGACGGCACCACCTTCTCTCTGGTGACGGCACCACCTTCTCTCTGGTGACGGCACCACCTTCTCTCTGGTGACGGCACCACCTTCTCTCTGGTGATGGCACCACCTTCTCTCTGGTGATGGCAGCTCCTTCTCTCTGGTGATCGCAGCTCCTTCTCTCTGGTGATCGCACCACCTTCTCACTGGTGATTGAAATGCCATGTTTGCTAAAACCAGTAGTGCTAGGTCTTCCGGAGAGCTCAGTAAGTTGAATACTGGAAGTTTCCTGCAGTTCAGTCACTTTCAGGAGTTCTGTGTCTGCATTCCACCTCACCGGCTCTAGGCCAATTGTTCTTACCAGCGCTCTACAGACTTATTAATCGAAACTCAGACTTAGCCCGGCTGCACTGTAACCAATTTATGGGAAACTTCAATCTTCCTATTTGTGCTATCTCATAAGGTCGCAGAGGGGCTGATTCAAGTGAGGATGCAAATGGTCCTACTCGCGCAGATTCTCGATCATAAATATACGCAGGACCCGTTCTGAGCATGTGCACAACAGGGCCTGCGTTCCCAGAAACGGGGCATATCACCCCCCCCATTTTCAGGGAGTGGCGAGTCTAGGTTCTGCATCTATACGCATAGACCCTGGCCTCGCAGGCTGCTCAAAGGAGCAACCATTGGTCGAGATGGTTGCAATGGTGCTCCCAGACTGCGACCTCAGTCACAGCGTTGAGATCACAGAGGCAGCCAGGAAGTGTCAGACACCTCATGCTGCAGTTACATTTTAGCAGGACGGAATTGCACTTGTACCCGGCTTTGTAATTCTGTCCTCTGCTGAATCTTGCCCAGAGTTCAGGATTCTGGTGGCATTAGAACAGGGATGGGGAACCTCCTGCCCGGGGCCATATAAGACCCCCAGAATCATTTGGTCTGGGCCGTCAGAGCTTTTTCTGCTAGCTTCATATGGAACACAAGGAACCTATAATGTCACCCTGAATCTATGCAGCAGCGCCACCTGGAGTGTCCTTAGGGTACTACAGCTGGTCACACCGCTACCCTTACAGCTCCCTGGAGCCTCCTGAGGATGCTCCAGGCATTGCAGTAATCACCGGCTATTGTGGCCCGACCCCCGTGTGACATCACGTGAAGGGGTCGTGGCCTCCACCAGGCTCGCAAATAAAGTTATATATATCAAAATGGCCCTCGGCAGAAAAAAAGTTCCCCACCCCTGTCTTAGAAATGTCAGGCTATGGGAGCATTCCCCTTAGGCAGGGATTTCACTGTAAATTTGCTAAGGAGCAGAAAA
Organism: Taudactylus pleione; assembly: GCA_031769625.1. Lineage (NCBI taxonomy): Eukaryota > Metazoa > Chordata > Amphibia > Anura > Myobatrachidae > Taudactylus > Taudactylus pleione. The sequence continues at coordinate 416,128 of JAUIMM010001037.1, read as the reverse complement.
AGGAACTGCAATCTGTGGGCACCTAAAGCTTCTTATTATGTTTGGCCCATACTTCAGCTTACAGGGCATCTAATTACACATAAGTTAGAAAAAAAAACAAGTGATGGGGAGCGAGTCGGGGGGGGGGTGCATTGGAGGGATTTGTAATTGTAGAAAAAGTGGTCAAAATGAGACTAACCAAGACCAGGAAGGGGAGAGTTTTGATAGGAATACCAAGGGCTCCAAATGGATTGGAACTTCCGAACAGTATCGTTCTGCAGACTAGTAATATATTCCATTTTCGCTACGAACCATCTTATGTTCAAAAATTCCTGCCGGCTGGGAGTGCCCGGCACTTTCCAGTTATGGGCTATTTGATACCTGGCTGCGGATTATATATGGAGAGCTAGTTTGTTGGAGGCATTGGAAACGTCAATCGGGACGCAAACAAGGAGGTTTGCAGGGGTGAAAGATGCCGGAAGTTTGATAAGTTGGGAGAGCAAAGTGCAAATCATATTCCAAAATGGGACAATAAGGGGACAGGTCCACCAAGTGTGAAAAAATGTTCCTATGTGACCACATCCTCTCCAACTTAGATTAGAGGAATTACGATATATCTGGGGAAGACGTTCAGGTACTAAGTACCACCTAGTATACACCCTATAGGAGTTCTCATGGATGGCCACGCTGATACAGCACTTTGAGAACGCTAGACGTACGACCCTCCACGCTTCCTCTCCAAGGGATAAGCCCAGGTCTGATTCCAAGAGGCCTGTTCGTGTGTCTCGAGTGGAGGAGACTCCAATGTCAGTATAGAATGGTATATAGAGGAAATAGCCCCCTTGTTATTAACCCTATAAATACATAATCTTGAAATGGTGTGGGGATGGGAAAAGATGGAGTAGGGTAGCTTGTTGGGGATCCGGTGTTGTTCTCGAATGTCAGCGAAGGATAGATTGGAGGATGCACCAACGACATGGTGAAACCTTGTGATACCGGCCGAGACCCAAGGGCGTGATATAACCTTAGATAGGTCTGAAGGGACTGCAGGGTTATTCCATATAGGAGTTAGAGGAGAAGGATGTGATGAGAGTTTTAGTTTTTTATTGAGCAATTCCCAGTTACTAAGTGTCGATGCTACAGTAGGAAATATGAGGGAGGATTTTAGGTCTATGTTTACGAGGCAAACATGGCAAGTAAGAGAATGAATGGACATCTACAAGATCACTTTCCAGGTCTACCCAACGCTTGACGTGTCCATACAAATTTGCCGAGTGTGGACGGAAGAGTATTGAGGGTGTGGGGAGGGATAGGCACAGGGAGTGTCTCGAAGAGGTATAGCAGTTTGAGAAGAACATTAATTTTTACGGCATTGATACGCTCTATCCATGAGAGAAAATATGTTCGCCATTGTTGTAGGTCTGTGTGGATTAATCTGATGAGGGGGGGATAATTGGTTTTATACAGAGAATCGTAGGATTTTGTTATGAAGCATCCAAGGTATTTCAAAGAGTCTCTTTTCCATATGAAATTAAAATTTGATTGTAGCAACGTCCTTGATCTTACAGGAAGATGGAGAGGGAGGGCCTCAGAATTATCGTGGTTGATTTTATAACCTGACAAGGAACCATAGAGAGAAAGTTCATGAAATAGATTGGGAAGGGAAGTGAGTGGTCTTGTTAGCGTGAGGAGTATGTCACTGCAAATAGAGAGAGGGTATATTGGGATTGCTTAATTTCTACACCAGCTAAGTCAGGGTTAGCCCTTATGTGGCAGGTGAGTGGCTCAATGATAAGGGCAACTATCAGGGGCGATATAGGACACCCTTGTCTAGTCCCGGTGGTGATCGAGAATGAGTCTGAAAATAAACCACCCGCTGAGACTATGGCAGAAGAATTGTAATAAAGGACTTGAATGGCCTGCAGGAATTTTCCTTGAAATCCGAAGCTGCGTAGTGTTTGGAACATAAATGGCCAAGAGACCCTGTCGAAGGCTTTCTCTACATCCACAGCAAGCACCAGTGAAGGAAGTTTGTGTGTTTTAACATAGTGAACTATATCAATTGTGCGTCTAGTATTGTCTAGTGCCTGTCTGGATGGGACAAAGCCCACTTGGTCGGGGTGGATTAGAGTGGGGAGGAGTGGATTCAGTCTATTTGCAAGGATATTGGCAAAAAGTTTTAGGTTGGTATTAAGCAATGAAATGGGACGGTAGTTGGATACTAATAAAAGGATCCTTATTGGGTTTTGGGAGGACCGTAATGGTTGCTTTGGTCATGTCCGGGTGGAATGAGGCTTCTTCAAGGATATGGTTGAAAGCCGCAGTTAAATGGGGTATCAGAGGATTGAAAAGTTTTGTAGTAAGACATTGGAAACCCGTCAGGACCCGGCGCTTTAGAGGATTTTTGCGTTTTAAGGGCTGATAGGATCGTTTAAAGCCAAGGAAGTCGTGGAACTTATATAGGGAAGATTACAAGAAGGTAAATAGTTTGCGATTGAAGTGTCGGCAGGAGAAGGCAGAGGAGAATGTTCAGAGATATTATAGAGGCGTTCGTAATAGGATTTGAAAAGCGCGTTGATAGTAGTAGGGTTATAGTGAGTAGTGCCTTGGGCATCTTTTAACACTGAAATCACTGTGCTGGCCTTCCGGGCTTTCAACCTGTTGGCTAATAGGGAGTCTGCTTTGTTACTTTTTTCATAGAATTTTTGGTTAAGCCAACGTAACGACTGTTCAGTTTTTTCCGCATGAAGAGCATTAAGGGAAGCTCTTGCGGAAGTCAGTTGGTTGTATAAGGAACGGGAGGGAAGACTTTTAGGAGAGGTTTCCAGATGGAGGACCTCATCAGATAGAAAGGTCATTTGGGATCTACGCTCCTTGTTTTGAAAAGAAGCCTAGCTAATGATGTGCCCCCGAATGACTGCCTTATGTGCTTCCCATGCCAATGGGGTGCAGGCGGAGTCTGTAGCATTCAGAGAGAAATAATCCTCGAGGGCATGCTCAAGTCTCTCTTGAAATTTTGGAATCTTTAAGAGTTTCGTTGAGTCGCCATGGAGGTCAAGACGCGGGCACATCAAAAAAAATCAAATGACGCTGTTATTATAGAATGGTCAGACCAATGATTAGGAACAATGGAGGTATCGGAAAAGTGTTTGGATGCTGGTGTGCAACAGAGAAAAAGATTGATCCTCGAGTAGGATTGATGGGGAATTGAGAAAAAGGTGTAGTCGCGGGACGTGGGATGGAGAGCTCGCCAAGTATCAAAGAGGCCCGATTCTCTAAGACATGTATTCAAAGATCGAGTGAGAGGGCAAGGTCGTAAGGTGGAAGGGGCAGGGGATTTGTCAAGTTCTTGATTAAGAACTGCATTGAAATCTCCACCCACAAGGAGGTGGCCCATCCTATATTTATTTAATTTGGAAAAAAAAGAATTGAAAAATTATATCTGACCAGAGTTAGGAGCGTACACATTAGCTATTGTACATTCTAAATTGCCTAATTTACCTGTTAATATGATATACCTCCCAACAGAATCTACAGAATCTATACAGATTACAGCGTACACATTAGCTATTGTACATTCTAAATTGCCTAATTTACCTGTTAATATGATATACCTCCCAACAGAATCTATATTTACCGAATGTTGGATAAAAGGAACTTTTATTACTAATTAGTATTGCTACTCCACTGCGCTTCGATTTATCAGAAGAATAGTAAGCGGTAGGGAAGCGCTTAGAATGTAAAGAGGGGTGCAAACTAGCTTTAAAGTGGATCTCTTGTATCAGAACAATCCTGGCTTTGAGACTTTGCAGAGATCGAAAAAGCGAGGATCGCTTCTGAGGGGTATTTAGTCCCTTAACGTTTAGGGAAATGAACGTTAGCGACATTTTGACAGGATATGAAAGGGAGGGTGGCTTATAGGGAGAATGAGGGGTCCCCGACTTGCAGGGGGACAGGGATAAAAAATTAAATCAAAGGAGATAATGGGGAAGGGTCCGTGTGGGAAATCCTCGTGTCCAGCAGAGGAAGATGCACATGGTGGCTGGGACAATAAAGTCCAAAAAGGCAGCAGGGAGGGTAGTTCACGCTGCCTTCGGGGGATTACAAAGTATAAACTATAGAGCGGGAAATTGCTGAATAGGAGGAATGTGTGGAGTTGGTTAAGAGTAGGGGATGGAAGTGTCAAGAGAGTCGGAACCCTCCAGTGGTGGTCATATAGTAAAAGGGAGAAAAATATAAAGGCTTAATAGAAATCGTATTTCACTGTAAGTAATGAGAAGGGGAGGGGAGGAAAACAGGGTTTAAGAGGCCCAAAAGGGGGTTGGGCCTATAAAATACGAGAAGAGTCGTTAAGAACATGTATAACAACAAACCAATTACATGAACAGTAATAGATAATCAGTTGAAAGTTCCAAAGGATACATTAGAAGTGAATCAATAGTGTGATGTTCTGGGTTGTTTGTGGACCCAGGGTGGTAGCAGGAGCGATCACAGAAGCAGATTTGAAAATAAAACTAGGATTTTTAATAAGTGCTTGAGTAGACATATAATGTGGCAGTAAATAAACGTCCAGGAATATATAAATGTGCACAAGAGTTCTGTGGTGGGAGCAAAAGGGTTAATGTCCAAGTAGAAACAATTAGAGCTGTACAGGTTTGCAAGTAGTGAACTGAAGCGCAGGATGTCAGCAGGCTCAGGCACTCAGGTATGGGCAAGGGTGATGGAGGAAGCGGGGTAGTCCAGTGGGAACTAGGAGCTGACAGGCAGACTGGCAGACAGCGAATTCACAGGAACAGGAAAGCACAGAGAACTCCCTCTCAAGCAGGCTGAGATACACGTTGCACTGGCAAAGAAGGAAGGCACTGACCCTTCCTAAATACCCCATGCCATGCTGTTACTGGCCGGAGGGAACATGTGACTCACCAGTATTGGCCAGCCGCATCACATGGCCAGAAGGCAAGATGGCGGCGCCCATGCCAAACGGAATGGAGATGCTGCCAGGCCTTACCAGCGCAGAGTGACAACAGGCCCGCACAACAACGCGTGCAGCCAAAGCCCCCGCTAGACACCAGCTCCGCCACCAGACAGCCCGCGCCACAATGACCTCACAGGTAACACTCGCCTAGCGCCATGCTGAAATACCCTGGCCGTGACAGTACCCCCCCTTTTGGGGTGGCCTCAGGACACTCACCAGGCTTTTCCGGATGGGCAGAAAGGAATCTCCTGATGAGCGTGGACATCACGAGCAGCGGTCCAGCAACGTTCCTCTGGACCGTAACCTTTCCAGTCCAGCAAATACTGTAGATGAACTCTGCGCAGACGAGAGTCCAAGATCTTTGCGACCTCAAACTCAACTCCTCTCTCCGTCTGGACTCGAGGAGAAGCAGGTAGAGCACTATGGAATTTATTCAGGACCAGGGGCTTCAATAAGGAAATATGGAAGGAATTAGGGATTTTTAGGTATGGGGGTAACTGTAGACGATAGGCCACTGGATTAATGACTTCTGTTATGGAGAAGGGACCGATGAAGCGTGGTGCAAATTTCATAGAAGGAACCCTCAGACGAAGATTCCGGGTGGATAACCAGACCTGGCTTCCAACTTGCATGCGTGGAACTATTCTACGCTTCTTATCGGCCTGGGTCTTATAGCGAGAGGATGCCTTCAACAAATCAGACCGTACTTGAGTCCAGATGGCAGCAAAATTCCGCACCGTGTCCTCCACGGCCGGAACATCGAAAACAGGCAGGCTTCGGAATTCGGGAACACGAGGATGAAGGCCATATACAACCTGAAATGGCGTTTGGTTAGTTGACGAGTGGTAGGAAGCATTATGTGCAAACTCAGCCCACGGCAGGAAGGCAGCCCAATTGTCCTGGGAAGATGACATAAAAATTCTTAAGAAAGTCTCTAGATCTTGATTAACTCTCTCGGTGGAGCCATTGCTTTGCTGATGGTAGGCCGTGGAAAAGTTTAACTTCACTTGAAGAACAGAACACAATGCCCTCCAGAATTTTGCAGTAAACTGCACACCACGGTCAGAGACAATTTCAGCAGGAAGGCCGTGTAGACGAAATATGTGTTGGACAAACAACTGTGCCAGGTCAGGGGCAGAAGGTAACTTCTTCAACGGTATATAGTGGACCATCTTAGAAAATCGGTCTATTACAACCCAGATAGTGTTGAAACCTTGAGAAACTGGCAGGTCTGTGACGAAATCCATGGAGAGATGCGTCCATGGACGTGATGGAGTAGGTAATGGAAGCAATTCCCCAGCTGGAGCTTGTCGTGATGATTTATGCTGGGCACAGGAGGAGCAGGAAGAGATAAACTCCATTATATCTGCCTTCATAGAAGGCCACCAATAGTGTCTTTTCAGGAACTCCAAGGTCTTCCGAGTGCCTGAGTGCCCTGCGAAGCGAGAGGAATGTGCCCAAGTGAGAAGCTGCTTCCTTAATTCCGGGGCCACAAATGATTTTCCCGTAGGAGGCTGAAGTTGTAATGCGGCGAAAACTCTTGATTCCAAGACAGGGGTATTGCTTTGATTTTCAGATTGATCATCACAGAGGAGGGATCTCGATAGGGCATCAGCCTTCTGATTAAGTGCTCCAGACCGGAAGGTCAGGGTGAACTGAAACCTGGCAAAGAATATTGCCCAGCGGGCCAAACGAGGACTCACACATTGGAGGTTTTTGAGAAATAGGAAATTTTTATGGTCCGTAAATACAGTAAATGGAAACTTGGCGCCTTCTAGCAAATATCTCCATTCCTTCAACGCCAACTTTACAGCTAGTAGTTCTTGCTCACCTATGGTGTAGTTCCTTTCGGCAGGTGAGAATTTTTTTAGATAAGAACCCACACGGATGGACTCGGTTGTCCTCATAACGTTGAGACAAGACTGCTCCCACAGCTTCATATGATGCATCTACTTCCAACAAAAAAGGCCTGTCCAGATCTGGTTGTCGAAGAACTGGTGCTGAGATGAAGGCCTGTTTTAGAAGATGAAAGGCAGACTCTGCCTCAGGTGACCATTGGGCAGGATTAGCACCTTTGCGGGTCAAGGCTGTAATGGGAGCCAGCAGTGTAGAAAATCCCTTAATGAAGCGTCTATAATAATTGGCGAAGCCCAACAATCTCTGGATGGCCTTCAGTGTCTGAGGTCGGGTCCAATCCAGAATTGCTTGTACCTTCTTGGGGTCCATTTCTAAACTGGAGCCAGATATTACATAGCCAAGAAAAGGTACACTGGGCAATCCAAAGACGCACTTCTCCAGTTTGCAATAAAGGTGGTTTTCTCTCAAACGGGTCAGAACTTCTTTAACATGTTCTTGATGTTTAGCCACAGAGGGTGAAAAAATCAGTATGTCATCCAGATAGACAACAACCGAAACATATAACAGATCCCGGAAAATCTCATTAACGAAACTTTGAAAGACAGCAGGGACGTTACACAATCCAAAAGGCATTACTAAATACTCGAAATGTCCATCTCTGGTATTAAAAGCGGTCTTCCATTCATCGCCAGCTTGGATACGAATGAGGTTGTAAGCCCCTCTTAGATCTAATTTAGAAAAAATGACAGAGCCCTTGACCCTATCAAACAACTCAGTAATCAGGGGAAGAGGGTATCGATTTTTTACAGTAATGTCATTAAGGCCTCGATAATCGATACATGGTCTTAGACCACCGTCCTTCTTGCCAACGAAGAAAAACCCAGCTCCGGCAGGTGAAGTAGAGGGGCGAATGAACCCCTTTGCCAGGTTGTCCCGGATGTACTCGGTCATGGCTTGAGTCTCAGGCAAGGACAGCAGATAGGTACGACCACGAGGTGGTATCTTATCAGGTATCAATTCAATTGGACAGTCCCATTCCCTATGAGGGGGTAAGATATTTGCTTGTTGTTCAGAGAAAACGTCGGCGAACATCTGATATTCCTTGGGAATGGCAGAAGAAACTAATGGAACTGTCTTTCTCACAGGTCGAATTTTTGGAAGACAGGATTTCTGACAGTCCATACCCCATGACAGAATCTGCATAGAACTCCAATCAATTCTGGGATTATGTTGACGTAACCAGGGTAGACCAAGAACAATTTCTTGAGAGGCCTCTGATATCACCAGGAATTTTAAGGACTCAGAATGAAGTGCCCCAATTCGGACCAATACAGGTTGAGTCTCTTTGGTGACTATCCCGTTAGTTAGAGGGCATCCGTCTATTGAGGTCAGAGAGATAGCATGGTTGAGAGACAAACAAGGAATCTGTAATTTATCTATGAAACTAGATGTTATGAAATTTCTGGCTGCTCCCGAGTTGAGTAGAGCAGTAGCTAAGACAGGTTTGGGTTTAAGATCCAAGGCTAGGGTAATCGTGAAATCTTTAATTTTTGGAGACGGGTTCATAACTCCTAACTTGATGTCTCCAGGGTCAGTTAGGATTTGGCATTTCCCGGTTTACGGGGGCAGGAGATCAGCAGGTGACCGGACTCTCCGCAGTACAGACAGAGGTTCTTTTGCATTCTTCTCTGACGTTCTTCTTTGGAGAGGTGTGTATGATTCACCTGCATAGGCTCCTCTTCAGTAGGAGAAGGAATGGGACGGGTAGAAATGGAGGGGGTAAATGACCTTTGCCGGTCAGTTCTGTTTTTTTCAGCCTGACGTTCCCTGAAGCGTAGGTCAACTTTGATACACAATGAAATCATGTCGTTCAGATTAGTAGGAAGCTCTCGAGTGACTAGATCATCCTTTAGTCGATCTGACAACCCATGCCAGAAGGTCGAGGTGAGGGCTTCCTCATTCCATTTGAGCTCCGATGCTAAAATTTGAAATTGCACGGCATATAGACTGACAGGACGGACCCCTTGTCTCAGTGTCATGATGTTTGACGATGCTGATACAGTACGCCCAGGTTCATTGAAAATCCTCCTGAAGGATGACACAAAGCCTGCGTAATTATCCAGCAGCGGATCTGAGCGCTCCCAGAGTGGGGAAGCCCATTCCAAGGCCTGGCCGGATAACAGAGAGACTATATAAGCCACTTTAGTTCTTGCAGTTAGAAAGTTGTCAGGCTGCAGGGTAAAATGTATGTCACACTGATTTAGGAATCCTCGGCAGAGTTTAGGATTGCCGTCAAATTTATTTGGTAAAGGAAGACTTAAGCGGGGAGATGATCTGCCTCCTGTATTCCCAGACGCTGATGCGGATGTAGATGCTGGTACTTCAGGGTTAGAAAAGGAAGTTTGCAAACTATCCTGTCGCTTGGACATCTCTTGCTTGAGCCATCTGATGCTGCATGTTTTCCAGATTTTCTAAATGACCAGAAATGCACCTGAACAAATCCACTCCTGACTCCTGATCCGTGGCCGGCTCCATAGGGCCAGTGCAAACTGTGATGTTCTGGGTTGTTTGTGGACCCGGGGTGGTAGCAGGAGCGATCACAGAAGCAGATTTGAAAATAAAACTAGGATTTTTAATAAGTGCTTGAGTAGACATATAATGTGGCAGTAAATAAACGTCCAGGAATATATAAATGTGCACAAGAGTTCTGTGGTGGGAGTAAAAGGGTTAATGTCCAAGTAGAAACAATTAGAGCTGTCCAGGTGTGCAGGTAGTAAAACTGAAAATAATCAAACAAGGTTTGCAGGTAGTGAACTGAAGAGCAGGATGTCAGCAGGCTCAGGCACTCAGGTATGGGCAAGGGTGATGGAGGAAGCGGGGTAGTCCAGTGGGAGCTAGGAGCTGACAGGCAGACTGGCAGACAGCGAATTCACAGGAACAGGAAAGCACAGAGAACTACCCCTCAGCTAGGCTGAGATACACGTTGCACTGGCCAAGAAGGAAGGCACTGACCCTTCCTAAATACCCCATGCCGTGCTGTTACTGGCCGGAGGGAACATGTGACTCACCAGGATTGGCCAGCCGCATCACATGGCCAGAAGGCAAGATGGCGGCGCCCATGCCAAACGGAATGGAGACGCCGCCAGGCCTTACCAGCGCAGAGTTACAACAGGCCGCACAACAACGCGCGCAGCCAAAGCCCCCTGCCAGACACCAGCTCCGCCACCAGACAGCCCGCGCCACAATGACCTCACAGGTAACACTCGCCTAGCGCCATGCTGAAATACCCTGGCCGTGACAAATAGTACATATAAGTAACCCATGTGAGACATACTAACAGCTGTAAAATTATAGAAATATCCAAGTCAACACAAATTCTTGAGGACGTAGCTCCATTGATCAGAGATATGACCAAATAGTGATACAGTAAAACAATGAGAATAACTATACATATCAAGAAGTAAAATAACATGCATATTGTAAAGGATATGAATTGATCATTGGGGTGGTGCTAGGGAGGTAACTGAGGCACCCAGCAGTAGATGGGAACTATCATTTGTTAGAAAGTCAAATATGTGGGATTCCCATCTATCGTAGGTTAGGATTGATAGGACGGAGGAACAATAAACTTTCTTAAGTATTCGCTGATGTGTTAGGGGAGTCCTCTAAATGGGAAAGAAAGTCCATGCCTTCTCTGGGATCTCTAATGACAACTGTTTTACCATTGAAGTCGATCAGCAGTTTGAAGGGGAAGCCCCAATGGTAGCGGATGCCTCGTGTACGTAGTGCACTTGTCAGATCTCAGAGCTCTCGTCATTTAATAATCGTGAGAGGGGCTAGGTCTTGGAAGAACTGAAGCTTGACATTGTCATATAGAATATGAGGTTTATTGCGTGTCGGGGGGCGAGGACTTTTTCTTTATCTTTGAAACTGAGAAAATGCATAATTACATCCCTGGGGGTTCGCCATCTCGAGGTTTGGGTCTAAGGGCCCGGTGGGCTCTTTCCAATGGAAGTTGGCGAAAGCTTATATCAGGGAAGATAAAAGCGAAAATCTTGTGAAGATAAGTCTCTAGTTCGTCCGGGTATACAGATTCTGTAATGTTCCGGATGCGAAGGTTGTTTCGTCTTTCTCAGTTCTCTAAGTCCTCATTTTCAGTGCGAAGATCAGCAAGGTCCTGAATAATGTGATCGAGGTCTCTGTGGGTTTCATTTTGGGATTTTTGGATAGCATCTTGACGAGACTCTAATCTAGAGGTTCTGGAGGATAATGAGGAGAGATTGGATTTAATGGACTAAACAGCTTTATCAAATTTGATTTCCAAAGATTCTTTGAGGTCCGTGATGAGGGATTGCAGGGCCATAATGTCCTCCTTGGTGGATAGAGCTGGAGAGGGGGAGTCATCTTTATCCATCTGGTGAGGGCAAGGGGATGGGAGGTCGACAGTCGCTGATGATGATTTGTCGTCTTTGGAAAAATGTTGAGCATGTCTCCTCCCACTCATTTTCTATTGTTTGCGTTAGACCTATTCATGGTGACATATTAACAGTAGTGAAGGGGTGCTGGGTTGATGAGGGTAGTATTTGTGACAGATTGAGCAGTGACAGGAGATCTGATACAGTAACATTTCACAGGAGAACACTGTATTAAGCTGCATAGCCTAGATAAGTATCACAGGAGGGCTCAGGGAGTCATTGAGGTCGCTTGTTGTGAAAAATAAAAAAGGTGTCGCAATAGTGCGAGGTTGTTAAGGGGGGTCAGATAATACTAACAGGGGAGTCCAGGAGGTCACAGACCAGAATACAGTAGGTTAAAATTGGAGCAGTAGTATGTAGTGCAGTTTGAATGAATCTGTGATAGAGTTGCTGCTGGCAGATAGTGATACTGAGTAGGCAGAGAGCTATGTTAGGTCAAATGTGCTGGTGATGCAGCTGGTCTGGGTTGATGCCTTCCGGGGTGCCTCAAAATGCAGGAGGGTGTATCATTTACTTGGATTCCGGTCCTGCAGGCAGGAAACTGTATGCCAGAAACTTCTAGAGGGTTCAAGTATGTAACCACCTGGAGCCCCGTCCTGTGGCCACAGTTATGGTGCAGTTATACAGGCTCACTGTTTGGGGATTGTGAGAGCAGCGTCCGCAGGGCACAGCAGAGCTGTTCGGTTCTGGGGCTTACAAGGGGCTGTGTGCACGAGTTGCACAGAGGCAGAGATCCCTTTGCAAGAAGGCGCCAACTGTGATAGAGGGACATCTCCAAACCTGAAAGGGGCACATGGGGGTGGCGGCAGCGGAGTTCAGGAGGGCCTCCGAGGCTTAGTGTTTCCTAGTAGCGGCCGGGAACAAGAGGACAAGGGAGCGGAGGTCTCTCTTCAAGATGGCGCCAGAGTGTTCTCCGAAGCTGCGCCCAGACAGGGGGCCTCCTCAGTTTTCATCCTGGGAGGCGCTTCAGGGGACCCAAGGATCAGTGGTGAGAGAGCCGAAGGTCCGCAGGGCTCCGGAGCCTACGAGCCGCGGCGCTGACAGGTAGGAAGGAGGCGGCGATGCAGGGATCTCCCAGCAAGATGGCGCTGGCGTCTTCCTCAGCGCTGCTGCAGGTCCTGTTCGGGTGTGGAGCCCCGAGTCCAACGGGAGTCAGAGGGAACCTGTAGTGCGCTGGGGCTATGGGTAGCTGGACCCCAGGAGTGTGGTCGTCTAGAAGGAGTTACATGTGCAATATACTGTAGGGGTATTTTTAGATAGGGGTGTCCGGAGCAAAAAGAGCAGCATCTTCCTCGTTAGGCAGCCAAGCCACGCCCTAGCAGGGTTTTTTTGCTAAAATAAGTAGTTCCAGCAAATTTGGGGTACATGAAAATGGGTGCAAGCATGGTTAAAACTTGCTAAAGTGCATTTATAAAAAACACACCTTCAGCAAATACCTGCAATCCTAAGAACACATGGGGCATACTTGGGGGACCCCCTGGAGTCAATTTTACTAGTTTTTAAGTTTGTCCGCCAACTTTGTTTTTTTTTTTCACCCCCAAAACGAAAGTACTTTTTGGGGGTGATCTTAAGTAAATATTTTACTTTTTTTGATGCAGTTTACCTTTGGGGCAGTGTCTCAAGGCTGCAGGTGTGTTGCCGCAACTTTGCATCCCAAACCCCCAATTCTGCACTTTTTTCAGCCTCCATTCAAAGGCAAATCTTTTCCGCTGGTTACAAGGCGCAGACTTTTCACACCAGCAATTGAATATGGCCCTATATAGGGATAGGAGATAATATAGGGATAGGAGCAATCTACATTTATTCCACCCTTCCAGTTGGTGGGAAAAGACTGAAACCTGTACAAAACAGATTGAGCTTTATTTTATATACAAACAACCAGAATCCGACCAATTGGAAAGTACAAAACACTCTTGAAAAAAGGTAGAGAAACACTTTACTGGAGGATGCCCTCACCTGGGTGTGTTTCACACTTAGCATTCTCAGATTGGGGGTCCGGTGCACTAGCAGGCTGAGTGTGCACTCAGTCACAGCTGTCTGATTGAAACTCAGGTGAGTTAATGTACAGCAAGCATTCGTCAGGAAATCGCACATTCCACTATCGCTGACTTTGGTCTGATCCAAGACAAGATGTGAAAGATGTTTTAAACCTAAAGTAATGGAGAGACAGATACAATTATAGACTGTGAGATTATTAAACCAAAGCCAGATCCAGAAAAATAAAGAAATCACACAGAACACAGTGGTGACAGAAGTAAATGAGACAGAGGGCATCAATGACAGATATTGGGACGTTGACAGAATTTTCATATTTTGGCCTCTATTCACCACCACAATGGCTTTGAAATGAAATAAACAAGATGTGATTTAACTGCAGACATTCAGATTTAATTTGAGGGTAATTACATCCAAATCAGGTGAACGGTGTAGGAATTACAACGGTTTCTATATGTGCCTCCCAATGGGACTATCAACTCAAAAGCTATTTCATGGACAGGTGTGGGCTATTTCCTCGTTATTTCATTATCAATTAAGCAGGTAAAGGGTCTGGAGTTGATTCTAGGTGTGACATTTGCATTTGGAATCAGTTGCTGTCGACTCTCAATATGAGATCCAAAGAGCTGTCACTATCAGTGAAGCAAGCCATCATTAGGCTGAAAAATCAAAACAAACCCATCAGAGAGATAGCAAAAACATTAGGTGTGGCCAAATCAACTGTTTGGAACACTCTTAAAAAGAAAGAACGCTCCGGAGAGCTCAGCAACACCAAAAGACCCGGAAGACCACGGAAAACAACTGTGGTGGATGACAGAAGAATTATTTCCCTGGTGAAGAAAAACCCCTTCACAACAGTTGGCCAAATCAAGAACACTCTCCAGGAGATAGGTGTATATGTGTCAAAGTCAACAATCAAGAGAAGACTTCACAAGAGTGAATATAGAGGGTTCACCACAAGATGTAAACCATTGGTGAGCCACAAAAACAGGAAGACCAGATTAGAGTTTGCCAAACAACATCTAAAAAAGCCATTACAGTTCTGGAACAACATTCTATGGACAGATGAGACAAAGATCAACTTGTACCAGAGTGATGGAAAGAGAATAGTATGGAGAAGGAAAGGAACTGCTCATGATCCAAAACATACCACCTCATCAGTGAAGCATGGTGGTGGTAATGTCATGGTGTGGGCATGTATGGCTGCCAATGGAACTGGTTCCCTTGTAGTTATTGATGATGTGACTGCTGACAAAAGCAGCAGAATGAATTCTGAAGTCTTTCGGGCAATATTATATGCTCATATTCAGTCAAATGCTTCAGAACTCATTGGACGGCGCTTCAAAGTGCAGATGGACAATGACCCGAAGCATACTGCAAAAGCAACCAAAGAGTTTTTTAAGGTTAAAAAGTGGAATGCTATGCAATGGCCAAGTCAATTCCCTGGCCTGAATCCGAATGAGCATGCATTTCACTTGATGAAGCCAAAACTGAAGGGAAAATGCCCCAAGAACAAGCAGGAACTGAAGACATTTGCAGTAGAAGCCTGGCAGAGCATCACCAGGAATGAAACCCAGCGTCTGGTGAAGCGTTCCAGACTTCAGGCCGTAATTGTCTGCAAAGGATTTGCAACAAAGTATTTTAAAGTGAAAGTTAAATTTAGGATTGTTTAGTTTGTCCCATTACTTTTGGCCCCTTAAAAAGTGGGAGGCACATATAGAAACCGTTGTAATTCCTACACCGTTCACCTGATTTGGATGTAATTACCCTCAAATTAAATCTGAAAGTCTGCAGTTAAAGCACATCTTGTTTGTTTCATTTCAAAGCCATGCACTAAGTGTGGTTAAAATCAAGTGTGCTTTCTGAACAGTTAAAAAAACAGTTGAAAAACATTGAACAACATCTATTACTAGGTAATTACAAGACCATTACTTAACTTTGTGTTTTTTATATTAGGAGAAAAAAATGCTTCACAAACTTCTATTTCTTATCTCACTACATGGAATCATCTCTAAGGCTACTACATCCTTTACTCTCCATGAAGCTCATCCTTCTGTACATATTGCTACCTAATTAATCTTCTCTCCTCTTACAAACACACATGAGCTTTTAAATTATCTATACACATTGACAATGACATCCACAACCTGTCGCCATAACAATTTATCATACAAATCCCACCAATATATTTATATTTCTCTCCTTCTGCTTCTAATAGCTGGTGACATATCACCAAATCCAGGCCCAACACACATGCCACACCCACAATGAGCTATAAATCCAGCTAACCTCATAAACATTGCGTGCCTCCCTTCACCCTCCAAGTCACTAAAATGTGCCTTATGGAATGCACGCTCTGTCTGCAACAAACTAACATCCATCCATGACCTCTTTATTTCAACTAACCCTCAACCTTCTGGCAATAACAGAAACATGGCTCATACAATCAGACACTGTCTCTCCTGCTGGACTTTCATATGGTAACCTACACTTCTCACACACCTGTCATTGAAATTAACCAAACCTAAACCTAAAACCCACAGAAATATTGATGCTATTAACTTTCAACAACTATCTACCTCTCTACAACAACTCTCACCTATTTCTACATTCACGTCTCCTGAGACTGCGGCATCACACCTAAACCATATTCTAGAAAAAGTTCTCGATGAAGTAGCTCCAGCTACCCATCACACACCACGTAGAGTTAGACGTCAACTGTGGCATTCTAACCTAACAAGGCATCTACAAAAACTCTCACGTAAAGTTGAACGTCACTGGCGAAAGTCTCGTACTCCAACTGACTTCCTCACATATAAGACTATCTACAACTCTTATCGTGCTGCTCTGGACACTGCCAAACAAACATAGTTCCAATCTCTGCTCAAGCCTCTAACCCCAAGCAACTTTTTAATACATTTAAACTGCTTCTTACCCCTCCTTCACCCAAACCACCTGCTACTATCTGTGTGCAAGATTTTGCTTCCTATTTTAGGGACAAGATTGATGAGATCCGAAATGAAATGATATGCTCTTCTTCAGCTAGTGACTTGCTCAATTCCTTACCTGAATCCTCTGGCACATTCTCTTCATTTGATCTCACAAACGAAGATGAAGTATCTCATCCTCCTACTCTATTACCACTACTCTAGATCCTTTACCCTCGCAAATCAGTAAAGCTCTGTCTCCTGTGCTTATCCCTGCCCCTAACTAAAATCTGTAATCTCTCTCTCTCTCTACTGGCAACTTTCCATCACTGTTCAAGCATGCAGTGATTACTCCTATTCTGAAAAAACAAAACTCTGACCCCAACACTCTCTCAAATTACTGTCCCATTTCCCATGCCCCTCCAAGCTACTTGAGAGACTTGTCTACACCCGCCTCACACACTTTCTTAACTCACATAACTTATTGGACCCAGTTCAGTCCGGCTTCCGTTCCCAACACTCCACAGAGAAAGCACTGACTAAGGTAGTAAATGATCTGGTCACTGCCAAGGCTAAAGGCCATTACTCACTCCTAATTCTTCTAGATCTCTCTGCTGCTTTTGACACTGTTGACCACTCTCTTCTCATACAAATACAGCTCTTTCTTGGTTCTCTTCCTACCTATCTGATCGCTCTTTTACTGTTCGTTTTCCTGATTCTGCCTCCTCTTCACTACCTCTATCAGTTGGAGTACCGCAAGGCTCTGTCTTAGGGCCTCTGTTATTCTCAATCTATACCTCCTCTCTTGGCAAACTAATCAGCTCTTTTGGATTTCAGTACCATCTGTATGCAGATGATACTCAAATCTACCTATCTTCCCCAGATTTATCACCATCTGTACTGGTCCGTGTCACTGAATGTCTTTCTGCAATTTCATCTTGGATGTCATCTCGCCACCTGAAACTTAATATTTCTAAAACAGAATTAATTATATTTCCACCAGCCAATAACAGTTACAACCTGATCTCTCTATCACTGTTGACAACTCGACAATCCACCCTGCCCCACAAGCTCGCTGCCTTGGTGTCATCCTTCACTCTGAACTGTCCTTTGTTCCCCACATTCAATCTGTCTCAAAATAATGTTACATACATCTAAAAAACATATCCAAAATTCGAACATATCTCACACAAGACACTGCAAAAACTCTAATCCATGCACTTATTATTTCCCGTATTGACTACTGCAATAGCCTCCTTACTGGTTGTCCCAAAAACAGGCTATCACCATTACAATCAATTATGAATGCAGCTGCAAGGCTTATCTTCCTTGCCAAACGTTCATCGTCTGCTGCCCCGCTCTGTCAGTCCCTCCATTGGTTGCCAGTTTTCTACCGTATTCAATACAAAATATTCTTACTTACACATAAGGCTATTAACCAAACCACACCAATATACATCTCTTCACTCATTTCAAAATATCTTCCTACCCGACCTCTCCGCTCAGCACAAGATCTGCGTCTCTCATCCCCATGCATTACTTGCTCCCATTCACGGTTACAGGACTTTCTTCAGACTGCACCCACTCTATGGAATGCCTTACCACACACAATACGACTTTCCTCTAGTCTCCAATCCTTCAAGCGATCCCTGAAAAAACTCACCTCTTCAGGCAAGCTTATCAGATCCCAGAACACCCACATAACCTTCATAGCCTCCATATGTAATTACATCCCCTTTCACAGTCCACACACAACCTCACACATCGTCTTTCTCTCACATACTCCTGATAATTGTCCGACATTCCTGTGTGACTGGATCATGCAGCCCACTAATAAACTGTGCATTCTGGCTGGACCAAAATGCAATATGTAGCACCTATCCTTGTGTATCAATGCCTATTTCCCTAAAGATTGTAAGCTTGTGAGCAGGGCCTTCCTACCTATATATCTGTCTGTTATTACCAAGTTTTGTTCTATTAATGTTTACAATTGTAAAGCGCAACGGAATATGCTGCGCTATATAAGAAACTGTTAATAAATAAATAAAGCCATTGTGGTGGTAAATAGAGGCCAAAATATGAAAATTCTGTCAATGTCCCAATATTTATGCACCTGACTATATATATGTATATATATATATAAATATATATCTCCATTACACATACTCTGATGCACATAACACACACACAAACATACATGCATACACATAGACGCTCACATGCGTACTCACATACATACGAACATGACACGGACGCACATATGCAACCGCATATGTATAAAAAGGTTCCCTCACATTAAACGTAATATTAGAGGTTTTAGTAGCATATAATTATGTTGTGAAATGTATGTATATGATATTTAAAGGTACAGAAGCTAGTAGACATGTCATGTTTGGTACCATTCTAAATCCCTGTTTATTTGTAGATCTCTGGTTCTATCGGCAAGGAAATAGAAGCATGCATTCGCAAGATATGAATTATAGATTAGAATGTATCTCTGTCTGTAGTGTCTTTTTTTATTAGTTCTTCAGCGGGAAAATCACACAAAGCAACATATGAAGATCTGGGACATACCCCCAGTGATACCATATGTACTAACCAATGAACGGAGTGACCTGAAGCAAGAACCAATGAGCATCTGTTATTCTGTGCCTTTGTTGTCTCTGAAACCTGTACCGAATATAGGCTTGTGAGCTGGGGCAGTAGTCAGTCATTTCTCCATATCCTTGGGTGACGGTGACCGCAGATTCAGGATTGAAATACTGCATACTGGACCAGCGCGCACGCTTATGTATCGGTTTGTACCTTTGTATTTACTTGCTTTTTGCGCTAATTGTGTTAGATCAAAGCGTGTAACTTTCTTTTATTGCAATAATAACTTTTTGTACTTTGGAACCACAACTGGATTGGAAAGCAATTATTTCTTATGCGACTGGTAGCGCTAAACAGCAACATTTTGGGTATATAGATTTTAAGGCATCAATAACAGAGATAAATCTGGCAGAGCGCAGTGATGACAGAGATAAATCAGTCAAAGAGCGCAGTGATCAGTACCAGATTAAGGTCCACATGGGCCTGGAGCTGACCTTTAGAAAGAGCTTGCTGCCGCAGGAGGTGTGACCAGCACGATGGGGGTGTGACTACTCATGTGTGGTCTATACAGGGTGCGTGATCTGTACCGTGGGATAGCACCATGGAGGGCATACCTACAGTCTACCTTCAACCACCTCAATATCTGTCCCCTCTTTGCTTTTATGAAGCATACACCACCAGTTATATTATGGACCACTGAATAAAAAATGTGAAACCCCCCCAAACTATGGTTTATTAACAAAATGCAACTATTTTTATTTAACCTTAATTCTATTTTGCTATGGTCATGAACATTGGCGGAATGGGGGCCACCAGTGGAATTCAGTTGAAGGGGCCCACGGTGGCACAACTTTTAAATGGACACAGTGCCTTTTCTAGATATATTGTATAAAGTTATATATATATATATATATATACGTACCAGCTTGCATTTATGTAGCTGGCACAGGAGCAATTTGCTCGCAGTCTAGCAGAGTGCCGGTCCGTTCCTTTGCTATATATATATATATATATATATATATATATATATATATATATATATAAACGTGTGTGTGTATTGGGACATTTACAGAATTTTTTGGGAACTGCTCACGATCCAAAACATACCACCTCATCAGTGAAGCATGGTGGTGGTAGTGTCATGGCGTGGGCATGTATGGCTGCCAATGGAACTGGTTCCCTTGTATTTATTGATGATGTGACTGCTGACAAAAGCAGCAGAATGAATTCTGAAGTGTTTCGGGCAATATTATATGCTCATATTCAGTCAAATGCTTCAGAACTCATTGGACGGCGCTTCACACTGCAGATGGACAATGACCCGAAGCATGCTGCAAAAGCAACCAAAGAGTTTTTTAAGGCTAAAAAGTGGAATGTTATGCAATGGCCAAGTCAATCCCCTGACGTGAATCAGATTGAGCATGCATTTCACTTGATGAAGACAAAACTGAAGGGAAAATGCCCCAAGAACAAGCAGGAACTGAAGACATTTGCAGTAGAGGCCTGGCAGAGCATCACCAGGGATTAAACCCAGCGTCTGGTGATGTCTATGCGTTCCAGACTTCAGGCTGTAATTGCCTGCAAAGGATTTGCAACAAAGTATTAAAAAGTGAAAGTTAGATTTAGGATTGTTTAGTTTGTCCCATTACTTTTGGCCCCTTAAAAAGTGGGAGGCACATATAGAAACCGCTGTAATTCCTACACCGTTCACCTGATTTGGATGTAATTACCCTCAAATTTAATCTGAAAGTCTGCAGATAAAGCACATCTTGTTTGTTTCATTTCAAAACCATTGTGGTGGTGACTAGAGGCCAAAATATGAAAATTCTGTCAATGTCCCAATATTTATGCACCTGACTGTATATACATACACACACACACACACACGTCACAAAACAGGCACTCACCCTTTCTGTAGTAATGTGCCCAGGTGCACTACAAGAAATAATACAGATGATCCCCAATTGGAGACATTCCAGGACTTTCAGTAATAAGTACAGCTCTATGGCTCTCAATGCTCTACAGTGTTGCAAAGCAGTATTGCCGAAAGTCAATGGGCACCATATATATATATATAATATATTTATTAGTTCAGAACAGCAGACGCCACTCGGCTCTGAGCTGGCCCTGGTTCTGGAAATACAGGGGGAAAAAATGCGTAGGGACCCCAGTACTTACCAGAACCAGCACCGGACTCTTTCTAGCAGGGGGGGTTGATTCCACAGCCAGATCAGCCCTTTCACCTGGCCCCCCAACCGAAGTATCACCGCTGACCGCTACTCAGCCCAGATGGGGATCCCTGGGGAGCTGGGGACCCCCCCCAATAAAGGGGTCTCCCTCTCCAGGGCACCTCAGGCCCAGGCTGATAGCCCGAGCTACCCCCGGCACCCCTGGGCAGTGGGGGCTATCCCCGGCACACCTGGGTGGGTTCTGGGTTGATTGTGTAGTGTTGTGCAGGAAAAGTAAAAATATTGTCTTTTACTGTGGAACTACAGTTCCCAGCAAGCCTCCCCCGCATGTTGTTACTTGGAGAACAACAAGTATCAGCATGCGGGGCATTACGGGCCTGCTGGTAACTAGTTCCACAGCAAAAGCAATATTAAAAAAAACACAGAACACACACACCGTAGAAAAGTACAATTTTATTAAAACATATATGCACACACACATGTACTCACACATGCACACACTCTCACATACTCATCTAGTATCCCTGAAGCCAATCTGTCCTCTTCTCCAGTAGATAATCCTATGGAGTACCTGTAATAAAAATTCCATACTCACCTCCTCCTATGAGTGGATCTGTCCTCTTCAGACAATCCAGGGTCTTGGCAAAAAAAACAAAACACAAAATACCCGGACCCACGAACATTAGTACTGTCCTCTAAGAACACTACTACCCGAATGACAGCTCCGCCCAGCATTTCAGTTCAGAAATCCCGGTGCGGAGTGCTCATTGGCTGAGAGAGAGACGAGCCTTCCACCTCTCAGCCAATGAGTTGTTCTCACCGTTGACTTCAATGGTGAGAACCGAGCGTGCCCTTTTCAAAAATGGTGCTTCAAAGATGGGTAGCGCAGGCCAATCACGGCTCACGACATCATCGCCCCGCCCCCTCGGCTGGCTTAAATACAGCCAGTGCGAGGCGCCGTCCACTCAGTCGTTGGCCGGAGAGAAGACCAGCTGAAGGAAGAAGACGCTGCGGAAGCCCTGGATGGGTGGCAGCCATGAAAAAAGATCTTAAAGGCTGTCGCCCCCCAGGTGAAGGTGTGGCTAAATAAAATAAATAAAATATAAAAAAAAAACTGTGTCTGTTTGTTTTATTTGAATATTTCTTTAGCAGGTTTACTTTAGGTACCAACAGGCCCTTAATGCCCCGCCTGCTGGTACTAGTGGTTCTCCAAGTGCCAGTATGCGGGGGTGCCTGCTGGGACCTATAGTACTACTGCAAAAGACAATGGCCCTCATTCAGAGCCGTACGCTCTGAGCAGAGCGCACACTCTGAATGAGGGCCGGGCTCCATTTTCATGGAGCGTCCTCCTGGACGCTCGCATAGCTGTGGGTCACCACCCACAGGCTATACGAGCGTGCTTTGTGATGGCCGCGATGGTCGAGACCATCGCGACCATCGAATTTGCGAGCCGGAGCCTGCGGTTGAGGTTTTCAAACCGCAAGCTCCGGAGTGATTTTGGCTCTATCAGAGCCAAAATCACTCCCACTGACATCACTAGTGATGTCAGTGGGCCGGCTTCTGACGGGAGGCGTTCCCGTGGGAACGCCCCCGTCAGGGAGGCACGCCCCCGGCACGCCCACCAAAGGGGGCGTGCTGTCAATCAACATTGACAGCACGCCCCCTTTGATCGGACACAACGAGCGAAGGACTTTCCTTCGCTCGTCGCGTCTGGCGCATGCGCACGACGGAGCTCCCTCCGTCGTGTGCATGCTCAGTGCATAACATCGACCCACTTGCGAGCGTACAGCCACTCGCGAGTGGGTCTGAATCAGGCCCAATATTTATATTTTCATACGCACCACACAACACAATCAAGCCAGCACCCACCGCTCAGGGGTGCTGAGGATAGCCCCGGGCTATCAGTCTGGGCCTGGGGTGCCTTGGAGAGGGTGACCCCTTTATTGGGGGGGTGCCCAGCTCCCCAGGGATACCCGGCCTGGGCTGATGCTGCGGCTGGGGGACCCGGTGTAAGGGTACCCCTGGCTGTGGCATCAGCCCCCCCACTAGAAAGAGTCCGGTGCTAGTTCTGGTAAATACAGGGGGACCCTATGCATTTTTCCCCCTGTATTTCCAGAACCAGGGGCTGCTCAGAGCCCAGTGCTGGTTTCGCTGAATACAGGGGACCCCTACGTCATTTGTCCCTCGTACTTTGGCAACCAGGACTGGTTCTGAAAAGCCTGGTGCTGGTTGTGCTTAATACGGGGAACCCCTACGTCATTTGTACCCTGTATTTAGCACAACCAGTACTGGCTTTCCAAAGCCCTGGGCTGGTTGTTGTTTGTGGGGAGGGGGCCACGCCATTTATTTTCTTTTACACAGGTTTTTTTTTTATTTAAACAGAAGCACAGACTGTCTCACTGACCCGTCCATGCTTCTGTGTTTATTTAAATACAGGTATCACGAATCGTTCAGATCCGAGCCTGCATCAGTCTGCTGCTACCTCCCCCGGGTCCTGCCACCTGCACCACCTCCGGCGCTAAAACCCATGGGTCCCAGTCGCAGCTAACGCCTCCTGTCCCCCAGGTCCGGCTGCAGTTTACGGCTGCTTCCTTCCCCCGAGCCCACCGCCACTACCACCCACACTGACCTGCCATCTTGGTGCACCCAAGTGAAGCCACAGTGAGTACACCTGATGGAGGCTCCTACTGAGGCTGCGCATTAAGTTGAAACTTCCTATCTCTATAATGGCGGATTTGTGAGGTAATAGTTTATAAGCTATAACTTTCTCAATTAACTAAGCCCCAAAAGCACCTACCCTTGAACAATAGTTACCAATAAAACAAACCCAAAGTCTAATTTCGCCCCCTACCCTGAGTTATGCCTTCCAAAAAATCCACCATAGAGAACAGCAGAAAAGTGGTCCTAATTGAGTGCCAGAAAATACTGACAGTTGGAAATTTAAATTACTCCCAAGTCCTCATGTTTTATGTTTTTGCTCTGAAATTTGGCAAGCAGCACCGAACGACAGTTCTACTAGCCCATGCCAAATTTCAGCACTGTACCTCCAATAGCTTTTGAGGTGTAACCCCTTAAACACCATGCCCCCATGGGATTTCTCTATGGGAAAATTCTGTTTCTTTCGAGAGGACCCATACGTTGCTCGTCCCCTGTATTTTGGCAACCAAGACTGGCTCAGATTAGTCTGGTGCTGGTTGTGCTTAATACAGGGAACCCCTACATTGTTTGTCCCCTGTGTTTAGCACAACCAGCACTGGGGCTCCAAAGCCCGATGATGGTTGTGCTGTGGAGGCACATATATATATATATTTTTTTTATATATATATTACACTTTAAATTTTTAAAATAATACATGGATGGATCTCACTGATACATCCATACATCTGTGTCTTATTGATTTGATTTTCTCAGGTGCATGCCCAGCGCCAGTGAGTTCCTCTGTTGCCCGCTGATGATTCTGTGCACGCCCGTTGCTGCCAATGCGCCGCACCTCCACTGCTGCCACTGCCCCACACACCTGCACCCTGCCCCCGCAGCTCTCTCTCCCTCTGCACCCTTAAAACACCTCCTGTGTGCTGTCTGCTCGTCCACCCGTGTTAGTGTACTCATTTGTTGTCCTTCTGCCCTGCAGGTGGCCTGGTTTGCTTGTCAAAACCCTGATGGTTTATAAGTTATAAAAAAAGCAATGAAATTCCATAGACAAAAAGCCTTACGGTTTTACATGTTCCATTAAGGATTCTTAGACATGATCTGAAATTTCACAAAACCTACTGAATTTCTGCCACTCGAGCTAAAAAAAAAGCTAATGAAATTACGATCATTTAGGCTGACGCCTTAATGCACGTGTTCTTGCGCAATACAGATATGGTATGCCATCACACCCTGTGGTTAACTGCAGATTCAGCACTCTCACAAAATGATATTGCTGTCAACTCACAAAATGGTGGAGCTGCTAATTCACAGAATTGTGTGCTCATTGAAATACACACATGCAGGTCTATGCAACTGAGGTCTAAGAAAATAGAGCTGTGCAGATGGGATAAAAGTGGTGTGGATGGGAGGAGGAGACAGAGTAGCGTGGATAAGTGAGACAAAAAGGCGTGCAGAGGAGGAAGATTAAGCAGTACAGAGGGGGGGGGTTGCCAAAGTGATGCAGATGGGTGGAAAACAGTGGTGCGGATGGGTGGGGAAACAGAGTGGCACAGTTTGGGGGGACAGTGACGTGGATGGGGGTAGAGAGTGGCATGAACATGGGAAGACAGAGCAGTGCAGATGGGTAAAGACAGATTGGTGCGGATAAGGGACTACAGACTAACACAAATGGGAGAACACACATTAGTAGGGATTGGGGAATACAGATTGGTGTGGATGGGTAGGAAGACAGAGTAGTGCGGGTGGGGGGAGGAGACAGAGTTGCACAGTTGGGGCGGGGGACAGACTGGTGCAGATGGAGGAAGAAAGAGTGCCACAGAGGAAAGGAAGACAAAGTGGTGTGGCTTAGGGGAAGGAAGTGGTGCAGAAGGAAACAGAGTGGCACGGATGCAGGGTGGTGCGGATGGAGAAAGACAGATTGGTGCGGATGAGAGAACACAGACAATCACAGTAAGGAAACCACACAGCAGTAGGGATTGGGGAAGACAGATTGGTGTGGATGGGGAGGAAGACAGAGTGGTGCGCGTGGTGGGGGGAGACAGAGTTGCATGGCTGTGGGTACCAGAGTAGTGCAGATGGAGGAAGAAAGAGTGCCACAGATAAGAGAAAGACATCAACGTGGCTGTGGAGAAGGCACAGATGCAGGGCGGTGCGGCTGGAGAAAAACAGATTGGTGCGGATAAGGGAGCACAGACTATCACAGTTGGGAGACTACACAGCAGTAGGAATATATAGCAGCATGGAGGCATATAGGGGAAGAAAGTGTACATGCATAGACAAAGTAAGATAGTTTTAAAAATAAGGGAGCTGAAGTGTATTATAAATGAGATACGTGTATGCAGTGAGAAGGATGTTGGAAGCCAGTGAGATTGTATTGGTGATCAAATGGGAAGAAAGAGGGCACTGAGTGGGATGTGGGAGCTACATAACTGCACAAACCTCAGTTGCATAGACTGCATGTGTGTATTCCAATGAGCACACAATTCTGTGAATTAGCAGTTCCACCATTTTGTGAGTGACAGCAATCTCATTATGTGAGAGTTCTGAATCTGCAGTTCACCACAGGGTGTGATGGCATACGATATCTGTATTGGGCAAGGAACATGTCCATAAAGGCGTCAGCCTTAAGGATCATAATTTCATTGCTTTTTGAAGTTTGTGTGGCAGGAATTCAGTAGGTTTTGAAAAATTTCAGATCATGTCTAAGAAGCCTTAATCGGACATATAAAACTGTAAGGTTTTTTGTATATGGAATATATCTATGTATGTGCTGTTATCATGTGGCATTAGGGACGTCGGGACAAAGAAACCTTGATGTGGAGGGAACATTTTCTTAAATTTTTTTCAAACATATATAAACCATGACAGAGACAAGGTAGAGAGCGGTGATGACAGAGATAAGGTAGAGAGCGGTGATGACACATATAAGGCATACAGCAGTGATGACACATATAAGGCATACAGCAGTGATGACAGAGATAAGGTAGAGAGCGGTGATGACAGAGATAAGGTAGAGAGCGGTGATGACAGAGATAAGGCATACAGCAGTGATGACACATATAAGGCATACAGCAGTGATGACAGAGATAAGGTAGAGAGCGGTGATGACAGAGATAAGGGAGAGAGCGGTGATGACAGAGATAAGGCAGAGCGCAGTGATGACAGAGATAAGGGAGAGAGCGGTGATGACAGAGATAAGGGAGAGAGCGGTGATGACAGAGATAAGGTAGAGAGCGGTGATGACAGAGATAAGGCAGAGAGCGGTGATGACAGAGATAAGGCAGAGAGCGGTGATGACAGAGATAAGGTAGAGAGCGGTGATGACAGAGATAAGGCAGAGAGCGGTGATGACAGAGATAAGGTAGAGAGCGGTGATGACAGAGATAAGGTAGAGAGCGGTGATGACAGAGATAAGGCAGAGAGCGGTGATGACAGAGATAAGGCAGAGAGCGGTGATGACAGAGATAAGGTAGAGAGCGGTGATGACAGAGATAAATCAGGCAGATTACAGTGATGAAAGATAAATAAGACAGAGTAGCAAGGACTGAGATAAATCAGAGTGCATCAGAGAGATAAATCAGACAGAATGCATCAATTACAGAAATAAATCGGACACTACACAGTGGTGAGAGAAATGCATATACACAGATGTGTACCGCAGTCAGAAATATACGGACAGACATATAGTATAGTCAGGAGGAGAGAGACATGACGGTTAGCGAGTGCTCACCTCGAAGGTGGAAGAGACAGGACTCTGTGAGGTTTCTGCAGGCACTGAGATTCAGGTGCTGTAACTTGTGTAATTGTTGTACAATGCAGAGACCCTGATCTAAGAACAGAAATCGGGATGTCAGACCATATACTGCTATACAATACATTATATATAACGTTTACATATCCACACCTGTGATTAGATTACAGGAGCTGAGGCTGAGGGTCCGAAGGCCAGGAAAGCCACGGAGATGTCGGATGAGATCATTTGTGCAGTACGGATAGCAGTTTAACGTGATCCTGCGAACAGGGCAGCCGGTAAATAGATCCAGATTCTTTGGCCGCAGAGCACTTTCCCTTATCATGTAGTCAATGATCATCTCAGCCAGATCTGGGGTGAGGCCAGACAGTGAGCCTGAGTACTGCATGTTAGGGGCTGTATAAAGTGACAGGAAGACATGTGAATACCCCTATAGGGGGCGCTGCAATTATTAACTTGGAGAATATTCTACAGTTCATGTAATTATATGATTGATTATATTTCAGTCTAACAGGAGGCGCTACATTCTGTAATGTGATGTGGATGCATGTTCCCATGTAGCATATTCCCATTATTGAAGATGTATTCTGCCCTATAGAGGGCGCTGTGATCATTATTGTGGAAACAATCACTAATTCATTTTATAAATCCCATATAATTGATGATAGCATGAGACTGGCAAGTCGTACAAGTTGCATGAATATATTATTAGATTGGGATATACTTACCTGTAATGATATATGAGATTACCATCTATCTACAGTCATAGATTTGCAAAAGATATAATTCATTTGGGAGTGCATTACCAATAAGGAGGTTACTACAATTTAATCAACAATATTGAACGTTTTATGAACACAACAGAAAAAAAGGACACGGAGACAAACATACTAGAATTATCTAATTGTTTAATATCAATAACAAAAAAATTTTGATCAATATATATTCATATGTGTGTTTCATGATTTATTATTTATGGAATATTTCACTAGTTAGGCAAAATGAATTTTAAACATTTATAATAAAAGTTAAATTTTAATTTATTTTTCAATTTGTGCGCCAGCAAAGAGACCGTGCTTTTTTCTCTCTCTTTCTTTGTGTAAGGAAGACATGTGAGGCAGCTAGCAGACACATCTATTCATTTATCATTCTGCAAGTAGTCAGTACAACACATTAATAATATATCGGATTACTCGCATTTCTACTATTTTCTTTTAGGGTGGGTGGTTTTACAAATTAATCTGACTCCTCCTCTATCTATTCATTACTCCTCCCACTTCCAAACCAAACTCCTTTGGGCCCTATACCTCCACATCCCAACCACCAGACAATGGGCACGCTTAGCCTGTAGTCAGATTGGTCCTGCAAGCTCATCATGTGATTTGAAGCAAATGGAACCAGACTAATACCTCAAAGAGGAAGCTCAATGCAACCTACACATACTTACAAGCAATTCAAAAAAATAAAAAAGTCTTTGCTTGCACTTTATGTAGCTAGCTTTATTACATAGCAAGAATCCCTTACGCTCACACGCATGCACGCACGTACCCCCACGCAGTTTGGAGCTAAGCATTGGAAACACAAGACGATGAACACGTCCGGGTGAGTAACAACACACTTACCTATTATGGGCTGCTTTATTGTGTCTAATGGTTCCTGTATTGTATCTAATGGTTCCTGTATTGTGTCTAATAGTTCCTGTACTGTGTCTAATGGTTCCTGTATTGTGTCTAATGGTTCCTGTATTGTGTCTAATGGTTCCTGTATTGTGTCTAATGGTTCCTGTATTGTGTCTAATAGTTCCTGTACTGTGTCTAATGGTTCCTGTACTGTGTCTAATGGTTCCTGTATTGTGTCTAATGGTTCCTGTACTGTGTCTAATGGTTCCTGTATTGTGTCTAATGGTTCCTTTATTGTGTCTAATGGTTCCTGTATTGTGTCTAATAGTTCCTGTACTGTGTCTAATGGTTCCTGTACTGTGTCTAATGGTTCCTGTATTGTGTCTAATGGTTCCTGTACTGTGTCTAATGGTTCCTGTTCTGTGTCTAATGGTTCCTTTATTGTGTCTAATGGTTCCTTTATTGTGTCTAATGGTTCCTGTATTGTGTCTAATGGTTCCTTTATTGTGTCTAATGGTTCCTTTATTGTGTCTAATGGTTCCTGTATTGTGTCTAATTGAGAGGCAGTAAAGTGAGGATTGTTAAGAGGCAGCAGCTACAATACACTTGCAGGATCAACACAACAGAACACTTCCTTTGGTTGGACAATTGCGGTCACAACAGTGGATGTTATAGCATATGGTATAACTGAACCTTCCAGGACACCCAGCCTACAAATTCCCGGCAAGAGTTATGATATGAGGGCTACATGTGAACTATAAAGAACACCCAGACTACAGAATCCCTGTCTTTTTTGCCCCTATCGTGATATATCAGTGAGGAACGATTGATTTTGTAATAACATCATTTACTTGCACTTAAACATATACATTGATGGTTATGATAGATGATATATTATAAGTGCACAGTCGTGTATATACATAGGCACAGTCATGCCCTTATATTAAGGCTACATCTAAAAAAAATTGATTTCTCCATAGAGAATTCCGAAGGGGGGCAGGATGTTCAAGGGGCTACACCTCAAAAGCTATTACAGGTACGGATCTGAAATTAGGCATGGCCGGGTAGAACTGTCACTGAGTGCTGCATGCCAAATTTCAGGGCAAAAATATAAAAAATGGGGATTTGGGAGTAATCAAAAGCTCCAACTGTCACATTTTTCTGACATTCTCAATTAGGACAACTTTTCTGCTGTAGCCAGGGGAGTCCTTTCACAGGGCCCCCCAGCTGAAGCATCACCCCTGACCGCTAGTCATCCCAGGCCGGGGATCCCTGGGGAGTTGGGGACCACCCCAATAAAGGGGTACCCCGTCTCCAGGGCACCCCAGGCCCAGGCTGATAGCCCGGGACTATCCCCGGCACCTCTGGGCAGTGGGTGCCGGGTTGATTATGTAAAGTGTGGTGCAATTAAATTTAAAATATTGTCTTTTGCTGTGGAACTACAGTTCCCAGCAAGCCTCCCCCGCATGCTGGTACTTGGAGAACCACAAGTATCAGCATGCAGGGCATTACGGGCATGCTGGTAGCTGTAGTTCCACAACAAAAGCAATATTAAAAAAACACAACACATACAGTAGAAAAGTATAATTTTATTAAAACATACATGCACACACACACGCATACACTATCTCACATACTCACCTAGTATCCCTAAAGCCAATCTTGTCCTCTTCTCCAGTAGACAATCCAATGGATTACCTGTAATAAAAAATTTCATACTCACCTCCTCCTTTGCGTGGATCTGTCCTCTTCGTTCCAAAGTAGGCAAATCCTGGGTCTTGGCAAAAAAAAAACAATGAATTACCTGAGCCCACGGACATTAGTAATGTCCTCTAAGAACACTACTACCCAAATGACAGCTCTGCTGCGGGATTTTAGCCCAGAAATCCCCATGCGGAGCACTCATTGGCTGAGAGAGGCGAGCCTTCCGCCTCTCAGCCAATTAGTGGTTCTCACCATTGAATACAATGGTGAGAACTGAGCATGCCCATTTCAAAAATGGCGCCTCAGTGCTATTTTTGAAATTCAAAGATGGCCGCCGTGAGCCAATGACGGCTCTCTACGTCATCACCCCCCCCCTCGGCTTGCTTAAATACTGTGTCTCACCTATCCGCACTGCTCTGTCTCCTCCCCCCATCCACACCACTTTTATCCCATCTGCACAGCTCTATTTTCTGCTTTGACCTCAGTTACATAGACTGCATGTGTGTATTCCAATGAGCACACAATTCTGTGAATTAGCAGCTCCACCATTTTGTGAGTGACAGCAATCTCATTCTGTGAGTGCTGAATCTGCAGTTCACCACAGGGTGTGATGGCATACCATATCTGTATTGCGCAAGTTACACGTCCATTAAGGCATCAGCCTTAATGATCGTAATTTCATTGCTTTTCGGAGTTTGAGTGGCAGAAAATTAATAGGTTCTGTGAATTTTCAGATCATGTCTAAGCAGCCATAATGGGACATGTGAAACCGTAAAGTGTTTTGTCTATGGAATATTATATATATATATAAATGTCTATATATATATATATATATATATATATATATATATACACACATACACATATATATATATACACATACACACACATATACACACACACACAGTATATATATATATTCACAAAGGGACTAGCATCACGTGTACTAGATACTGTTTGTTCATAAAGAAATGTGTACTGAAAAGTATTTGACATGTTTATATATTTTCACTCTTATGGTTTGATGCATAACTCTTGTTTCGGTTACATTTAATTTACAGAATATGTCGAAGTGATGAGGTAAAATGTGTTTATAGTAGGCTGGAGACAGTCTGCACCGAAAAGAGGGGGGTATTAGAGAGACGAGCACTCCGGCACTATCTCCTGCTCCAACATTAAAGCTTCAAAGCAACCTTTACCAAGATGGACGCAGCTGTAATTACGGAGCATGCACAACGTGTCGCCGTCTTGTGCAAGTGTATGAGTACATTAGTAGGTGTAGCACATGCATTATTGTGGGTAATTAGCACTACAGCCAATTACCACTACAACTGTCGCTTAAGCATAACAGCTTACTCTGTACTAAATACGGTTACCTCTGACAACCGTTTTTATCTGGAGTTAACCTCCAAACCTGCTTAAGGCTAAACAGTCTGGATTTACCTGCTTTTGTGTGTTTGAGAGGCAGTGTATATTGCTGTACTTGCTCGGTGTTGTATCCCCTTCAGCTGCTACCCAAAAGTAACAATAAAAAGGACTGGTTTATGTATAAATCACTCAGAAGTATTTTTTTAAACAGATTCATAGGGCATATTTTACCCCTGATAGGAAACACAAAATTTGGACCTCAACTTCCAAATATTGTTGGAGAAACTGTGGATATGTAGGCGATATCTTCTGGGGTTATCCACTTCTCCATTCTCTTTGGAAGAAAGTGTTTGACACGATTAATAAAGTTGTAAGAGTCCACGTACCTTTGGACCCGCTCACAGCCCTTCTTCATTTCTATCCGGGTGATTTATCAGAGGGGGATAATAAGAGTTATGGTATAACATACCTTTGTTAACTCTTTTTCTTCACGGTCCATAGGGTCCACAGAAATTACCTTGGGATGTCCCGAAACAGTTCTTCCTAGGGGTGGGGACGCTCCTGTGTCTCAGTAGAAAGGAGAATCCACGCCCAAAAGAAGCATCCTGAGAGGCAAATGTGTCAAATGCATAAAATTTGACAAAGGTGTGGATGGAAGACCGTGGCTGCTTTGCAAATCTGTTCAGCAGAGGCACCCCATCACACCGCTCATGAAGGTCCAACAGATCTCGAAGAATGTGCCCTAACACTGTCGAAAACAACAAGATCAGCTTGTGTGTAAGCCTGAGAAATTGTCATACGCAACGATCTGGCCAAAGACTGTTTGTTAGCTGGCCAGCCTCGCTTATGAAAGCCATACTACACAAAAAATCTGACTTTCTAATGGAGTTTGTGCGATCTACATAAATAAGTAGAGTCCACACAACATTCAGTGATACTTTACCAGCCGAAAGGCCAGAAGCTTGTAAAGCCGGAACCACAATCTCTTCTTTCATATGAAATAGGGATACCACTTTAGGAAGGTAACCCACCCTAGTACGAAGAACAGCTCTATTCTGATGAAATATTAAAAAAGGAGAATGAAAAAAAGATAGGGCTGCCAAATCAGAGACCCTATGGGCTGAAGCAATAGCCAAAAGAAAAACTGTCTTTGCTGTCAACCAGGGGTTCAAATGGAGGAGCCTGCAAAGCCTTGATAACTAATGTCAAATCCCACAGGGCTACCGGGGGGACAAAGGGAGGCTGAACCCTCAGAACACCTTGAAAAAATATTCTTACGTCAGGCAATGAGGCAATCCTCTGAAAACAAACTGAAAGAGCAGAAACCTGAACCCTCAAGGTGGCCAGACAGAGACCTTGGTCCAGACCAGCCTGAAGAAAAGAAAGCACTCGAGAGACCCTAAACAGCTTAGGGTCATATTTAGAAGCTGAGGACGGTTTACGTGCCTTCAACATCGTCTGAATAACTGAGAACCCCTTCGCCCTTAAGACAGAGGTCTCAAGAGCCAGGCTGTCAAAGACAGACGAGGAAGATACAGGCAGGGACCCTGTATTAACAGGTCCGGCCACAGAGGAAGAGGCCACGGAGTGTCTATGGAGAGACTCTGCAGGTCGGTGAACCAATGGTGTCTGGGCCAAGCTGGTGCTATCAGTATTACTTTCTTGTTTGAACTTCCTGATGACCCTGTGAAGAAAGGAAAATGGAGGAAATAGATACGCCAGTCTGAAGTTCCACCTGACTGCCAGAGCGTCCACAAACTCGGCCGCCGGATCCCTGGTTCTGGACCCGTACCTACGAACCCTGTAATTGTGCCATGAGGTCTACCTCTGGAAGACCCCATCTGTCCACCAGGCTCTGAGACACCTGTGGATGAAGAGTCCACTCTCCGGCGTGTATATCTTGCAGACTTTGGAAGTCCGCTTCCCAATTGAGGATTCCTGGTATGAACACCGCTGATATTGCTGGAAGGTGACATTCTGCCCAGACTAGAATGTTTGACACCTCATTCATGGTAGCCTGGCTCTGCATGCCTCCCTGATGATTGAGGTAGGCTACTGCTGTGGCGTTGTCCGATTGTACCTGGGCAGGCCTGCCTTTTAATATTTCCTGAGCCTGAACAATTGCTCTGAATACTGTCCTTAATTCTATGACATTTATGGAAAGAAAACTCTCCCCTGCTGTCCATTTCCCCTGAAATGTGTGATGACCTGTCACCTCACCCCAACCTCGGAGGCTGGCATCGGTCATGAGGAGTACCTAGTCTGAAATCCAGAATGGGCAACCCCTGTTGAGACGACACATCTGCAACCAAGACAGGGACAGTCGCACTTCTGGCGAGAGATGGATCGTCTGTGCCCTTATAGAGTGGTACTCCCCGTTCCAGTGAGAGAGAATTAACCTCTGCTTTGGTCTGGAGTGGAACTGGACAAATTCCACCATGCTGAAAGTCGACACCATGGATCCCAGTACTTGCATTACCACTCGGCTGTAAAGCAGCTTGCGTCTTAGCTGCTGAAGGGCAGCAATCTTGTCTTTTGGCAGATATATCTTTTGAGCCAGAGAATCCAACCTTGCCCCTAAATGCACCATCTGTTGCACTGGAAGAAGCGATGACTTTTTTCCAATTTACAATCCACCCATGTTTGTGTAAACATGCTATTGTCTGTCTGAGATGATGCTGCAATTCGTGTGGTGACTGACCCAATGTCACGATTCGGGCTGCCAGGATCGCGACTCTTACCTCGTCGGGCGCTCTGGCGCGGTCCCTCCGGCGGTGATGCAGTGTCCTGGAGAGCAGCGCTGGGCACAGGGGTCCCCACAGACTAAGGGGGCTCATCTGGAGGGAGGTGTGAGCAGGTGAAACTGACAGTGCATTGAAGACTACTGGGCGCGGCCATGTAGAATTTTGGTCAGGTGACTGGTGGGAGCCAATCAGGTCACAACTGTTCTGGGAGTGTTTTGCATCCAATCCTGCACTACCTGAGGGTACTAAAGGGCTGTCAAGATGTCCTTTAGTTGCCAGTGCAACGTTTATCACAGCATAGCTGTGAGCTAGTTCCTGTGCTCCCTTGCTCCATACTTGCTGCAGTTCCAGAGTGTCTCAGTGTTACCACTTCTCAGCTCTGTACCTCGCCTGTTCTGCATACCAGCTTGCCACCTGTACCCGCTAACCACTGCGGACCAACCGACCCCGGTTGCTGAGTATAGTCCGCATTCCTTCAGCGGCACCTCGCTCTCCGTGTACCCACTCACCTCATGAGTCATACTCCATTAAGACCAGCTGCCTTGCAGTATCAACAAAGAAGCCTCCATTCCGCATCAGACTCCACTCCGGGTCCAAGCCCACACCATACCGTGACAGTTTGCACTGGCCAAATGGATACGGCTAGTGGACAGGATCCGAGGGCTGACCTGCTCCAAAGCATTGCCAGCCGTTTGGAGGGTCTAGAGGCTTCACAAATGGCCCAATTTCTACAGGAGATGTCTGCTCGTCAGGATACCTTGCAGGTCTCTCTGGTCACAGTGAATATGCCTGTCGCCACGAACCAACCAGCGGTCCCTGTCATTCCCGCACCATCTGCACCACCCCATTTGCACCTCCTGACACCTAATAAATTCGATGGGACTCCTAAATTTTGTCGTGGGTTCCTGAACCAATGCGATGTGCATTTCACGCCACGAACTTCCCATCACCAAAATACAAGGTGGCTTATATTGTGTCCCTATTGTCCGGCTCGGCTCCAGACTGGGTTTCACCCCTTTGGGAAAGGTCCGATCCTCTGTTGGATAATTATTCCGAATTCCTTTCAGCTTTTCGAAGGATTTTTGACGAACCAGGAAGAACTACGTCAGCAGCAGCCGAGATCCTGTGCCTTCGTCAAGGGTATCGCCCAGTTAGCCAGTACATCATCCAGTTCCAGACGTTGGCATCTGAGCTACAATGGAACGAGGAGGCCCTAATTTCCGCCTTCTGGAGCGTGCTGTCGGATCGCATTAAGGATGACCTTGCCACACGGGACCTTAATAACTACCCTAAATGACCTCAGTTCTCTCTGCAATAAGGTGGACTTACACTATCGGGAGCGTCAGAGCGAAAATAATAGGGGAGATCGTTTCAAGTTCCGGCCCACTACTACTACCGTCGCCCCTCTGCCTGAGCCAACTAGCGATGAACCGATGCAGGTTAATTGAGCTCGTCTCTCTGTTGAGGAGCGACAGCAGCGTCGATGAGAAAATTTGTGTATGTACTGCAGAGAGACCGGTCATCTCGTCGCTGCCTGTCCTACCCGTCCAGGAAACTCCCGCTCCTAACCAGTTCCGGAGACACCAGGTTGGGAGTTATAAACATAATTAGCAGATGGGGTCTTGAAGGGCGCACAGATGGTATTTAAGGCAAATTAGGTGTTTGTTTCTAAAACTAAATATATAGGAAATAATCACTAAGGTCTGTGGCAGCCAAAGCGTTACACCAAACCTAACATTGTTTTCCATTTACTCTGCCATTTTCTAACCCCCCCCTTTTTCTTTCCCTCCTCCCCATTTCCCATTACAACTAAGGAGATAGCGCAGGTACACCTGCATTTTTCTAAGGTTGGGAGTTATGTCTTCATCTCCACTTAAAGCTAAGTCTGCCTTGTCCATTACCTTGGAGTTAATGCTCGGTCCTAAAATTGTTCTCTCTCTCCTTGATTCAGGGGCTGCCGAGAACTTAATCACCGCTGAACTCGTCCAGAGACTCCAAATTCCGGTCTTCTCCCTCGAACATGCACTTCCCTATCTGCCATGGATGGTACCCAAATTACTAATGGGACTGTATCCCTTCGTACTCAACCAGGGGAAAGTCCATGTGTGTGCTCTTCACATGGAAGCAATCCAGTTTTTAGTTATACCTAAAGCCTCCCACGGAGTCATTCTCGGATATCCCTGGCTGTGCAAGCATTCTCCCAACATAGACTTGGGTACCATGCAAATCCTGTCCTGGGGAGAAGCGTGTCATGTATCCTGCCTTCCTAATATTAAACCAGTCAATAAGCACTGTATGGCAGCAACTACGCAAATACCCCCCCAGTACCTCTCTTTCAGTGACGTCTTTTCTAAAACAGGTGCCGATGCTCTGCCTCTGCATCGGGAGTGGGACTGTCCTATGGATTTGGTTCCCAGCAAGGATCCTCCTCGTGGTCGTACATATCCCCTGTCCTTACCTGAGTCTGAGGCCCTGTCTGCCTACATTCAGGAACATCTTCAAAAAGGATTCATTCGACCATCCTCCTCGCCAGCAGGTGCAGGGTTCTTCTTCGTGGCCAAAAAAGATGGAGGTCTGCGTCCCTGCATCGATTACTGGGGCCTAAACGACATAACTATCAAAAATCGTTATCAGATACCCCTCATCTCAGAATTGTTCACCTATATCCTCATCAGGATCTGGGCCGGAGATGAATGGATAACCGCATTTAATACCAGAAACGGTCATTTTCAATATTTGGTGATGCCCTTCGGTCTCTGCAATGCCCCTGCTGTTTTCCAAAACTTTGTGAATGAGATTTTTCGGGACTTACTTTATGTCTCCGTGGTAGTATATTTAGAGGACATCCTAATATTCTCCTCTAGTATTGACAAACACCGGGCTCAAGTCAAGGAGGTCCTGACTCGTCTACGCAAGAATCATCTGTACTGTAAGGTAGAGAAATGCTTGTTTGAGGTACAGACTGTTCCATTCCTTGGCTACATTCTCTCGAGTTCTGGCCTTGAGATGGATCCTAAGAAAGTACAGGCTATTCTGGACTGGTCTCGCCCCAATTCGCTGAAGGCGGTACAAAGATTCCTGGGGTTTGCGAATTACTACCGGAAATTCATCAAGGGGTTTTCCATCCTTACGCACCCATTTCCTCATTAACTCGAAAAGGGGCAACCCCATCGTGATGGCCTCCGGAGGCTGAAACTGCCTTTCAAATCCTGAAGCAAGCCTTTATTTCGGCTCTGGTGCTGAGACAACCGGACGTTAACAGCCCATTCTTTCTAGAAGTAGACGCATCCCCCGAAGCCGTGGGTGCAGTACTCTCTCAGAAATTCGAGGATAACAAATTCCATCCTTGTGGATTTTTCTTGAAGAAGTTTTCTCTAGCCGAGAGAAATTACCCCATTGGGGAGCAGGAATTGTTGGCAATTAAATTGGCCTTTGAGGAATGGCGGTATCTCCTCGAAGGGGCCACGTTCCCCATCACTGTTTATACGGATCATCGAAACCTATTGTATATGAAAAACATCCAGTGCCTTAGTCCTTGTCTGGCTCGCTGGGGAATTTTATTTTCCCATTTCAATTTTACTTTGACTTATCATCCTGGTTCACTCAACCAAAAGGCGGATGCTCTCTCCCGTTCCTTCTTCTCTGAAACATCCACTGAACATATTAAAGAAACTCCAGTTCTGGAATCCAAAGTATTCGCCAATACCTGCATCCAACCCCCTCCTGGGAGAACCTTTGTGACCCCGGATCTACGCAAACAACTACTGAATTGGGCACATGCCTCTCGCTTTTCCGGACACACAGGTATCCGTAAAACTCTGGAATTCCTACAACGGTCATATTGGTGGCCCGCCATGAAGTCCGAAATAACAGAGTATGTTTCCTCATGCCCACAGTGCGCTCAACATAAAATATCCAGGCAGGCTCCAGCCAGTACCCTACTGCCTCTCTCTGTACCGCTTCGCCCCTGGACACACCTATCCATGGACTTTGTAACCGACTTACCTATATCCAACGGGTTCACCACCATCTGGGTAGTGGTGGATCGGTTCTCGAAAATGGTACACTATATTCCTCTGAAGAAACTGCCTTCCACTCCAGAGCTAGCTCAATTATTTGTCGTCAACATCTTCCGTCTACATGGTCTTCCGAGTTAAATAAAAATTTTCCACGGCCTATCACCCCCAGTCTAATGGTTCCACGGAGAGGGTCAATCAGGACCTGGAGACTTTTCTACAAATCCATATGTCCTCGTCTCAAGATAACTGGGCGGACACTCTACCCTGGGCAGAGTTTGCTCACAATAGTTCGTCCACAGGTCGTACTCCATTCTTCACAGTTTTTGGCCTGCATCACAGAGTACCAGAATTTAAAGAATTGCCAGTGTTTGATGTACCAGCAGTGACCTCTACACTACAGAATTTTTCGCAAATATGGTCTCAAGTGTATTACACTCTACGAAAAACCTCAGACCATTACAAAGTTGGAGAATAGGAAGAGAAGAGCGGTGCCCAGCCAAAAGGAGGGCGACCTTGTCTGGCTTTCTACCCGTAATCTTCGCCTCAAGGTTCCATCCATGAAGTTGGCCCCTCGCTTCATCATACTTGCCTACCCTCCCGATTTGGTCGGGAGCCTCCCGAAAATCGGGTGCCGCTCCCGACCTCCCGGGAAGGCAGGCAATCCTCCCGGCCCCGGCGATGTGCCCGCAACCCCCCGCACTTCTAGGTAAAAACACCGGCAGCAGGGGGGCCGGTGACGCGATTCGCGCTGAATCGCGTCATCGTGGCTCCGCCCCCGGCTGCACAATGCCATTAATCACGGCATTGTGCAGAGGGGGCGGAGCCACGATGACGCGGTCACGCTGTCACGCCCCATGCTCCGCCCCCAACAACACGTCAGGTGCCGGGCCCTGCCCCCTTTTGCCACGTCACGCCCCCAGCCCCGTAAGCCCGACAGCTCCCTCCCGGAAGGAGGGAGCTAAAAGTCGGCAAGCCTGCGCTTCATTAGTCCGTTTCCTATCACTCAAGTGATTAACCCAGTGGCCTACAAACTAAAGCTTCCACCCTACCTCAGAGTACCAAATTTCTTCCACATTTCCTTGTTGAAACCTCTTGTCCTAAACCGCTTCCGGAAAATTCTTCCACGCTCCCCTGAAGTCTGCACTGAGCGAGGTGTAGAATTTGAAGTAAAGCAGATCTTGGACTCTCGTTTTGGCTACGGTCAACTTCAGTACCTGTTGGATTGGAGAGGTTATGGGCCAGAAGAACGATGCTGGGTAAAGGCAGAGGATGTCCATGCTCCTCGATTAGTACGTCAGTTCCATACGAAGAATCCTGATAAACCCAAGAAGTGTCCGGAGGCCACTCATAAAAAGGGGGGGTACTGTCACGATTCGGGCTGTCAGGATCGCGACTCTTACCTTGCCGGGCACT
Organism: Taudactylus pleione; assembly: GCA_031769625.1. NCBI lineage: Eukaryota > Metazoa > Chordata > Amphibia > Anura > Myobatrachidae > Taudactylus > Taudactylus pleione. Next base: position 375,869 of record JAUIMM010001037.1, on the reverse strand, counting down.
CTGGCGCGGTCCCTCCGCCGGTGGAGCAGGGTCCTGGAGAGTGGCGCTGGGCACAGGGGGTCCCCACAGACTAAGGGGACTCATCTGGAGGGAGGTGTGAGCAGGTGAAACTGACAGTGCATTGCACTGGAGACTACTGGATGCGGCCATGTTGGATTTTGGTCAGGTGTCTGGTGGGAGCCAATCAGGTCACAGCTGTTGTGGGAGAGTTTTGCAGCCAATCCTGCACTACCTGAGGGTACTAAAGGGCTGTCAAGAGGTCCTTTAGTTGCCAGTGCAACGTTTATCACAGCATAGCTTTGAGCTAGTTCCTGTGCTCCCTTGCTCCATACTTGCTGCAGTTCCAGAGTGTCTCCACTTCTCAGCACTGTACTTTGCCTGTTCTGCATACCAGCTTGCCACCTGTACCCGCTACGCACTGCGGACCAACCGACCCCGGCCGCTGAGTATAGTCCGCATTCCTTCAGCGGCACCTCGCCCTCCGTGTACCCACTCACCTCATGAGTCATACTCCGTTAAGACCAGCTGCCTTGCAGTATCAACAAACAAGCCTCCATTCCGCATCTGACTCCACTGTGGGTCCAAGCCCACGCCATACCGTGACACCCAATATATAGGTCTGGCAGAATCCTGACTCCCTGGCGCCTGAGGCAGGCCATCATTACTGCCATGATTTTGGTAAAGACCAGAGGGGCCGTTGACAAACCAAAAGCTAGTGCCTGAAACTGGGAATTGCAGGAATTGTCAGTGGGATGGTGCAGTTGGAAGTATGCATCTTGAATATCCAAGCATACCATGAAATCCCCTGGTTCCATGGCCAACACAATCGACCGCAGAGTTTCCATGCGAAACCTGGGCACATTGATAAACGTGTAGGCCAATGAGACCCATTGTTTTTTTGAATCAAGAAGAGGTTGGAATAATATCCTCTTCCCAGTTGATTCACTGGAACCGGGATTATTACTCCTGACATCAGCAGAGTGAATAGCCTGCTGGAGGGCCAAGATTTTCGCCGAATCCGCTGCCGGAGCTGTACTGAAGAATTTTTGTGGGGGACTTCTCCAGAAAGTAAGGGCGTACCCCCTGGGCGACTATCTCCCGAACAGGCATCTGTTTTTGTAAGGTGCCAGGCGTCTGAATACTGAAGAAGTCAGCCTCCTACCCTGGGATCCTCCAGAGGGAGGCCCGTCCCATCAAGCTGCAGGCTTAACGTCAGACCTGACAGCCGGACATTTGTTTGGCCAGGACTTCTTAGACTATGGCTTCCTATAAGAACTGACTCTAGCGGAGGACTGACCTCTTGCTTTCCCTTGTGGCTGAAAGGCCTGAAAAGCTGACTGCTTAGGTTTAGTCGTGGGTGCCAAAAGGCAGACCAGCCATTTAGAGGCCGCCACCATAGCAACAATCTTGTCTAACTTTGTGCCAAACAAGATGCCGCCCGAGAATGGAAGGGATTCCAGGGCTCTCTTAGATCCTGCATCCGCTTTCCAGTCTCTCAGCCAAAGTGCTCTCCACGCCACAACTGAAATTGCAGATGCCTTAGAGGATAATATACCAGCATCCAAAGCTGCCTCTCCTAAGTAAGATGCTGCCTCCTTAACATAGGACATAATTGTCAACTGTTCCCTGGAAGCTTCTGGAAGAGCACTTTCCAGTGTCTTCATCTATTCCTCAATGGCCTTGGAGACCCAAGCCGTAGCTATGGCTGGGCGAGTAACCGCGCCAGAAAGAGAAAATATTGCCTTAAGACAGGATTCAAGTTTCCTATCTGTGTGACAATTCAACGAGGATACAGAAGGTATAGGCAATGTGGCACTCCTAACAAGACGCACCACATGTGCATCCACTGATGGAAGAACCTCCCAATTATTGCACTGATCTACTGGAGAGGGGTATAAAGTCTCAACCCTTCTAGTAACATGGAGTTACTTGTCTGGTGACTTCCATGCTTCCCCCCATAAGATCTGAAAGATGCTCAGATCTGGGAAACTCAGGTTTTATAACCCTCTGACGTTTAAGTCCTGGAGCCTTTCTCTGAACTGGCTCCTCCTCGTCAATGCTCAGCACCTCCTTGACCGCCCTAATCAGATAAGGAACATCAGCCACCGGAAAACAGTCCTCCTCGTCTGAGGAAGATTCCTGAGAGTAACCCTGTGTATCCCCTCCCTCATCAGAAGATGTACCAGAATCTGAAGGCTGGACAGTGTGTGAAATCGACCGCCACCTAGACTTTGGTTGTAGCGGCCTAGTCATTTGCCTAGGCTGCTGAAAAGCTGCCAAAGATGAAGCCACTTTCTGACTTCAGTGAGCATACATGTTCAACCAGGACGGATGCATTGGGGGAAAAAACATAGCAGGTTGCAGCTGCTGAGAGGACCCAAACATTGCGGCTGGCCTCGGGGCCGGAAACCTATCCGCAACCTCAGCCATAATCTGGGAAAAGGAAGCCCACTGTGGTAACCCATCCTGTATGAAATCCTGTGGGTACAGCCCCGCTTTACAGGCCATACTTGACACCACCACATAACAATATCTCTATTGATATGCAAAGTCTGAGAACAAATGTGACAATGTTTCACACCCAATATATCCCACACCTGTACCAGAGGGTTAATTGAGGAGACGCAGCAGTGATAGATTATGACTGACAGTTATTCAGAAAAAAATCAGCATAACACACAGATTTAAAAAAAGTCACATAGATGATATATACTATAACTATATGCACCAAGCTCTTTTAACAACTACCATATAGCCCAAGGTAGTATATTGATTTCTGTATGACTTGCTCATCGTAGAGAGAGGCATACAGGGAGACTGACCCAGCCTCCTGAGAACCTAGCCACCAAGAGCACAGGAGAGTGCCACCTCGGTTTATCACCCGCAAACGGATGGGCTAGTGGAACGCTTTAACTAGACCCTTAAACAGATGATAAAGAGGGCGGTGTCACAAGAAAAGTGAGATTGGGATCTACTCCTGCCCTATTTGATGTCTGCAGTTTGTGAGGTGCCCCAATCTTTCACGGGGTTCAGTCCCTTCAAACTCCTCCATGGGAGGCAACCTAGAGGAATTTTTTTCATATGTTAAAAGAAGGGTTGGAGCAACAGTCATGTCAAGATCCTAATATCGTTCAGTTGTGTCTCAATTGTATGGCCAGTTAAGGCAGATTGTGCCACTGTTGAATGAACATATGGACAGAGCTCAGCAGCGTCAGAAACACAATTACGATGTTACCACAGTCGACCGATCTTTCCAACCGGTAGATAGGGTACTAGTGCTTGTGCCTACTAGTGAAAGAAAATTGTATTCTCAATGGCGAGGCCCTTATGAGATCATAGAGACTGTTGGACCTGTAAACTACAGGGTACAACAGGAGGGTAGAAGGAAAGAGGCACTATTTTATCATGTAAATCTATTAAAACCTTGGACAGAAAATGCCAGTCAGCCCTCTTTAGTGGCAAAGAAAACCCCAGACTGTCAGGTACCCATGGAGGTCACCCTCAGTCTTAACCAAAAACAGGCTTAGTAATACAAAACCAAGATGTATTCTCTGCTATTCCAGGGAAAGACCCAAATCATACAGCATGATATTGTTACTCCTCCCGGGGTGATAATAAAGCAGAGACCCTATCGCATACCCGAGGCAAAACGGGCAGTGGGAAAACAAGAGATGGAGGAGATGCTGCACTTAGGGGTCATAGAGGAGATAAACAGTCAATGGATTAACCCCATTGTCTTAGTGCCTAAGCCTTCAGGGGCTTCAAGATTCTGTATGGACTTGCGCAAGTTATATAAAGTTTCTCAGTTTGACTCCTACCCTATGCCCTGGGTTGACGAGCTGGAGGAGAATACAGCAAAAAGCCTGTACCTCACCACTCTTGATTTGACAAAAGGGTATTGGCAGATTCCTTGGACTGAAGCTGCTAAAGCAAAAACAGCCTTTTCTACCCCATAGGGTTTGTTTCAGTACATAATGCTGCCTCTGTTTGCATGGAGCGCCAGCAACTTTCCATAGGGCTATGAATAACTTACTTCGACCCCACAGGGAGAATGCAGCTGCATATTTAGACATCATCATCATCTTTAGCTCTGACTGGGAGTCCCACCTTCCAAGGGTAGAGGCAGTGTTACAGTCTTTACGGGCACACTGGTTTACCGCTAACCCTGATAAATGCGCCATTAGAATGGAGGAGGCGAAATACGTGGGATATATCGTAGGCAGAGGGCAGTTCAAACCTCAGCCTAGTAAGGTGGAAGCAATCCTCACGTGGCCTAAACCCAAATGGGTTATTACCACAGATTCATACGTGATTTTGCCACCAGGCCGGCTCCACTGGTTGAGTGCCTTAAGAAACCATCTCCAGATCAGATATTGTGGTCTAGGCCAGCTGAGGCTGCTTGGCAAGAGTTAAGATGAGCTTTGTGTGTTGAGCCTGTTTTGCAAGTTCCTGACTTTAAGAAGCAGTTTGTGTTGCAGACTGATGCCTCTGGGACAGCCTTAGGAGCAGTCCATTCTTAGGAGGTAGATGGAGAGGAGAGACCTATACTGTATCTTAGCCGAAAATTGCTGCCAAGAGAACGAAAGTACTCAACCGTGGAACAGGAGTGCTTGGCGATTAAGTGGGCAGTAGAGTTGCTAAAGTATTATCTGTTGGGGCGAAAATTCCAGCTAGTCACAGATCATGCTCCCTTACAGTGGATGCAAACTTGAGGTTTGTTTTATTAGGTAGCTATTGTTCCAGGGTAGGTGCTTTTGGAGTTCAGATAAGTTAGAAAGTTACAGTTTTTAAACTATTACCTCACGAAAGCGCCATTATACAAAGAGGAAGTTTCAACTTGTTGCGCAGCCTCAGAAGATGCCTTCAGCAGGTGTACTCACTGTGGTTTCACTTGGGTGCATCAAGATGGCTGTCCTTTGCAGGCATGTGCGGCGCTGGGACCCGGCAATGGTAGAAGGCGGGAGCAGCGGCGAGGACCCGGCGGGGGTGCAGCCATCAGTGGCAGCACAGCCATCAGGAGTGGCGGCGTGGGTGTCAGCAGCAGCGGAGGATCGGGTGGCGCGGGACCCAGCAGCGACGGGTGAAATGGCTATGGTGCGGGCATTGGCAGCGAGCCAGGATCCGAGAGTATCCAATCCTTGCCTGCCATTCTGCAGAGTTCGGCAGCGGAACACATTTAAAAAATGGCGCCTCAGCCCCCTAAGCTGGCTTATAAAGTATAAAACAGTGCGAGGAGGCGGCATGGCAGTCCGACGGCCGGTAGGTAGCAATGAAAAACTCCTGAAGAATGAAAACGCCAGAAGACCTAGTGGGCGGCAGCCATGCAAAAGAGCTGAAAGGCTGCCACCCACTAGGTGAAGAGGACACCAGAAGCCCCGGGGAGGTGGCAGCTGTGCAACAGAGATAATTGGCTACCACCCCCAGACGAAGACGCCAAAGACCTGGCAGGTTGGTGCCCGCCAGGAGAAGACACCGAAGCCCTGGGGTGACGGCGGCCATGCAAAAGAATTTAAAGACTGCCACCCCCCAGGTGAAGGTGTCAGAGAAATAAAATATTACAATATTAAAGTGTATTGTGTTTATTTTAATATTTTATTTACAGGTGGACTACAGGTGCCAGTGGGCCCTAATGCCCTGCATGCTGGTACATGTGGTCCTCCAAGTACATGCATGTAGGGGAGGCATGCTGGGACCTGTGGTTCACCTGCAAAGGAAAATATTTTTTCAACAATACACTATACATAATCAACCCTGTACCAACCCCGCCATGGGGTGCCGGGGATAGCCCCGGGCTAACAGCCTAGGGTGCCCTGGAGAGGGGGACTCCTTTATTGGGGGGTCCCCAGCCCCCAGGGATCCCTGGCATGGGCTGACTCTCGGTCAGGGGTAATGCTTTGGCTGGGGGACCCGGTGAAAGGGATCTCTGGCTGTGGCATTACTCACCCGCTAGAAAGGGCCTGGTGCTGGTTTGGAAGATTAAGCAGTAGAGGTGGGAGGAAAACCAAAGTGATTCAGATGGGTGGAAAACAGTTGTGCGGATGGGGGAAACCAGCAGCACGGATGTGGGGGGGAGACAGAGTGGCACGGTTTGGGGGGACAGAGTGACGTGTATGGAGTGGTACAGAGTGGCATGGACCCGGGAAGACAGAGCAGCGCAGATGGGTAAAGACAAATTGGTGTGGATGAGAGAATACAGAGTAGCACAAATGGGAGAACACACAACAGCAGGGATTGGGGAACACAAATTGGTGCGGATGTGGGGGAAGACAGAGTGGTGCAGAAGGATGAAGAAAGTGGCAAAGATGAGGGCAGGATAGAGGTAGTGGTGCAGATGTAAGGAACAGATTGGCACAGATACAGGCAGACAAGGCAGTGCGGATAGGGAAAGACATATTGGTGCGGATGAGGGATACAGACTAGCACAGTTGGGAGACCACTCAGCAGAAGGGATTAGGGAAGATAGAGTCTGGATGCAGTCTGTCGGGATTCTGGTGTTGGTGTGTAGGCTGGCTTCGGGATTTAGCTGCCTAGGTTTAGTCCCGGGTGAGGATTCCGACGCTGGAATTCTAACAAACAGCATCCCGGCCGTCGGTATTTTGACTTCATCCCCTTTTAGGGATGAGGCTGCATGGGGAGCCAGTCCGTGTTCCTGTATCCCCTGGGCTTCCAGGCAAACAAAGGGTAATGGCAATTTAACTTTAAATTATACATTTATACATAGTCATACACTCTATACATTCTGTGCCTAATGCCCAGCACTAGGCAGTTACACACTGAGGCAAAGAAACTGCTTTTCCTGGCTAAATGCTGCACATGCATTTTATACAAACACTTTATTTAACCATTGGTACACAGAGCCTGTTTCAGCATGGATCGCTATTGCAACAGCATAGGCATACAAATGCAGTGCGCGTGCGTGAGTTAGCAGAATAAAAGCCATTGCAGAGTGACGGGAGGTCAGCGTTTCAGAGTGGTGACAGGGGAGTGGTCAGTGAATGGTCGTGCATAAATTAGCCACTGAGACAGCATCCGCAGCTTGAGTACTCACTGCGTGCAGCAAGACTTGCTGTTTCTGCGGCAGGTCAAACCTGCTGTAATTATGTGTGAGAGGCCGATGTTACTCAATGTTCCTGATGTATACACAGGACGGAGGTATTACAGATGTGAGATAGCAGTAGTGGGTGTCTATGCTGGCTGTGCTGTGGCTGATGTTACAGATGTATACACAGGACTGTGAGGTATTACAGATGTGAGATAGCAGTAGTGGGTGTCTCTATGCTGGCTGAGCTGTGGCTGATGTTACAGATGTATACACAGGACTGTGAGGTATTACAGATGTGAGATAGCAGTAGTGTGTGTCTCTATGCTGGCTGTGCTGTGGCTGACGGTACAGAAGTATACACAGGACTGAGTATTACAGATGTGAGATAGCAGTAGTGGGTGTCTCTATGCTGGCTGTGCTGTGGCTGATGTTACAGATGTATACACAGGACTGTGAGGTATTACAGATGTGAGATAGCAGTAGTGGGCATCTCTATGCTGGCTGTGCTGTGGCTGATGTTACAGATGTATACACAGGACTGTGAGGTATTACAGATGTGAGATAGCAGTAGTGTGTGTCTCTATGCTGGCTGTGCTGTGGCTGACGGTACAGAAGTATACACAGGACTGAGTATTACAGATGTGAGATAGCAGTAGTGGGTGTCTCTATGCTGGCTGTGCTGTGGCTGATGTTACAGATGTATACACAGGACTGTGAGGTATTACAGATGTGAGATAGCAGTAGTGGGCATCTCTATGCTGGCTGAGCTGTGGCTGATGTTACAGATGTATACACAGGACTGTGAGGTATTACAGATGTGAGATAGCAGTAGTGTGTGTCTCTATGCTGGCTGTGCTGTGGCTGACGGTACAGAAGTATACACAGGACTGAGTATTACAGATGTGAGATAGCAGTAGTGGGTGTCTCTATGCTGGCTGTGCTGTGGCTGATGTTACAGATGTATACACAGGACTGTGAGGTATTACAGATGTGAGATAGCAGTAGTGGGTGTCTCTATGCTGGCTGTGCTGTGGCTGATGTTACAGATGTATACACAGGACTGTGAGGTATTACAGATGTGAGAGCAGTAGTGGGTGTCTCTATGCTGGCTGTGCTGTGGCTGATGTTACAGTTATATACACAGGACTGTGAGTTATTACAGATGTGAGAAAGCAGTAATGGGCGTCTCTATGCTGGCTGAGCTGTGACTGATGTTACAGATGTGTACACAGGACTGTGAGGTATTACAGATGTGAGAAAGCAGTAATGGGCATCTCTATGCTGGTTGTGCTGTGGCTGATGTTACAGATGTATACACAGGACTGTGAGGTATTACAGATGTGAGATAGCAGTAGTGGGTGTCTCTATGCAGGCTGTGCTGTGGCTGATGTTACAGATGTATACACAGGACTGTGAGGTATTACAGATGTGAGATAGCAGTAGTGGGTGTCTCTATGCTGGCTGTGCTGTGGCTGATGTTACAGATGTATACACAGGACTGTGAGGTATTACAGATGTGAGATAGCAGTAGTGGGTGTCTCTATGCTGGCTGTGCTGTGGCTGATGTTACAGATGTATACACAGGACTGTGAGGTATTACAGATGGGAGATAGCAGTAGTTGGCATTTCTATGCTGGCTGAGCTGTGGCTGATGTTACAGATGTATACACAGGACTGTGAGTTATTACAGATGTATACACAGGACTGAGTAATTACAGATGTATACACAGGACTGTGAGGTATTACAGATGTGAGATAGCAGTAGTGGGTATCTCTATGCTGGCTGAGCTGTGGCTGATGTTACTGATGTATACACAGGACTGTGAGGTATTACAGATGTGAGATAGCAGTAGTGGGTGTCTATGCTGGCCGAGCAGTGGCTGATATTACAGATGTATACACAGGAATGTGAGGTATTACAGATGTGATATAGCAGTAGTGGGTGTCTCTTTCCTGTCTGAGCTGTGGCTGATATTACAGATGTATACACAGGACTGTGAGGTATTACAGATGTGAGATAGCAGTAGTGGGAGTCTCTATGCTGGCTGAGCTGTGGCTGATGTTACAGATGTATACACAGGACTGTGAGGTATTACAGATATATACACAGGACTGTGAGGTATTACAGATGTGAGATAGCGGTAGTGTGTGTCTCTATGCTGGTCGTGCGACGGCTTGGCGATTGAATTCCTTAGCATATTTTCGCAGCAGACCTCCATGCGTAATCGCAGCTTCGATAGCAATAGTGATCCATGGTGAATCAGGCCCACTGTGAATAGATCTCAGCGCTGGGCTCTAACTATTCCACGGCTGGAGTGCTGGGAGCTAGGCTCCCTGACCCCAGCGTTCATAACTTAGCCCTGCAGTGTGGGTCTGCTGGGGGCTCTCCCCTGATGCAGCACAGCCCTCTCAGCGTGGGGGTCCTTGCTGCACTGGGAGCCGAATTCCCCTGTCCCAGCACGTGGTCACACCTCCCTGCTGTCATTTCTTGCCTTATCCCTGGGGGTCCAGGGAGCGTTCTCTTCCTGTCACCTGCCGTGCATGCCCACAGTCCCCGCAGTCCTGGGACTCAGACCTGGCTGCAGTGGCCAATTGTACACTCCTGTGCCTGGCTGTGGTGAGCAGTCGGCACGGAGTGACCAACGGTAACCCTTGGAATGTCGGCGCACCGGTCCCCAGCGTTCTGCTTCTCCTAGCCCTGCATCACCGCTCGGGGTGCTGGTTTGCCCAGACCCCCTATCTCCAGTGTGCGGCACTCAGACGGGTGCCTTTTAATGTCGGAGCGCCGGGAGCTATGCTCCTGGTCTCAAGCAGTCGGCACGCAGCTCTCTGCATGCAGTCCCCCATTGAAACACACCAGTGGTTAAGCCACAGCCTTGCTCTGCAGGGGTGCCGTGGGTCAGACTCCCGGTCCCCAACAGGGAGCCCCTTAGTTGCTTCTTCTACCCAGAGGATCACCATTGCCCTGGCCGCCGGAGTATGATCTGGCGTGGCAGATCATAACACATAAAAAAAAAATGTAATTTGTTAATACACTCTGCGCTTGCGCTGAGCACATTTAAAATGGGCGCCTTTCAAATATGGCGTCGTAGCACGGGGTTTAACCCCTGCAGTGCTGCTGTGGCCATTTTACACACGTGTGTGGCCAGTCTCAATGATTTGGCTCCAGGTCCCACATTCTCTTGAGGTGAAGGGAAGCTACCTGATGGGGTTCGGCTCCGGCCTGTACAGTTTATCCATATTGCAGTGGGCCTTCCCTGGTCAGTAAACAATGTCCAAATAGTCACACTTAAGTGCTAGGCTCCACCACAACAGTCTGTCAGACTCCCCCCAGGTAGGTTGCAGCCACTCGTAAAGTGGGTGGTAATTCACCCCGGTGTGGGGCCAGTTGCACAAACAGTGCTGAAGACGGTCCAATTCACAAACCACCGAGAGCTACAATTGTGGCATACCCCCCCCCTTCATAGCAGTATCCTGCCCAAACAGGCCACACTGTGCTCCTGCCCATATGGCACCTCATGGCTCTGTACTGCTCCCAGTTCGTACCACAAGGTCCAGGTCCTGAAATTGCGTCATCTGCAATGGAGCCGATATCAGAGCCTCCTTCAATGACTGGAATGCCAACTCACGAACAGGTAGCCAGTCCACTGACTTGGGAAGTCCCTCCCTAGTAAAATCTGTAAGGGATGTCACTACAGAACTAAAGCCAGGGACAACTCGTCCATACGGCCCTACAGTTGCTAATGTCAGTACCTGTTCTCAGGGTAGTGGGCCAAGGACGATCTCAGATTGCCTCTACCTCTGCTGGTTTGGACCTACCCCTGCCTCCTCCAACACTATACCCAAGCACTGTCTCACTGTCCCTTCCATCTGGCTGGCCTAACTGTCAGAATTGCCTGATGACCTACAGCCCAGTGTACCCATCCAGTCACCTAGGTCTACTCTCACCACCTCGTCAACTACCTATTTGACATGATCGTTGTCTATCCCCTTCTACTTTCCTGGCTACGCAGGACCTTAACCCTTCTGGCCAGGTCACACTCACTGCTACCATCCCTGAAAGGCCACTGCCAGCCTGGCACCGCATGCCTTCCTGAGATGGGTCAGCGATCTGAGCTTCCCAAAACTCCTGCCTGAGGCCCTCACATTCTTCTAAGTTGGGACACTTTACAGGGGGTCTCTGTTGGGATCGCTAGGGTTAGTTTAGTTAAGGTAGGTAAAAGGGAAGTCAGTGTGGTCACTCATACTCCCAGCTGGAGTTGGCAAACCAATAAGGAAAGGAGCATCACTGGGCACCCCCACAGGATCCAACAAGCCAAAACCAGCATCCTCTGTGTTGCTAGGGGACGTAGGCATACCAAAGGCAAAGGCATGCTGAGTAGATGTGAAGATCTAGCCGCTGTGATCTTTCCTCTGGGCTGGTTGTTGCTGTGGTTGGCTGTTGTCTAGCCGCTGCGGTCTTTTCCTTTGGGCTGGGCTGCTCTGGAGCAGATGTTGTAGACTGTAGTCTGGAAACTTCACTCCGGTTGATGGCATCAGCAAACGTGGTAACGATTCCAGCACCAAGATCATTTCCCAGGACGACATCAGTTGGGAGGCCATCCATGATGGCAACATCTCTCAACTCTTGGCTCCCCAGTCCACATTCCTGCCATGGTCACTTTGGCAGTGCGACCCTTAAATCCTGCAGCAAGGTCAATAAGGTGGGGGTTCACTACTGTATAGTGATTGAAGCCCCGAGTCTCTTAGGCCTTCTCCCTGCAGGGCACCGGCTGTAGGTGCCCCCACATATTTTGTGGTGCCCCCATGGCCATGCAGGTGACTCTCTCTGCAGAATCTGCCTGCTTCTCGCCACACTCTATTAGACTGACTGGAGTTGGAATAGTCTCTACAGGCTCACCTCCACACGTCAAACAAGCAAGCCGGGCTCCCGCACTTGGATTTGGGACACAAGTCTGGGGTGCTTGGGGTGTGGGACAGTTCATCCTTAGATGTCCGATTTTCCCACAGCTGTAGCACTTCTTGACAAGTCAGGGCTCCGGTGGTCTCTGATTACAGAGACAGGATGGTGAGGTTGCTGGCTAATAGCAGCCGGGTTGGAAGATACTTGCTTTGAGGGGTGATAAGCAGAAGACGGGTATCCCCCTGGTTGTACAGTCTTTTGGTGTTTGCCGCTGGTCGGGCAATTTTGCCCTTGTGGCTGAACTGCCATGTACATGTAGCTGGGACGCCATCTTCAAGCTGGGTGGCTCCTGGTCTAGCACCCACTCTTTCACCTCTGGGGCGCACTTGCGATATAAATGTTTTTTGCACATCAAAGTCAATCAGTGCGTCCCAAGTAGTGGCACCAGATCCCATCACACACTTCACCACATACTGCCTCAGCTGGGTGGCAAACTGCTTGTGGGTCCTGGTAGGGTTCTTGGGCAAGCCCCAGAACTTTTTCCTGTAGGACTCAGGAGTGATGAAATATCGCTTTATTAGGGCCTTTACAACTTCATCATAGTCACCTCGACTCAGGTGGCCACTCCGCAATAGGCTTCCAGTGACTCTCCATGAAGTGTGGGTACTAGGTGTCTGACCCAATCCCGCTTAAGCAACTCTTGAAGACTGCAAGTCCTTTCAAATATTTGCAAGTGTCCATTAATGTTCCCATCACTGTACGCAAATTTGGCAAACTTGATGCATCCTGATTGGGGTATAGCAGTCGGCAAAGGTTCTCTGGGTATCACGGCCAGCGGTGCCCGCTTGCCATGCCACATCTGGATGATGAGCATGCGCTCCTGCAATTTCTGCCAATTCCGCTAGCCAATTCACAAGGGTATCCATTCCGCCCACCCTGGGATGTTGGGATTCCTGCCAAGCTAGGGAATGTTGGGAACAATTGCTGCTGTGAGAAGGGGTGGGGCTTGTAGCTGTTACCAGGTTCTGAGGGCTGTCTGCTAAGCTGTCCTCACATCCCACCTCCGTCTGGTGTGAAACCGTTGCGCTGTAGTCAGCCATCCTGCGTGTTCTCCTGAACTGCAGTTACTCATTTCCTGAGTAACTCGGCTTATCCAATTGGCTGCCCGAAAAGCCGCATGCGATTATCCCACCGCTATGCCACCAATATCTGTGACCGGATAACCTTGCCTGGCCACCTTTTAATCCCACTGGATCTTGGCGTATAAGGGATACCATGTAACAGTCAGTAACAGCTTGTTACCGACTCCGCCCACTGTGCCGTGGATGGGTAACATGCTGCCACCACCCAACTCCTACCATTGGCGCTTGGAACCACTTCTTATGTACACCCAGGCTACTACCATCGGAACCTGGAACCGATTCTGCTGCGTATGTGTAGACAAGCTGCATCCACACTTCCAGATTGGTGACAACTGATACTCACTGATCCCTCGCAATGTACCAGTCTCTGCACAGAAGCTGGCAGAGGGCTTCAGCTTGGTGACACTGGGCTCAATCCAGAACAGCGGGAGAATGGAATAGCGATTGATGCAATTCTGTTGTCGCAGGACTCAGCTGCAGTTGTTGTAAAGGCAAAGATGTTTATTGCTCAAATAGTCTTCAAAAAGTCTCTTCCCCTTTGCTTAGTACAGCATACAGATTTTAACAGCAGGACAATCCTTCTTGATGTTCAAAAAGATACACACCAAACCAGGCTCGCAGGCCTTCTTTTATGTTACTCCAATACACATAACCACAGGGGGTCCGCCCAGCAGTTTTTACAAAATCAAATTAAGTGCATGTGCCTAGCATCCTCACCTTTAACATTGTCCCTATTGGACAGTGGGGATTGGTCAGTCCTCTGTGCCTGAGCCCACTCGTAGGGCCCATGTACCGTCACGTCTGGAATAAAAAATGTTTTCCTCCAAAACATACTACCAGGAATCTGCTAAGGAACCAAGCCTGCCAGGCTCCCGATCCCCAGCAGGGAGTCCTCGGTGACTCCTTCTCCAGTGTCTCATTTCTGCACCAGCGGTTAAAACATCATTACTGCTGCAGCCGGAGAGGGTACGGGCCGTGGCAGATCATGGCACGTTATAGGTTTCAATAAATCACTCAGTAATTGCTTGATACATTTAACGTCCTGAAGCCCGACATTCTCTATAGCCATAGTCATCTTTTTTTGGCTGCATTTCCTCATATCAGACAACAGGACTTTAGGACCTTCATTCTGCACACTTTTTACAATATCTGGAATCAAGGAAGCAGACTCAGAGACCGCAACTGTACCCAGGAAGTCCAATTTTCTCCTATTTCACTTTATTTTCACTACATTGATCAACAGGTCAAGTTAATTCAGGGAAAGACGCAATGAGCTTTGAACAACTACATCGTGGAACAGTGTCGACCAAGACACTTGTCAGAAACAGACATTTTCCGAGACACTTCTGGTTCAGACAAAAAATGGCTTACTCTTGGTTTCTTCTTAACAGAATAAAGGGTTCCCTTGCTTAAGCTTCTTTCTGGGACACCAATTGGACCACTTCTGCTTGAAACTTCTCTAACCTTTAGCCTTGATTCACTGTATTGACTACTAGCATGCTTCACTGGTAACTCACCCTCTTTCAAGGAGTCACCATCATCCTGAGAACCACCAGCATCATAATTTCCAGACCTTGGCTTTATATAATCAGAGGACGTACTGGCACTGCCACTCTCGGGTTCTGGACTTTCTTGTCCATGTAACATATTTAAATGTTTATTCCATAGATCCACAAACTTCAATAATGCTCATAGATCTCGGATCTTCTTGGGCATCTGTTTGTTGGGTACTGAAAATATGGTGTACAACTTTAACATGTTCCATCAGCACAGATTCCGAATCACCATCCACAGTGTTCCTTAATCTCAGCTTCTGTTTAGCTGGTTTACTTGCATTACACCTTATAGTGTGAGACAACTTCACTTCCTCACAGATATATTTAGCTGCATTGCAAGTTCCATTCTGGTCACATACAGGAGTATTACTCTTCACACAACTGACATTACCTTTCTTTAAGGCTCTGCTTTCTACTGAAAACTTGTGTGACCTGGTCACATTCACATCACTTTGATTACATGGCGACATCACAATCTCATCCTTGCGAGCCATCAATATCTCTGTAGGCTTCTGTATATTTTGTACCTATTCATCATCTGAATTTGTCAGCATCATAGCACCAACTTTAGACACAGCTTTATTATCTGGAACTGTAACCCCTTGGCAAGACTTCACTTTCAGACATAACGTGAAGCTGAATGTCCCTGCAAAGTATCTCGTCCACTATTGCAAAACAGTCTTTTAGGGAGTTTCTAGAACCACCAAAATGCTGGCGCTTGTACCGATTAGTGTTGAGACATGATTTAATCAGCTACACGAGCTGTATCCAATTTCCAATTGCCTACAAAGCACTTACCACTTTGCCTTGAAGAGCTGTATTTATTGCAAAGAGAACTATTTTGAATTTTATTTAATTTTTCGATTAGCGGTGGAAGTGTTAATAGGCGCAGTCTGAAATACATGCTTCAGAATATGTTAATAGGAGCTGACATCACATCTTGATTTAATCTATAGAGATTGTTTATTGAAAGCTGGAAGGAAACATACAAAAACATATATGTTTTTGGACAGACTGTCTGATTCCCATAAATATTTTTCCTTATATCAAGACCTTCTGGATATCGAGCCACATTTATCTGCTACAGCACTAGCTCACAGGACCATAAAGTTATTTTGTATCAAAGTTTAACACAAGGCTACTTATGATCTGTAACAAGGAGCACAGTGTTCAGGTATACCAATAATTGGGTTACACTCATGTCCAATTATTGGTCTACTGTTTGCGTTTTATGTATTTTTTGAATGTCATTTATTATTTCTCTTTTATTGTCTAGATTATTGTTTTTATGTATTAGTATTGGCTAATAAATGCTTATTTTTATACATCTCATTGCTAGGTTATTGTCCTTAGTATACTATCTAAATACATATTCTTTATTGTGTTTACTGGAGTGTAAGCGCTGAGTTCTTGTTTTTTTATATCTATTATTTTTGCAAATATACACAGAGTTTGCAACTTGGCTGCATTACTCCAGTATTATATTTAGAATTATATCTATTACATATAGTTCAACACTAATCGGTACAAGCGCCAGTATTTTGGTGGTTCTATATTCTACATGTGATTCTGTGTTTTCTGGCTGCAATTGTACCTGGATTAGTCATTTTCAGGTAATTTTATGATTCTGATAGACAATTTTTATGTACATCCGTTTATTCAGTTTATAACACTTATATAATTTAACAATTTTTTAATACATACGTGTATATTTTTTACTTTCCCCTTTTCTTTCAATAGAAATTGTTATATCAATTTCCCAGCCTATTATGGCTTTACTACCATGTTTTAACGAACGCAATAGTAGAAGGGTGTCAGGGCTCAGCCGGGGATCGGCGCCCGCTTACCGCACCGCCGGCTTCCCATTTCATCCTGGGTGGTCGGTCGGCCTGCGCGACGGCGGGGGAGAAGCTGAGTATTCTCCCCGCTTGCTGTGGCTTCCTGGAGGGCTGGTGTCCGGCATCGCAAATCCGGACATGGGCGCCGCCGTGACAGTCGGCCCATGTGACTGGATCCTTCTCCCTGATAGGCTCGTTTCCAGCTGATGCTGTGCACCTGTCTAAGGGTTCCCCTGGGTATAAAACTGTTCCACAGGTTATGGGAAGTTGCCTGAACAACGGTTGTCCAGGTTCCTATTCATCCGTACAGCAGCAGTGTTACCACCTTTACCTGTGTGCCTAAACATCTCTGGTGAATACCCGTACAGCAGTGTTACCACCTTTACCTGTGTGCCTAAACATCTCTGGTGAATACCCGTGCAGCAGTGTTACCACCTTTACCTGTATGCCTATACGTCTCTGGTGAATACCTGGGCAGCAGTGTGATCATCCCCACCTGTGTGCCTCACGTCTCCAGTGAACATCCGTGCTACAACGTATACCGCCTCTACCCGTGTGCCTTCTATCTCTGGTGACATTTCAAGTAACCGTGAGTCGCTTCCCACTTGAAATCCTTATTGACGTTTTGATCCTCGTGTCAAGGTGTTTTCTATACAGTATTTTAAGGGACTGTTTTGTGCCTAAACAGGCATATCCTCGCTGGGCCACGGGTGTAGTGTCTCTATCCCTGCAGGGCTTGGGTACCTGGTCAAAGGACCGCGACCTGCTCACGGGGTGCAGCTAAGCCCATATCCCAATTGGGGGGGGTCACTGGTGAACACCATCCTGTGGGTTAGACTCCGCACCTTTGCCCAGGTCTCGCCAACACTCAAGACCTGTGGATGAGGAGAACGTACATCCAGGCCCCTCGTCTCCGCTTCTTCCCCCAACTTAGGCCCACCACGTCCTCTTCTCCAGTTTCGGACGTGACAGTTTGTTCAGGCCCAATGGAGGCTGCAGGATCCCAAGGTACTGGGTCTCTGCAAGAGTTGACCTCTCGGATGGACAACCAGGAGGCGCAACAACAACAAGTGGCTCAGTATTTACAGGAGCTCTCGAGGCAACTGGTTTCGATCCAAACCACGTTGGTTTCTATTCTCCCGGTTCCCCCGCCTGCGGTTCCTGTACCTTCTCCATCAGGTCCTCCACCGGTGGTTCCCACTCCCAAACCCCGACTACAGCTTGCCACTCCAGAAAGGTTTGATGGCGACCCCAGGCGGTGCCGCGGGTTCATCAACCAATGTGAAATCCAATTTGAATGTCTTCCCCAGAACTTTCCCACGTCTCGGGCCAAAGTAGCATATGTGATTTCATTATTAACAGGAGCAGCGTTAGACTGGGTCTCCCCTTTATGGGAACGGGCCGACCCCATCGTATCTACCTACGAGGAATTTGTTTCCGCATTTAAGAGAATTTTTGACGAGCCAGGCCGGTCTGCTTCTGCATCCTCTGACCTCCTCCGAGTACGACAGGGCACACGGTCCGTGGGGCAGTATGTAGTCCAATTTCAGACCCTGGCATCTGAATTAAAATGGAACGAGGAAGCTCTTAAAGCGTCCTTCTCTGAGAGGATGAAGGATGAGCTTGCCTCCAGAGATTTACCAGAATCCTTCGCTGACGTTATCTCTCTCTGTATCAAAATTGACCTTCGCCATCGGGAAAGATGGGCTAGTAGGGGGAAGAGGTGAAAGTCTACCAGTCCGCTCTTCTGCTGTTAGTCCACCTATACCCACCCTAGCTAGTGAAGAGGAACCGATGCAGGTCAACAGAGCCAAACTCACCCCGGCAGAGCGCAATAGACGCTTCCAAAATAAATTGTGTATCTACTGCGCTGCACCTAACCACATTCTGAGGAATTGTCCTTTACTTGCGGGAAATGCGAAACCCTGACTTAAGTAGGGAGCATTCAGTTGGGGGTTATTCTCAAGCCATCCCAATTATCCGAGAGTCTTTTAGTAGTGTTGCTTTCCCATAAGTCCAGGACAAGAAAGGTTCACGCTTTAATTGATTCTGGAGCCGCTGGTAATTTTATTGCAGAGAGATTGGTTCACACCTTGGGTGTTCCAGTCGTTTCCCTACCTAATAAATTGTTACGGTCTGGTCTAGATGGTAAAACTCTGGTGGGGTTACCCATTTCTTCACTCTCTCATCCTGTGTCTGTCCAAATTGGGTGCCTACATCAAGAAATGCTGGAATTTTTTGTGTTACCCGAATCCTCCTATGAGCTGGTATTAGGGCTGCCCTGGTTGAGAAAACACAATCCTGTCTTCGACTGGGATGCTATGCAAATCCTATCCTGGGGTTCACAGTGTTTCCAAGATTGTTTGACCAAGGTCGTTCCAGTATGTAACCAAGCGATGGTTTCCAACCCGGCTAAGAAGTCCCTTCGACCAGAGTCTTCTAAACATTCCCCCCCGCTGTGCTTGCCCGAGGCTTATCAAGACTTTGCTGACGTATTTTGTGAACAAGCCGCAGATAAACTTCCTCCGCATCGACCTTGGGATTGTGCCATCGATTTGCTTCCTGGGAAAAGTCCTCCACGTGGCCGTGCTTACCCTTTGTCCGTGCCTGAGACCGCGGCCATGGAGGAATACATTAAGGAAAACCTTGCTAAAGGATTCATTTGGCCTTCTTCTTCTCCTGCAGGGGCAGGTTTCTTTTTTGTAGGGAAAAAGGATGGTGGACTCCGCCCCTGTATAGATTATCGAGGATTAAATCAAATCACCATAAAGAATCAGTACCCTCTACCTTTAATTTCAGAACTGTTTGACAAGGTTCAACGGCTCAGGTTTTTACGAAGCTGGATCTACGTGGTGCGTATAATCTGATTCGAATTAAAACCGGGGACGAGTGGAAGACCGCGTTCAATACCAGAGACGGACACTTTGAGTACCTCGTAATGCCCTTTGGTCTTTGTAATGCACCAGCTATTTTTCAAGGTTACGTCAACGAGATCTTCCGGGATATTCTTCATAAATTTGTTGTTATTTATCTCGATGTTATTTTAATCTTTTCCAGAGATTTACAGAGCCATCGTCTTCATGTACGGGAGGTATTGTTCCGCCTTCGCACTCATCACCTCTTTGGGAAACTTTCCAAATGTATGTTTCACCAAATTTCAGTACCTTTTTTAGGCCATATTATCTGCGGGGGGAGTCTCCAGATGGATCCTGATAAACTAAAAGCAATCTCTGAATGGCCCCTGCCTACTTCGTTAAAAGGTACTCAGCGTTTTCTAGGATTCGCAAACTATTACAGGAGGTTTATTCCACACTTTTCTACACTGGTAGCACCCATTACCTCCCTCACAAGGAAAGGAGCCAATCCTTCTAAATGGTCTGTTCCAGCAGTACAAGCCTTTCAAAACCTAAAAGGTGCCTTTTCTCGAGCTCCCATTCTCTGTCAGCCTCAAATAGACAAACCATTCATTGTGGAGGTGGACGCATCCTCCGTTGGAGTAGGCGCGGTATTATCTCAGTCTGCTGAAGATGGGAAGATGCATCCTTGTGGATTTTTCTCCCGTAAATTTTCCCCTGCTGAGAGAAATTATATTATAGGCGACCAAGAACTTCTAGCCATGCGCCTAGCCTTAGAGGAATGGCGGTATCTTCTGGAAGGGGCCAAATTTCCTGCCACGATTATTACAGACCATAAGAATCTGATCTATCTGCAAACTGCACACTGGTTGAATGCCAGGCAGGCACGATGGTCACTTTTTTTTTCTAGGTTTGATTTAAAACTCCAGTGTCGTCCTGGTGTGTTGAACAAGAAGGCCGATGTATTATCTTACTCCTTCATGACTAACTTGGAGGAGGAGGAGGAGTGTTCTCAAGTTCGTTCCATTTTTGACCCCATTGTATTTGCTCCTACTCAAGTAGTGTCCTTGCCACCTGTGAAAATTTTTGTACCTCCTAATTTACGTAAAAAATTGCTGGTTTGGGCTCATGCATCCTTGTTCGCAGGTCACACTGGAATCACCAAGACCTACCAGTTCTTACTTCGATCGTACTGTTGGCCGACCATGAAGAAGGATGTCACAGAGTTTGTCCGCTCCTGTATCAAATGCGCCCAACATAAAACTCTGCGTAGACAGATGGTTGGTCCTCTTCGTCCCTTGTCTATCCCAACTGCTCCATGGACCCACATCTCAATGGATTTTATTTCTGAATTACCTCGGTGCAAGGGACATAACACGGTATGGGTGGTCGTGGATCGCTTTTCTAAAATGGCACATTTTATCCCGCTCGTTGGCCTTCCTTCTGCTCCTCAATTAGCAAAAATTTTTATTCGAGACATCTTCAGATTACACGGTCTCCCCAGGGAAATAGTCTCTGATCGAGGTGTTCAGTTTACAGCCAAATTATGGAGAGCCCTGTGTAGTACCTGTGGAATCAAACTGAATTTTTCCTCAGCCTACCACCCACAGTCAAATGGTCAAACGGAAAGGGTCAATCAAGAGCTAGAGACCTTCATTAGGCTCTTTGTGTCATCTTCCCAGGATGATTGGGTGGACCTCCTGCCATGGGCAGAGTTTTCTCATAACTTTAAATTCCATTCTTCCTCTAAATTCACTCCTTTTTTTACGGTTTTTGGTAGACATCCACGAGTTCCAGATTTCCAGAAGCTTCCATCTATAGATGTTCCAGCTGTGAATCAAGAGATTCAATCCTTTTCAGTTTTATGGAATAAAATTCACTTATCTCTAAAGCAATCTTCTAGGAATTACAAGAAATTTGCGGACAGGAAACGTTTGGCGGTTCCTCTGTTGAGAGTCGGGGACAGGGCCTGGTTATCTTCCAAAAATATTCGCTTAAGAGTCCCGTCCATGAAACTCGCTCCGCGTTTTATCGGTCCATATCGTATCATCAAGATAATCAGTCCAGTAACTTATAAATTGGAACTTCCTCCTCAAATGAAGATTTCAAATACTTTTCACGTTTCTCTCTTACGGCCCCTGGTGCTCAATCGTTTTCAGAAGTGTTCCCCTAAATTGCCTCAAGTCAAGATATTACAAGGCACTGAATTTGAGATGGAAAAGATCTTGGATTCCCGGCACAGATTCCACACCCTTCAATATCTCATCGATTGGAAGGGCTACGGCCCCGAGGAAAGGGCCTGGATCAGAGCCTCTGATGTACATGCTCCGCGACTAATCCAGAGTTTTCATAGGCGATTTCCAGATAAGCCTGTTGGGTGTTCAGTGCCCACCCTTAAAGGAGGGGGTACTGTCAGGGCTCAGCCGGATATCGACGCCCGCTTACCGCACCGCCGGCTTCCCATTTCATCCTGGGTGGTCGGTCGGCCTGCGCGACGGCGGGGGAGAAGCTGAGTATTCTCCCCGCTTGCTGTGGCTTCCTGGAGGGCTGGTGTCCGGCATCGCAAATCCGGACATGGGCACCGCCATGACAGTCGGCCCATGTGACTGGATCCTTCTCCCTGATAGGCTCGTTTCCAGCTGATGCTGTGCACCTGTCTAAGGGTTCCCCTGGGTATAAAACTGTTCCACAGGTTATGGGAAGTTGCCTGAACAACGGTTGTCTCCTAGCGTGCCTTAGTGAGTTCCCGGTCCAGGTTCCTATTCATCCGTACAGCAGCAGTGTTACCACCTTTACCTGTGTGCCTAAACATCTCTGGTGAATACCCGTGCAGCAGTGTTACCACCTTTACCTGTGTGCCTAAACATCTCTGGTGAATACCCGTGCAGCAGTGTTACCACCTTTACCTGTGTGCCTTTACGTCTCTGGTGAATACCCGTGCAGCAGTGTACCCACCTTTACCTGTATGCCTATACGTCTCTGGTGAATACCTGGGCAGCAGAGTTACCATCCCCACCTGTGTGCCTCACGTCTCCAGTGAACATCCGTGCTACAACGTATACCGCCTCTACCCGAGTGCCTTCTATCTCTGGTGACGTTTCAAGTAACCGTGAGTCGCTTCCCACTTGAAATCCTTATTGACGTTTTGATCCTCGTGTCAAGGTGTTTTCTATACAGTATTTTAAGGGACTGTTTTGTGCCTAAACAGGCATATCCTCGCTGGGCCACGGGTGTAGTGTCTCTATCCCTGCAGGGCTTGGTTACCTGGTCAAAGGACCGCGACCTGCTCACAGGGTGCAGCTAAGCCCATATCCCAATTGGGGGGGTCACTGGCGAACACCATCCTGTGGGTTAGACTCCGCACCTTTGCCCAGGTCTCGCCAACACTCAAGACATGTGGATGAGGAGAACGCACATCCAGGCCCCTCGTCTCCGCTTCTTCCCCCAATTTAGGCCCACCACGTCCTCTTCTCCAGTTTCAGACGTGACAAAGGGATAAATATGAGAAAGAACTTAAGGGATTTGATGACTTACAACCCACAATTTGCGAAAATAATAATGAAGATTTTCACCAATTATTCCATAAATTGGAGGGTCTCCTAAAAGCTGAGACACGACATTGGTGGGACATGGTCACATTGAATAAATACATCTCCTCTAAAAGAATACCAAGAGGTTTGAGAGTTTTTAAGGCACTCTCCATTATAGAAGACCCTGAGTTAAAAGAAAAATGGACTAAAACATTGGATGGGTGCTCTTTTTCCTTAATGGAACTATTGGTCAGTTATAGAAAAAGAAAGATTGAAGATATAATCAAAGAAACAGAAACTATTAGAGACCAACTGTTACCACATATGGACCACCCTGAATATAAAGATAAAGATCATAGTCTCAATATTAAAATTGAAAGATATGAAAAAGAGATTATTGATGGTAAAAATAAAAAATATCTGAGGGATAAAAATGATTATGAAAAGGGTGAGGAAAGAACCTATAAGAAACAGGCTAGGGACCATATCCCTATAGGACTTCCTCCAATGATAGATTCAATCCCAATATGTACCCTACAAATAGGAGAAATCGTAGTAACTCAGGTAGGAGAGGTTTCTTTAGGGAAAAAGTATTGAATTATAACAAAAGACCATATCTCGTTAGTAGGGATAAACAATCTCCCAATTTTTATAACAGATATAACAAATCCATCAGACATGATTATTACCGTATCCCAGAGAGAGAAATAGAGAATGATCCCCATAATATTGTAACAACTGATGATCAGATACGAGACTCCCCTTCTAAATCTAGGAGGGACCCTATTAGTCCAGTAAGAACTGACAAAAGGCATGTCTCTAACCATGGGAAAAATACTGACAATTTGACGATAAATAAGGATGTCAGACCAAAGACTTATAGGACCCAGGGAGAGACTAAACAATATGTAACCAGTCCACGTAGAAATGAAGATCAGTCTCATCCTTTTTTAGGAGAGGAATGGAGGATACAACACTCCATATCTAAAGCAGAGAAACAGATATCAGATCCTCTCCTCAAGAGTCTCCAAAAAGAGGAAGAGAATTAAATTCAGAGAAAAGAGAGGGGGATATAGGAGGTGCAAAAAGAAAAACACGATTTCAAAACTAAATAAGACAAAAAAACAACAGGGGTATTTACAATTTATCCTAAAGAACATTAACCGATGATGAAATCAGTCTTTTGAATAGAGGCTTAAAATTTTCTCCATCACGTAGTCCCCAATTCTTCGACCTATTTGTTGATCTTAACAGGTACATCAGGACATTGTGTCGAAAAAAATATTTTGCTACGAAGAAATTAACATCTAATGATCTACAAGATGAATATGATAGTATCATCCTCGATGATGGTGACGTAGAAGCTCTGGAAGCTCTCAATGATTTATTGCGAGATAATGATAAAGAGGGATTACCAACACAAAATCCCATAGATGTTGCTATATCCTCTATTAAATTTTTTGATATTAATAATACACTAAGGAAAAACACATTTAGGAAGAAATCACAATTTTTTCCTACACAAGTTAAAAGCACCCCTATTGATCTATTCTATAAGAAAACACTAAATGAATTTAAGCATCTGTGCACAAGACAAAAGAAGAGGTCGAAATTCAGGGACAATCTTCTTATGAGGGAAAGGGCAGCATTGAAGAAACTGTCTGGCGATCCTTCCATCATTATCAAACCGGCTGATAAGGGTGGAGGGATCGTCATTCAGGATATCAATGACTATATGACTGAAGCACTTCGCCAATTAGGGGACAGGAATCAATATATTATCCTCAAGGTTGATCCGACGAATGCCTTTCAAAAAGATCCGATAGCCTTGCTTGATAAAGCCTTAGGTGAGGGGGTGATATCGAGGGATGAAAGGAATTATTTGCTATTGAATCACCCCATAATACCCACTTATTATCACCTTCCAAAAATCCACAAAACACTTGTCACACCACCCGGGCGTCCCATTACAGCTGGTATTGTGTCCCTCACATCTAACCTTTCACAATTTATTGATTTTTTTCTTCAGTCATATGCCACTGCACAAAGATCACATATTAAAGACACTAACCATTTTTTGCACTTAATTAAAGATGTAAAATGGAAAGACACTTATCTATTTGTGACTTGTGACGTACAAGCCCTATATTCTAATATTACCCATGATTTGGGCATAAAAGCTGTCAGAGATATTCTGATGGGAGACCTGGATATCACAGAAAGTCAAAGGAATTTTATTTTGGATTCAATTTCCTTTATTCTCACACATAATTATTTTATATTTGATCACGTTTTTTATTTACAGACACTTGGGACAGCGATGGGCACGAGATTCGCGCCCAGCTTTGCCAACCTCTACATGGGGGTCTTTGAGGAGACATGTGTGGGGGGCGGGGCTCGGCTCGAATCTCGTGCTCTACGGTCGTTATATAGATGATTTATTTTTTATTTTTTTTATATTTGGGATGGGGATGTAGAATCACTTACGTTATTTATTTCTCAGCTTAATTCCAACACACTTAATTTAACATTCACTAGCACTTATCACCCTTCAACTATTTCCTTCCTCGATATCACCCTTTATATTGAGGATGATAATATTCACACCAAAACCTATAGAAAGGATGTGGACACATACAATTTTCTTCATTTCAACAGTTTACATTATAAGCCCTGGATTAACAACATCCCCTATGGACAACTTAGGAGGATGCGTCGCAACTGTACAAGTGATGCCATTTTTGAGAGTCAATCTGTGGATATTCTGGAAGCTTTCAGATAAAGAGATTACCCTGACACCCTTCTTAACACAGCACTCGAAAAAACTAGATCACTTGACAGGAAAGAGCTGTCAGCTTCTAAACCAAGATCCGATCCTTTTCTAGCTCAGCCTAAATTTATATCTAAGTATAACAATTGCTCTAACCAAATTTGGAATATTATATCTAAGAATTATCAGATTCTATTATTAGATAATAAACTCAAAGAGCATACTCCGGCAGATGCCTCAGTCATCTTTAGAAAAGCCAATAATCTGAAGGATATATTGGCACAGAGTTTTTTTTAGAAAAGATCCTATAATCACCAACAAGATGAATAATAAGGGCGACTGGCTGAGTAATACACCTAAGGGCTGTTTCAAGTGTGGTCGGCCATCCTGTATTACTTGTGACTACATTACAAATAGGTGCTGTGAAATTGTATCAACAAATTCTAATGAAAAGTATCCTATAAGAAGTTTTATAAACTGCAATACAACATACATGATATATATGCTGGAGTGCACTTGTGGCACCCAGTATATTGGTAGGACTATTAGACCATTAAAATGTCGTTTTTTAGAGCACAGGAGACTTCTCATGAAGAAAAGTATAATGTATAGCGTCCCGAGGCACTTTACGAATATACATCACTCCAACCCTAAAGATATTGAAATTACAGGAATTGAACATATTCCACAAACAGCAAGGGGTGGTGATAGGTTTCAGAAACTTTAAGAGAAAATTACTGGATACATAAAATGGGTACACTTTCTCCTGAGGGGTTTAATGAAACTATTGAAATAGATTGATGAGTACACTGTCCAGTAATGACGACTTTTGTTAATGGCTTTTTGGATCATTAGGTAGATGCAAAATAGGGGTGGGTGGGACTTGATTTCGAGGACCCTCTGTCCGGAGGGATCTGAGATCTATATTTCCGCCACCCCTTATGTACTATGTCCTTCCTATTTCATTACTAAATTTGTTGCGCATTGTCCGTTCCTTCAATATCCATTTGATGCTGAAATATAATGTTATCTTTTCTTTTGACGCCCCTGTATAATATAATATACTGCTATGTGTTACCCATTAAGATATACATTGAAGGCTACTATGCTTATATTTTGAAGACTCAAATAGACTCTGAGGGTGATTGCTTCAGATTATACATATATGTACTAACTGGAGATATATATACATTTATTGGGATTTGGAGGAATTAGTCGCCATAATTTCATCTTTATTATATATAACGATCAAGATGCATTCTGATACTATCTTATAAATTACAATTGATCATCTTGTTATAAGAATCCTCTGTAAAAATTTACATAGTGTCTTTATGGTTTATATGGGGTGAGTCATGCATTATAATGGTATACTGGGTCCAATACGTCATATGATCTTATATTTATATATTTTTCGATATTGATTGCAGATATCCATATCTTTATGTATTTTTCGACACATTTATTTTTCAGTATTTATATATCTGGTTATAGTCTGTTATGGGTTATATGATCGAGAGACTAATCCACCATAATTAGTTTTATATTAGCAGTGTTATATCTATGTTATGTTTAATTACTATCTATTATTGGTAATTATTTAATTTATTAACATCGTTATATATCAATATATGTTGGTCGCGCTTTTATACACATTTATTATTTATTGTGTGGTTTTATGAATATCTTTTTCTTCTTTTTTTTCTTTCCTTTAATGCAATGAGATATAAATGTAGTATGTGTAATATTTAATGTTACAATGATCAGACTAAATAACTTATTGATTGATTAATTGATTTTTTTAGAATCACCTGTGTTAGCAGGTATATAAAGGTGATAAAGTCACATGTCAAGTGACGAAACGAGTTAGGCGGGACTATCTTATCATTCAGTATCCACTGATACACTGTTGCTTCCTGTGACTGTCTACGCTCTGAACAGATACATGCTCCAGCGCTGTGTCCAGGCTTATGCTCCGGGCGCCTGAGACACATAGGAGATCATTGCAGCACGCGGCACACGGTACGCGGATCGGCCTTTCAGCCTAGTCTGATACCAGACAACATACTCCTGAACACAGAAAACGGAGGTGGTGAGGAGAATAAAGGGGGCCCCCATTTTCTACAGACCGTGAGTACTCACAGTTCCTCCACCTATGGACGGTCCGTGTCTAAGTTTTTACTTACAAGTCTTGGCTGGAGACATGATTTAATCAGCTACACGAGCTGTATCCAATTTCCAATTGCCTACAAAGCACTTACCACTTTGCCTTGAAGAGCTGTATTTATTGCAAAGAGAACTATTTTGAATTTTATTAAATTTTTCGATTAGCGGTGGAAGTGTTAATAGGCGCAGTCTGAAACACATGCTTCAGAATATGTTAATAGGAGCTGACATCACATCTTGATTTAATCTATAGAGATTGTTTATTGAAAGCTGGAAGGAAACATACAAAAACATATATGTTTTTGGACAGACTGTCTGATTCCCATAAATATTTTTCCTTATATCAAGACCTTCTGGATATCGAGCTACATTTATCTGCTACAGCACTAGCTCACAGGACCATAAAGTTATTTTGTATCAAAGTTTAACACAAGGCTACTTATGATCTGTAACAAGGAGCACAGTGTTCAGGTATACCAATAATTGGGTTACACTCATGTCCAATTATTGGTCTACTGTTTGCGTTTTATGTATTTTTTGAATGTCATTTATTATTTCTCTTTTATTGTCTAGATTATTGTTTTTATGTATTAGTATTGGCTAATAAGTGCTTACTTTTATACATCTCATTGCTAGGTTATTGTCCTTAGTATACTATCTAAATACATATTCTTTATTGTGTTTACTGGAGTGTAAGCGGTGAGTTCTTGTTTTTTTAGGGAGTTTCACTATTTCGATACTTCGGTCCCATCTTGCACACAGGTACATTTAATGAGGCCATTGTTTCACTGCTGCTAAAAGATGTTATCTCTCTGGACCATCCTACTTTGTTCAAACAATTCACTGTTTGTTTGCTATTCATTATACAAGTCACTTTGCATCTCTAGCATATCACTTTTCATGCCGGTTTTTTCACAATCAATCATTAGTAATTTCTTGAGTTTCTGTACTTCTGTCCCACTAGGTTCAGTAAAGACATCACATGCCATTTTGGGACCAGAATCCAATTTCCGCATGTTATCCAACGTCTTTTCCTCTTCTGATTTTCCCATTTCCAAGTGGTCTTTTTCTTTTGTTGCAGAGAGCTGCCCTTCCAGCTGAGTTATTTTTTCCATAGCACTTTCCAAATTGTTCTAATTCGTTCTATGCTTCTCCATATCTTCAAACTCAATCAGTCTCAACTTTTGTACATCTATTTCAGATTCTGCCATATTTAACTTACACTGAAGCTCTAGTTCTCTGGCATACATTTCCATTTGGAGATTTTGCAACTACTTTTGTGTACCACAGGTTCTCATTCTATCCTTGCAACTTGTCAATCCTAGCATGTGCACAATAAAAATCTTTCTCCTTTTGTTCAGATCATTCACGGAGCTTTTCAGAAAGAAAATTTCACACTTTCACACTCTGCAAGTCTTATTTTTGTGGAGACCACTAAAAAGTATTTTTCTTCTAACATCAAATTTAAATCGGCCACTTGTACATGCTGCATTACTCTGTCACTTGACACATTCTTTTAATTCTTCCACTTTCTGCTGAACGACTACACACTTTTGATGCAATTCAACAATGTCTTGCTCTAATACTTCATTTTTTGCTAGCAGCACATCATTCTCATACTGTATAATACTTTTCAATGCTTCAGCCTTCTCAAGGCGTTCAGACATAACTGTGAATTTGAGGTCTGTCTCTTTAAGAGCCTTAATTTCCAGCACTATTTTCTCCTCCTGCTTAAATGCTATCTTTAAAAAGAGGATAATTCACTGTGCAACTTCTCAACAATTTCCTCATGCATCAATTTCTCATCAGCTGATCTTTTCTCCAAGTCACTTATCTACACATAATAATATGACAGTCTCTCATGCATAATTGTGTTCATATGGGCAAAGTCTTCCATGCTGACACAGTTCACTCTTGGTAGAACTTGCACCATACACTGACCACACACAATGACAGTTTTACTCACTTTGGTAATTAAAATGTCTCTTTCTCTTTAATATCATTCTGCAAATGGTTATCCCATAGGGGTTTATATAGTTTTATATCATCTTCAGGTCACAACTAATCTAGTTTTCTATTTGCGACTCTCCAGCTTGAACCTTTGCAGGCATATTTCTTTTTTTCCCCCAATATTTACCGGCACATAGCATTAACACAGGACCAGCTTTTGTTTTCACTGTATCACACTTCAAAATTATTCTCATCACAGAAAAACATTTTACTCAATGTGGCACTAGAATTACCAGCATGGATCACACAATATCTCTTAACAGCTTTGGAAAAAGGAATATCTGCTCTGTCAGTGCCAAATCCTAGTTTGATGATGCAGATTTAAAACACTTTTTTTTCTCTTCAGCAAAAAAACACACCCTGATATAATGAGCCAATAATAGCATATTTACTAACTATTTTCTTCCTCTCCAAAGGAATAGTGACTACAACTTGTGCATCACCAAATGCAGACAACTTTCTGTTCACACCACATTTCATAACAGGCCTGTATCACCCACCCCTTCCTTGGGTTTCACACAAGTGAGTCCTGTCTTGTGGTTTCCACTATTTCTCTGTACACCCCTGCATAGATCAATTACGTAGATCCTTATGTGTGCCCTCATTCTCAACCATATTTTGATAACTTGGGGTTATTAGCTCAGTAGAGGGGTTATTAGTGCAGTGAATAGGTGCATAATAAAACATCCACACGCAGCTGAGGTTTAAATGAAAATAAATGGTGCTTTACTATCAGCATATCAGGAACAAAAAATAACAAACACCGAGCATCCCATGCAAGGCACTAACCTCACTGCTTGAATAATAGGGCAGCTAGTCTGCAAATATAACACAGTCTCGTGTAGTACCTGTCCTGTCTCTTACAGGTATAAACACGGCCTCCTGGCCTTTATACAAAGTCTCTCTTGAGGTCCTCCCTACTTGGCTTGCAGGTCTGGACACTGGCCTGACTTCCACAAAGTCACACAAACAGTCCTAGAGATTTGCGCTTCTCCCTGCCTGACTGCAGGTCTGGACACCGGCCAAGCCTCGCCCCCACTGGCCTCCAGGCACACTTGGTTCTGTAGCTGCCACAGTCCCACTTGGACTGTCTCCTCCAGCAGCCTGACTGGTCTGCCTCATTAGCCCTCACTTGAGCTCTGTACAAAAGGCAACCTCTAGGTGTGCTCACAATTGCTTTTTCTATCCTGTGTGGGCAGATCCTTCCAGCCCCAGACAGAATCCATGGCTCATTATCGACACCTAGCGCGATATAGCCACAATATAGATACATACACACACAAGGGTGGTTTAATAAGTAAAGTAACAAGACCGCTCACATGTGTAATGTTCTCTATTTCATTCTAACATCCCACCAGGCCAGAACAGGTAGACCACTCATGGTCATTAAACAGTGCCTCATATCAGTCATACTGTCCCAACATCAGTTGTAAGATGGCGGGGCTGGTGGAAACATGGTCATACACTGAGATGCGTAGTGTGATCGGATTTCTGCTTCTAAAGGGCACATTAGCAGCTGAAATTTATCGCTAACTTGTCGAGGTGTACGCTGATCACATCTGGTACACTACCTATGACAACAGCAGGACAGACGTTCAAGATGAGCAGCGATCCGGCCGGCCAAGCTCGTCCACCACAGATGACAATTTGTGCCACAGTGGAGGTCTGATCCAGGAGGAGAGACACACAGGAGTTAGTGATATTGCTGACAAACTAATTATCTTAATAGGTACTGTGCACAACATCGTTCATGAGCAACTGGGGCACAGGAAAGAGTGTTCACACTGTGTACCTAGCTGGGCAACTCACAGAAGTTCACCAAACAAATAGGATGGGGGAACCTATTGTGCACGTGATGAGGTTCCTTGAGGAGGAAGTGCAGCGTATTGTTACAGGAAATGAAACATGAATTCATCATGTGACACCGGAGACAAAGCATCCATGACATGGAAACACGCAGCATCCCAAACTTCAAAGACATTCAAAACAACTTCATCAGCAAAGGAGGTCATGTCGACCATGTTTTAGGACCACAAGGGCGTGCTTCGTGTTGATTTCCTCACCAAGGGAGATACTGTGAATGCTGTCCGCTATTGTGACACAATGAGCCGGTTGCAGAGGGCAGTCATCGAAACCAACCTGGATTGCTACAAACAGGCGTCGTATTGCTGCACGATAATGCCAGGCCACACTCAGCTAACCGCACACGTGAGTTGTTATGCGCTACCATTGCGATGTACTGGACCATCCTCCCTACAGCCCTGACCTGGCACTGAGCGATTTCCATCTCTTTAGACCATTGAAAACGCATCTGGGTGGAAGGAAATTAGCAACCAATGGTGAAGTTCAGCAAGTCGTCATGTCCAGGCTTCAGGCGCTGGACACAGATTTCTTCTATGCCAGGATAGGAGCCTTTGTGTACCGCTGGAACAGATGCTTAGACAAGTATGGGGAGTATGCAGAAAAATAAGCTGTACCATACTATTGATTAAAATAATCTGTACCATACTATTGATTATATGTATATGTACGAGTTGAATACATTTGCGCAATGAGAAGTCTTTTTACCTTATTTATTGAGCCGTGTGTGCGTGTGTATCCAATTGGAACGGTTTAAACTTGACAAAAGCCCATAGGAGAGTCTAGACAAATAAACTCTCAATCAGAGCCACACTCAGACTGGAGAGAGTACAATAAGAGGGTGGGAGCACAGTGTCCCCCAGATGGAATAAGACAAACGGATTTAACAGCGAGTACCAAAAATCCTCTTTACTCGGTCCTCCGATCAGGGACATTGCCAAGCTTGGGGATGTTCCATAGCTTCCCCTAAGGGGAGGATATACTCAGTCAAAGCTGTGTGCAAACCTTATCCCCCCAAAATTGGCATTTCTACCTACAAACACACTGAACCTTGGTAAAAGTATAAATGGAGGAGCAGGTGGCCGACTTGCACAACTGCTCCACTGAAATAATTTTTCACACCGCCCATGGATCTAGCAGAATGAGATAAAATACACTAACCTACTGTGAAAAGTTTGAGACTGAAACTAAAATTAAATACATATGTTTTTACAATTGAAATTTGTATTGAAATTTTTATTTTCTAATGTCACTTAAGGGTTTATTGCATACGTAACTCTATTTCCACTTCAGTCTGAGGGGCTGATTCAGCGGCAGAACCAATGCCAATGTTTACACAGATCGAGCAATTATTTGCCATTGTGCATGTGTTAAGTCACACACGCTGCAATCGCTTTTCAATTACGTACACACAGAGGATCCATTCGTAAAGCGAGTGTCATGTGGTCAGCATTTAGGGGAGATAATGGGGGTGGTTAGGTAAACGCAGTCATGTCTGACCGGTGACTGCATAAATTAGCCATTGCTATTGCAGTCGCAGCAAGAGAGCGCTCTACGTGCGAGGAGAGCTGCAGTGTTTGCTTTAAATCCTGCGTGACCGGCCGATGTGCGTGGATGGTAGCGGTGGTTACGCAGGAGTGTGTAATTGGGTAGATATGCCGGCTGAGCTTTGGCAGGCATTAGCAGATTGTCGCAGCTGCGATCCCATTAGCGTCCTCTGCTGAATCAGGCCCTGACACTTCTCACAGCAGCTTAATATCATATAACATACATTTTCCTATGTTATTACCCAGAAATATTTAGGCCTAAAATAGTAAAAAGCTTGAAAAAAAATCATAAATAAAAAGAGTTTTGACACAAATCTCACAACAAATAACTAGATCAGAGGTTCCCAAACGTGCTCCTCCAGGCTCCACAAACGTTCAGGTTTTAGAGATATCCATGGTTGAGCACAGGTGGGGGATATGCATCCATATGGCCGAGATGGCGTCTGTGGCACTGAGAGGGTTAATTCCTTGTGCTGCAGCGCCATTCTCATATGAACTATTGGCACTAGGCGCCATGAACTGTAACGGTATATGTAATAAGGTGCTTTAACATGTTCTATTTATTGCTCTGTGCGGTTGTTGAATTGCATGTTTGATGTACAGACTATGCACTTATAAGGAATGTATATGTTATTTTGTTCTAAAAGGCTTTGGCATTTGGACACAAATGGCTCTTGAGACATTCTCGCATATAAAGTAATATGTTCATTGTCTAGTGCAGAGGTTCTCAAACTCGGTCCTCAGGACCCCACACAGGTCACGTAGCAGGTGCACAGGTGTATTCATTACTCACTGACACATTTTAAAAGATCCACAGGTGTAGCTAATTATTTCACTTGTGATTCTGTGAGGAGACCTGGAAAACATGCAATATTTGAGGTCCTGAGGACCTATTTTGAGAACCTGTGTCCTAGTGTAAAATGTCCAAACCCGCTGTTTACAACCAATGCTCTCCAGCGAGTATTTCCTTATTGTGGAACGTCCTAAAGACTGAAGGTGTTAAGACTGTGATTAAGCCAAACTTGTTTGATACATAGATATTTGATTGTATGAATGCAATTTACCAGGACCTGTGAAATGTTATATTTACATCTTAATGGAGCGTACACACGGTCAGATTTGTCAGACTTGTCAGATTTGTCAGATGAACGACTGAACGACTAAACGATTTGAACGATTTGAACGATTTGACCAAAGTTTTGAACGATTTGAACGATTGAACGATTTTTGACTGCATTAAAATGAATGGAATCGTCCAAGTCTGACTGCAAACCCATCAGATGTCAGATATCGTTATCTGACAAACGGGAACGCGCATCGTTGATCGTCCATCGTTCAGGCATGTCAGATATGAACGATTTTCCTTCAGATATGAACGACTGAACGATTTTTAAATCGTTATCGTCCATATCTGAAGAAAAAATCTGATCGTGTGTATGCACCATTAGAGACAGTTATACAGTGAGCTCAATCAGTTTGTGTTTAGGAAAGCCAACTGGTTTTGGGTGGTAGATATATTAAAAAGAAAGAGAAAATTTGGTAAGATATATTTATTTATATTTTGAGAGATCGTATGATTGGCTAAGGGAGCCAGGGCAGGTTTTCATCCCCTGTGGTGCTGTGTGTGACCCTGATACGTAGATAGCCTCGGACTCTCAAAGAAGTCTGTACTTCTGACGATTACCTGTAGAGTAACGGGCTTTTTAAATGACTGAGCAATAAACATCTACTTGCTTCAAGAAGCTTTCTTCCTGTGACAAACAGAATATCGCAAAACGCTATTCCATTCTCCGGCTGTTCTGGATTGAGCAGAGTGTCTCCAAGCTAAAGTCCTCTGCCAGTAACCCTGCAAAGACTGGGCCATGGTGAGGGACCAGTGGAAGGTAGCTGACACTATCCAGGAAGTGTTGCAGGAGCATGCCCACACATACCAAGAAGTAAGCGGTTCCAGGTTCTGGCATAGGAGTCTGGGAGAAGTGGTTCCAGGTGCCAGTGTAGGAGCCTGGGTGGTAGCAGCAAGTTACACACCCACTGCGCAGTGGGCTGGGCTGAGTCAGTAACAGGTGGTTAATGGCAACATTTTTCCAAGATCCAGTGGGATCAAAAATAATCTGTGATCACCTGGCATCTGGTCACGCAACTGTTTTCTTCTGAATGAGCCCCTTTCTGCAGTTATTAAAAAGTGAGATAAGGTAATCAATGTGTGACCATGATGTAGACCAAACTTTGCTGAGAACAACGGTTTTCGTCCCAAGACCAAAATTTGCTGTCTGTCGTTATTTAAAGATGGGTGCCATTTCTAAAAGGAAGTGAGTAAAAGAAAAATATTTGTGGTTTTGAACTATTGGCATATTGGGGTGATGGAAATCAGTATGTCATACAGATTCCATCAGCCCTACGGATGAAATACCAACGCCGGAAGGCCGGCAGCAGGAGATCCCGACGCAGGTAAGTAAACTACCTAACCCTAATCCCTCCCCCCCCTAACCCTCTTTTAGGGGTGCCTAACCTCCCCCCTAGTGCCTAACCCTAACCTCCCCTTCCCCTAGCCTAACCCTCCCGGCAGGGGGAGAGGGGGGGTGCCTAACCCCAAGTCTCCCCGCAATCCCCTAACCCTAACCCCCCCCCCCTCCCCTGTGGCTATCCACTGCCATTGCCTGGTTTACCTACGATCGGTAAGCCAGGCGTCAGGATTTCAGCGTGGGGCTGATGATAGGCATCGGGATTTCGACGCCTATCATTAGTCTCTTGCCGGGATTCAACAGTCAGCATTTCCACCGCCGGCCTCCTAACTACATCCCGGGGTGATGATTGACAAAAAAAATGCATTTTTACATGGTCATGCAACCTGTATTGGACCACGTCATCTGGTCTGACCCAACACCAAAATCAGGAAGAGCAATGGTGGTAGCTTTGGCCAGCCTGGCATCCACTCTTTTTCCCATTTGCACAGGTTTTCTGGTGCAAAAGGGTACGCCAAAGAAAAGCAATGTGGCATCTAATAACGTCTATCAGACTTCTGCCATGTCACCCCGAAGTTGTCAGGTAAGTCGAAAATAGATGGCAACCGGAATGTCTGCTTCTTGTTATGTTTGAGCAAAGACGCCGCTGGAACCACAGATTACACTGGTTCTTCAAAATCCAAGGCTTAACGGATAAGATTAATGAAATCCTCAAAGCCTGGTTTACAAGACAACACATCCTCCCAACCTACAGGATCAGAGGACCCCTGAACCTCACCCTCCGGCAGTGAGAGAGGTCCAAATCAGACTCCTCCTAGAAGAGCACTTGTGAAGGGTGGCTATCTAACGTGACCTCACAGTCATTAAGACTATAATCTTTGAATGGATGCAACCAGGGAGGGTCAACCACCTGAGAGAAATTGTGTGACAGTGGGGCATGGAGAGTAGTGAGAAGGGGGGAGAGGGAGGAGAGTAGGCAGGGTTGCTGGGGCGACTCTGGGCCTGATGAAGTGGATGGAGAACTTTGCTGACTGACCACAATGGGACTCTTGGCCCTGTTCAACAGGTCAGCGATGGAGCGTACTATTATGCCAAGTCAGACAGGTTATACCATTTCTGATGCATTACTGCCAGACATGAGCGAACCTCGTTTACAAAAAAGAGAAGAAAGGGGTATTGTCTCTTTGTTGGCGCACATAGAGGATAATTGTATATAAAATATAACTTTTATTAAATAAATTATTTAAAAAATGTTTCGCCTTATTAGTGAAATATTCCAAGAAAAAAATATAATAAAAACATTGAAACAAATGTGTGTCATCAATTGATATTAAATTATTAATAATTAAT
The DNA here is from genome assembly GCA_031769625.1 of Taudactylus pleione. Lineage (NCBI taxonomy): Eukaryota > Metazoa > Chordata > Amphibia > Anura > Myobatrachidae > Taudactylus > Taudactylus pleione. The sequence goes on along the minus strand of JAUIMM010001037.1, from coordinate 338,838 downwards.
ATGTCTCTGTGTCCCTTTCAGTTATGTTTTTGAGTAAAGATTCTATTAAATGTTGTTGTCTCCAGTGTCATTAATCATAACATATATTTATATAGTTGAAATCAATTGGCCCTGCATGTACTACCCACAATTGTAATTAGATATACTGTGTTGAAACTAAACCAAGATATAAATTCCATTGGTGATATTATGCTGCCATCTATTGGTTATGGTATGCCATTACACCTTTAGCTATTAAATGTAGAAAAGAAACCAGGTTGATTTAATGGGTGCTATATTATGCACAATGTCCTCTATAAGGACCACCTATTTGTATTCATGGAATATTGTCACATGGGAACATGTATACAGTTCCTGATACAAATCTTTGTGTCGCCTATTGGGTTAAGAAATAAACAATCAACTGCAGCAATCATATAAATTAATAGGATTGATAGTCTCTAAGAAGAGTTATATTGAGAAGTGTTAATAATATATCATTCAAAAAGCATTAACATTTGTGCTAAATGGTGTACATCGCATATTAAACCTCAATTTATATGATAAGTATGTTATACCTCTGTTGTAGTGTTTCCCATAAGGGTTATGAAGATTATATTTATATTATATTAACTCCTCTTATGGGCCTGCAAAATGCATTAATGAGTTATAATGCTAATTCAAATGATATATAAACTATCGGTGATTCAAAGGAAGCTGTAATAACTAGTATATAACATAATCAGCTTGATTAATAAGGATTGTATCTTACAGCTCCCCCTATTGGGTTCTATTGAATTGCATCACATTTAGCTGATTGAAATTACTTATTATAGCTCCCCCTATTGGATTACATCACACTTTTCTGATAGAATTGATTTATTACAGCTCCCCCTTTTGGATTGCATCATAATTTACTGATAGAAATGTTATAATATTTGAAACTAATTAATATGTGGACATCTTAATGCCCTAGTTGATATTAATGCTTAACCCAAATATAAGGATTCCCTTGTATAGCTATAGGGTTTATTCGTGCAGTATGGTACTGTATTTGGTTTATGCTCAGAATGTGGCACCCCCTGTTGGTTTTAATTATACCTAATACAATACAGTGCTATTGTTATAGCTCCCTCTGTAGGGCTGCAAAATTGTTTAATAAACTGTTACTCACTCAGACTAACATTACTGAGTGTTTAATGTGGGTTCCTCATGCCCAGCTGCAAGGTTTAATCACAAGTAGTAGTATTGGAGTAGATTATATATATTCACACTATTTACTCAGAGTAACACTATAACATAGTCTGAGTACTAGGAAAGCATATTAATGCATGCCATTTTCTTCACTGTGGTAATCACATTTGCTTGTACACACAGTGGATGCAGTGCTAATAACACAGCATAGGATTATCAGCAGCAGGAGCTACAGAATGCCAATAAACTATTACTCACTCAGACTGACATTACTGAGTGTCTAATGTGGGTTCCTCATGCAAGGTTTAATCACATTTGCTTGTACACACAGTGGATGCAGTGCTTTCAAGTGCTAATAACACAACATAGGACACTGTCAGCAGCAGGAGCTGCAAAAAACCGACGTACGTTTCACAAAAGTTATGTTTTTTCAACATTTAATAGAATCTTTACTCAGAAACATAACTGAAAGGGACACAGAGACAAATGAATTATTAATAATTTAATATCAATTGATGACACACATTTGTTTCAATGTTTTTATTATATTTTTTTCTTGGAATATTTCACTAATGAGGCGAAACATTTTTTAAATAATTTATTTAATAAAAGTTATATTTTATATACAATTATCCTCTATGTGTGCCAACAAAGAGACAATACCCTTTTCTTCTCTTTTTTTGTAAACTCCTACTTATTGTCCTTGGCAGCACCCCCATAGAATGATTTCATATGTACCACAAATTGTCTAATTGGGGCCATTACACAAGTATATATACCTTCTTAAACCTAAACCTAGTGCAGAAGTGTTTTCCCAGCCCCTTATCCCTGATTTAATAATGAGCGAACCTCGGTCTGGATACGGAATTTCATCAAGGCAATTTAGCACGGCTTCGGAAACAGGTGTAATGCAACACCTCAAATTTCCCAACAGCGTTGGACCTGGAATGTTTGTCAGTCCTACTAGAAATGAAAAGCAAACTGTACGATGAGAGTGAAACAACAGATTAAAAAACTCTCTACCCTGTAAGATTACACCTGTGTACACAAAAACATATAGGGAGACAAGCACTCAGCCTCACAGAAAGAGCTGGATCCACAACTAACAAAATGACAGTGCAACTGTGCTCAGCACATATAGGAGAGCGCCTGCAGCAAAAGGACAAACCGGCTACATGAGCAGCAGCCTCCTTAGTGCCGCAGAGGAAATGGCTGCCAGGTGGGAAGGGGTGGAGGGCTGTCCCTGGGCTTTCTGAGCCACATGGGACCCAGCCAGCCTTCCTGGAGGAAAGATCCCCCGCACACACAGCAGTGCCTGGAGACTAGCTCCGCCCACCGCTCTGGTGTCTGCCAATAGCAGGGGTCAGACGCGGAGTAAGGACCCCTGCTGACTGGAATGCTGCACCTTGGAGGAGGAGCACATCATGCACGGTCTCAGGCACAGGCAGAGAGATGGGAATACTCGGTTTGTCCCAGTTGCGTATCCCGGCGCTCCTCCCCCTGGAGGAAGAAGACCACCACCTCTCGCAGAGAACTCTGATGTAAGATGCCTAATAAAATTACAACTCACAAAACTGCTCCTGGTCGAGCCCGCGCCTACATCATTTAAGTTCCAACTGAGAGGGGCTTGATGGGATGTAGAGGGGTGGGGCCAAGGCGCAAACATGTTTAGTTTAATGTGCCAGAAAGTCACAGTGCCCTCTACATCCCATGTGTGGAGTATCCCCCAAATCGGAGGACAAAGAGGTTATGTTATCAGATGTCCTTCCCAACCTATTCGTTCTAATACTGAGAGAGGTGGGGACATATGTAATAATATAACCTAAAGTAAGGAAAAAAGTATTACATTTATGTTTATATAGCCCTTAACTAACAAAATAGGTAGAAAAATGATATGGTTTGTTCTTTTATGTGATAACAAGGACTAATGAGATTGAGATATGGGTCTCATTGGACGGAAGGGTTTTTAAATAGTAGATTGAAGACATGTCCCTTACACAGTGATTCATCGATTGTTCCCAGCTCTCATCCTAACCCCCTCCTCCCTGTCTTCACCATCTGTATTCTGCCCATCTGTCTGCTCCTCCCCTTGAGAATGTAAGCTCTTGTGAGCAGGGCCCTCTACCCTCTTGTGCTTCTCCTTACTTTATGTTCATCTACTTCTTACCCCCCACCAGGGCACCTAACACTTGGTGCTTATGCTCTGCTGCTTATTTGGGTGTTACGGCCACCAATGTATCAATATGCAATACAGGACAAGGACATTGATAATATATTGTATTGTACTGCAAGTCACTTTTTTGGTTATGTACTGTGTAAGGCGCTGTGGAACACTTGTGGCACTATATAAATAAACGATAATAATAATAATAAAGACATTGGGCCCGATTCATAGATGTACGTAAATCATCGGGTTTACGTACATCTGACTGCTGGGGGTCTGCACAGATGCAGAATGGATCCTGCCTGATTGCTCACAGTTCCCCCTTAGCTGCAGCGTTTGGGGAGTGGACACAAGGACTGTTATTCAAAACGGGGGCGTCATACCCATTTTGGAGGCGTTCCGAGCCCAAGCTCTGCGTTGTCAGACGCAGATTTCCAGGACCCAGCTGTCCAGCTCAGACGACCAGTTTCAGCTTGCGCAACCTGACCAAAGCAGCAACCATCGTGACCAAAGTCTACAGACGCTACGCTCGGAGCGCAGGATTGGTCTATTTCCTACAGATACCTCCCGCAGCATTTGCGCTGGAGGAAATTGTGCAGCCGCTTCCCTGCGGCCATCTCAGAAGCAGGCCCATTGATGAATACAGCAGTGTATGGAGTGCCCGACCTTACTATGGGCATATGAGGGGTGAATTGTCCTGGAGTGTTCCTGGGACTAGGCCCTGATTCAGAGCCGCTCGCTATTTGCGGTCGTTCGTTCCAAAACAAGGGGTGGCTATTCAAATGAACCGTTCGCTCATTGCGGTCTGTTCACGCCTCTAAGTCTGAACGAGCGAGCAAAACTTGCGGTTGTAATTTTGAAAAATACGCCCCCTGGCCGCTCGCACCATACGTCATGTCCGCTATTTATTAGATTAATCGAGTACATCGACCAGCGTATGAACTGCTCGCTATTCTTGTGGTTGGTTTTTCCTACCACTATATTGCGAGCAGTTCTGACTATAAAACAACCAGGTGACGTGGGCAATGACACTGCTGTTTTAATTATGCACACCCTTAAAACGCCCGTTTTGACCTTTAAGCACGCCTGTGTTCTGATCTCCACTCCCCGTTTTCAAGCCCCTTCCCCTGTTACCACCCACATACGCCTCATCCTGTCACTCAAAGTAGCAGGCATTCGCTATATAGCGAACAAACGATTTTCGGCCGCACTGACTGGTTCGCGCATGCGTATTACAATCCGTACGCATGCGCAGATGAGCGAACATTGGTCAGAACGAACGAGCGGCCGCTTACGAGCGGCTCTGAATCAGGCCCTAGTTACATCTGCAGATATTTCATTTTACTTGGCAAAATCCTATTTTTTATTATTTATACAAAAATTACCCCAATGTTTAAACTCTTGACCTAGTCTTTTTCCATTGCTGTGACATGTCTGATTTAACCAACTTCTCCTTCCCTTTCTCTGACCATCACCCTCTCTCCCAAGAACAGACTCATTCACCGCAAACTTGACGCCCTAGACACTCACTTTTTTCCTCCGTCCTTCAATCTCCTGTACCCCATCTCCACCCTTTCCTGCCCTCACAAGGCTGTTTACCTCGGGATGCAGTCAACATGAAAACCCCGATCGCTCTCTGATATTTATTTCAAATGCATGCTCTCCTCTACAGCTCTGCTCTCTCTCTCGCCGAACAGTTTATCTCCTCCTAATCCTCCAACCCCTGAATCCTTTTTGCCATGTTCAATTTCCTTTTCCGCTGCCCCTCCTCCCTCACGCCCGTTTATTTTGCCATTTATTTTTTTCTCCAAAATTGATACTATTGGTCAGGACATTGCCTTCAAAAATCCTTGACTTGCTTTCCCCCCCCATCCTTTAATGCTGACCAATCTACCCTTTTCCACCAATGGAGACAAAATTACACAGTTACAGGACTTTCTTCGGGCTGCACCCTCTCTATGGAATGCCTTACCACGCACAATACGACTTTCCTCTAGTCTCCAATCCTTCAAGCGATCCCTGAAAACTCACCTCTACAGGCAAGCTTATCAGATCCCAGAACCGCCGACATAACCTTCATGGCTTCCATATCTAATTACATCCCCTGTCACAGTCCACACACAACCTCACACATCGTCTTTCTCTCACATCCTTATGACATTTGTCCGACATTCCTGTGTGAATGGATCATACAGCCAACCAAGAAACTCTGCATTCTGGCCGCACCAAAATGCAATATATAGCACCTATCCTTGTGTATCAATGCCTATTTCCCTATAGATTGTAAGCTTGTGAGCAGGGGCTTCCTACCTACTGTATATACCTGTGTGTTATTACCCCGTTTTGTTCTATTAATGTTTACAATTGTAAAGCCCAACGGAATATGCTGCGCTATATAAGAAACTGTTAATAAATAAAAATTAGTTTCTTCTTTCTTGTCCTCCACCTGTCCTCCACCTGTCCTCCACCTGTCCTCCACCTGTCCTCCACCTGTCCTCCACCTGTCCTCCACTTGTCCTCCACCTGTCCTCCACCTGTCCTCCACCTGTCCTCCACCTGTCCTCCACCTGTCCTCCACCTGTCCTCCACCTGTCCTCCACCTGTCCTCCACCTGTCCTCCACCTGTCCTCCACTTGTCCTCCACCTGTCCTCCACTTGTCCTCCACCTGTCCTCCACCTGTCCTCCACCTGTCCTCCACCTGTCCTCCACCTGTCCTCCACCTGTCCTCCACCTGTCCTCTTGACACACCTCGCTCACTTATTTAACCTCTCTCTTTCCACTGGCACTGTCACCTCCTCCTTTAAACATGCTATCATCTCTCCCATTTTAAAAAATAAAATACTTGGCTTTCAAAGTCGGCCTTCTTTCCTTTCTCTCCGCCCTTTCCTTGATCCGCGCCAATCTGATTTACGTCCCCTTCATTCTACAGAAAGCATAGATCACTAATAACCTTTTCACTGCTGAATCTTAGGGGCATTTCCCCATTCTCATCGACCAGTCAGCTGCCTTTGATACTGTTGTCCACCCCTCCTTCTAACCCTATAAACCCCAGGGTCCCTTTTCCCTCCCACCTAACTCTTTCTATTGCTTACTCTATCCACTCCCTAGATGTCATCCTTGACTCCTCTTTCCTTTACTCCCACATTCATGTTCATATCCTGCTACATTCACCTCCACAACATTTTAGGATCAGACCCGTCCTTCAACTGAAGACCACCAAATCTCTTATTTATGCTCTTGTCTTCTACCGCCTGGTCATTTGCAACTTCCTACTCTGAAGTCTTCCTCACTCCCACCTCTTTCCTCTTAAATCTATCCATAGTGCTGCTGCTCTTCTTGCTTTCCTTCCTGATAGCTCTGGTTCGACCTCTCCTATCCTTGAACTTCTTCACTGGCTCCACTTCCGGTATAAAATCCAGTTTACAGTAAGCTCCTCACCCTAGCTTTGATAGCTCTAAATCGCTGCTTCCCTCATACCTCACCTCAATCTATACTCCCTCTGGAACTCTCAGCTGATTGTTACCTTTCCGGGGTGCAGATTACCTCCTCCCACTCCTGCATCCAGGACTTCTGCTGTGCTGCAAACACCCTCTGGAACTCACTCACCAGCCCCATCCAACTGTCTTCCTACCTGCATAGATTCAAACGTGCCCTGAAAAAAATGCACCTGTTCATTAAAGACTACCACCCCTCCTCACAATTAACACACGCCCTCTGTCTCCCAGTTTTACCAACACTACCATAGACCGTAAGCTCTTACACCCTTGAGTTCTCACCCTGCACTCTCTCCGTCTCCAGGACGCCCTTACTCACAGTCAGTGTTTCTGAACTTATCTGGCTGCCCTTCCCAGGGCACTGGGTCTTTGAGTGAAATTGTTATTAATCATCACTCACTTGGTTTTACAATTATCTCCCTGTTTCCTCCTGTACCGTCTCTTTGAACCTTTTTATTTTGTACTGTATGTTTACCATTGTAATTTTCCCTGTACGGTGATGTGGACGGCATAGATACAGTGAGTTACCCAACCATCGCCCCTTGTCCATGCCCTACCTACTGTAGTTTGTCTTTTTTTGATCTATGTTGTTTCAAACATATGTCACTCTACATTTACTGCACCACTGATATGTCATTTACTCTGCTATTTTGTATATTTCCTGTATGACGCTGCAGAAACTATGTGGCACCTTAAAAATAAAAGAGAATAATGTGCTGTGTGCCTTTATATTATGTGGTGAGTGGCTGACAGGTATAAATGTAAATATGGGAGAGACATACCAGTAATGACAGTCAGAGCTCTGCGAAGTGACAATGTCCGCAGGTTAGGGACAGGCGAAACCCTAGTGATTCTGGGTAGAGGCACTCTCTCAGCACATTCTTGACGCATCTCAGCGGCAGCTCTCGCCATGACACGTGGAGATTCTGGGGAGGAAGAAGCAGATCCTGGAGATGAGGGGTCATTGCTCTGATCTAGTGATCTGAAATACAAAGTAAGAAAATAGAGACCTTAATAAACGTGCTAACCAGTGACCAATTACAGACAACATAACATAGGTGCCGGCCTAGGAGGACCATGAATACTATTGGCTACAACACCGCACTGATCCGGCTCCCAAGTGCTAGGTTACAGGTTAGTGAGTAGTGTCCAGTAGATCAGTGTGGTTTGTCTGGATGTCCCAAGCCTTATATGGCTAGTAAAGGGTTAGGGTTTGCTATGAGGCTAGTAACATAAATAACTGCGCAATGGGTTTTCATGTGGAGAGTTGGCTAGTAATAGGCGTCTGTGTAATGGGAGAATCCATGTAGTTAGTAATGGTGTCTCTGAAATGGGGTTATACGCAATGAGCAATATGGGTGCCAAAGGGTAAATAAGCAGCGTTCCAGAGCTTACATATAACTTGGCTTTTACTGTTAAGGTCATTAACATTACCAGAGGAAGTGCGCCTCAAACCGTCCATTCAATGTGTATTTGATCTCTGGATTATCTTTTATTCATTTATAAAGTGTTGACATATTATGCAGTGCTACATATTGAGGGGATTGGTACATGAGACATACGAATGACAAGCTTAAGGCTCACACACACGTAACAACATGCTCCCGGGCTCAATGTAGGGAACGACACTGAGCATACACACTGACCGATATGCTCCCGGGCTCAATGTAGGGAACGACACGGAGCATACACACTGACCGATATGCTCCCGGGCTCAATGTAGGGAACGACACTGAGTATACACACTGACCGATATGCTCCAGGGCTCAATGTAGGGAACGACACTGAGTATACACACTGACCGATATGCTCCCGGGCTCAATGTAGGGAACGACACTGAGTATACACACTGACCGATATGCTCCCGGGCTCAATTTAGGGAACGACACGGAGCATACACACTGACCGATATGCTCCCGGGCTCAATGTAGGGAACGACACTGAGCATACACACTGACCGATATGCTCCCGGGCTCAATGTAGGGAACGACACTGAGTATACACACTGACCGATATGCTCCCGGGCTCAATGTAGGGAACGACACTGAGTATACACACTGACCGATATGCTCCCGGGCTCAATGTAGGGAACGACACTGAGTATACACACTGACCGATATGCTCCCGGGCTCAATGTAGGGAACGACACTGAGTATACACACTGACCGATATGCTCCCGGGCTCAATGTAGGGAACGACACTGAGTATACACACTGACCGATATGCTCCCGGGCTCAATGTAGGGAACGACACTGAGTATACACACTGACCGATATGCTCCCGGGCTGAATGTAGGGAACAACACTGAGTATACACACTGACCGATATGCTCCCGGGCTGAATGTAGGGAACGACACTGAGTATACACACTGACCGATATGCTCCCGGGCTCAATGTAGGGAACGACACCGAACATACACACTGACCGATATGCTCCGGGGCTCAATGTAGGGAACGAAACTAAGTATACACACTGGGCCCAATTCAGACCCACTCGCGAGCGCAGGACGCTCGCAAGCGGGTCGATGGTGCCCTAATGCGCATGCGTACAACGGAGGGAGCTCCGTTGTGCGCATGCGCGAGACCCACATAGCGACAGCCAAGCTGTCGCTCGGGGTCTCGCACCAAAGGGGGCGTGCTGTCGATGGTGACTGACGGCACGCCCCGTTTGGTGGGCGTGCCGGGGGCGTGGCTGCCAGACGGAGGCGTTCCCATGGGAACGCCTACCGTCTGAAGCCGGCCCCACTGACATCAGTAGTGATGTCAGTGGGAGTGATTTTGCCTCTGATAGAGCCAAAATCACTCCAGGGCTTGCGGCAGCGAGACCCTACCGCAGGGTCTCTTCGCAAGCCCGATGGTCGCAATGGTCTTGACCATCGCGACCATCATCATGGACGCTCGCTATAGCTGTGGGTGGTAACCCACAGCTATGCGAGCGTCCAAGAGGCCGCTCCAAGTTGAGGTAGGAGGGCCCTGATTCAGAGCGAGCGCTCTGGTCAGAGCGTCCGGCTCTGAATCAGGCCCTCTGACCGATATGCTCCGGGGCTCAATGTAGGGAACGACACTGAGTATACACACTGACCGATATGCTCCGGGGCTCAATGTAGGGACAATATCGTCAGGTTGTCCTGCAAGTTCAGGCATGGAAAGACATTGATAACGATCCGCGGGAGCGCGCATCGTTAATAATATTGTGCATACACACTGGACAATATTGAACGATAACGATATCGTTATCGTCCATATCGTTCACCATCATCTAGTGTGTATGAGGCTTTGCAGTCTAACAGGCACGGGGAACTTATGGCCCAGATGGTAGCAGAAAAACAATTGGTCTCTATTATTAGGGAACAACATTATCAGCCTCCAAAAATAAATAATAAATTAGTAATTGACAAATGACATTTCTGTACAGTTACTGGTAGTGAGTATTGCTGGAGAGAGACAGTAGGATCCAGACATAAATAACATGAATCAGTCACTGGAGAATACATGTACGGGCGCCACTCACCTGAGTCTGACGCCACGAGACGGCCACTGGTGTGACACAGAGCCACGCTCTTGCTGAACAGGAAAAGCATCATGATCGCCTAGACAATGGCAGGAAATAAAGAAGCACAAATTATAAAAAAAGGCTTTTTTGGTCAATTTACAGCCCTGTACTCACTGCTGGAAGGGCTCAATGGCCCTCATTCAGAGCCGCTCGTTAGCGGCAGTACGCTCGTTCCGAGCGATGTTTGCACATCTGCGCATGCGTACGCTTTTTAGTACGCATGCGCGAACCAGTCAGTGCGGCCGAAAATCGTTTGTACGCTATATAGCGAGTGCCTGCTATTTTGAGTGACAGAATGAGGCGTATGTGGGTGGTAACAGGGGAAGGTGCTTGAAAATGGGGAGTGGAAATCCGATCGCAGGCGTGCTTAAAGGTCAAAACGGGCGTTTTATGGGTGTGTATATTTAAAACAGCAGCGTCAATGACCACGTCACTGGGTTATTTTAGAGCCCGAACTGCTCGCAAATTTGTGGTAGCAAACACCAACCACAAGAATAGCGAGCAGTTCATACGCTGGTCGATGTACTCGATTAATCTAATAAATAGCGGACATGACGTATGGTGCGAGCGGCCAGGGGGCGTTTTTAACAAATAAACGAGCGTATGTTTTGCTCGTTCGTTCAGACTTAGAGGTGTGAACAGACTGCAATGTGCGTACGGATCATTTGAATAGCCACCCCTTGTTTTTAAACGAACGACCGCAAATAGCGAACGGCTCTGAATGAGGGCCAATATCCTCTATGTAGACAAAATTTATTGGACACTGACAGCAAATAGATGAAGATGTTATTGCCATCAGTACTTTGTAGGTCACCATGTGCAGTGATAGACGCCCATCTTGGCAAACTGTCCACAAGTTCCTGGACAACAGCAGGTGGTATGTTCTGCCATTCCGCTTTACGTACAGTGACCAACTGTGACACTGAAGAAGTCCCGAGAACGCACCCGTCGCTCCAATTCGTCCCAAAAGTTCTCAATGGGGTTAAGATCTGAACTCTGAGCCGGCCAGTCCATTCAGGTGACCAGATTTTCTGTACACTGGTCCAGCGTCTCCCTGTAAACACGACAGGTGGCATTGTCGTCCTGATAAAAGCATTTGTTGTTTCCATGGAACTGCCACGATGTAGGGAGCACTGCGGTAAGGAGAACATGTCTATACTTCTCCCTTTATACCTTCAGGAACACGTGTCTGCAGAAGCACACCATTTCCATTGTGCAGGGGTGTCCAATCACTTTGTCTACAGTTTATGAGCCAGTTATAGCAAAGATAAAATATTTATATATTTTCATTGTATAAAAATCTTGTGAGAAACCTTATTCAAAACATCAATCACATGAAACTCTAGTTATACAGCAACATATCATAGCGCTTTCATTTACCATGAGAAACAATTCCCTGCGGCCCCTCAGCTGCACCCTGTTCCTGAGAAGCGAGTCTTTGTCCATGCCCTACAAAAGATAAAGGAAATCTTTGCACTGAAACATTATTCATACATTTTATGCACCATTTTGCCACAAACTACATGGTCACATACTACAATCCTGCCACTTGTTTACCCCTATCCCACATATCCTCCAATCAGACTCTCAACCCACATCTACTACCCAATCACCCATTCTTCCCATGCCACATCTACTGCTCCATTACCATCTCTTCCCTCCCATAATACATCTACTCACCAATCACAGCCTCTCCCCTCCCACCTGACATATTGTACTCAATCACAACCTCTCTTTCATCTCAACCCTCAACTACTCTCCATTCACATACTCTACCTTCTCATTCCACACCTTATCCCAAGTTACAGCTTCATTCCTCCTATAAATTATATATTCTCCCATCAAAGCCTCTTCCCTCCCACATACAGCTACTTTCCATGCAGATCCTGTTTCCGCTCTCCTATAACCACTCCCCAATATCAGCCTCTTCCCTCCCTCCTATAACCACTCCCCAATCACAGCCTCTTCCTTCCCTCCTATAACCACTCCCCAATCCCAGCCTCTTCCCTCCCACCCACATCCACTTCCAAACCTCTTCCCTACCTCCCTCATCCACTCACAATCCCAGCCTCTTCCCTCCCTCATATAACCACTCCCCAATCCCAGCCTCTTCCCTCCCTCCTATAACAAATCCCCAATCACAGCCACTTTCCTCCCTCCTATAACTAATACCCAATCACAGCCACTTTCCTCCCTCCTATAACTAATCCCCAATCACAGCCTCTTTCCTCCCTCCTATAACCACTCCCCAATCACAGCCTCTTCCCTCCCTCCTATAACCACTCCCCAATCACAGCTTCTTCCCTCCCTCCTATAACCACTCCCCAATCACAGCCTCTTCCCTCCCTCCCGCATCCACTCCCCAATCACAGCCATTTCCCTTCCACCTACATCCATTCCCCAATCCCAGCCTCTTCCCTCCCGTACTGCCACCCACATCCACTCCCCAATCCCACCCTCTTCCCTACCTCCCTCCCTTACTCCCACAACCACTCCCCAATCCCAACCTCTTCCCTACCTCCCTCCCTTACTCCCACAACCACTCCCCAATCCCAACCTCTTCCCTACCTCCCTCATCCACTCACAATCCCAACCTCTTCCCTTCCTTACACTCCCCAATCCTAGCCTCTTCCCTCCCTCCTATAACTAATCCCCAATCACAGCCACTTTCCTCCCTCCTATAACTAATCCCCAATCACAGCCTCTTCCTCCCTCCTATAACCACTCCCCAATCACAGCCTCTTCCCTCCCTCCCACATCCACTCCCCAATCCAGCCTTTTCCCTTCAACCTACATCCACTCCCCAAACCCAGCCTCTTTCCTCCCTCCTATAACCACTACCCAATCACCCATTCTTCCCATGCCACATATACTGCTCCATTACCATCTCTTCCCTCCCATAACACATCTACTCACCAATCACAGCCTCTCCCCTTCCACCTGACATATTGTACCCAATCACAACCTCTCAGCTACTCCATTCACACACTCTACCTTCTCATTCCACACCTTCTCCCAAGTTACAGCTTCATTCCTCCTACACATGATATACTCTCCCATCATAGAGTCTTCCCTCCCACCTACAGCTACTTTCCATGCATATCCCTCTCTCCTATAACCACTCCCCAATCCCAGCCTATTCCCTCCCTCCTATAACCACTGCCCAATCCCAGCCTATTCCCTCCCTCCTATAACCACTCCCTAATCACAGCCTCTTCCCTCCCTCCAGCATCCACTCCCCAATCACAGCCTCTTCCCTCCCTCCCGCATCCACTCCCCAATCACAGCCATTTCCCTTCCACCTACATCCATTCCCCAATCCCAGCCTCTTCCCTCCCGTACTGCCACCCACATCCACTCCCCAATCCCAGCCTCTTCCCTCCCGTACTGCCACCCACATCCATTCCCCAATCCCAGCCTATTCCCTCCCTCCTACAACAACTCCCCAATCACAGCCTCCTCCATCCCTCTCACATCCACTCCCCAATCACAGCCTCCTCCATCCCTCTCACATTCACTCCCCAATTACAGCCTCTTCCCTCCATCCCACATCCACTACCCAATCATAGCCTATTCTCTCCCTCCTATAACAACTCCCCAATCACAGCCTCCTCCATCCCTCTCACATCCACTTCCCAATTACAGCCTCCTCCATCCCTCCCACATCCACTCCTCATCACAGCGTCTTTCCACCCTCCCACATCCACTTCCCAATTACAGCCTCCTCCATCCCTCCCACATTCACTCTCCAATCACAGCTTCCTCCATCCCTCTCACATCCACTCCCCAATCACAGCCTCTTCCCTCCCTCCCACATTCACTCCCCAATTACAGCCTCTTCCCTCCCTCTCACATCCACTCCCCAATCACAGCCTCCACCATCCCTCTCACATCCACTCCTCATCACAGCCTCCTCCATCCCTCTCACATCCACTCCCCAATCACAGCCTCCTCCATCCCTCTCACATCCACTCCCCAATCACAGCCTCCTCCATCCCTCTCACATCCACTCCAAAATCACAGCCTCCTCCATCCCTCTCACATCCACTCCCCAATCACAGCCTCCTCCATCCCTCTCACATCCACTCCCCAATATCAGCCTCCTCCATCCCTCTCACATCCACTCCCCAATCACAGCCTCCTCCATCCCTCTCACATCCACTCCCCAATCACAGCCTCTTCTATCCCTCTCACATCAACTCCCCAATCACAGCCTCCTCCATCCCTCTCACATCCACTCACCAATCACAGCCTCCTCCATCCCTCTCACATCAACTCCCCAATCACAGCCTCTTCCCTCCCTCCCACATTCACTCCCCAATCACAGCCTCCTCCATCTCTCTCACATCCACTCCTCATCACAGCCTCCTCCATCCCTCACATCCACTCCCCAATCACAGCCTCCTCCATCCCTCTCACATCCACTCCCCAATCACAGCCTCCTCCATCCCTCTCACAGCCACTTCCCAATCACAGCCTCCTCCATCCCTCTCACAATCACTCCACAATCACAGCCTCCTCCATCCCTCTCACATCCACTCACCAACAGCAGCCTCCTCCATCACTCTCACATCCACTCCCCAATCACAGCCTCCTCCATCCCTCCCACATTCACTCCCCAATCACAGCCTCTTCCCTCCCTCCCATAGCCACTCCCCAATCACAGCCTCCTCCATCCCTCACACATCCACTCCCCAATCACAGCCTCCTCCATCCCTCCCACATCCACTCCCCAATCACAGCCTCTTCCTTCCCTCCCATACCCACTCCCCAATCACAGCCTCCTCCATCCCTCACACATCCACTCCCCAATCACAGCCTCTTCCTTCCCTCCCATACCCACTCCCCAATCATAGCCTCCTCCATCCCTCACATCCACTCCCCAATCACAGAGTCTTTCCACCCTCCCACAGGTACTGCCCATTCACATTCTTTTCCCTCCTTCCCACGTGACATATCCTCATATCCAATTTGTCCTCCCCAGTTACAACGCATCATACTCCTCTTTCTAATCAGACATCTCTTTCCCTAGACTGTTATTCTAATAATCTCACACTTCCCCCGTTTACACTTGTTTCTAGTCTTACCTACCCCAACTGTGTTGCGGTGCGAGTTCCTCTCTCATCTGGACATTGTAAGATATAGACTGTGCTGGAGAACTTAAAAGGGGCAATAGTCTGTCTCCATGCATCATAAGGTTCTCGGCATTACACATTATGTCCAATTGCTCCTGGGGTAACAATTCCTGATGGCCAATAGGAAGTTCTTGTGTATGTTTGGGTTTGTCTACAGCACGCACACAAAGTGTGGCATTAGGTGTAAGTCCCAGTTCCTGAAGACTGCGTGGCAGGTCCTCATCAGTGAAGTATCTGGTGGGGAAGGTCTGCAACAAGCTGCAGGTTGAAAGAGATGACTGTAGACTGCTAATATGGTCATAGACACATTGCAGAGAAGAGTCTGCAGGAAACCCCAAACGCAGGGAATGTCCAGAAGGAAGACGAATCTGCAACAGAGTTTAAGAAGTTGAATAGTGACAGAGAGATGAATCTCTACAGTACAAGGTCTGGATAGTCAACATTGTACACTATGACCGATATTGTCCTTGAAAGTAAACCCAACAAACAAAGTTACCATCCTTTGGCAAATATGGTTACAAAAAAAAAATGTATTTGTAGCAATCACAATACATACTAGTGACACCTTCTATCAGTGCCAGATTAATGTCCACATGGGCCTGGAGCTGAAATTTATGAAGGGCCTATTGTGTGACGCTGCAGGGGGTGTGACTGGTGATGTAGGGTCGTGACCAGTGCGGTGTAGTTTACGTAGGGGTGTGGCCTGTGCTACGGGTGTGTTTAGTTCCATGGAGGGTATAGCTGGCGTCTTCCTTCAACCTTGTGAAAAGATGTAAACTATATTGGCTGCCTTTCCTTGAGCGCGAAAATAGTTTAGATTAATAAAATAAAGAAAAAAATCCCAAATTATTGGCATAATTCTATAAGATATTATACAGTGTCTGCACCATCGCACAGAGATTCTTGGGGCATATATGGGAGCAGGCTCACTGAAGTCCACTTGTGTCCAAACCTATATGAACCAACCACCTAAAACCTGATCACCTGAGTGACATCTGCAGAGCACCGGCCGCTAACACACAGTGAGGGCAGCCATTTTGTGCCACAGCCTGATTGAATATTGATTCAGCCCATATCGAAATGTTTGCTTGCTTGTGGAGGTGCTGCTAAATAGTACACACTGTAACAGACGTTTACTTTGTGCTCAGATGGTTGTTATGGATAACGGGACTGAGACTTACTGTTTACATCAGAGGAAAGCAGCCTGTAGCTCTCCGCTGAACTGCAACTCCCAGCATCCGTGATGTTTGCCGGGCCTACTGGAAGTTATTTGTCAACAACAGGTGGTGTGCCTCAGGTTACATCAGCCTGCTTTATGCACTGTATGTACCATGTAAATATGTATGTATGTGACCAATATACACAACTCATTTTTGTATTACATGTATTTGCACTTTACTGCACACATCCTGGCAGGAAGACGCTCTGTGCTGCTGCTGCTGCTGCTCATATTTCTGGTTTCTCTCATGACACCCACCATCTACATTATCCAGTTATTCCGCTTAGAGTCACCTACATAGACAGGCGGGCGTTTATATAGAGCTGAATCATTATTTATAACAGTCTATCAATTCACCAGGGTCCAGGGGAAACCGTTGGGGTTGGGAGCAATGAAAAAGACTGGGCAAATGTGAAAATCTGCCATGTGTTACCCACCCCATCAACTTGGTGGTTCAGAATTTACAAAAAAAAAAAATGAAAGGGGAATACAGGAAATGCTGTCTGTGGCCATAACAATTTCTGGACATTTTTGGGATGCGTCAACCGCATGTAGAAGATTTGAGCGGCTGTGGCAGTGCAAATTCCAACATGGCCCATCAGGAAACCAATGTTTTCATTAATCAAGAGGCCTGACAGAGATGGAGTATGCATGTAGTTGAAGGCAGGGAAAAGAAGGGTTGATTCGTAGCAAATTTAATTTAAGTTTTGGATTCCGAAGCAAATTTATGAGGGAGGAGGGGAGTCATTTAATAAAGAAAATTTACCAATTCACATCAAGTAAGCATCAGAGCAGCTGCACAAAAGCACGGCACTTTAAAAAAAATATAGGACATCTATGAAATATTTGCCACACAGCAGTGGCAGACAGGATGGCAGTTTGATACACTATAAAATTAAAAATGTCAGGCAGCAATGCCCCAAACAGCACTTAATGAAAAGAACAGAGGTGCAAGATGGAATTATCCTTGGGCCCTTCCATCCACCCTTATGTTGTATATATTAAACAGGAAATACACAGTTTAGCAAACCAAGTACCCTGGGTACCAGGATTGACACTTTTGTTTCTGAAGTCCTTGGTTTGTTTGAGCCCCCACAAAACAATTTTTTGGACGTACTGCCTCCAATTATTAAGGAGGTTGATGATGAGGGTGTTGGTGGTGGAGATTGCATGTGCTGGTCCAAACTGCTGGTAGCCGATACTGGACTGCTTGTTAATTTGCAAATTATTACACTTTTGTTAAATAAATTGCATGAACTCGCTGCAAATGATGTAACAGGGAGGAGGTGGCTAGACAGTTAACGTCCCTACCTCTACTAACTATGGCTTCACAAATGGTACTGTTAAAGCTAGATATCTTGGATGAAGGCATTTACTTATATAGGTTACAAATAATGGTCAGCCAATCTGATTGTATGAGATCTGATTGTATGTTATTGTGATTTATAATATTGCACCATTCCTTGGGCTTGTTCTCTTCTGTATTTCAATAGGATAACTTTGGTGACCCTGCAGAAATCATCACACTGTGCGGTTATGGAATATGATTTATACAAAGTTCTTACTTTAAATATATTTATAATTTTACATAACTGTATATTGGTGAGTGACAGCATGCCCCCTTTGGTGGGCGTGCCTGGCCAGACGGAGGTGTTCCCATGGGAACGCCTACCATCTGGGGCCGGGCCCCACTGACATCACAAGTTGTCAGTGGGAGTGCTTTTGGCTCTGATAGAGCCAAAAGCACTCCAGGGCTTGCGGCAGACTAGACCCTACCACAAGGGTCTCGTCGCAAGCCCGATGGTCGTGATGGTCTTGACCATCGCGGCCATCTTTTTGGCCACTCGCTATAGCTGGGGGTGGTCACCCACAGCTATGTGAGCGGCCAGGAGGCCGCTCTAAAATCAGGAAGGACGGCCCTGATTCAGAGCGAGCACTCTGTCAGAGCGTCCAGCTCTGAATCAGGGCCAGAAATCGGAGTATCAACAGAGGTGGAAGACACGTCACAAAAAGGTAAGAACAATTTGTTCTATATCTTAAACTATCTGTGTTGATACACCAAATTCCTGCTTTATAAGTTGAGAAGATGCAGAGAAGAATTTGGGAATAAGGTAAAATAAATTGCATAGTCTGCGTAGATATCTGCTGTATTTTAAAATAACTTTCCGCCTCATAGTTACGCTGCCATAAGATTTAAACGTTAATCAATATTGTTCCTGTGCAGACTTGCTAGGCAAGTTAATTAGCACATAAAAGCATTGAGCCAGGACACAGACCAGAGAATCTGTGGCCTTCTAAGAGACTGGAACTGACTCAGTTTAGTTTTTATCTCAGTCGGTATGTTTTGAATAGAACAGATATCTGAATTAAAGGTACTGCCCCAGAATTCGGTTTCTCAGCACAAGGGTGGAAGCATCTTTAAGGTAAGAATGCAAATCATTCTCAGAGTGCATCTGGTGCTGGAAAGCCGAATTCCTACAAAAGTCCTATTGTGATTTTTTTATGTAAAGAGATTGTGTACTTAAATTGTGTGGTTATGTTCAAGCGTAAGCAGCTGAGCCTTTAAGTTACGTACATATTGCCTTCACAGTTTGCCACTAAATTCAAATGTTTAGATTTGTTCTGCTATAGTATACTTAAGTAAATTGTTTGAAGTTTCTGGGAATAAGCTACCAGCAATAGAAAATTCCTGTACAGGAAAAAAGTGTATATGTGAAGTTAAAAATGAGTGTTGAAGATATTGTTAAAAGTGGAGGTCACGTCGCTTTAGAAATGTGGGCTACCCATGTGAGGTATTGAGCAGAATGCCCAGGTAAGAGACATTCAGGTTTTTAAAATATACAAGATACTGTAGGGTTTAGAAGTATTTTTGTTGTGTTGTGAGGCTACATTAGCTTGAAAGTATATGTCAGAAACGCAAGCGGTTAAGGCAAGCATTTTAAATGGCTTGAATTGTTTACAACCATCAAAGCTTGCGGTAAATAGTACCAATGAAAGCAGGTGATTGGCCCGGCTCAGAGACAGGAAATTGTAACTGAGTAACTGTATAGGTGGCCAGAAAAGTGTTCACGTAGACGTAATTTGCGTCCAAACTTGAAATGGTCAATTGACCAATTAAATCTATTGTGCTGTACCGTAGGTACAAATGAAAGACCGAGGGAAAGTACCTCCGTCTCGGCCTTAGATAGTGGTCTACTTGAGAGATTATAGATGGGCTCTACCTCCTTGGGCGTCCCCTTCCCCGTTTTTTTGTGTTTACCACCCCGCCTGCTTGGATATCTGGAACACGGTTGGGGCTTGTCCCTTGGCCTCTGCCTAAAAAAGAAGAGGAAGCAAATCCACTGGGGGGTCTTAAATTACTCGATTCACTCTCTGAATTTGATTGGAAGGACAAGGTCTCAAACAGAGTAGGGGGTCTATAATAAGAACCTCCCGCTTGTCGTCTCACAAAATTATCTCCCCTCAGCCCCCGATACACTTGATTTTTAATATAATCTGAAATAACTGTGGCCAATTTTTTACGTTTACACGTAATCTGATCTCTTTGGTAGATGTTAATTTGATCCTGCAATTTCGCTAACCAACCCTCAGTGTTATCGCTGGATAAAGTAGTGAGGTGCCTACTATTAAACAGTCTGATTTCATCTCTCACTTTAAGCAATTCAGTCCCCACCTCCTCAATGACTAATAGGATTTATTGAGTACCCCACACCATTTGGTGCAAAATGCCAAATTGTTGCGCCTGATGGTGGGGGTATTATTCACCCTAAAACCTCGGGGAATTTTTTTATTACGATAGTAATCAGAGAGAAATTGACCATGCAAAGTAAGGTCAATCTCTCTTTTTTCAGTTTGATACAAATCAACACTAGATTCATCAGGTAGTTTAGCAAATTCTGTGTGGTCAAATCAGACTTTATCAGCGTCATCATCTGTAAGTGAGACAAAAGTATTTTGTGCTACCTCCCATGTCGCATCATCAAGTATTTGTCCACAATCGTTAGCCATATCATGCACTACTGATGCAGGATAAGGTAGACACGTAAAAAAAACCACATATATATATATAAACCAAGATACACTCAATCCTCAATGCACTAGACAACCAATAGAGTGTTAATGGCACAGAAAAAAGAAAAAAAAAAGCTTACTAATTGGCCTGATATGGTGGTGTGGCTATTTAAGTCAGCTGGGGGACAACTAAGTTAGGGGTCTACTGGATGGTAGCTGTGTGGTGGCATTTTGATCTTGACAAAGGTCCTCTTAGGAAGTGAGTGCCCAATTCAGTTCTTATATACACATATATAACAAAATAAATGTCAGAAATGTCATAAGTTAAGAAAGTATGATAGTGTTTTTGAACTATCAAAGGGTGGACTGTTAAAGCTAGATATCTTGGATGAAGGCATGTACTTAAAAAGGTAACAAATAATGGTCAGCCAATCTGATTGTATGAGATCTGATTGCATGCTATTGTGATTTATAATATTGCACCATTCCTTGGGCTTGTTCTCTTCTGTATTTCAGTAGGATAACTTTGGTGACCCTGCAGAAATGATCACACTATGCAATTATGGAATATGATTACTACAAAGTTCTTACTTTAAATATACTTTAAGTATATTTATAACTTTACATAACTGTATATTTATGTTTAGTCTTATCCACACCCCTGGATTGGACAACACAGACCCCCCTGGACGGAGCACAGCACAGCCCGGGACTCAGCAAGGAAATGGCGCCGATCACGTCTTGGAGAACCAGACCCGCTAATATATATATTGGCGGCTGTGGTGTCCTGGTTTTGTTGTGGGCCCGGGGTGGTGATAGGAGCAGACACAGAAGCAGATTTAAAACAAAATGTGGAACTTTTAATAAGTGATTTGGCAGACATGAACAATGGGAGAAAATATGTCCAGGGATGGCACTAAAGTGCAAATGGGAACTGAGGTGAATGCAATGAGTAAAAGTCCAGGTAGAGGCAGAAAGGAGCAGTCCAGTATCTGGGTCTTGTGAGGGTGGTGAAAAAAAGACTTGTCCAGCAGTGTGAGGTTCTGGTTAATAGGGAAATGTCCAGTTAATGAAAGGCAGGGGAAATCAGGTGTAGTGGTTGAAATGAAAAATGCAGGCTGAGGGAAAATCATCCAGCAGAGTGTCAGTGGAGGCAAGGTGCAGAGTGAACAGCAGACTCAGGTACTCGGGCAAGGGGAAGGTAATGGAGGATGCAGGGTAGTCCAGCAGGGTAGGAGAAGACAAGCAGGCAGGCAGCGTTACACAGGAACAGGGAACTCTCTGTCAGCTATGCTGAGAAACACGTTGCACTGGCAATGAAGAGAGGCTCTGGACCTCCCTAATATACCAAGTGCCGTACCGTGACTGGCCAGAGAGCACGTGACACACCAGGATAGGATGGCTGAATCACATGGCCGGTGGCAAGATGGCGGCGCCCATGCCGAATGCAACGGAAGCACCACCAGGCCTCACCAGCCCAGAGTGACAACATGCCTGCACAGAACCACGCACAGCCAATGCCCCTAGCCAAACACCAGCGCCACCGCCAGACGCCCCTTGCCACAGTGACCTCACAAGTATTACCCGTCGACCACTATGCCGAGAAACCCTGGACGTGACAGTACCCCCCCCTTATGGGTGGCATCATGACACTCACCAGGTCTTTCGGGATGAGTAGAGTGGAATTTCTTGATGAGTGCGGGAGCATGGAAATCTCGAACATCGGTCCAACAGCGCTCCTCCGGACCGTAACCCCTCCAATACAGGAGATACTGCAATCGTCCTCTGTGGATGCGAGAATCCATGACCTGAGAGACCTCGAACTCCACACCTCTTTCAGTCTAGATGCGAGGGGGAACAGGAAGGACCTTGCGGAATCTGTTCAATATTAGGGGTTTTAGGTGGGAGATATGGAATGAGTTTGGAATTTTTAGATAAGCAGGCAGCTGAAGGAGATAAGCCACAGGATTGATTATTTTTGTGATGGAAAGGTTCCGATGAACCAGGGAGCAAACATCATCGAAGGTATTCTGAGACGGATATTCCGGATGGACAACCAGACTTGATCTCCAACTTGCATGCAAGGTACCTTCCTACGTCTCCTATCTGCTTGAAGTTTGTAATGGGAGGACGCTTTCTCTAAATCAGAACGTACTTGAGCCCAATTAGATGCAAATCTCTGTACAGTATCCTCAACGGCTGGCACATCAAAGGCAGGCAGGCTTTGAAACTCAGGAATACGAGGGTGAAGACCGTAGACTATTTGAAATGGGGTTTGATTTGTCGAGGAATGATACGAGGCATTATGTGCAAATTCCGCCCATGGTAGCAATTCAGACCAAATGTCTTGGGATGACGTCATGAAAATCCTTAGGAAGGTCGCAAGATCTTGATTGACCCTCTCTGTGGATCCATTGCTTTGAGGGTGACAGGTCGTGGAGAAGTTTAACTTTACTTGTAGAACAGAGCATAAGGCTCTCAAGAACTTTGCCACAAAATGAGTGCCACGATCAGAAACTATTTCGGTAGGAAGTGGAGGTGAAATATGTGCTGGACGAAGAGATGAGCCAAGTCAGGAGCAGTAGGCAGTTTCTTTAGAGGTGTATATAATGAACCATCTTCGAAAATCGATCTACCACAACCCAGATGGTGGTGTAACCCTGAGAGCTAGGTAAATCCGTTACGAAGTCCATGGAGAGATGTGTCCATGGACATGATGGAATAGGCAGGGGTAACAATTCACCAGCTGGGGCTTGACGCAAAGACTTATGCTGAGCACATGAGGAACAAGAGAAAATAAACTCCAAAACATCAGTCTTCATGGACGGCCACCAATAACTTCTCTTTAAAAGTTCAAGAGTCTTCCGAGTACCTGTGTGACCTGCAAAACGAGAGGAGTAAGCCCAGGTGAGGAGCTGCTTCCTTAACTCTGTGGCCACAAAAGCTTTAACAGTAGGGGGCTGTATCTGTACGGTGGCAAACACTCTTGACTCCAGGACAGGGGCACTACGCAGGGTCTCCGAAATATCGTTACAGAGGAGAGATCTAGACAAAGCATCTGCTTTCTGATTTAGAGTTCCAGATCGGAAGGTCAGGGTGAACTGAAAACGAGCAAAGAAAATTGCCCATCGGGCCAGACGAGGGCTCACACACTGGATGTTTTTGAGGAAGAGGAGGTTCTGATGATCAGTGAAGACAGTGAAGGGAAATTTAGCCCCTTCCAGTAGGTATCTCCACTCCTTTAGCGCCAACTTCACTGCCAAGAGTTCTTGTTCATCTATAGCATAGATCCTTTCAGCAGGAGAGAACTTCTTGGAGAAAAACCCACAGGGATGAACTCGGTTGTCTTCATATCGCTGGGATAGGACCGCTCCTACTGCTTCAGATGAGGCATCAACCTCTAACAAAAAAAGTCTATTCAGGTCTGGTTGTCTTAACTGGAGCTGTGATAAAGGCTTGTTTCAAAAGCTGGAAGGCTGTCTCTGCCTCGGGTGACCATAGGGCAGGATTAGCACCTTTAGGGGTCAGGGCCATAATGGGAGCCTTCAGTGATGAAAATCCCTTGATAAAGAGTCTATAATACTTGGCAAATCCGAGTAGTCTCTGGATGGCTTTCAAGGTTTGAGGTCGGGACCAATCCAGGATTGCCTGCACTTTTTTGGGATACATTTCTAGACTTGAGCCAGAGATGACATAACCAAGAAATGGCACACTGGGTACACTAAAGACACACTTTTCCAGTTTACAGTAGAGGTGGTTCTTCCTCAGACGAGACAGCACTTCCTTCACATGGTGATGATGTTCCTCTAGAGAAGACGAGAAAATCAATATGTCGTCCAGATAGACGACACATATAATAGATCCCAGAAAATTTTGTTAACGAAGCCCTGAAAGACAGCGGGGGCATTGCACAAATCGAAAGGCATCACAAGGGATTCAAAATGTCCATTCCTAGTATTAAAAGCGGTCTTCCACTCGTCACCTGAGCGAATACGAATGAGATTGTAGGCCCCTCTCAGATCTAACTTGGAGAATATGATGGACCCCTTGACCCTCTCAAATAACTCCGTGATTAGTGGAAGCAAATATCGATTTTTGACCGTTATATCGTTCAGGGCTCGGTAGTCTATACTAGGTCTTAATCCACCATCCTTCTTGCCAACGAAAAAGAACCCAGCTCCAGCAGGAGAGGTAGAAGGTCGAATGAATCCTTTCTCCAAATTCTCTTTGATGTATTCAGACATCGCTTTGGTCTCTGGCAAGGATAGAGGATAGGTGCGGACACGAGGCATCTTGTCAGGCAATAAATCAATTGGACAATCCCATTCCCTGTGAGGAGGTAAGATATTCGCTTGTTGTTCAGAAAAGACATCAGAAAACATTTGATACTCCATGGGAATTGCTGGAGATACTAATGAGACTGTTTTCCTCACAGGTCGTATCTTGGGAAGAAAGGATTTCTGACAGTCAATTCCCCATGAAAGGATTTGCATCGAGCACCAGTCGATCCTGGGATTGTGCTGGTGTAACCAGGGTAGCCCTAAAATTATTTTTTGGGAGGCCTCAGGTATCACTAAGAATTTAAGAGACTCAGAATGGAGTGCCACAATATGGACCAGTACTGGTTGAGTTTCCTTGGTGACAACTTAGTTAGCCAGAGGACATCCATCTACAGCGGTCAGGGAAATCATGTGATCAAGGGATGAACAAGGAATCTGTAGCTTGTTAACTAAGCTGGAGGTCATAAAATTTCTGGCTGCTCCAGAATCTAGTAGAGCAGTAACGAAGACAGGTTTTGACTTCTATGGCTAAGATCTATGGCTAAGATCAATATGAAATCTTTAGAATTTGGGGATGGGCTCATAACTCCTAACCTGATGTCCCCAGGGTCAGTTAGGAGCGGGCGTTTCCCGATTTTCAGGAACAGGAGGCCACCAGGTGACCCAATTCTCCACAGTAGGCAGAGGTTTTTAAAATATTCTTCTCTGACGTTCCTCTTTGGAGAGATGGGTATGATTCACCTGCATTGGCTCTTCATCTGTAGAAGGAGGGGTTGGATGGGTAGTAGAGGGAGGAGGAGATGACGTTTGCCAGTCAGTTCTGTGTTTTTCAGCCTGACATTCTCTGAAACGAAGGTCAATCTTATTACAGAGGGAAATCATATCGTTTAGGTTAGCAGGAAGGTCACGGGTGACCAGATCATCCTTTAGTCGATCAGAAAGCCCATGCCAGAAAGCTGAGATGAGGGGCTTCCTCATTCCACTTGAGTTCTGATGCTAAAATCTGAAACTGTACGGTCTATTAGCTGACAGGACGGGTTCCAGCAGGTCCTCAGCAATGTCTCCGGGATTCCCTCTTTCTAGCAGTCAGCTCCTCTTCATGGGTCTTCTCTGGGGTCCTCCTCTTGGGCAGGCAGCTCTCCAATCCCCTGTCCAGTGGCCACGTTTTAGGAGGCAATGGGTCCACAGCAGCGGCGGTTCCTAAGGGGGGTCTTCTTCCTTCCCCAAAAACAATATACTGGCCAGCCTCTTTAGGCAACCAGCCACCACGGCACCCCGGAGACCAGCACTGTTGCATCCCAGGGTTCCGCGGCACACAGTTTGGGAACCACTGCACTAACGGCTTGATTGCCTATGAATCGCTATTGCGATCACAGCTGTGATTACGCACGCAGACCCGCTGCGAAAACATGCTAATGTCTGCAATCAGAAAGCTAGTATAGAGACCACTTCTTCTGTAATACCTTGCAGTCCTGTGTATATATATCAGGAAAATCAGCCCCTCACGCACAATTACAACAGATCTGACTTTACTCAGAAATTGCTAACCGTGACGCACACAGTGAGTACTAATAACGTCACAGTGGCTAATTTATGCACGCCCATGCAATGGTGTTCAAACGAACAGGCATGTCTGCGTTACTCCGACCACGCCCTCGTCACCACCCCCAAATGCTGATGTCCTGTCCCTTGATCTGTGATGGCGTTGTATCTGCGTAGATGATTGCAGTGTGATCGCAGTGCGCACTGCGGTCCATACACAATGTGCACCATCGTCCATTCTGCGTATGCTGTTGCAGTTGGGATCTGTAATGAATCAGATTTTAAGATCCTTTTAAGTTTCCAACGTTTCAGAACTTCATTCTTTTATCCAGAATACCGAAAGGATGAATACCGGTTCTGAAACGTTGAAATAGATTTTAGTGTGCCGCCCATTCCACTGCTACATGGTCCTCTCCCTTCACAGGCAGAGGTAATTAGGAGGGGTGTGTGTGTGTCAATTTTTTAGAAAATGACCGCAATGGACAGCTCAGAAACCAATGGACAGGTCAGAAACCAATGGACAGCTCAGAAACTTTATACACAGTCACACACACACATATACAGGGGCCAGATATTACACTGACCTGTGGACCTGTGGCAAGTTAACCTGGATATGCTGGGCTGCTTAACCCGCTTCCCCTCCTGAGCTAGGCGACTGGTGGACACAGGTTTAGAGCTTCGGATGACTCGGGGGCAAAGCTTAGGCGGCTCCGAGGTGGGTGGGGCTTCGGCTTTGTCCACCAGCTGACCGGAGGGGGCCAAGGTTGTGAGAATGGGCTAAGCTTCGGCCGGCCAGGAGGTGAGGGAGCTGGGCTATTGGTGGTCACAGGGAAAAACATTTTTGTTTTTTCCTGTCTACACTGCAGCCAGTGTATCCTGTGGGCCTATTTTCAATGAGAGGCCTGCAGCTGCAGCTCCACCCGCCCCGTTGTTAATCCAGCCCTGTCTCCTAAAGCAATAGGACTAAATAAAACCAACTTAAATGTGCAGCTATTTATATCCTAAAGAAATCGGTGCGTGTTTTTTCTTTTTCAATAAGGACATTTTTGTTGTTGTTGGTGTTTGGACACTAAAAGGTGCAGCCTGAGCCTGTCTCCTACTCTGGGTGTAACCAGCCCAGCACAGTGTGTGTAGTGATGTGTGATAGTAATTCCCTTGTGTGACATATATACAGTGTGTGTAGTGATGTGTGATAGTAATTCCCATGTGTGACATATATACAGTGTGTACTGCACCTATTGTGCTACACTTACTGCATTATTAGGTGTATGGTCACTATAAGGTGCAGCCTGAGCCTGTCTCCTCCTCTGGGTGTAACCAGCCCAGCACACTGTGTGTAGTGATGTGTGATAGTAATTCCCATGTGTGACATATATACAGTGTGTACTGTACCTATTGTGCTGCACTTACTGCATTATTAGGTGCTGGTGTATTGTCACTATAAGGTGCAGCCTGAGCCTGTCTCCTCCTCTGGGTGTAAACAGCCCAGCACAGTGTATGTAGTGATGTGTGATAGTAATTCCCATGTGTGACATATATACAGTGTGTACAGCACCTATTGTGCTACACTTACTGCATTATTAGGTGTATGGTCACTATAAGGTGCAGCCTGAGCCTGTCTCCTCCTCTGGGTGTAACCAGCACAGCACAGTGTGTGTAGTGATGTGTGATAGTAATTCCCATGTGTGACATGGATACAGTGTGTACTGCACCTATTGTGCTACACTTACTGCATTATTAGGTGTATGGTCACTATAAGGTGCAGCCTGAGCCTGTCTCCTCCTCTGGGTGTAACCAGCCCAGCGCAGTGTATGTAGTGATGTGTGATAGTAATTCCCATGTGTGACATATATACAGTGTGTACTGCACCTATTGTGCTACACTTACTGCATTATTAGGTGTTGGTGTATGGTCACTATAAGGTGCAGCCTGAGCCTGTCTCCTCCTCTGGGTGTAACCAGCCCAGCACAGTGTGTGTAGTGATGTGTGATAGTAATTCCCATGTGTGACATATATACAGTGTGTGTAGTGATGTGTGATAGTAATTCCCATGTGTGACATATATACAGTGTGTACAGCACCTATTGTGCTACACTTACTGCATTATTAGGTGTATGGTCACTATAAGGTGCAGCCTGAGCCTGTCTCCTCCTCTGGGTGTAACCAGCCCAGCACACTGTGTGTAGTGATGTGTGATAGTAATTCCCATGTGTGACATAGATACAGTGTGTACTGTACCTATTGTGCTACACTTACTGCATTATTAGGTGTTGGTGTATGGTCACTATAAGGTGCAGCCTGAGCCTGTCTCCTCCTCTGGGTGTAAACAGCCCAGCACAGTGTGTGTAGTGATGTGTGATAGTAATTCCCATGTGTGACATATATACAGTGTGTGTAGTGATGTGTGATAGTAATTCCCATGTGTGACATATATACAGTGTGTACTGCACCTATTGTGCTACACTTACTGCATTATTAGGTGTTGGTGTATGGTCACTATAAGGTGCAGCCTGAGCCTGTCTCCTACTCTGGGTGTAACCAGCCCAGCGCAGTGTGTGTACTGATGTGTGATAGTAATTCCCATGTGTGACATATATACAGTGTGTACTGCACCTACTGTGCTACACTTACTGCATTATTAGGTGTATGGTCACTATAAGGTGCAGCCTGAGCCTCTCTCCTCCTCTGGGTGTAACCAGCCCAGCACAGTGTGTGTAGTGATGTGTGATAGTAATTCCCATGTGTGACATATATACAGTGTGTGTAGTGATGTGTGATAGTAATTCCCATGTGTGACATATATACAGTGTGTACTGCACCTATTGTGCTACACTTACTGCATTATTAGGTGTTGGTGTATGGTCACTATAAGGTGCAGCCTGAGCCTGTCTCCTCCTCTGGGTGTAACCAGCCCAGCGCAGTGTGTGTAGTGATGTGTGATAGTAATTCCCATGTGTGACATATATACAGTGTGTACTGCACCTATTGTACTACACTTACTGCATTATTAGGGGTATGATCGCTATAAGGTGCAGCCTGAGCCTGTCTCCTCCTCTGGGTGTAACCAGCCCAGCACAGTGTGTGTAGTGATATGTGATAGTAATTCCCATGTGTGACATATATACAGTGTGTACTGCACCTAATGTGCTACACTTACTGCATTATTAGGTGTTGGTGTATGGTCACTATAAGGTGCAGCCTGAGCCTGTCTCCTCCTCTGGGTGTAACCAGCCCAGCACAGTGTGTGTAGTGATGTGTGATAGTAATTCCCATGTGTGACATATATACAGTGTGTGCTGCACCTATTGTGCTACACTTACTGCATTATTAGGTGTTGGTGTATGGTCACTATAAGGTGCAGCCTGAGCCTGTCTCCTCCTCTGGGTGTAACCAGCCCAGCACAGTGTGTGCAGTGATGTGTGATAGTAATTCCCATGTGTGACATATATACAGTGTGTACTGCACCTATTGTGCTACACTTACTGCATTATTAGGTGTATGGTCACTATAAGGTGCAGCCTGAGCCTGTCTCCTCCTCTGGGTGTAACCAGCACAGCACAGTGTGTGTAGTGATGTGTGATAGTAATTCCCATGTGTGACATGTATACAGTGTGTACAGCACCTATTGTGCTACACTTACTGCATTATTAGGTGTATGGTCACTATAAGGTGCAGCCTGACCCTGTGTCCTCCTCTGGGTGTAACCAGCCCAGCACAGTGTGTAGTGATGTGTGATAGTAATTCCCATGTGTGACATATATACAGTGTGTACTGCACCTATTGTGCTACACTTACTGCATTATTAGGTGCTGGTGTATGGTCACTATAAGGTGCAGCCTGAGCCTGTCTCCTCCTCTAGGTGTAACCAGCCCAGCACAGTGTATGTAGTGATGTGTGATAGTAATTCCCATGTGTGACATATATACAGTGTGTACTGCACCTATTGTGATACACTTACTGCATTATTAGGTATATGATCACTATAAGGTGCAGCCTGAGCCTGTCTCCTCCTCTGGGTGTAACCAGCCCAGCACAGTGTGTGTAGTGATGTGTGATAGTAATTCCCATGTGTGACATATATACAGTGTGTGTAGTGATGTGTGATAGTAATTCCCATGTGTGACATATATACAGTGTGTGTAGTGATGTGTGATAGTAATTCCCAAGTGTGACATATATACAGTGTGTACTGCACCTATTGTGTTACAATTACTGCATTATTAGGTGTATGGTCACTATAAGGTGCAGCCTGAGCCTGTCTCCTCCTCTGGGTGTAACCAGCCCAGCACAGTGTGTGTAGTGATGTGTGATAGTAATTCCCATGTGTGACATATATACAGTGTGTGTAGTGATGTGTGATAGTAATTCCCATGTGTGACATATATACAGTGTGTGTAGTGATGTGTGATAGTAATTCCCATGTGTGACATATATACAGTGTGTACTGCACCTATTGTGCTACACTTACTGCATTATTAGGTGTTGGTGTATGGTCACTATAAGGTGCAGCCTGAGCCTGTCTCCTCCTCTGGGTGTAACCAGCCCAGCACAGTGTGTGTAGTGATGTGTGATAGTAATTCCCATGTGTGACATATATACAGTGTGTGTAGTGATGTGTGATAGTAATTCCCATGTGTGACATATATACAGTGTGTACTGCACCTATTGTGCTACACTTACTGCATTATTAGGTGTTGGTGTATGGTCACTATAAGGTGCAGCCTGAGCCTGTCTCCTACTCTGGGTGTAACCAGCCCAGCGCAGTGTGTGTACTGATGTGTGATAGTAATTCCCATGTGTGACATATATACAGTGTGTACTGCACCTACTGTGCTACACTTACTGCATTATTAGGTGTATGGTCACTATAAGGTGCAGCCTGAGCCTCTCTCCTCCTCTGGGTGTAACCAGCCCAGCACAGTGTGTGTAGTGATGTGTGATAGTAATTCCCATGTGTGACATATATACAGTGTGTGTAGTGATGTGTGATAGTAATTCCCATGTGTGACATATATACAGTGTGTACTGCACCTATTGTGCTACACTTACTGCATTATTAGGTGTTGGTGTATGGTCACTATAAGGTGCAGCCTGAGCCTGTCTCCTCCTCTGGGTGTAACCAGCCCAGCGCAGTGTGTGTAGTGATGTGTGATAGTAATTCCCATGTGTGACATATATACAGTGTGTACTGCACCTATTGTACTACACTTACTGCATTATTAGGGGTATGATCGCTATAAGGTGCAGCCTGAGCCTGTCTCCTCCTCTGGGTGTAACCAGCCCAGCACAGTGTGTGTAGTGATATGTGATAGTAATTCCCATGTGTGACATATATACAGTGTGTACTGCACCTAATGTGCTACACTTACTGCATTATTAGGTGTTGGTGTATGGTCACTATAAGGTGCAGCCTGAGCCTGTCTCCTCCTCTGGGTGTAACCAGCCCAGCACAGTGTGTGTAGTGATGTGTGATAGTAATTCCCATGTGTGACATATATACAGTGTGTGCTGCACCTATTGTGCTACACTTACTGCATTATTAGGTGTTGGTGTATGGTCACTATAAGGTGCAGCCTGAGCCTGTCTCCTCCTCTGGGTGTAACCAGCCCAGCACAGTGTGTGCAGTGATGTGTGATAGTAATTCCCATGTGTGACATATATACAGTGTGTACTGCACCTATTGTGCTACACTTACTGCATTATTAGGTGTATGGTCACTATAAGGTGCAGCCTGAGCCTGTCTCCTCCTCTGGGTGTAACCAGCACAGCACAGTGTGTGTAGTGATGTGTGATAGTAATTCCCATGTGTGACATGTATACAGTGTGTACAGCACCTATTGTGCTACACTTACTGCATTATTAGGTGTATGGTCACTATAAGGTGCAGCCTGACCCTGTGTCCTCCTCTGGGTGTAACCAGCCCAGCACAGTGTGTAGTGATGTGTGATAGTAATTCCCATGTGTGACATATATACAGTGTGTACTGCACCTATTGTGCTACACTTACTGCATTATTAGGTGCTGGTGTATGGTCACTATAAGGTGCAGCCTGAGCCTGTCTCCTCCTCTAGGTGTAACCAGCCCAGCACAGTGTATGTAGTGATGTGTGATAGTAATTCCCATGTGTGACATATATACAGTGTGTACTGCACCTATTGTGATACACTTACTGCATTATTAGGTATATGATCACTATAAGGTGCAGCCTGAGCCTGTCTCCTCCTCTGGGTGTAACCAGCCCAGCACAGTGTGTGTAGTGATGTGTGATAGTAATTCCCATGTGTGACATATATACAGTGTGTGTAGTGATGTGTGATAGTAATTCCCATGTGTGACATATATACAGTGTGTGTAGTGATGTGTGATAGTAATTCCCAAGTGTGACATATATACAGTGTGTACTGCACCTATTGTGTTACAATTACTGCATTATTAGGTGTATGGTCACTATAAGGTGCAGCCTGAGCCTGTCTCCTCCTCTGGGTGTAACCAGCCCAGCACAGTGTGTGTAGTGATGTGTGATAGTAATTCCCATGTGTGACATATATACAGTGTGTGTAGTGATGTGTGATAGTAATTCCCATGTGTGACATATATACAGTGTGTGTAGTGATGTGTGATAGTAATTCCCATGTGTGACATATATACAGTGTGTACTGCACCTATTGTGTTACACTTACTGCATTATTAGGTGTATGGTCACTATAAGGTGCAGCCTGAGCCTGTCTCCTCCTCTGGGTGTAACCAGCCCAGCACAGTGTGTGTAGTGATGTGTGATAGTAATTCCCATGTGTGACATATATACAGTGTGTGTAGTGATGTGTGATAGTAATTCCCATGTGTGACATATATACAGTGTGTACTGCACCTATTGTGCTACACTTACTGCATTATTAGGTGTTGGTGTATGGTCACTACAAGGTGCAGCCTGAGCCTGTCTCCTCCTCTGGGTGAAACCAGCCCAGCACAGTGTGTGTAGTGATGTGTGATAGTAATTCCCATGTGTGACATATATACAGTGTGTGTAGTGATGTGTGATAGTAATTCCCATGTGTGACATATATACAGTGTGTACTGCACCTATATTGTTACACTTACTGCATTATTAGGTGTATGGTCACTATAAGGTGCAGCCTGAGCCTGTCTCCTCCTCTGGGTGTAACCAGCCCAGCACAGTGTGTGTAGTGATGTGTGATAGTAATTCCCATGTGTGACATATATACAGTGTGTGTAGTGATGTGTGATAGTAATTCCCATGTGTGACATATATACAGTGTGTACTGCACCTATTGTGCTACACTTACTGCATTATTAGGTGTATGGTCACTATAAGGTGCAGCCTGAGCCTGTCTCCTCCTCTGGGTGTAACCAGCACAGCACAGTGTGTGTAGTGATGTGTGATAGTAATTCCCATGTGTGACATGTATACAGTGTGTACAGCACCTATTGTGCTACACTTACTGCATTATTAGGTGTATGGTCACTATAAGCTGCAGCCTGAGCCTGTGTCCTCCTCTGGGTGTAACCAGCCCAGCACAGTGTGTAGTGATGTGTGATAGTAATTCCCATGTGTGACATATATACAGTGTGTACTGCACCTATTGTGCTACACTTACTGCATTATTAGGTGCTGGTGTATGGTCACTATAAGGTGCAGCCTGAGCCTGTCTCCTCCTCTAGGTGTAACCAGCCCAGCACAGTGTATGTAGTGATGTGTGATAGTAATTCCCATGTGTGACATATATACAGTGTGTACTGCACCTATTGTGATACACTTACTGCATTATTAGGTATATGGTCACTATAAGGTGCAGCCTGAGCCTGTCTCCTCCTCTGGGTGTAACCAGCCCAGCACAGTGTGTGTAGTGATGTGTGATAGTAATTCCCATGTGTGACATATATACAGTGTGTGTAGTGATGTGTGATAGTAATTCCCATGTGTGACATATATACAGTGTGTGTAGTGATGTGTGATAGTAATTCCCATGTGTGACATATATACAGTGTGTACTGCACCTATTGTGTTACACTTACTGCATTATTAGGTGTTGGTGTATGGTCACTATAAGGTGCAGCCTGAGCCTGTCTCCTCCTCTGGGTGTAACCAGCCCAGCACAGTGTGTGTAGTGATCTGTGATAGTAATTCCCATGTGTGACATATATACAGTGTGTACTGCACCTATTGTGTTACACTTACTGCATTATTAGGTGTATGGTCACTATAAGGTGCAGCCTGAGCCTGTCTCCTCCTCTGGGTGTAACCAGCCCAGCACAGTGTGTGTAGTGATGTGTGATAGTAATTCCCATGTGTGACATATATACAGTGTGTGTAGTGATGTGTGATAGTAATTCCCATGTGTGACATATATACAGTGTGTGTAGTGATGTGTGATAGTAATTCCCATGTGTGACATATATACAGTGTGTACTGCACCTATTGTGTTACACTTACTGCATTATTAGGTGTATGGTCACTATAAGGTGCAGCCTGAGCCTGTCTCCTCCTCTGGGTGTAACCAGCCCAGCACAGTGTGTGTAGTGATGTGTGATAGTAATTCCCATGTGTGACATGAATACAGTGTGTACAGCACCTATTGTGCTACACTTACTGCATTATTAGGTGTATGGTCACTATAAGGTGCAGCCTGAGCCTGTGTCCTCCTCTGGGTGTAACCAGCCCAGCACAGTGTGTAGTGATGTGTGATAGTAATTCCCATGTGTGACATATATACAGTGTGTACTGCACCTATTGTGCTACACTTACTGCATTATTAGGTGCTGGTGTATGGTCACTATAAGGTGCAGCCTGAGCCTGTCTCCTCCTCTAGGTGTAACCAGCCCAGCACAGTGTATGTAGTGATGTGTGATAGTAATTCCCATGTGTGACATATATACAGTGTGTACTGCACCTATTGTGATACACTTACTGCATTATTAGGTATATGGTCACTATAAGGTGCAGCCTGAGCCTGTCTCCTCCTCTGGGTGTAACCAGCCCAGCACAGTGTGTGTAGTGATGTGTGATAGTAATTCCCATGTGTGACATATATACAGTGTGTGTAGTGATGTGTGATAGTAATTCCCATGTGTGACATATATACAGTGTGTGTAGTGATGTGTGATAGTAATTCCCAAGTGTGACATATATACAGTGTGTACTGCACCTATTGTGTTACACTTACTGCATTATTAGGTGTATGGTCACTATAAGATGCAGCCTGAGCCTGTCTCCTCCTCTGGGTGTAACCAGCCCAGCACAGTGTGTGTAGTGATGTGTGATAGTAATTCCCATGTGTGACATATATACAGTGAGTACTGTACCTATTGTGCTACACTTACTGCATTATTAGGTGTTGGTGTATGGTCACTATAAGGTGCAGCCTGAGCCTGTCTCCTCCTCTGGGTGTAACCAGCCCAGCACAGTGTGTGTAGTGATGTGTG
This sequence comes from Taudactylus pleione, assembly GCA_031769625.1. NCBI lineage: Eukaryota > Metazoa > Chordata > Amphibia > Anura > Myobatrachidae > Taudactylus > Taudactylus pleione. Next base: position 302,825 of record JAUIMM010001037.1, on the reverse strand, counting down.
ATAGTAATTCCCATGTGTGACATATATACAGTGTGTGTAGTGATGTGTGATAGTAATTCCCATGTGTGACATATATACAGTGTGTACTGCACTTATTGTGCTACACTTACTGCATTATTAGGTGTTGGTGTATGGTCACTATAAGGTGCAGCCTGAGCCTGTCTCCTCCTCTGGGTGTAACCAACCCAGCACAGTGTGTGTAGTGATGTGTGATAGTAATTCCCATGTGTGACATATATACAGTGTGTACTGCACCTATTGTGTTACACTTACTGCATTATTAGGTGTATGGTCACTATAAGGTGCAGCCTGAGCCTGTCTCCTCCTCTGGGTGTAACCAGCCCAGCACAGTGTGTGTAGTGATGTGTGATAGTAATTCCCATGTGTGACATATATACAGTGTGTGTAGTGATGTGTGATAGTAATTCCCATGTGTGACATATATACAGTGTGTGTAGTGATGTGTGATAGTAATTCCCATGTGTGACATATATACAGTGTGTACTGCACCTATTGTGTTACACTTACTGCATTATTAGGTGTATGGTCACTATAAGGTGCAGCCTGAGCCTGTCTCCTCCTCTGGGTGTAACCAGCCCAGCACAGTGTGTGTAGTGATGTGTGATAGTAATTCCCATGTGTGACATAGATACAGTGTGTACTGTACCTATTGTGCTACACTGACTGCATTATTAGGTGTTGGTGTATGGTCACTATAAGGTGCAGCCTGAGCCTGTCTCCTCCTCTGGGTGTAACCAGCCCAGCACAGTGTGTGTAGTGATGTGTGATAGTAATTCCCATGTGTGACATATATACAGTGTGTGTAGTGATGTGTGATAGTAATTCCCATGTGTGACATATATACAGTGTGTACTGCACCTATTGTGCTACACTTACTGCATTATTAGGTGTTGGTGTATGGTCACTATAAGGTGCAGCCTGAGCCTGTCTCCTCCTCTGGGTGTAACCAGCCCAGCGCAGTGTGTGTACTATTGTGTGATAGCAATTCCCATGTGTGACATATATACAGTGTGTAATGCACCTACTGTGCTACACTTACTGCATTATTAGGTGTATGGTCACTATAAGGTGCAGCCTGAGCCTCTCTCCTCCTCTGGGTGTAACCAGCCCAGCACAGTGTGTGTAGTGATGTGTGATAGTAATTCCCATGTGTGACATATATACAGTGTGTGTAGTGATGTGTGATAGTAATTCCCATGTGTGACATATATACAGTGTGTACTGCACCTATTGTGCTACACTTACTGCATTATTAGGTGTTGGTGTATGGTCACTATAAGGTGCAGCCTGAGCCTGTCTCCTCCTCTGGGTGTAACCAGCCCAGCACAGTGTGTGTAGTGATATGTGATAGTAATTCCCATGTGTGACATATATACAGTGTGTACTGCACCAAATGTGCTACACTTACTGCATTATTAGGTGTTGGTGTATGGTCACTATAAGGTGCAGCCTGAGCCTGTCGCCTCCTCTGGGTGTAACCAGCCCAGCACAGTGTGTGTAGTGATGTGTGATAGTAATTCCCATGTGTGACATATATGCAGTGTGTACTGCACCTATTGTGCTACACTTACTGCATTATTAGGTTCTGGTGTATGGTCACTATAAGGTGCAGCCTGAGCCTGTCTCCTCCTCTGGGTGTAACCAGCCCAGCACAGTGTGTGTCGTGATGTGTGATAGTAATTCCCATGTGTGACATATATACAGTGTGTACTGCACCTATTGTGCTACACTTACTGCATTATTTGGTGTTGGTGTATGGTCACTATAAGGTGCAGCCTGAGCCTGTCTCCTCCTCTGGGTGTAACCAGCCCAGCACAGTGTGTGTAGTGATGTGTGATAGTAATTCCCATGTGTGACATATATACAGTGTGTGTAGTGATGTGTGATAGTAATTCCCATGTGTGACATATATACAGTGTGTACTGTACCTATTGTGTTACACTTACTGCATTATTAGGTGTATGGTCACTATAAGGTGCAGCCTGAGCCTGTCTCCTCCTCTGGGTGTAACCAGCCCAGCACAGTGTGTGTAGTGATGTGTGATAGTAATTCCCATGTGTGACATATATACAGTGTGTGTAGTGATGTGTGATAGTAATTCCCATGTGTGACATATATACAGTGTGTACTGCACCTATTGTGCTACACTTACTGCATTATTAGGGGTATGATCGCTATAAGGTGCAGCCTGAGCCTGTCTCATCCTCTGGGTGTAACCAGCCCAGCACAGTGTGTGTAGTGATATGTGATAGTAATTCCCATGTGTGACATATATACAGTGTGTACTGCACCTATTGTGCTACACTTACTGCATTATTAGGTGTTGGTGTATGGTCACTATAAAGTGCAGCCTGAGCCTGTCTCCTCCTCTGGGTGTAACCAGCCCAGCACAGTGTGTGTAGTGATGTGTGATAGTAATTCCCATGTGTGACATATATACAGTGTGTACTGCACCTATTGTGCTACACTTACTGCATTATTAGGCGCTGGTGTATGGTCAATATAAGATGCAGCCTGAGCCTGTCTCCTCCTCTGGGTGTAACCAGCCCAACACAGTGTGTGTCGTGATGTGTTATAGTAATTCCCATGTGTGACATATATACAGTGTGTACTGCACCTATTGTGCTACACTTACTGCATTATTAGGTGTATGGTCACTATAAGGTGCAGCCTGAGCCTGTCTCCTCCTCTGGGTGTAACCAGCACAGCACAGTGTGTGTAGTGATGTGTGATAGTAATTCCCATGTGTGACATGTATACAGTGTGTACAGCACCTATTGTGCTACACTTACTGCATTATTAGGTGTATGGTCACTATAAGGTGCAGCCTGAGCCTGTCTCCTCCTCTGGGTGTAACCAGCCCAGCACAGTGTGTAGTGATGTGTGATAGTAATTCCCATGTGTGACATATATACAGTGTGTACTGCACCTATTGTGCTACACTTACTGCATTATTAGGTGCTGGTGTATGGTCACTATAAGGTGCAGCCTGAGCCTGTCTCCTCCTCTAGGTGTAACCAGCCCAGCACAGTGTGTGTAGTGATGTGTGATAGTAATTCCCATGTGTGACATATATACAGTGTGTACTGCACCTATTGTGCTACACTTACTGCATTATTAGGTATATGGTCACTATAAGGTGCAGCCTGAGCCTGTCTCCTCCTCTGGGTGTAACCAGCCCAGCACAGTGTGTGTAGTGATGTGTGATAGTAATTCCCATGTGTGACATATATACAGTGTGTGTAGTGATGTGTGATAGTAATTCCCATGTGTGACATATATACAGTGTGTGTAGTGATGTGTGATAGTAATTCCCATGTGTGACATATATACAGTGTGTACTGCACCTATTGTGTTACACTTACTGCATTATTAGGTGTATGGTCACTATAAGGTGCAGCCTGAGCCTGTCTCCTCCTCTGGGTGTAACCAGCCCAGCACAGTGTGAGTAGTGATGTGTGATAGTAATTCCCATGTGTGACATATATACAGTGTGTACTGCACCTATTCTGCTACACTTACTGCATTATTAGGTGCTGGTGTATGGTCACTATAAGGTGCAGCCTGAGCCTGTCTCCTCCTCTGGGTGTAACCAGCCCAGCACAGTGTGTGTCGTGATGTGTGATAGTAATTCCCATGTGTGACATATATACAGTGTGTACTGCACCTATTGTGCTACACTTACTGCATTATTAGGTGTTGGTGTATGGTCACTATAGGGTGCAGCCTGAGCCTGTCTCATCCTCTGGGTGTAACCAGCCCAGCACAGTGTGTGTAGTGATGTGTGATAGTAATTCCCATGTGTGACATATATACAGTGTGTGTAGTGATGTGTGATAGTAATTCCCATGTGTGACATATATACAGTGTGTGTAGTGATGTGTGATAGTAATTCCCATGTGTGACATATATACAGTGTGTGTAGTGATGTGTGATAGTAATTCCCATGTGTGACATATATACAGTGTGTGTAGTGATGTGTGATAGTAATTCCCATGTGTGACATATATACAGTGTGTACTGCACCTATTGTGTTACACTTACTGCATTATTAGGTGTATGGTCACTATAAGGTGCAGCCTGAGCCTGTCTCCTCCTCTGGGTGTAACCAGCCCAGCACAGTATGTGTAGTGATGTGTGATAGTAATTCCCATGTGTGACATATATACAGTGTGTGTAGTGATGTGTGATAGTAATTCCCATGTGTGACATATATACAGTGTGTACTGCACCTATTGTGCTACACTTACTGCATTATTAGGTGTTGGTGTATGGTCACTATAAGGTGCAGCCTGAGCCTGTCTCCTCCTCTGGGTGTAACCAGCCCAGCACAGTGTGTGTAGTGATGTGTGATAGTAATTCCCATGTGTGACATATATACAGTGTGTACTGCACCTATTGTGCTACACTTACTGCATTATTAGGTGCTGGTGTATGTTCACTATAAGGTGCAGCCTGAGCCTGTCTCCTCCTCTGGGTGTAACCAGCCCAGCACAGTGTGTGTCGTGATGTGTTATAGTAATTCCCATGTGTGACATATATACAGTTTGTACTGCACCTATTGTGCTACACTTACTGCATTATTAGGTGTATGGTCACTATAAGGTGCAGCCTGAGCCTGTCTCCTCCTCTGGGTGTAACCAGCCCAGCACAGTGTGTGTAGTGATGTGTGATAGTAATTCCCATGTGTGACATATATACAGTGTGTGTAGTGATGTGTGATAGTAATTCCCATGTGTGACATATATACAGTGTGTACTGCACCTATTGTGTTACACTTACTGCATTATTAGGTGTATGGTCACTATAAGGTGCAGCCTGAGCCTGTCTCCTCCTCTGGGTGTAACCAGCCCAGCACAGTGTGTGTAGTGATGTGTGATAGTAATTCCCATGTGTGACATATATACAGTGTGTGTAGTGATGTGTGATAGTAATTCCCATGTGTGACATATATACAGTGTGTACTGCACCTATTGTGCTACACTTACTGCATTATTAGGGGTATGATCGCTATAAGGTGCAGCCTGAGCCTGTCTCCTCCTCTGGGTGTAACCAGCCCAGCACAGTGTGTGTAGTGATATGTGATAGTAATTCCCATGTGTGACATATATACAGTGTGTAGATGCACCTATTGTGCTACACTTACTGCATTATTAGGTGTTGGTGTATGGTCACTATAAAGTGCAGCCTGAGCCTGTCTCCTCCTCTGGGTGTAACCAGCCCAGCACAGTGTGTGTAGTGATGTGTGATAGTAATTCCCATGTGTGACATATATACAGTGTGTACTGCACATATTGTGCTACACTTACTGCATTATTAGGTATATGGTCACTATAAGGTGCAGCCTGAGCCTGTCTCCTCCTCTGGGTGTAACCAGCCCAGCGCAGTGTGTGTAGTGATGTGTGATAGTAATTCCCATGTGTGACATATATACAGTGTGTACTGCACCTATTGTGCTACACTTACTGCATTATTAGGTGTTGGTGTATGGTCACTATAAGGTGCAGCCTGAGCCTGTCTCCTCCTCTGGGTGTAACCAGCCCAGCACAGTGTGTGTAGTGATGTGTGATAGTAATTCCCATGTGTGACATATATACAGTGTGTACTGCACCTATTGTGCTACACTTACTGCATTATTAGGTGCTGGTGTATGGTCACTATAAGATGCAGCCTGAGCCTGTCTCCTCCTCTGGGTGTAACCAGCCCAGCACAGTGTGTGTCGTGATGTGTTATAGTAATTCCCATGTGTGACATATATACAGTGTGTACTGCACCTATTGTGCTACACTTACTGCATTATTAGGTGTATGGTCACTATAAGGTGCAGCCTGAGCCTGTCTCCTCCTCTGGGTGTAACCAGCACAGCACAGTGTGTGTAGTGATGTGTGATAGTAATTCCCATGTGTGACATGTATACAGTGTGTACAGCACCTATTGTGCTACACTTACTGCATTATTAGGTGTATGGTCACTATAAGATGCAGCCTGAGCCTGTCTCCTCCTCTGGGTGTAACCAGCCCAGCACAGTGTGTAGTGATGTTTGATAGTAATTCCCATGTGTGACATATATACAGTGTGTACTGCACCTATTGTGCTACACTTACTGCATTATTAGGTGTTGGTGTATGGTCACTATAAGGTGCAGCCTGAGCCTGTCTCCTCCTCTGGGTGTAACCAGCCAGGCACAGTGTGTGTAGTGATGTGTGATAGTAATTCCCATGTGTGACATATATACAGTGTGTGTAGTGATGTGTGATAGTAATTCCCATGTGTGACATATATACAGTGTGTACTGCACCTATTGTGTTACACTTACTGCATTATTAGGTGTATGGTCACTATAAGGTGCAGCCTGAGCCTGTCTCCTCCTCTGGGTGTAACCAGCCCAGCACAGTGTGTGTAGTGATGTGTGATAGTAATTCCCATGTGTGACATATATACAGTGTGTGTAGTGATGTGTGATAGTAATTCCCATGTGTGACATATATACAGTGTGTACTGCACCTATTGTGCTACACTTACTGCATTATTAGGTGTTGGTGTATGGTCACTATAAGGTGCAGCCTGAGCCTGTCTCCTCCTCTGGGTGTAACCAGCCCAGCGCAGTGTGTGTACTGATGTGTGATAGTAATTCCCATGTGTGACATATATACAGTGTGTACTGCACCTATTGTGCTACAATTACTGCATTATTAGGTGTTGGTGTATGGTCACTATAAGGTGCAGCCTGAGCCTGTCTCCTCCTCTGGGTGTAACCAGCCCAGCACAGAGTGTGTAGTGATGTGTGATAGTAATTCCCATGTGTGACATATATACAGTGTGTGTAGTGATGTGTGATAGTAATTCCCATGTGTGACATATATACAGTGTGTACTGCACCTATTGTGCTACACTTACTGCATTATTAGGTGTTGGTGTATGGTCACTATAAGGTGCAGCCTGAGCCTGTCTCCTCCTCTGGGTGTAACCAGCCCAGCGCAGTGTGTGTACTGATGTGTGATAGTAATTCCCATGTGTGACATATATACAGTGTGTACTGCACCTACTGTGCTACACTTACTGCATTATTAGGTGTATGGTCACTATAAGGTGCAGCCTGAGCCTGTCTCCTCCTCTGGGTGTAACCAGCCCAGCGCAGTGTGTGTAGTGATGTGTGATAGTAATTCCCATGTGTGACATATATACAGTGTGTACTGCACCTACTGTGCTACACTTACTGCATTATTAGGTGTATGGTCACTATAAGGTGCAGCCTGAGCCTGTCTCCTCCTCTGGGTGTAACCAGCCCAGCACAGTGTGTGTAGTGATGTGTGATAGTAATTCCCATGTGTGACATATATACAGTGTGTACTGCACCTATTGTGCTACACTTACTGCATTATTAGGTGTTGGTGTATGGTCACTATAAGGTGCAGCCTGAGCCTGTCGCCTCCTCTGGGTGTAACCAGCCCAGCACAGTGTGTGTCGTGATGTGTGATAGTAATTCCCATGTGTGACATATATACAGTGTGTGTAGTGATGTGTGATAGTAATTCCCATGTGTGACATATATACAGTGTGTACTGCACCTATTGTGTTACACTTACTGCATTATTAGGTGTATGGTCACTATAAGGTGCAGCCTGAGCCTGTCTCCTCCTCTGGGTGTAACCAGCCCAGCACAGTGTGTGTAGTGATGTGTGATAGTAATTCCCATGTGTGACATATATACAGTGTGTGTAGTGATGTGTGATAGTAATTCCCATGTGTGACATATATACAGTGTGTACTGCACCTATTGTGCTACACTTACTGCATTATTAGGGGTATGATCGCTATAAGGTGCAGCCTGAGCCTGTCTCCTCCTCTGGGTGTAACCAGCCCAGCACAGTGTGTGTAGTGATATGTGATAGTAATTCCCATGTGTGACATATATACAGTGTGTACTGCACCTATTGTGCTACACTTACTGCATTATTAGGTGTTGGTGCATGGTCACTATAAAGTGCAGCCTGAGCCTGTCTCCTCCTCTGGGTGTAACCAGCCCAGCACAGTGTGTGTAGTGATGTGTGATAGTAATTCCCATGTGTGACATATATACAGTGTGTACTGCACCTATTGTGCTACACTTACTGCATTATTAGGCGCTGGTGTATGGTCAATATAAGATGCAGCCTGAGCCTGTCTCCTCCTCTGGGTGTAACCAGCCCAACGCAGTGTGTGTCGTGATGTGTTATAGTAATTCCCATGTGTGACATATATACAGTGTGTACTGCACCTATTGTGCTACACTTACTGCATTATTAGGTGTATGGTCACTATAAGGTGCAGCCTGAGCCTGTCTCCTCCTCTGGGTGTAACCAGCACAGCACAGTGTGTGTAGTGATGTGTGATAGTAATTCCCATGTGTGACATGTATACAGTGTGTACAGCACCTATTGTGCTACACTTACTGCATTATTAGGTGTATGGTCACTATAAGGTGCAGCCTGAGCCTGTCTCCTCCTCTGGGTGTAACCAGCCCAGCACAGTGTGTAGTGATGTGTGATAGTAATTCCCATGTGTGACATATATACAGTGTGTACTGCACCTATTGTGCTACACTTACTGCATTATTAGGTGCTGGTGTATGGTCACTATAAGGTGCAGCCTGAGCCTGTCTCCTCCTCTAGGTGTAACCAGCCCAGCACAGTGTGTGCAGTGATGTGTGATAGTAATTCCCATGTGTGACATATATACAGTGTGTACTGCACCTATTGTGCTACACTTACTGCATTATTAGGTATATGGTCACTATAAGGTGCAGCCTGAGCCTGTCTCCTCCTCTGGGTGTAACCAGCCCAGCACAGTGTGTGTAGTGATGTGTGATAGTAATTCCCATGTGTGACATATATACAGTGTGTGTAGTGATGTGTGATAGTAATTCCCATGTGTGACATATATACAGTGTGTGTAGTGATGTGTGATAGTAATTCCCATGTGTGACATATATACAGTGTGTACTGCACCTATTGTGTTACACTTACTGCATTATTAGGTGTATGGTCACTATAAGGTGCAGCCTGAGCCTGTCTCCTCCTCTGGGTGTAACCAGCCCAGCACAGTGTGTGTAGTGATGTGTGATAGTAATTCCCATGTGTGACATATATACAGTGTGTGTAGTGATGTGTGATAGTAATTCCCATGTGTGACATATATACAGTGTGTGTAGTGATGTGTGATAGTAATTCCCATGTGTGACATATATACAGTGTGTACTGCACCTATTGTGCTACACTTACTGCATTATTAGGTGTTGGTGTATGGTCACTATAAGGTGCAGCCTGAGCCTGTCTCCTCCTCTGGGTGTAACCAGCCCAGCACAGTGTGTGTAGTGATGTGTGATAGTAATTCCCATGTGTGACATATATACAGTGTGTACTGCACCTATTGTGCTACACTTACTGCATTATTAGGTATATGGTCACTATAAGGTGCAGCCTGAGCCTGTCTCCTCCTCTGGGTGTAACCAGCCCAGCACAGTGTGTGTAGTGATGTGTGATAGTAATTCCCATGTGTGACATATATACAGTGTGTGTAGTGATGTGTGATAGTAATTCCCATGTGTGACATATATACAGTGTGTGTAGTGATGTGTGATAGTAATTCCCATGTGTGACATATATACAGTGTGTACTGCACCTATTGTGCTACACTTACTGCATTATTAGGTGTTGGTGTATGGTCACTATAAGGTGCAGCCTGAGCCTGTCTCCTCCTCTGGGTGTAACCAGCCCAGCGCAGTGTGTGTACTGATGTGTGATAGTAATTCCCATGTGTGACATATATACAGTGTGTACTGCACCTACTGTGCTACACTTACTGCATTATTAGGTGTATGGTCACTATAAGGTGCAGCCTGAGCCTGTCTCCTCCTCTGGGTGTAACCAGCCCAGCGCAGTGTGTGTAGTGATGTGTGATAGTAATTCCCATGTGTGACATATATACAGTGTGTACTGCACCTATTGTGCTACACTTACTGCATTATTAGGTGTTGGTGTATGGTCACTATAAGGTGCAGCCTGAGCCTGTCTCCTCCTCTGGGTGTAACCAGCCCAGCACAGTGTGTGTAGTGATGTGTGATAGTAATTCCCATGTGTGACATATATACAGTGTGTACTGCACCTATTGTGCTACACTTACTGTATTATTAGGTATATGGTCACTATAAGGTGCAGCCTGAGCCTGTCTCCTCCTCTGGGTGTAACCAGCCCAGCACAGTGTGTGTAGTGATGTGTGATAGTAAATCCCATGTGTGACATGTATACAGTGTGTACAGCACCTATTGTGCTACACTTACTGCATTATTAGGTGTATGGTCACTATAAGGTGCAGCCTGAGCCTGTCTCCTCCTCTGGGTGTAACCAGCCCAGCACAGTGTGTAGTGATGTGTGATAGTAATTCCCATGTGTGACATATATACAGTGTGTACTGCACCTATTGTGCTACACTTACTGCATTATTAGGTGTTGGTGTATGGTCACTATAAGGTGCAGCCTGAGCCTGTCTCCTCCTCTGGGTGTAACCAGCACAGCACAGTGTGTGTACTGATGTGTGATAGTAATTCCCATGTGTGACATATATACAGTGTGTACTGCACCTACTGTGCTACACTTACTGCATTATTAGGTGTATGGTCACTATAAGGTGCAGCCTGAGCCTGTCTCCTCCTCTGGGTGTAACCAGCCCAGCGCAGTGTGTGTAGTGATGTGTGATAGTAATTCCCATGTGTGACATATATACAGTGTGTACTGCACCTACTGTGCTACACTTACTGCATTATTAGGTGTATGGTCACTATAAGGTGCAGCCTGAGCCTGTCTCCTCCTCTGGGTGTAACCAGCACAGCACAGTGTGTGTACTGATGTGTGATAGTAATTCCCATGTGTGACATATATACAGTGTGTACTGCACCTATTGTGCTACACTTACTGCATTATTAGGTGTTGGTGTATGGTCACTATAAGGTGCAGCCTGAGCCTGTCTCCTCCTCTGGGTGTAACCAGCCCAGCACAGTGTGTGTAGTGATGTGTGATAGTAATTCCCATGTGTGACATATATACAGTGTGTACTGCACCTATTGTGCTACACTTACTGCATTATTAGGTGCTGGTGTATGGTCACTATAAGGTGCAGCCTGAGCCTGTCTCCTCCTCTGGGTGTAACCAGCCCAGCACAGTGTGTGTCGTGATGTGTGATAGTAATTCCCATGTGTGACATATATACAGTGTGTACTGCACCTATTGTGCTACACTTACTGCATTATTAGGTGTTGGTGTATGGTCACTATAAGGTGCAGCCTGAGCCTGTCTCCTCCTCTGGGTGTAACCAGCCCAGCACAGTGTGTGTAGTGATGTGTGATAGTAATTTCCATGTGTGACATATATACAGTGTGTGTAGTGATGTGTGATAGTAATTCCCATGTGTGACATATATACAGTGTGTGTAGTGATGTGTGATAGTAATTCCCATGTGTGACATATATACAGTGTGTACTGCACCTACTGTGCTACACTTACTGCATTATTAGGTGTATGGTCACTATAAGGTGCAGCCTGAGCCTGTCTCCTCCTCTGGGTGTAACCAGCCCAGCGCAGTGTGTGTAGTGATGTGTGATAGTAATTCCCATGTGTGACATATATACAGTGTGTACTGCACCTACTGTGCTACACTTACTGCATTATTAGGTGTATGGTCATTATAAGGTGCAGCCTGAGCCTGTCTCCTCCTCTGGGTGTAACCAGCCCAGCACAGTGTGTGTAGTGATGTGTGATAGTAATTCCCATGTGTGACATATATACAGTGTGTACTGCACCTATTGTGCTACACTTACTGCATTATTAGGTGTTGGTGTATGGTCACTATAAGGTGCAGCCTGAGCCTGTCTCCTCCTTTGGGTGTAACCAGCCCAGCACAGTGTGTGTAGTGATGTGTGATAGTAATTCCCATGTGTGACATATATACAGTGTGTACTGCACCTATTGTGCTACACTTACTGCATTATTTGGTGTTGGTGTATGGTCACTATAAGGTGCAGCCTGAGCCTGTCTCCTCCTCTGGGTGTAACCAGCCCAGCACAGTGTGTGTAGTGATGTGTGATAGTAATTCCCATGTGTGACATATATACAGTGTGTGTAGTGATGTGTGATAGTAATTCCCATGTGTGACATATATACAGTGTGTACTGCACCTATTGTGTTACACTTACTGCATTATTAGGTGTATGGTCACTATAAGGTGCAGCCTGAGCCTGTCTCCTCCTCTGGGTGTAACCAGCCCAGCGCAGTGTGTGTAGTGATGTGTGATAGTAATTCCCATGTGTGACATATATACAGTGTGTACTGCACCTATTGTGCTACACTTACTGCATTATTAGGGGTATGATCGCTATAAGGTGCAGCCTGAGCCTGTCTCCTCCTCTGGGTGTAACCAGCCCAGCACAGTGTGTGTAGTGATATGTGATAGTAATTCCCATGTGTGACATATATACAGTGTGTACTGCACCTATTGTGCTACACTTACTGCATTATTAGGTGTTGGTGTATGGTCACTATAAGGTGCAGCCTGAGCCTGTCTCCTCCTCTGGGTGTAACCAGCCCAGCACAGTGTGTGTAGTGATGTGTGATAGTAATTCCCATGTGTGACATATATACAGTGTGTACTGCACCTATTGTGCTACACTTACTGCATTATTAGGTGCTGGTGTATGGTCACTATAAGGTGCAGCCTGAGCCTGTCTCCTCCTCTGGGTGTAACCAGCCCAGCACAGTGTGTGTCGTGATGTGTTATAGTAATTCCCATGTGTGACATATATACAGTGTGTACTGCACCTATTGTGCTACACTTACTGCATTATTAGGTGTATGGTCACTATAAGGTGCAGCCTGAGCCTGTCTCCTCCTCTGGGTGTAACCAGCACAGCACAGTGTGTGTAGTGATGTGTGATAGTAATTCCCATGTGTGACATGTATACAGTGTGTACAGCACCTATTGTGCTACACTTACTGCATTATTAGGTGTATGGTCACTATAAGGTGCAGCCTGAGCCTGTCTCCTCCTCTGGGTGTAACCAGCCCAGCACAGTGTGTGTAGTGATGTGTGATAGTAATTCCCATGTGTGACATATATACAGTGTGTGTAGTGATGTGTGATAGTAATTCCCATGTGTGACATATATACAGTGTGTGTAGTGATGTGTGATAGTAATTCCCATGTGTGACATATATACAGTGTGTACTGCACCTATTGTGTTACACTTACTGCATTATTAGGTGTATGGTCACTATAAGGTGCAGCCTGAGCCTGTCTCCTCCTCTGGGTGTAACCAGCCCAGCACAGTGTGTGTAGTGATGTGTGATAGTAATTCCCATGTGTCACATATATACAGTGTGTGTAGTGATGTGTTATAGTAATTCCCATGTGTGACATATATACAGTGTGTGTAGTGATGTGTGATAGTAATTCCCATGTGTGACATATATACAGTGTGTACTGCACCTATTGTGCTACACTTACTGCATTATTAGGTGTTGGTGTATGGTCACTATAAGGTGCAGCCTGAGCCTGTCTCCTCCTCTGGGTGTAACCAGCCCAGCACAGTGTGTGTAGTGATGTGTGATAGTAATTCCCATGTGTGACATATATACAGTGTGTGTAGTGATGTGTGATAGTAATTCCCATGTGTGACATATATACAGTGTGTGTAGTGATGTGTGATAGTAATTCCCATGTTTGACATATATACAGTGTGTACTGCACCTATTGTGTTACACTTACTGCATTATTAGGTGTATGGTCACTATAAGCTGCAGCCTGAGCCTGTCTCCTCCTCTGGGTGTAACCAGCCCAGCACAGTGTGTGTAGTGATGTGTGATAGTAATTCCCATGTGTGACATATATACAGTGTGTACTGCACCTATTGTGCTACACTTACTGCATTATTAGGTGTTGGTGTATGGTCACTATAAGGTGCAGCCTGAGCCTGTCTCCTCCTCTGGGTGTAACCAGCCCAGCACAGTGTGTGTAGTGATGTGTGATAGTAATGCCCATGTGCGACATATATACAGTGTGTACTGCACCTATTGTGCTACACTTACTGCATTAATAGGTGTATGGTCACTATAAGGTGCAGCCTAAGCGTGTTTCCTCCTCTGGGTGTAACCAGCCCAGCACAGTGTGTGTAGTGATGTGTGATAGTAATTCCCATGTGTGACATATATAGTGTGTACAGCACCTATTGTGCTACACTTACTGCATTATTAGGTGCTGGTGTGTGGTCACTATAAGGTGCAGCCTGAGCCTGTCTCCTCCTCTGGGTGTAACCAGCCCAGCACAGTATATGTAGTGATGTGTGATAGTAAATCCCATGTGTGACATATATACAGTGTGTACAGCACCTATTGTGCTACACTTACTGCATTATTAGGTGTTTGGTCACTATAAGGTGCAGCCTGAGCCTGTCTCCTCCTCTGGGTGTAACCAGCCCAGCACAGTGTGTAGTGATGTGTGATAGTAATTCCCATGTGTGACATATATACAGTGTGTACTGCACCTATTGTGCTACACTTACTGCATTATTAGGTGTTGGTGTATGGTCACTATAAGATGCAGCCTGAGCCTGTCTCCTCCTCTGGGTGTAACCAGCCCAGCACAGTGTGTGTAGTGATGTGTGATAGTAATTCCCATGTGTGACATATATACAGTGTGTACTGCACCTATTGTGCTACACTTACTGCATTATTAGGTGCTGGTGTATGGTCACTATAAGGTGCAGCCTGAGCCTGTCTCCTCCTCTGGGTGTAACCAGCCCAGCACAGTGTGTGTCGTGATGTGTGATAGTAATTCCCATGTGTGACATATATACAGTGTGTACTGCACCTATTGTGCTACACTTACTGCATTATTAGGTGTTGGTGTATGGTCACTATAAGGTGCAGCCTGAGCCTGTCTCCTCCTCTGGGTGTAACCAGCCCAGCACAGTGTGTGTAGTGATGTGTGATAGTAATTCCCATGTGTGACATATATACAGTGTGTGTAGTGATGTGTGATAGTAATTCCCATGTGTGACATATATACAGTGTGTGTAGTGATGTGTGATAGTAATTCCCATGTGTGACATATATACAGTGTGTACTGCACCTATTGTGCTACACTTACTGCATTATTAGGTGTTGGTGTATGGTCACTATAAGGTGCAGCCTGAGCCTGTCTCCTCCTCTGGGTGTAACCAGCCCAGCGCAGTGTGTGTACTGATGTGTGATAGTAATTCCCATGTGTGACATATATACAGTGTGTACTGCACCTACTGTGCTACACTTACTGCATTATTAGGTGTATGGTCACTATAAGGTGCAGCCTGAGCCTGTCTCCTCCTCTGGGTGTAACCAGCCCAGCGCAGTGTGTGTAGTGATGTGTGATAGTAATTCCCATGTGTGACATATATACAGTGTGTACTGCACCTATTGTGCTACACTTACTGCATTATTAGGTGTTGGTGTATGGTCACTATAAGGTGCAGCCTGAGCCTGTCTCCTCCTCTGGGTGTAACCAGCCCAGCACAGTGTGTGTAGTGATGTGTGATAGTAATTCCCATGTGTGACATATATACAGTGTGTCCTGCACCTATTGTGCTACACTTACTGTATTATTAGGTATATGGTCACTATAAGGTGCAGCCTGAGCCTGTCTCCTCCTCTGGGTGTAACCAGCCCAGCACAGTGTGTGTAGTGATGTGTGATAGTAAATCCCATGTGTGACATGTATACAGTGTGTACAGCACCTATTGTGCTACACTTACTGCATTATTAGGTGTATGGTCACTATAAGGTGCAGCCTGAGCCTGTCTCCTCCTCTGGGTGTAACCAGCCCAGCACAGTGTGTAGTGATGTGTGATAGTAATTCCCATGTGTGACATATATACAGTGTGTACTGCACCTATTGTGCTACACTTACTGCATTATTAGGAGTATGGTCACTATAAGGTGCAGCATGAGCCTGTCTCCTCCTCTGGGTGTAACCAGCCCAGCGCAGAGTATGTAGTGATGTGTGATAGTAATTCCCATGTGTGACATATATACAGTGTGTACTGCACCTATTGTGCTACACTTACTGCATTATTAGGTGTTGGTGTATGGTCACTATAAGGTGCAGCCTGAGCCTGTCTCCTCCTCTGGGTGTAACCAGCACAGCACAGTGTGTGTACTGATGTGTGATAGTAATTCCCATGTGTGACATATATACAGTGTGTACTGCACCTACTGTGCTACACTTACTGCATTATTAGGTGTATGGTCACTATAAGGTGCAGCCTGAGCCTGTCTCCTCCTCTGGGTGTAACCAGCCCAGCGCAGTGTGTGTAGTGATGTGTGATAGTAATTCCCATGTGTGACATATATACAGTGTGTACTGCACCTACTGTGCTACACTTACTGCATTATTAGGTGTATGGTCACTATAAGGTGCAGCCTGAGCCTGTCTCCTCCTCTGGGTGTAACCAGCACAGCACAGTGTGTGTACTGATGTGTGATAGTAATTCCCATGTGTGACATATATACAGTGTGTACTGCACCTATTGTGCTACACTTACTGCATTATTAGGTGTTGGTGTATGGTCACTATAAGGTGCAGCCTGAGCCTGTCTCCTCCTCTGGGTGTAACCAGCCCAGCACAGTGTGTGTAGTGATGTGTGATAGTAATTCCCATGTGTGACATATATACAGTGTGTACTGCACCTATTGTGCTACACTTACTGCATTATTAGGTGCTGGTGTATGGTCA
This sequence comes from Taudactylus pleione, assembly GCA_031769625.1. NCBI lineage: Eukaryota > Metazoa > Chordata > Amphibia > Anura > Myobatrachidae > Taudactylus > Taudactylus pleione. The sequence continues at coordinate 286,010 of JAUIMM010001037.1, read as the reverse complement.
CTATAAGGTGCAGCCTGAGCCTGTCTCCTCCTCTGGGTGTAACCAGCCCAGCACAGTGTGTGTCGTGATGTGTGATAGTAATTCCCATGTGTGACATATATACAGTGTGTACTGCACCTATTGTGCTACACTTACTGCATTATTAGGTGTTGGTGTATGGTCACTATAAGGTGCAGCCTGAGCCTGTCTCCTCCTCTGGGTGTAACCAGCCCAGCACAGTGTGTGTAGTGATGTGTGATAGTAATTCCCATGTGTGACATATATACAGTGTGTGTAGTGATGTGTGATAGTAATTCCCATGTGTGACATATATACAGTGTGTGTAGTGATGTGTGATAGTAATTCCCATGTGTGACATATATACAGTGTGTACTGCACCTACTGTGCTACACTTACTGCATTATTAGGTGTATGGTCACTATAAGGTGCAGCCTGAGCCTGTCTCCTCCTCTGGGTGTAACCAGCCCAGCGCAGTGTGTGTAGTGATGTGTGATAGTAATTCCCATGTGTGACATATATACAGTGTGTACTGCACCTACTGTGCTACACTTACTGCATTATTAGGTGTATGGTCATTATAAGGTGCAGCCTGAGCCTGTCTCCTCCTCTGGGTGTAACCAGCCCAGCACAGTGTGTGTAGTGATGTGTGATAGTAATTCCCATGTGTGACATATATACAGTGTGTACTGCACCTATTGTGCTACACTTACTGCATTATTAGGTGTTGGTGTATGGTCACTATAAGGTGCAGCCTGAGCCTGTCTCCTCCTTTGGGTGTAACCAGCCCAGCACAGTGTGTGTAGTGATGTGTGATAGTAATTCCCATGTGTGACATATATACAGTGTGTACTGCACCTATTGTGCTACACTTACTGCATTATTTGGTGTTGGTGTATGGTCACTATAAGGTGCAGCCTGAGCCTGTCTCCTCCTCTGGGTGTAACCAGCCCAGCACAGTGTGTGTAGTGATGTGTGATAGTAATTCCCATGTGTGACATATATACAGTGTGTGTAGTGATGTGTGATAGTAATTCCCATGTGTGACATATATACAGTGTGTACTGCACCTATTGTGTTACACTTACTGCATTATTAGGTGTATGGTCACTATAAGGTGCAGCCTGAGCCTGTCTCCTCCTCTGGGTGTAACCAGCCCAGCGCAGTGTGTGTAGTGATGTGTGATAGTAATTCCCATGTGTGACATATATACAGTGTGTACTGCACCTATTGTGCTACACTTACTGCATTATTAGGGGTATGATCGCTATAAGGTGCAGCCTGAGCCTGTCTCCTCCTCTGGGTGTAACCAGCCCAGCACAGTGTGTGTAGTGATATGTGATAGTAATTCCCATGTGTGACATATATACAGTGTGTACTGCACCTATTGTGCTACACTTACTGCATTATTAGGTGTTGGTGTATGGTCACTATAAGGTGCAGCCTGAGCCTGTCTCCTCCTCTGGGTGTAACCAGCCCAGCACAGTGTGTGTAGTGATGTGTGATAGTAATTCCCACGTGTGACATATATACAGTGTGTACTGCACCTATTGTGCTACACTTACTGCATTATTAGGTGCTGGTGTATGGTCACTATAAGGTGCAGCCTGAGCCTGTCTCCTCCTCTGGGTGTAACCAGCCCAGCACAGTGTGTGTCGTGATGTGTTATAGTAATTCCCATGTGTGACATATATACAGTGTGTACTGCACCTATTGTGCTACACTTACTGCATTATTAGGTGTATGGTCACTATAAGGTGCAGCCTGAGCCTGTCTCCTCCTCTGGGTGTAACCAGCACAGCACAGTGTGTGTAGTGATGTGTGATAGTAATTCCCATGTGTGACATGTATACAGTGTGTACAGCACCTATTGTGCTACACTTACTGCATTATTAGGTGTATGGTCACTATAAGGTGCAGCCTGAGCCTGTCTCCTCCTCTGGGTGTAACCAGCCCAGCACAGTGTGTGTAGTGATGTGTGATAGTAATTCCCATGTGTGACATATATACAGTGTGTGTAGTGATGTGTGATAGTAATTCCCATGTGTGACATATATACAGTGTGTGTAGTGATGTGTGATAGTAATTCCCATGTGTGACATATATACAGTGTGTACTGCACCTATTGTGTTACACTTACTGCATTATTAGGTGTATGGTCACTATAAGGTGCAGCCTGAGCCTGTCTCCTCCTCTGGGTGTAACCAGCCCAGCACAGTGTGTGTAGTGATGTGTGATAGTAATTCCCATGTGTCACATATATACAGTGTGTGTAGTGATGTGTTATAGTAATTCCCATGTGTGACATATATACAGTGTGTGTAGTGATGTGTGATAGTAATTCCCATGTGTGACATATATACAGTGTGTACTGCACCTATTGTGCTACACTTACTGCATTATTAGGTGTTGGTGTATGGTCACTATAAGGTGCAGCCTGAGCCTGTCTCCTCCTCTGGGTGTAACCAGCCCAGCACAGTGTGTGTAGTGATGTGTGATAGTAATTCCCATGTGTGACATATATACAGTGTGTGTAGTGATGTGTGATAGTAATTCCCATGTGTGACATATATACAGTGTGTGTAGTGATGTGTGATAGTAATTCCCATGTTTGACATATATACAGTGTGTACTGCACCTATTGTGTTACACTTACTGCATTATTAGGTGTATGGTCACTATAAGGTGCAGCCTGAGCCTGTCTCCTCCTCTGGGTGTAACCAGCCCAGCACAGTGTGTGTAGTGATGTGTGATAGTAATTCCCATGTGTGACATATATACAGTGTGTACTGCACCTATTGTGCTACACTTACTGCATTATTAGGTGTTGGTGTATGGTCACTATAAGGTGCAGCCTGAGCCTGTCTCCTCCTCTGGGTGTAACCAGCCCAGCACAGTGTGTGTAGTGATGTGTGATAGTAATGCCCATGTGCGACATATATACAGTGTGTACTGCACCTATTGTGCTACACTTACTGCATTAATAGGTGTATGGTCACTATAAGGTGCAGCCTAAGCGTGTTTCCTCCTCTGGGTGTAACCAGCCCAGCACAGTGTGTGTAGTGATGTGTGATAGTAATTCCCATGTGTGACATATATAGTGTGTACAGCACCTATTGTGCTACACTTACTGCATTATTAGGTGCTGGTGTGTGGTCACTATAAGGTGCAGCCTGAGCCTGTCTCCTCCTCTGGGTGTAACCAGCCCAGCACAGTATATGTAGTGATGTGTGATAGTAAATCCCATGTGTGACATATATACAGTGTGTACAGCACCTATTGTGCTACACTTACTGCATTATTAGGTGTTTGGTCACTATAAGGTGCAGCCTGAGCCTGTCTCCTCCTCTGGGTGTAACCAGCCCAGCACAGTGTGTAGTGATGTGTGATAGTAATTCCCATGTGTGACATATATACAGTGTGTACTGCACCTATTGTGCTACACTTACTGCATTATTAGGTGTTGGTGTATGGTCACTATAAGGTGCAGCCTGAGCCTGTCGCCTCCTCTGGGTGTAACCAGCCCAGCACAGTGTGTGTAGTGATGTGTGATAGTAATTCCCATGTGTGACATATATACAGTGTGTACTGCACCTATTGTGCTACACTTACTGCATTATTAGGTATATGGTCACTATAAGGTGCAGCCTGAGCCTGTCTCCTCGTCTGGGTGTAACCAGCCCAGCACAGTGTGTGTAGTGATGTGTGATAGTAAATCCCATGTGTGACATTTATACAGTGTGTACTGCACCTATTGTGCTACACTTACTGCATTATTAGGAGTATGGTCACTATAAGGTGCAGCATGAGCCTGTCTCCTCCTCTGGGTGTAACCAGCCCAGCGCAGTGTGTGTAGTGATGTGTGATAGTAATTCCCATGTGTGACATATATACAGTGTGTGTAGTGATGTGTGATAGTAATTCCCATGTGTGACATATATACAGTGTGTACTGCACCTATTGTGCTACACTTACTGCATTATTAGGTGTTGGTGTATGGTCACTATAAGGTGCAGCCTGAGCCTGTCTCCTCCTCTGGGTGTAACCAGCCCAGCGCAGTGTGTGTAGTGATGTGTGATAGTAATTCCCATGTGTGACATATATACAGTGTGTACTGCACCTACTGTGCTACACTTACTGCATTATTAGGTGTATGGTCACTATAAGGTGCAGCCTGAGCCTGTCTCCTCCTCTGGGTGTAACCAGCCCAGCACAGTGTGTGTAGTGATGTGTGATAGTAATGCCCATGTGTGACATATATACAGTGTGTACTGCACCTATTGTGCTACACTTACTGCATTAATAGGTGTATGGTCACTATAAGGTGCAGCCTAAGCGTGTTTCCTCCTCTGGGTGTAACCAGCCCAGCACAGTGTGTGTAGTGATGTGTGATAGTAATTCCCATGTGTGACATATATACAGTGTGTACAGCACCTATTGTGCTACACTTACTGCATTATTAGGTGCTGGTGTGTGGTCACTATAAGGTGCAGCCTGAGCCTGTCTCCTCCTCTGGGTGTAACCAGCCCAGCACAGTATATGTAGTGATGTGTGATAGTAAATCCCATGTGTGACATATATACAGTGTGTACAGCACCTATTGTGCTACACTTACTGCATTATTAGGTGTTTGGTCACTATAAGGTGCAGCCTGAGCCTGTCTCCTCCTCTGGGTGTAACCAGCCCAGCACAGTGTGTAGTGATGTGTGATAGTAATTCCCATGTGTGACATATATACAGTGTGTACTGCACCTATTGTGCTACACTTACTGCATTATTAGGTGTTGGTGTATGGTCACTATAAGGTGCAGCCTGAGCCTGTCGCCTCCTCTGGGTGTAACCAGCCCAGCACAGTGTGTGTAGTGATGTGTGATAGTAATTCCCATGTGTGACATATATACAGTGTGTACTGCACCTATTGTGCTACACTTACTGCATTATTAGGTATATGGTCACTATAAGGTGCAGCCTGAGCCTGTCTCCTCGTCTGGGTGTAACCAGCCCAGCACAGTGTGTGTAGTGATGTGTGATAGTAAATCCCATGTGTGACATTTATACAGTGTGTACTGCACCTATTGTGCTACACTTACTGCATTATTAGGAGTATGGTCACTATAAGGTGCAGCATGAGCCTGTCTCCTCCTCTGGGTGTAACCAGCCCAGCGCAGTGTGTGTAGTGATGTGTGATAGTAATTCCCATGTGTGACATATATACAGTGTGTGTAGTGATGTGTGATAGTAATTCCCATGTGTGACATATATACAGTGTGTACTGCACCTATTGTGCTACACTTACTGCATTATTAGGTGTTGGTGTATGGTCACTATAAGGTGCAGCCTGAGCCTGTCTCCTCCTCTGGGTGTAACCAGCCCAGCGCAGTGTGTGTAGTGATGTGTGATAGTAATTCCCATGTGTGACATATATACAGTGTGTACTGCACCTACTGTGCTACACTTACTGCATTATTAGGTGTATGGTCACTATAAGGTGCAGCCTGAGCCTGTCTCCTCCTCTGGGTGTAACCAGCCCAGCACAGTGTGTGTAGTGATGTGTGATAGTAATAACCATGTGTGACATATTTACAGTGTGTACTGCACCTATTGTGCTACACTTACTGCATTATTAGGTGTTGGTGTATGGTCACTATAAGATGCAGCCTGAGCCTGTCTCCTCCTCTGGGTGTAACCAGCCCAGCACAGTGTGTGTAGTGATGTGTGATAGTAATTCCCATGTGTGACATATATACAGTGTGTACTGCACCTATTGTGCTACACTTACTGCATTATTAGGTGCTGGTGTATGGTCACTATAAGGTGCAGCCTGAGCCTGTCTCCTCCTCTGGGTGTAACCAGCCCAGCACAGTGTGTGTAGTGATGTGTTATAGTAATTCCCATGTGTGACATATATACAGTGTGTGTAGTGATGTGTGATAGTAATTCCCATGTGTGACATATATACAGTGTGTACTGCACCTATTGTGCTACACTTACTGCATTATTAGGTGTTGGTGTATGGTCACTATAAGGTGCAGCCTGAGCCTGTCTCCTCCTCTGGGTGTAACCAGCCCAGCACAGTGTGTGTAGTGATGTGTGATAGTAATTCCCATGTGTGACATATATACAGTGTGTACTGCACCTATTGTGCTACACTTACTGCATTATTAGGTGCTGGTGTATGGTCACTATAAGGTGCAGCCTGAGCCTGTCTCCTCCTCTGGGTGTAACCAGCCCAGCACAGTGTGTGTCGTGATGTGTGATAGTAATTCCCATGTGTGACATATATACAGTGTGTACTGCACCTATTGTGCTACACTTACTGCATTATTAGGTGTTGGTGTATGGTCACTATAAGGTGCAGCCTGAGCCTGTCTCCTCCTCTGGGTGTAACCAGCCCAGCACAGTGTGTGTAGTGATGTGTGATAGTAATTCCCATGTGTGACATATATACAGTGTGTGTAGTGATGTGTGATAGTAATTCCCATGTGTGACATATATACAGTGTGTGTAGTGATGTGTGATAGTAATTCCCATGTGTGACATATATACAGTGTGTACTGCACCTACTGTGCTACACTTACTGCATTATTAGGTGTATGGTCACTATAAGGTGCAGCCTGAGCCTGTCTCCTCCTCTGGGTGTAACCAGCCCAGCGCAGTGTGTGTAGTGATGTGTGATAGTAATTCCCATGTGTGACATATATACAGTGTGTACTGCACCTACTGTGCTACACTTACTGCATTATTAGGTGTATGGTCATTATAAGGTGCAGCCTGAGCCTGTCTCCTCCTCTGGGTGTAACCAGCCCAGCACAGTGTGTGTAGTGATGTGTGATAGTAATTCCCATGTGTGACATATATACAGTGTGTACTGCACCTATTGTGCTACACTTACTGCATTATTAGGTGTTGGTGTATGGTCACTATAAGGTGCAGCCTGAGCCTGTCTCCTCCTTTGGGTGTAACCAGCCCAGCACAGTGTGTGTAGTGATGTGTGATAGTAATTCCCATGTGTGACATATATACAGTGTGTACTGCACCTATTGTGCTACACTTACTGCATTATTTGGTGTTGGTGTATGGTCACTATAAGGTGCAGCCTGAGCCTGTCTCCTCCTCTGGGTGTAACCAGCCCAGCACAGTGTGTGTAGTGATGTGTGATAGTAATTCCCATGTGTGACATATATACAGTGTGTGTAGTGATGTGTGATAGTAATTCCCATGTGTGACATATATACAGTGTGTACTGCACCTATTGTGTTACACTTACTGCATTATTAGGTGTATGGTCACTATAAGGTGCAGCCTGAGCCTGTCTCCTCCTCTGGGTGTAACCAGCCCAGCGCAGTGTGTGTAGTGATGTGTGATAGTAATTCCCATGTGTGACATATATACAGTGTGTACTGCACCTATTGTGCTACACTTACTGCATTATTAGGGGTATGATCGCTATAAGGTGCAGCCTGAGCCTGTCTCCTCCTCTGGGTGTAACCAGCCCAGCACAGTGTGTGTAGTGATATGTGATAGTAATTCCCATGTGTGACATATATACAGTGTGTACTGCACCTATTGTGCTACACTTACTGCATTATTAGGTGTTGGTGTATGGTCACTATAAGGTGCAGCCTGAGCCTGTCTCCTCCTCTGGGTGTAACCAGCCCAGCACAGTGTGTGTAGTGATGTGTGATAGTAATTCCCACGTGTGACATATATACAGTGTGTACTGCACCTATTGTGCTACACTTACTGCATTATTAGGTGCTGGTGTATGGTCACTATAAGGTGCAGCCTGAGCCTGTCTCCTCCTCTGGGTGTAACCAGCCCAGCACAGTGTGTGTCGTGATGTGTTATAGTAATTCCCATGTGTGACATATATACAGTGTGTACTGCACCTATTGTGCTACACTTACTGCATTATTAGGTGTATGGTCACTATAAGGTGCAGCCTGAGCCTGTCTCCTCCTCTGGGTGTAACCAGCACAGCACAGTGTGTGTAGTGATGTGTGATAGTAATTCCCATGTGTGACATGTATACAGTGTGTACAGCACCTATTGTGCTACACTTACTGCATTATTAGGTGTATGGTCACTATAAGGTGCAGCCTGAGCCTGTCTCCTCCTCTGGGTGTAACCAGCCCAGCACAGTGTGTGTAGTGATGTGTGATAGTAATTCCCATGTGTGACATATATACAGTGTGTGTAGTGATGTGTGATAGTAATTCCCATGTGTGACATATATACAGTGTGTGTAGTGATGTGTGATAGTAATTCCCATGTGTGACATATATACAGTGTGTACTGCACCTATTGTGTTACACTTACTGCATTATTAGGTGTATGGTCACTATAAGGTGCAGCCTGAGCCTGTCTCCTCCTCTGGGTGTAACCAGCCCAGCACAGTGTGTGTAGTGATGTGTGATAGTAATTCCCATGTGTCACATATATACAGTGTGTGTAGTGATGTGTTATAGTAATTCCCATGTGTGACATATATACAGTGTGTGTAGTGATGTGTGATAGTAATTCCCATGTGTGACATATATACAGTGTGTACTGCACCTATTGTGCTACACTTACTGCATTATTAGGTGTTGGTGTATGGTCACTATAAGGTGCAGCCTGAGCCTGTCTCCTCCTCTGGGTGTAACCAGCCCAGCACAGTGTGTGTAGTGATGTGTGATAGTAATTCCCATGTGTGACATATATACAGTGTGTGTAGTGATGTGTGATAGTAATTCCCATGTGTGACATATATACAGTGTGTGTAGTGATGTGTGATAGTAATTCCCATGTTTGACATATATACAGTGTGTACTGCACCTATTGTGTTACACTTACTGCATTATTAGGTGTATGGTCACTATAAGGTGCAGCCTGAGCCTGTCTCCTCCTCTGGGTGTAACCAGCCCAGCACAGTGTGTGTAGTGATGTGTGATAGTAATTCCCATGTGTGACATATATACAGTGTGTACTGCACCTATTGTGCTACACTTACTGCATTATTAGGTGTTGGTGTATGGTCACTATAAGGTGCAGCCTGAGCCTGTCTCCTCCTCTGGGTGTAACCAGCCCAGCACAGTGTGTGTAGTGATGTGTGATAGTAATGCCCATGTGCGACATATATACAGTGTGTACTGCACCTATTGTGCTACACTTACTGCATTAATAGGTGTATGGTCACTATAAGGTGCAGCCTAAGCGTGTTTCCTCCTCTGGGTGTAACCAGCCCAGCACAGTGTGTGTAGTGATGTGTGATAGTAATTCCCATGTGTGACATATATAGTGTGTACAGCACCTATTGTGCTACACTTACTGCATTATTAGGTGCTGGTGTGTGGTCACTATAAGGTGCAGCCTGAGCCTGTCTCCTCCTCTGGGTGTAACCAGCCCAGCACAGTATATGTAGTGATGTGTGATAGTAAATCCCATGTGTGACATATATACAGTGTGTACAGCACCTATTGTGCTACACTTACTGCATTATTAGGTGTTTGGTCACTATAAGGTGCAGCCTGAGCCTGTCTCCTCCTCTGGGTGTAACCAGCCCAGCACAGTGTGTAGTGATGTGTGATAGTAATTCCCATGTGTGACATATATACAGTGTGTACTGCACCTATTGTGCTACACTTACTGCATTATTAGGTGTTGGTGTATGGTCACTATAAGGTGCAGCCTGAGCCTGTCGCCTCCTCTGGGTGTAACCAGCCCAGCACAGTGTGTGTAGTGATGTGTGATAGTAATTCCCATGTGTGACATATATACAGTGTGTACTGCACCTATTGTGCTACACTTACTGCATTATTAGGTATATGGTCACTATAAGGTGCAGCCTGAGCCTGTCTCCTCGTCTGGGTGTAACCAGCCCAGCACAGTGTGTGTAGTGATGTGTGATAGTAAATCCCATGTGTGACATTTATACAGTGTGTACTGCACCTATTGTGCTACACTTACTGCATTATTAGGAGTATGGTCACTATAAGGTGCAGCATGAGCCTGTCTCCTCCTCTGGGTGTAACCAGCCCAGCGCAGTGTGTGTAGTGATGTGTGATAGTAATTCCCATGTGTGACATATATACAGTGTGTGTAGTGATGTGTGATAGTAATTCCCATGTGTGACATATATACAGTGTGTACTGCACCTATTGTGCTACACTTACTGCATTATTAGGTGTTGGTGTATGGTCACTATAAGGTGCAGCCTGAGCCTGTCTCCTCCTCTGGGTGTAACCAGCCCAGCGCAGTGTGTGTAGTGATGTGTGATAGTAATTCCCATGTGTGACATATATACAGTGTGTACTGCACCTACTGTGCTACACTTACTGCATTATTAGGTGTATGGTCACTATAAGGTGCAGCCTGAGCCTGTCTCCTCCTCTGGGTGTAACCAGCCCAGCACAGTGTGTGTAGTGATGTGTGATAGTAATGCCCATGTGTGACATATATACAGTGTGTACTGCACCTATTGTGCTACACTTACTGCATTAATAGGTGTATGGTCACTATAAGGTGCAGCCTAAGCGTGTTTCCTCCTCTGGGTGTAACCAGCCCAGCACAGTGTGTGTAGTGATGTGTGATAGTAATTCCCATGTGTGACATATATACAGTGTGTACAGCACCTATTGTGCTACACTTACTGCATTATTAGGTGCTGGTGTGTGGTCACTATAAGGTGCAGCCTGAGCCTGTCTCCTCCTCTGGGTGTAACCAGCCCAGCACAGTATATGTAGTGATGTGTGATAGTAAATCCCATGTGTGACATATATACAGTGTGTACAGCACCTATTGTGCTACACTTACTGCATTATTAGGTGTTTGGTCACTATAAGGTGCAGCCTGAGCCTGTCTCCTCCTCTGGGTGTAACCAGCCCAGCACAGTGTGTAGTGATGTGTGATAGTAATTCCCATGTGTGACATATATACAGTGTGTACTGCACCTATTGTGCTACACTTACTGCATTATTAGGTGTTGGTGTATGGTCACTATAAGGTGCAGCCTGAGCCTGTCGCCTCCTCTGGGTGTAACCAGCCCAGCACAGTGTGTGTAGTGATGTGTGATAGTAATTCCCATGTGTGACATATATACAGTGTGTACTGCACCTATTGTGCTACACTTACTGCATTATTAGGTATATGGTCACTATAAGGTGCAGCCTGAGCCTGTCTCCTCGTCTGGGTGTAACCAGCCCAGCACAGTGTGTGTAGTGATGTGTGATAGTAAATCCCATGTGTGACATTTATACAGTGTGTACTGCACCTATTGTGCTACACTTACTGCATTATTAGGAGTATGGTCACTATAAGGTGCAGCATGAGCCTGTCTCCTCCTCTGGGTGTAACCAGCCCAGCGCAGTGTGTGTAGTGATGTGTGATAGTAATTCCCATGTGTGACATATATACAGTGTGTGTAGTGATGTGTGATAGTAATTCCCATGTGTGACATATATACAGTGTGTACTGCACCTATTGTGCTACACTTACTGCATTATTAGGTGTTGGTGTATGGTCACTATAAGGTGCAGCCTGAGCCTGTCTCCTCCTCTGGGTGTAACCAGCCCAGCGCAGTGTGTGTAGTGATGTGTGATAGTAATTCCCATGTGTGACATATATACAGTGTGTACTGCACCTACTGTGCTACACTTACTGCATTATTAGGTGTATGGTCACTATAAGGTGCAGCCTGAGCCTGTCTCCTCCTCTGGGTGTAACCAGCCCAGCACAGTGTGTGTAGTGATGTGTGATAGTAATAACCATGTGTGACATATTTACAGTGTGTACTGCACCTATTGTGCTACACTTACTGCATTATTAGGTGTTGGTGTATGGTCACTATAAGATGCAGCCTGAGCCTGTCTCCTCCTCTGGGTGTAACCAGCCCAGCACAGTGTGTGTAGTGATGTGTGATAGTAATTCCCATGTGTGACATATATACAGTGTGTACTGCACCTATTGTGCTACACTTACTGCATTATTAGGTGCTGGTGTATGGTCACTATAAGGTGCAGCCTGAGCCTGTCTCCTCCTCTGGGTGTAACCAGCCCAGCACAGTGTGTGTCGTGATGTGTGATAGTAATTCCCATGTGTGACATATATACAGTGTGTACTGCACCTATTGTGATACACTTACTGCATTATTAGGTGTTGGTGTATGGTCACTATAAGGTGCAGCCTGAGCCTGTCTCCTCCTCTGGGTGTAACCAGCCCAGCGCAGTGTGTGTACTGATGTGTGATAGTAATTCCCATGTGTGACATATATACAGTGTGTACTGCACCTATTGTGCTACACTTACTGCATTATTAGGTGCTGGTGTATGGTCACTATAAGGTGCAGCCTGAGCCTGTCTCCTCCTCTAGGTGTAACCAGCCCAGCACAGTGTATGTAGTGATGTGTGATAGTAATTCCCATGTGTGACATATATACAGTGTGTACTGCACCTATTGTGCTACACTTACGGCATTATTAGGTATATGGTCACTATAAGGTGCAGCCTGAGCCTGTCTCCTCCTCTGGGTGTAACCAGCCCAGCACAGTGTGTGTAGTCATGTGTGATAGTAATTCCCATGTGTGACATATATACAGTGTGTGTAGTGATGTCTGATAGTAATTCCCATGTTTGACATATATACAGTGTGTACTGCACCTATTGTGTTACACTTACTGCATTATTAGGTGTATGGTCACTATAAGGTGCAGCCTGAGCCTGTCTCCTCCTCTGGGTGTAACCAGCCCAGCACAGTGTGTGTAGTGATGTGTGATAGTAATTCCCATGTGTGACATATAAACAGTGTGTGTAGTGATGTGTGATAGTAATTCCCATGTGTGACATATATACAGTGTGTACTGCACCTATTGTGCTACACTTACTGCATTATTAGGTGTTGGTGTATGGTCACTATAAGGTGCAGCCTGAGCCTGTCTCCTCCTTTGGGTGTAACCAGCCCAGCGCAGAGTGTGTACTGATGTGTGATAGTAATTCCACTGTGTGACATATATACAGTGTGTACTGCACCTACTGTGCTACACTTACTGCATTATTAGGTGTATGGTCACTATAAGGTGCAGCCTGAGCCTGTCTCCTCCTCTGGGTGTAACCAGCCCAGCGCAGTGTGTGTAGTGATGTGTGATAGTAATTCCCATGTGTGACATATATACAGTGTGTACTGCACCTATTGTGCTACACTTACTGCATTATTAGGTGTTGGTGTATGGTCACTATAAGGTGCAGCCTGAGCCTGTCTCCTCCTCTGGGTGTAACCAGCCCAGCACAGTGTGTGTAGTGATGTGTGATAGTAATTGCCATGTGTGACATATATACAGTGTGTACTGCACCTATTGTGCTACACTTACTGCATTATTAGGTGTATGGTCACTATAAGGTGCAGCCTGAGCCTGTCTCCTCCTCTGGGTGTAACCAGCACAGCACAGTGTGTGTAGTGATGTGTGATAGTAATTCCCATGTGTGACATATATACAGTGTGTACTGCACCTATTGTGCTACACTTACTGCATTATTAGGTGTTGGTGTATGGTCACTATAAGATGCAGCCTGAGCCTGTCTCCTCCTCTGGGTGTAACCAGCCCAGCACAGTGTGTGTAGTGATGTGTGATAGTAATTCCCATGTGTGACATATATACAGTGTGTACTGCACCTATTGTGCTACACTTACTGCATTATTAGGTGCTGGTGTATGGTCACTATAAGGTGCAGCCTGAGCCTGTCTCCTCCTCTGGGTGTAACCAGCCCAGCACAGTGTGTGTAGTGATGTGTGATAGTAATTCCCATGTGTGACATATATACAGTGTGTGTAGTGATGTGTGATAGTAATTCCCATGTGTGACATATATACAGTGTGTGTAGTGATGTGTGATAGTAATTCCCATGTGTGACATATATACAGTGTGTACTGCACCTATTGTGTTACACTTACTGCATTATTAGGTGTATGGTCACTATAAGGTGCAGCCTGAGCCTGTCTCCTCCTCTGGGTGTAACCAGCCCAGCACAGTGTGTGTAGTGATGTGTGATAGTAATTCCCATGTGTGACATATATACAGTGTGTGTAGTGATGTGTGATAGTAATTCCCATGTGTGACATATATACAGTGTGTTTAGTGATGTGTGATAGTAATTCCCATGTGTGACATATATACAGTGTGTACTGCACCTATTGTACTACACTTACTGCATTATTAGGTGTTGGTGTATGGTCACTATAAGGTGCAGCCTGAGCCTGTCTCCTCCTTTGGGTGTAACCAGCCCAGCGCAGAGTGTGTACTGATGTGTGATAGTAATTCCCATGTGTGACATATATACAGTGTGTACTGCACCTATTGTGCTACACTTACTGCATTATTAGGTGTATGGTCACTATAAGGTGCAGCCTGAGCCTGTCTCCTCCTCTGGGTGTAACCAGCCCAGCGCAGTGTGTGTAGTGATGTGTGATAGTAATTCCCATGTGTGACATATATACAGTGTGTACTGCACCTACTGTGCTACACTTACTGCATTATTAGGTGTATGGTCACTATAAGGTGCAGCCTGAGCCTGTCTCCTCCTCTGGGTGTAACCAGCCCAGCGCAGTGTGTGTAGTGATGTGTGATAGTAATTCCCATGTGTGACATATATACAGTGTGTACTGCACCTATTGTGCTACACTTACTGCATTATTAGGTGTTGGTGTATGGTCACTATAAGGTGCAGCCTGAGCCTGTCTCCTCCTCTGGGTGTAACCAGCCCAGCACAGTGTGTGTCGTGATGTGTGATAGTAATTCCCATGTGTGACATATATACAGTGTGTACTGCATCTATTGTGCTACACTTACTGCATTATTAGGTGTATGGTCACTATAAGGTGCAGCCTGAGCCTGTCTCCTCCTCTGGGTGTAACCAGCACAGCACAGTGTGTGTAGTGATGTGTGATAGTAATTCCCATGTGTGACATGTATACAGTGTGTACAGCACCTATTGTGCTACACTTACTGCATTATTAGGTGTATGGTCACTATAAGGTGCAGCCTGAGCCTGTCTCCGCCTCTGGGTGTAACCAGCCCAGCACAGTGTGTAGTGATGTGTGATAGTAATTCCCATGTGTGATATATATCCAGTGTGTACTGCACCTATTGTGCTACACTTACTGCATTATTAGGTGCTGGTGTATGGTCACTATAAGGTGCAGCCTGAGCCTGTCTCCTCCTCTGGGTGTAACCAGCCCAGCACAGTGTGTGTAGTGATGTGTGATAGTAATGCCCATGTGTGACATATATACAGTGTGTACTGCACCTATTGTGCTACACTTACTGCATTAATAGGTGTATGGTCACTATAAGGTGCAGCCTGAGCCTGTCTCCTCCTCTGGGTGTAACCAGCCCAGCACAGTGTGTGTAGTGATGTGTGATAGTAATTCCCATGTGTGACATATATACAGTGTGTACAGCACCTATTGTGCTACACTTACTGCATTATTAGGAGTATGGTCACTATAAGGTGCAGCATGAGCCTGTCTCCTCCTCTGGGTTTAACCAGCCCAGCGCAGAGTATGTAGTGATGTGTGATAGTAATTCCCATGTGTGACATATATACAGTGTGTACTGCACCTATTGTGCTACACTTACTGCATTATTAGGTGTTGGTGTATGGTCACTATAAGGTGCAGCCTGAGCCTGTCTCCTCCTCTGGGTGTAACCAGCCCAGCACAGTGTGTGTAGTGATGTGTGATAGTAATTTCCATGTGTGACATGTATAGTGTGTACTGTACCTATTGTGCTACACTTACTGCATTATTAGGTGTTGGTGTATGGTCACTATAAGGTGCAGCCTGAGCCTGTCTCCTCCTCTGGGTGTAACCAGCCCAGCGCAGTGTGTGTACTGATGTGTGATAGTAATTCCCATGTGTGACATATATACAGTGTGTACTGCACCTATTGTGTTACACTTACTGCATTATTAGGTGTATGGTCACTATAAGGTGCAGCCTGAGCCAGTCTCCTCCTCTGGGTGTAACCAGCCCAGCGCAGTGTGTGTAGTGATGTGTGATAGTAATTCCCATGTGTGACATATATACAGTGTGTACTGCACCTACTGTGCTACACTTACTGCATTATTAGGTGTATGGTCACTATAAGGTGCAGCCTGAGCCTGTCTCCTCCTCTGGGTGTAACCAGCCCAGCACAGTGTGTGTCGTGATGTGTGATAGTAATTCCCATGTGTGACATATATACAGTGTGTACTGCACCTATTGTGCTACACTTACTGCATTATTAGGTGTTGGTGTATGGTCACTATAAGGTGCAGCCTGAGCCTGTCTCCTCCTCTGGGTGTAACCAGCCCAGCACAGTGTGTGTAGTGATGTGTGATAGTAATTCCCATGTGTGACATATATACAGTGTGTGTAGTGATGTGTGATAGTAATTCCCATGTGTGACATATATACAGTGCGTACTGCACCTATTGTGTTACACTTACTGCATTATTAGGTGTATGGTCACTATAAGGTGCAGCCTCAGCCTGTCTCCTCCTCTGGGTGTAACCAGCCCAGCACAGTGTGTGTAGTGATGTGTGATAGTAATTCCCATGTGTGACATATATACAGTGTGTGTAGTGATGTGTGATAGTAATTCCCATGTGTGACATATATACAGTGTGTACTGCACCTATTGTGCTACACTTACTGCATTATTAGGTGTTGGTGTATTGTCACTATAAGGTGCAGCCTGAGCCTGTCTCCTCCTCTGGGTGTAACCAGCCCAGCACAGTGTGTGTCGTGATGTGTGATAGTAATTCCCATGTGTGACATATAAACAGTGTGTACTGCACCTATTGTGCTACACTTACTGCATTATTAGGTGTTGGTGTATGGTCACTATAAGGTGCAGCCTGAGCCTGTCTCCTCCTCTGGGTGTAACCAGCCCAGCACAGTGTGTGTAGTGATGTGTGATAGTAATTCCCATGTGTGACATATATACAGTGTGTGTAGTGATGTGTGATAGTAATTCCCATGTGTGACATATATACAGTGTGTGTAGTGATGTGTGATAGTAATTCCCATGTGTGACATATATACAGTGTGTACTGTACCTATTGTGCTACACTTACTGCATTATTAGGTGTTGGTGTATGGTCACTATAAGGTGCAGCCTGAGCCTGTCTCCTCCTCTGGGTGTAACAAGCCCAGCGCAGTGTGTGTACTGATGTGTGATAGTAATTCCCATGTGTGACATATATACAGTGTGTACTGCACCTATTGTGCTACACTTACTGCATTATTAGGTGTTGGTGTATGGTCACTATAAGGTGCAGCCTGAGCCTGTCTCCTCCTCTGGGTGTAACCAGCCCAGCACAGTGTGTGTAGTGATGTGTGATAGTAATTTCCATGTGTGACATGTATAGTGTGTACTGTACCTATTGTGCTACACTTACTGCATTATTAGGTGTTGGTGTATGGTCACTATAAGGTGCAGCCTGAGCCTGTCTCCTCCTCTGGGTGTAACCAGCCCAGCGCAGTGTGTGTACTGATGTGTGATAGTAATTCCCATGTGTGACATATATACAGTGTGTACTGCACCTATTGTGTTACACTTACTGCATTATTAGGTGTATGGTCACTATAAGGTGCAGCCTGAGCCAGTCTCCTCCTCTGGGTGTAACCAGCCCAGCGCAGTGTGTGTAGTGATGTGTGATAGTAATTCCCATGTGTGACATATATACAGTGTGTACTGCACCTACTGTGCTACACTTACTGCATTATTAGGTGTATGGTCACTATAAGGTGCAGCCTGAGCCTGTCTCCTCCTCTGGGTGTAACCAGCCCAGCACAGTGTGTGTAGTGATGTGTGATAGTAATAACCATGTGTGACATATATACAGTGTGTACTGCACCTATTGTGCTACACTTACTGCATTATTAGGTGTTGGTGTATGGTCACTATAAGATGCAGCCTGAGCCTGTCTCCTCCTCTGGGTGTAACCAGCCCAGCACAGTGTGTGTAGTGATGTGTGATAGTAATTCCCATGTGTGACATATATACAGTGTGTACTGCACCTATTGTGCTACACTTACTGCATTATTAGGTGCTGGTGCATGGTCACTATAAGGTGCAGCCTGAGCCTGTCTCCTCCTCTGGGTGTAACCAGCCCAGCACAGTGTGTGTCGTGATGTGTGATAGTAATTCCCATGTGTGACATATATACAGTGTGTACTGCACCTATTGTGCTACACTTACTGCATTATTAGGTGTTGGTGTATGGTCACTATAAGGTGCAGCCTGAGCCTGTCTCCTCCTCTGGGTGTAACCAGCCCAGCACAGTGTGTGTAGTGATGTGTGATAGTAATTCCCATGTGTGACATATATACAGTGTGTGTAGTGATGTGTGATAGTAATTCCCATGTGTGACATATATACAGTGCGTACTGCACCTATTGTGTTACACTTACTGCATTATTAGGTGTATGGTCACTATAAGGTGCAGCCTCAGCCTGTCTCCTCCTCTGGGTGTAACCAGCCCAGCACAGTGTGTGTAGTGATGTGTGATAGTAATTCCCATGTGTGACATATATACAGTGTGTGTAGTGATGTGTGATAGTAATTCCCATGTGTGACATATATACAGTGTGTACTGCACCTATTGTGCTACACTTACTGCATTATTAGGTGTTGGTGTATTGTCACTATAAGGTGCAGCCTGAGCCTGTCTCCTCCTCTGGGTGTAACCAGCCCAGCACAGTGTGTGTCGTGATGTGTGATAGTAATTCCCATGTGTGACATATAAACAGTGTGTACTGCACCTATTGTGCTACACTTACTGCATTATTAGGTGTTGGTGTATGGTCACTATAAGGTGCAGCCTGAGCCTGTCTCCTCCTCTGGGTGTAACCAGCCCAGCACAGTGTGTGTAGTGATGTGTGATAGTAATTCCCATGTGTGACATATATACAGTGTGTGTAGTGATGTGTGATAGTAATTCCCATGTGTGACATATATACAGTGTGTGTAGTGATGTGTGATAGTAATTCCCATGTGTGACATATATACAGTGTGTACTGTACCTATTGTGCTACACTTACTGCATTATTAGGTGTTGGTGTATGGTCACTATAAGGTGCAGCCTGAGCCTGTCTCCTCCTCTGGGTGTAACAAGCCCAGCGCAGTGTGTGTACTGATGTGTGATAGTAATTCCCATGTGTGACATATATACAGTGTGTACTGCACCTACTGTGCTACACTTACTGCATTATTAGGTGTATGGTCACTATAAGGTGCAGCCTGAGCCTGTCTCCTCCTCTGGGTGTAACCAGCCCAGCGCAGTGTGTGTAGTGATGTGTGATAGTAATTCCCATGTGTGACATATATACAGTGTGTACTGCACCTACTGTGCTACACTTACTGCATTATTAGGTGTATGGTCACTATAAGGTGCAGCCTGAGCCTGTCTCCTCCTCTGGGTGTAACCAGCCCAGCACAGTGTGTGTAGTGATGTGTGATAGTAATTCCCATGTGTGACATATATACAGTGTGTACTGCACCTATTGTGCTACACTTACTGCATTATTTGGTGTTGGAGTATGGTCACTATAAGGTGCAGCCTTAGCCTGTCTCCTCCTCTGGGTGTAACCAGCCCAGCACAGTGTGTGTAGTGATGTGTGATAGTAATTCCCATGTGTGACATATATACAGTGTGTACTGCACCTATTGTGCTACACTTACTGCATTATTAGGGGTATGATCGCTATAAGGTGCAGCCTGAGCCTGTCTCCTCCTCTGGGTGTAACCAGCCCAGCACAGTGTGTGTAGTGATGTGTGATAGTAATTCCCATGTGTGACATATATACAGTGTGTGTAGTGATGTGTGATAGTAATTCCCATGTGTGACATATATACAGTGTGTGTAGTGATGTGTGATAGTAATTCCCATGTGTGACATATATACAGTGTGTACTGTACCTATTGTGCTACACTTACTGCATTATTAGGTGTATGGTCACTATAAGGTGCAGCCTGAGCCTGTCTCCTCCTCTGGGTGTAACCAGCCCAGCACAGTGTGTGTAGTGATGTGTGATAGTAATTCCCATGTGTGACATATATACAGTGTGTGTAGTGATGTGTGATAGTAATTCCCATGTGTGACATATATACAGTGTGTGTACTGATGTGTTATAGTAATTCCCATGTGTGACATATATACAGTGTGTACTGCACCTACTGTGCTACACTTACTGCATTATTAGGTGTATGGTCACTATAAGGTGCAGCCTGAGCCTGTCTCCTCCTCTGGGTGTAACCAGCCCAGCGCAGTGTGTGTAGTGATGTGTGATAGTAATTCCCATGTGTGACATATATACAGTGTGTACTGCACCTATTGTGCTACAGTTACTGCATTATTAGGTGTTGCTGTATGGTCACTATAAGGTGCAGCCTGAGCCTGTCTCCTCCTCTGGGTGTAACCAGCCCAGCACAGTGTGTGTAGTGATGTGAGATAGTAATTCCCATGTGTGACATATATACAGTGTGTGTAGTGATGTGTGATAGTAATTCCCATGTGTGACATATATACAGTGTGTGTAGTGATGTGTGATAGTAAATCCCATGTGTGACATTTATACAGTGTGTACTGCACCTATTGTGCTACACTTACTGCATTATTAGGAGTATGGTCACTATAAGGTGCAGGCTGAGCCTGTCTCCTCCTCTGCGTGTAACCAGCCCAGCACAGTGTGTAGTGATGTGTGATAGTAATTCCCATGTGTGACATATATACAGTGAGTACTGCACCTATTGTGCTACACTTACTGCATTATTAGGTGTTGGTGTATGGTCACTATAAGGTGCAGCCTGAGCCTGTCTCCTCCTCTGGGTGTAACCAGCCCAGCACAGTGTGTGTCGTGATGTGTGATAGTAATTCCCATGTGTGACATATATACAGTGTGTACTGCACCTATTGTGCTACACTTACTGAATTATTAGGTGTTGGTGTATGGTCACTATAAGGTGCAGCCTGAGCCTGTCTCCTCCTCTGGGTGTAACCAGCCCAGCGCAGTGTGTGTAGTGATGTGTGATAGTAATTCCCATGTGTGACATATATACAGTGTGTGTAGTGATGTGTGATAGTAATTCCCATGTGTGACATATATACAGTGTGTACTGCACCTATTGTGTTACACTTACTGCATTATTAGGTGTATGGTCACTATAAGGTGCAGCCTGAGCCTGTCTCCTCCTCTGGGTGTAACCAGCCCAGCGCAGTGTGTGTACTGATGTGTGATAGTAATTCACATGTGTGACATATATACAGTGTGTACTGCACCTATTGTGTTACACTTACTGCATTATTAGGTGTATGGTCACTATAAGGTGCAGCCTGAGCCTGTCTCCTCCTCTGGGTGTAACCAGCCCAGCACAGTGTGTGTAGTGATGTGTGATAGTAATTCCCATGTGTGACATATATACAGTGTGTGTAGTGATGTGTGATAGTAATTCCCATGTGTGACATATATACAGTGTGTACTGCACCTATTGTGCTACACTTACTGCATTATTAGGTGTTGGTGTATGGTCACTATAAGGTGCAGCCTGAGCCTGTCTCCTCCTCTGGGTGTAACCAGCCCAGCGCAGTGTGTGTAGTGATGTGTGATAGTAATTCCCATGTGTGACATATATACAGTGTGTACTGCACCTACTGTGCTACACTTACTGCATTATTAGGTATATGGTCACTATAAGGTGCAGCCTTAGCCTGTCTCCTCCTCTGGGTGTAACCAGCCCAGCACAGTGTGTGTAGTGATGTGTGATAGTAATTCCCATGTGTGACATATATACAGTGTGTACTGCACCTATTGTGCTACACTTACTGCATTATTAGGGGTATGATCGCTATAAGGTGCAGCCTGAGCCTGTCTCCTCCTCTGGGTGTAACCAGCCCAGCACAGTGTGTGTAGTGATATGTGATAGTAATTCCCATGTGTGACATATATACAGTGTGTACTGCACCTATTGTGCTACACTTACTGCATTATTAGGTGTTGGTGTATGGTCACTATAAGGTGCAGCCTGAGCCTGTCTCCTCCTCTGGGTGTAACCAGCCCAGCACAGTGTGTGTAGTGATGTGTGATAGTAATTCCCATGTGTGACATATATACAGTGTGTGTAGTGATGTGTGATAGTAATTCCCATGTGTGACATATATACAGTGTATGTAGTGATGTGTGATAGTAATTCCCATGTGTGACATATATACAGTGTGTACTGCACCTATTGTGCTACACTTACTGCATTATTAGGTGTTGGTGTATGGTCACTATAAGGTGCAGCCTGAGCCTGTCTCCTCCTCTGCGTGTAACCAGCCCAGCGCAGTGTGTGTAGTGATGTGTGATAGTAATTCCCATGTGTGACATATATACAGTGTGTACTGCACCTATTGTGCTACACTTACTGCATTAATAGGTGTATGGTCACTATAAGGTGCAGCCTGAGCCTGTCTCCTCTACTGGGTGTAACCAGCACAGCACAGTGTGTGTAGTGATGTGTGATAGTAATTCCCATGTGTGACATGTATACAGTGTGTACAGCACCTATTGTGCTACACTTACTGCATTATTAGGTGTATGGTCACTATAAGGTGCAGCCTGAGCCTGTCTCCTCCTCTGGGTGTAACCAGCCCAGCACAGTGTGTAGTGATGTGTGATAGTAATTCCCATGTGTGACATATATACAGTGTGTACTGCACCTATTGTGCTACACTTACTGCATTATTAGGTGCTGGTGTATGGTCACTATAAGGTGCAGCCTGAGCCTGTCTCCTCCTCTAGGTGTAACCAGCCCAGCACAGTGTATGTAGTGATGTGTGATAGTAATTCCCATGTGTGACATATATACAGTGTGTACTGCACCTATTGTGCTACACTTACTGCATTATTAGGTATATGGTCACTATAAGGTGCAGCCTGAGCCTGTCTCCTCCTCTGGGTGTAACCAGCCCAGCACAGTGTGTGTAGTTATGTGTGATAGTAATTCCCATGTGTGACATATATACAGTGTGTGTAGTGATGTGTGATAGTAATTCCCATGTGTGACATATATACAGTGTGTGTAGTGATGTGTGATAGTAATTCCCATGTGTGACATATATACAGTGTGTACTGCACCTATTGTGTTACACTTACTGCATTATTAGGTGTATGGTCACTATAAGGTGCAGCCTGAGCCTGTCTCCTCCTCTGGGTGTAACCAGCCCAGCACAGTGTGTGTAGTGATGTGTGATAGTAATTCCCATGTGTGACATATATACAGTGTGTATTGTACCTATTGTGCCACACTTACTGCATTATTAGGTGTTGGTGTATGGTCACTATAAGGTGCAGCCTGAGCCTGTCTCCTCCTCTGGGTGTAACCAGCCCAGCACAGTGTGTGTCGTGATGTGTGATAGTAATTCCCATGTGTGACATATATACAGTGTGTGTAGTGATGTGTGATAGTAATTCCCATGTGTGACATATATACAGTGTGTACTGCACCTATTGTGTTACACTTACTGCATTATTAGGTGTATGGTCACTATAAGGTGCAGCCTGAGCCTGTCTCCTCCTCTGGGTGTAACCAGCCCAGCACAGTGTGTGTAGTGATGTGTGATAGTAATTCCCATGTGTGACATATATATCCAGTGTGTACTGCACCTATTGTGCTACACTTACTGCATTATTAGGTGCTAGTGTATGGTCACTATAAGGTGCAGCCTGAGCCTGTCTCCTCCTCTGGGTGTAACCAGCCCAGCGCAGTGTGTGTAGTGATGTGTGATAGTAATTCCCATGTGTGACATATATACAGTGTGTGTAGTGATGTGTGATAGTAATTCCCATGTGTGACATATATACAGTGTGTGTAGTGATGTGTGATAGTAATTCCCATGTGTGACATATATACAGTGTGTACTGCACCTATTGTGCTACACTTACTGCATTATTAGGTGTTGGTGTATGGTCACTATAAGGTGCAGCCTGAGCCTGTCTCCTCCTCTGGGTGTAACCAGCCCAGCACAGTGTGTGTAGTGATGTGTGATAGTAATTCCCATGTGTGACATATATACAGTGTGTGTAGTGATGTGTGATAGTAATTCCCATGTGTGACAAATATACAGTGTGTACTGCACCTATTGTGCTACACTTACTGCATTATTAGGTGTTGGTGTATGGTCACTATAAGGTGCAGCCTGAGCCTGTCTCCTCCTTTGGGTGTAACCAGCCCAGCGCAGAGTGTGTAGTGATGTGTGATAGTAATTCCCATGTGTGACATATATACAGTGTGTACTGCACCTACTGTGCTACACTTACTGCATTATTAGGTGTATGGTCACTATAAGGTGCAGCCTGAGCCTGTCTCCTCCTCTGGGTGTAACCAGCCCAGCGCAGTGTGTGTAGTGATGTGTGATAGTAATTCCCATGTGTGACATATATACAGTGTGTACTGCACCTACTGTGCTACACTTACTGCATTATTAGGTGTATGGTCACTATAAGGTGCAGCCTGAGCCTGTCTCCTCCTCTGGGTGTAACCAGCCCAGCGCAGTGTGTGTAGTGATGTGTGATAGTAATTCCCATGTGTGACATATATACAGTGTGCACTGCACCTATTGTGCTACACTTACTGCATTATTAGGTGTTGGTGTATGGTCACTATAAGGTGCAGCCTGAGCCTGTCTCCTCCTCTGGGTGTAACCAGCCCAGCACAGTGTGTGTAGTGATGTGTGATAGTAATTCCCATGTGTGACTTATATACAGTGTGTGTAGTGATGTGTGATAGTAATTCCCATGTGTGACATATATACAGTGTGTACTGCACCTATTGTGCTACACTTACTGCATTATTAGGTGTTGGTGTATGGTCACTATAAGGTGCAGCCTGAGCCTGTCTCCTCCTCTGGGTGTAAACAGCCCAGCACAGTGTGTGTAGTGATGTGTGATAGTAATTCCCATGTGTGACATATATACAGTGTGTACTGCACCTATTGTGTTACACTTACTGCATTATTAGGTGTATGGTCACTATAAGGTGCAGCCTGAGCCTGTCTCCTCCTCTGGGTGTAACCAGCCCAGCACAGTGTGTGTAGTGATGTGTGATAGTAATTCCCATGTGTGACATATATACAGTGTGTGTAGTGATGTGTGATAGTAATTCCCATGTGTGACATATATACAGTGTGTGTAGTGATGTGTGATAGTAATTCCCATGTGTGACATATATACAGTGTGTACTGCACCTATTGTGTTACACTTACTGCATTATTAGGTGTATGGTCACTATAAGGTGCAGCCTGAGCCTGTCTCCTCCTCTGGGTGTAACCAGCCCAGCACAGTGTGTGTAGTGATGTGTGATAGTAATTCCCATGTGTGACATATATACAGTGTGTACTGCACCTATTGTGCTACACTTACTGCATTATTAGGTGTTGGTGTATGGTCACTATAAGGTGCAGCCTGAGCCTGTCTCCTCCTCTGGGTGTAACCAGCCAGGCACAGTGTGTGTAGTGATGTGTGATAGTAATTCCCATGTGTGACATATATACAGTGTGTGTAGTGATGTGTGATAGTAATTCCCATGTGTGACATATATACAGTGTGTACTGCACCTATTGTGTTACACTTACTGCATTATTAGGTGTATGGTCACTATAAGGTGCAGCCTGAGCCTGTCTCCTCCTCTGGGTGTAACCAGCCCAGCACAGTGTGTGTAGTGATGTGTGATAGTAATTCCCATGTGTGACATATATACAGTGTGTGTAGTGATGTGTGATAGTAATTCCCATGTGTGACATATATACAGTGTGTACTGCACCTATTGTGCTACACTTACTGCATTATTAGGTGTTGGTGTATGGTCACTATAAGGTGCAGCCTGAGCCTGTCTCCTCCTCTGGGTGTAACCAGCCCAGCACAGTGTGTGTAGTGATGTGTGATAGTAATTCCCATGTGTGACATATATACAGTGTGTGTAGTGATGTGTGATAGTAATTCCCATGTGTGACATATATACAGTGTGTACTGCACCTATTGTGCTACACTTACTGCATTATTAGGTGTTGGTGTATGGTCACTATAAGGTGCAGCCTGAGCCTGTCTCCTCCTCTGGGTGTAACCAGCCCAGCGCAGTGTGTGTACTGATGTGTGATAGTAATTCCCATGTGTGACTTATATACAGTGTGTGTAGTGATGTGTGATAGTAATTCCCATGTGTGACATATATACAGTGTGTACTGCACCTATTGTGCTACACTTACTGCATTATTAGGTGTTGGTGTATGGTCACTATAAGGTGCAGCCTGAGCCTGTCTCCTCCTCTGGGTGTAAACAGCCCAGCACAGTGTGTGTAGTGATGTGTGATAGTAATTCCCATGTGTGACATATATACAGTGTGTACTGCACCTATTGTGTTACACTTACTGCATTATTAGGTGTATGGTCACTATAAGGTGCAGCCTGAGCCTGTCTCCTCCTCTGGGTGTAACCAGCCCAGCACAGTGTGTGTAGTGATGTGTGATAGTAATTCCCATGTGTGACATATATACAGTGTGTGTAGTGATGTGTGATAGTAATTCCCATGTGTGACATATATACAGTGTGTGTAGTGATGTGTGATAGTAATTCCCATGTGTGACATATATACAGTGTGTACTGCACCTATTGTGTTACACTTACTGCATTATTAGGTGTATGGTCACTATAAGGTGCAGCCTGAGCCTGTCTCCTCCTCTGGGTGTAACCAGCCCAGCACAGTGTGTGTAGTGATGTGTGATAGTAATTCCCATGTGTGACATATATACAGTGTGTACTGCACCTATTGTGCTACACTTACTGCATTATTAGGTGTTGGTGTATGGTCACTATAAGGTGCAGCCTGAGCCTGTCTCCTCCTCTGGGTGTAACCAGCCAGGCACAGTGTGTGTAGTGATGTGTGATAGTAATTCCCATGTGTGACATATATACAGTGTGTGTAGTGATGTGTGATAGTAATTCCCATGTGTGACATATATACAGTGTGTACTGCACCTATTGTGTTACACTTACTGCATTATTAGGTGTATGGTCACTATAAGGTGCAGCCTGAGCCTGTCTCCTCTTCTGGGTGTAACCAGCCCAGCACAGTGTGTGTAGTGATGTGTGATAGTAATTCCCATGTGTGACATATATACAGTGTGTGTAGTGATGTGTGATAGTAATTCCCATGTGTGACATATATACAGTGTGTACTGCACCTATTGTGCTACACTTACTGCATTATTAGGTGTTGGTGTATGGTCACTATAAGGTGCAGCCTGAGCCTGTCTCCTCCTCTGGGTGTAACCAGCCCAGCACAGTGTGTGTAGTGATGTGTGATAGTAATTCCCATGTGTGACATATATACAGTGTGTGTAGTGATGTGTGATAGTAATTCCCATGTGTGACATATATACAGTGTGTACTGCACCTATTGTGCTACACTTACTGCATTATTAGGTGTTGGTGTATGGTCACTATAAGGTGCAGCCTGAGCCTGTCTCCTCCTCTGGGTGTAACCAGCCCAGCGCAGTGTGTGTACTGATGTGTGATAGTAATTCCCATGTGTGACATATATACAGTGTGTACTGCACCTACTGTGCTACACTTACTGCATTATTAGGTGTATGGTCACTATAAGGTGCAGCCTGAGCCTGTCTCCTCCTCTGGGTGTAACCAGCCCAGCGCAGTGTGTGTAGTGATGTGTGATAGTAATTCCCATGTGTAACATATATACAGTGTGTATTGCACCTACTGTGCTACACTTACTGCATTATTAGGTGTATGGTCACTATAAGGTGCAGCCGGAGCCTGTCTCCTCCTCTGGGTGTAACCAGCCCAGCACAGTGTGTGTAGTGATGTGTGATAGTAATTCCCATGTGTGACATATATACAGTGTGTGTAGTGATGTGTGATAGTAATTCCCATGTGTGACATATATACAGTGTGTGTAGTGATGTGTGATAGTAATTCCCATGTGTGACATATATACAGTGTGTACTGCACCTATTGTGCTACACTTACTGCATTATTAGGTGTTGGTGTATGGTCACTATAAGGTGCAGAATGAGCCTGTCTCCTCCTCTGCGTGTAAAAAGGCCAGCACAGTGTGTGTCGTGATGTGTGATAGTAATTCCCATGTGTGACATATATACAGTGTGTACTGCACCTATTGTGCTACACTTACTGCATTATTTGGTGTTGGTGTATGGTCACTATAAGGTGCAGCCTGAGCCTGTCTCCTCCTCTGGGTGTAACCAGCCCAGCACAGTGTGTGTAGTGATGTGTGATAATAAATCCCATGTGTGACATATATACAGTGTGTGTAGTGATGTGTGATAGTAATTCCCATGTGTGACATATATACAGTGTGTACTGCACCTATTGTGTTACACTTACTGCATTATTAGGTGTATGGTCACTATAAGGTGCAGCCTGAGCCTGTCTCCTCCTCTGGGTGTAACCAGCCCAGCACAGTGTGTGTAGTGATGTGTGATAGTAATTCCCATGTGTGACATATATACAGTGTGTGTAGTGATGTGTGATAGTAATTCCCATGTGTGACATATATACAGTGTGTACTGCACCTATTGTGCTTCACTTACTGCATTATTAGGGGTATGATCGCTATAAGGTGCAGCCTGAGCCTGTCTGCTCCTCTGGGTGTAACCAGCCCAGCACAGTGTGTGTAGTGATATGTGATAGTAATTCCCATGTGTGACATATATACAGTGTGTACTGCACCTATTGTGCTACACTTACTGCATTATAAGGTGTTGGTGTATGGTCACTATAAAGTGCAGCCTGAGCCTGTCTCCTCCTCTGGGTGTAACCAGCCCAGCACAGTGTGTGTAGTGATGTGTGATAGTAATTCCCATGTGTGACATATATACAGTGTGTACTGCACCTATTGTGCTACACTTACTGCATTATTAGGTGTTGGTGTATGGTCACTATAAGGTGCAGCCTGAGCCTGTCTCCTCCTCTGGGTGTAA
Source organism: Taudactylus pleione (assembly GCA_031769625.1). Taxonomy (NCBI): domain Eukaryota; kingdom Metazoa; phylum Chordata; class Amphibia; order Anura; family Myobatrachidae; genus Taudactylus; species Taudactylus pleione. The sequence goes on along the minus strand of JAUIMM010001037.1, from coordinate 257,007 downwards.
CCAGCCCAGCACAGTGTGTGTAGTGATGTGTGATAGTAATTCCCATGTGTGACATATATACAGTGTGTACTGCACCTATTGTGCTACACTTACTGCATTATTAGGTGCTGGTGTATGGTCACTATAAGATGCAGCCTGAGCCTGTCTCCTCCTCTGGGTGTAACCAGCCCAGCACAGTGTGTGTAGTGATGTGTGATAGTAATTCCCATGTGTGACATATATACAGTGTGTGTAGTGATGTGTGATAGTAATTCCCATGTGTGACATATATACAGTGTGTACTGCACCTATTGTGCTACACTTACTGCATTATTAGGTGTTGGTGTATGGTCACTATAAGGTGCAGCCTGAGCCTGTCTCCTCCTCTGGGTGTAACCAGCCCAGCACAGTGTGTGTAGTGATGTGTGATAGTAATTCCCATGTGTGACATATATACAGTGTGTGTAGTGATGTGTAATAGTAATTCCCATGTGTGACATATATACAGTGTGTACTGCACCTATTGTGCTACACTTACTGCATTATTAGGTGTTGGTGTATGGTCACTATAAGGTGCAGCCTGAGCCTGTCTCCTCCTCTGGGTGTAACCAGCCCAGCGCAGTGTGTGTACTGATGTGTGATAGTAATTCCCATGTGTGACTTATATACAGTGTGTGTAGTGATGTGTGATAGTAATTCCCATGTGTGACATATATACAGTGTGTACTGCACCTATTGTGCTACACTTACTGCATTATTAGGTGTTGGTGTATGGTCACTATAAGGTGCAGCCTGAGCCTGTCTCCTCCTCTGGGTGTAAACAGCCCAGCACAGTGTGTGTAGTGATGTGTGATAGTAATTCCCATGTGTGACATATATACAGTGTGTACTGCACCTATTGTGTTACACTTACTGCATTATTAGGTGTATGGTCACTATAAGGTGCAGCCTGAGCCTGTCTCCTCCTCTGGGTGTAACCAGCCCAGCACAGTGTGTGTAGTGATGTGTGATAGTAATTCCCATGTGTGACATATATACAGTGTGTGTAGTGATGTGTGATAGTAATTCCCATGTGTGACATATATACAGTGTGTGTAGTGATGTGTGATAGTAATTCCCATGTGTGACATATATACAGTGTGTACTGCACCTATTGTGTTACACTTACTGCATTATTAGGTGTATGGTCACTATAAGGTGCAGCCTGAGCCTGTCTCCTCCTCTGGGTGTAACCAGCCCAGCACAGTGTGTGTAGTGATGTGTGATAGTAATTCCCATGTGTGACATATATACAGTGTGTACTGCACCTATTGTGCTACACTTACTGCATTATTAGGTGTTGGTGTATGGTCACTATAAGGTGCAGCCTGAGCCTGTCTCCTCCTCTGGGTGTAACCAGCCAGGCACAGTGTGTGTAGTGATGTGTGATAGTAATTCCCATGTGTGACATATATACAGTGTGTGTAGTGATGTGTGATAGTAATTCCCATGTGTGACATATATACAGTGTGTACTGCACCTATTGTGTTACACTTACTGCATTATTAGGTGTATGGTCACTATAAGGTGCAGCCTGAGCCTGTCTCCTCTTCTGGGTGTAACCAGCCCAGCACAGTGTGTGTAGTGATGTGTGATAGTAATTCCCATGTGTGACATATATACAGTGTGTGTAGTGATGTGTGATAGTAATTCCCATGTGTGACATATATACAGTGTGTACTGCACCTATTGTGCTACACTTACTGCATTATTAGGTGTTGGTGTATGGTCACTATAAGGTGCAGCCTGAGCCTGTCTCCTCCTCTGGGTGTAACCAGCCCAGCACAGTGTGTGTAGTGATGTGTGATAGTAATTCCCATGTGTGACATATATACAGTGTGTGTAGTGATGTGTGATAGTAATTCCCATGTGTGACATATATACAGTGTGTACTGCACCTATTGTGCTACACTTACTGCATTATTAGGTGTTGGTGTATGGTCACTATAAGGTGCAGCCTGAGCCTGTCTCCTCCTCTGGGTGTAACCAGCCCAGCACAGTGTGTGTAGTGATGTGTGATAGTAATTCCCATGTGTGACATATATACAGTGTGTGTAGTGATGTGTAATAGTAATTCCCATGTGTGACATATATACAGTGTGTACTGCACCTATTGTGCTACACTTACTGCATTATTAGGTGTTGGTGTATGGTCACTATAAGGTGCAGCCTGAGCCTGTCTCCTCCTCTGGGTGTAACCAGCCCAGCGCAGTGTGTGTACTGATGTGTGATAGTAATTCCCATGTGTGACTTATATACAGTGTGTGTAGTGATGTGTGATAGTAATTCCCATGTGTGACATATATACAGTGTGTACTGCACCTATTGTGCTACACTTACTGCATTATTAGGTGTTGGTGTATGGTCACTATAAGGTGCAGCCTGAGCCTGTCTCCTCCTCTGGGTGTAAACAGCCCAGCACAGTGTGTGTAGTGATGTGTGATAGTAATTCCCATGTGTGACATATATACAGTGTGTACTGCACCTATTGTGTTACACTTACTGCATTATTAGGTGTATGGTCACTATAAGGTGCAGCCTGAGCCTGTCTCCTCCTCTGGGTGTAACCAGCCCAGCACAGTGTGTGTAGTGATGTGTGATAGTAATTCCCATGTGTGACATATATACAGTGTGTGTAGTGATGTGTGATAGTAATTCCCATGTGTGACATATATACAGTGTGTGTAGTGATGTGTGATAGTAATTCCCATGTGTGACATATATACAGTGTGTACTGCACCTATTGTGTTACACTTACTGCATTATTAGGTGTATGGTCACTATAAGGTGCAGCCTGAGCCTGTCTCCTCCTCTGGGTGTAACCAGCCCAGCACAGTGTGTGTAGTGATGTGTGATAGTAATTCCCATGTGTGACATATATACAGTGTGTACTGCACCTATTGTGCTACACTTACTGCATTATTAGGTGTTGGTGTATGGTCACTATAAGGTGCAGCCTGAGCCTGTCTCCTCCTCTGGGTGTAACCAGCCAGGCACAGTGTGTGTAGTGATGTGTGATAGTAATTCCCATGTGTGACATATATACAGTGTGTGTAGTGATGTGTGATAGTAATTCCCATGTGTGACATATATACAGTGTGTACTGCACCTATTGTGCTACACTTACTGCATTATTAGGTGTTGGTGTATGGTCACTATAAGGTGCAGCCTGAGCCTGTCTCCTCCTCTGGGTGTAACCAGCCCAGCGCAGTGTGTGTACTGATGTGTGATAGTAATTCCCATGTGTGACATATATACAGTGTGTACTGCACCTACTGTGCTACACTTACTGCATTATTAGGTGTATGGTCACTATAAGGTGCAGCCTGAGCCTGTCTCCTCCTCTGGGTGTAACCAGCCCAGCGCAGTGTGTGTAGTGATGTGTGATAGTAATTCCCATGTGTAACATATATACAGTGTGTATTGCACCTACTGTGCTACACTTACTGCATTATTAGGTGTATGGTCACTATAAGGTGCAGCCGGAGCCTGTCTCCTCCTCTGGGTGTAACCAGCCCAGCACAGTGTGTGTAGTGATGTGTGATAGTAATTCCCATGTGTGACATATATACAGTGTGTGTAGTGATGTGTGATAGTAATTCCCATGTGTGACATATATACAGTGTGTGTAGTGATGTGTGATAGTAATTCCCATGTGTGACATATATACAGTGTGTACTGCACCTATTGTGCTACACTTACTGCATTATTAGGTGTTGGTGTATGGTCACTATAAGGTGCAGAATGAGCCTGTCTCCTCCTCTGCGTGTAAAAAGGCCAGCACAGTGTGTGTCGTGATGTGTGATAGTAATTCCCATGTGTGACATATATACAGTGTGTACTGCACCTATTGTGCTACACTTACTGCATTATTTGGTGTTGGTGTATGGTCACTATAAGGTGCAGCCTGAGCCTGTCTCCTCCTCTGGGTGTAACCAGCCCAGCACAGTGTGTGTAGTGATGTGTGATAATAAATCCCATGTGTGACATATATACAGTGTGTGTAGTGATGTGTGATAGTAATTCCCATGTGTGACATATATACAGTGTGTACTGCACCTATTGTGTTACACTTACTGCATTATTAGGTGTATGGTCACTATAAGGTGCAGCCTGAGCCTGTCTCCTCCTCTGGGTGTAACCAGCCCAGCACAGTGTGTGTAGTGATGTGTGATAGTAATTCCCATGTGTGACATATATACAGTGTGTGTAGTGATGTGTGATAGTAATTCCCATGTGTGACATATATACAGTGTGTACTGCACCTATTGTGCTTCACTTACTGCATTATTAGGGGTATGATCGCTATAAGGTGCAGCCTGAGCCTGTCTGCTCCTCTGGGTGTAACCAGCCCAGCACAGTGTGTGTAGTGATATGTGATAGTAATTCCCATGTGTGACATATATACAGTGTGTACTGCACCTATTGTGCTACACTTACTGCATTATAAGGTGTTGGTGTATGGTCACTATAAAGTGCAGCCTGAGCCTGTCTCCTCCTCTGGGTGTAACCAGCCCAGCACAGTGTGTGTAGTGATGTGTGATAGTAATTCCCATGTGTGACATATATACAGTGTGTACTGCACCTATTGTGCTACACTTACTGCATTATTAGGTGTTGGTGTATGGTCACTATAAGGTGCAGCCTGAGCCTGTCTCCTCCTCTGGGTGTAACCAGCCCAGCACAGTGTGTGTAGTGATGTGTGATAGTAATTCCCATGTGTGACATATATACAGTGTGTACTGCACCTATTGTGCTACACTTACTGCATTATTAGGTGCTGGTGTATGGTCACTATAAGATGCAGCCTGAGCCTGTCTCCTCCTCTGGGTGTAACCAGCCCAGCACAGTGTGTGTAGTGATGTGTGATAGTAATTCCCATGTGTGACATATATACAGTGTGTGTAGTGATGTGTGATAGTAATTCCCATGTGTGACATATATACAGTGTGTACTGCACCTATTGTGCTACACTTACTGCATTATTAGGTGTTGGTGTATGGTCACTATAAGGTGCAGCCTGAGCCTGTCTCCTCCTCTGGGTGTAACCAGCCCAGCACAGTGTGTGTAGTGATGTGTGATAGTAATTCCCATGTGTGACATATATACAGTGTGTGTAGTGATGTGTAATAGTAATTCCCATGTGTGACATATATACAGTGTGTACTGCACCTATTGTGCTACACTTACTGCATTATTAGGTGTTGGTGTATGGTCACTATAAGGTGCAGCCTGAGCCTGTCTCCTCCTCTGGGTGTAACCAGCCCAGCGCAGTGTGTGTACTGATGTGTGATAGTAATTCCCATGTGTGACTTATATACAGTGTGTGTAGTGATGTGTGATAGTAATTCCCATGTGTGACATATATACAGTGTGTACTGCACCTATTGTGCTACACTTACTGCATTATTAGGTGTTGGTGTATGGTCACTATAAGGTGCAGCCTGAGCCTGTCTCCTCCTCTGGGTGTAAACAGCCCAGCACAGTGTGTGTAGTGATGTGTGATAGTAATTCCCATGTGTGACATATATACAGTGTGTACTGCACCTATTGTGTTACACTTACTGCATTATTAGGTGTATGGTCACTATAAGGTGCAGCCTGAGCCTGTCTCCTCCTCTGGGTGTAACCAGCCCAGCACAGTGTGTGTAGTGATGTGTGATAGTAATTCCCATGTGTGACATATATACAGTGTGTGTAGTGATGTGTGATAGTAATTCCCATGTGTGACATATATACAGTGTGTGTAGTGATGTGTGATAGTAATTCCCATGTGTGACATATATACAGTGTGTACTGCACCTATTGTGTTACACTTACTGCATTATTAGGTGTATGGTCACTATAAGGTGCAGCCTGAGCCTGTCTCCTCCTCTGGGTGTAACCAGCCCAGCACAGTGTGTGTAGTGATGTGTGATAGTAATTCCCATGTGTGACATATATACAGTGTGTACTGCACCTATTGTGCTACACTTACTGCATTATTAGGTGTTGGTGTATGGTCACTATAAGGTGCAGCCTGAGCCTGTCTCCTCCTCTGGGTGTAACCAGCCAGGCACAGTGTGTGTAGTGATGTGTGATAGTAATTCCCATGTGTGACATATATACAGTGTGTGTAGTGATGTGTGATAGTAATTCCCATGTGTGACATATATACAGTGTGTACTGCACCTATTGTGTTACACTTACTGCATTATTAGGTGTATGGTCACTATAAGGTGCAGCCTGAGCCTGTCTCCTCTTCTGGGTGTAACCAGCCCAGCACAGTGTGTGTAGTGATGTGTGATAGTAATTCCCATGTGTGACATATATACAGTGTGTGTAGTGATGTGTGATAGTAATTCCCATGTGTGACATATATACAGTGTGTACTGCACCTATTGTGCTACACTTACTGCATTATTAGGTGTTGGTGTATGGTCACTATAAGGTGCAGCCTGAGCCTGTCTCCTCCTCTGGGTGTAACCAGCCCAGCACAGTGTGTGTAGTGATGTGTGATAGTAATTCCCATGTGTGACATATATACAGTGTGTGTAGTGATGTGTGATAGTAATTCCCATGTGTGACATATATACAGTGTGTACTGCACCTATTGTGCTACACTTACTGCATTATTAGGTGTTGGTGTATGGTCACTATAAGGTGCAGCCTGAGCCTGTCTCCTCCTCTGGGTGTAACCAGCCCAGCACAGTGTGTGTAGTGATGTGTGATAGTAATTCCCATGTGTGACATATATACAGTGTGTGTAGTGATGTGTAATAGTAATTCCCATGTGTGACATATATACAGTGTGTACTGCACCTATTGTGCTACACTTACTGCATTATTAGGTGTTGGTGTATGGTCACTATAAGGTGCAGCCTGAGCCTGTCTCCTCCTCTGGGTGTAACCAGCCCAGCGCAGTGTGTGTACTGATGTGTGATAGTAATTCCCATGTGTGACTTATATACAGTGTGTGTAGTGATGTGTGATAGTAATTCCCATGTGTGACATATATACAGTGTGTACTGCACCTATTGTGCTACACTTACTGCATTATTAGGTGTTGGTGTATGGTCACTATAAGGTGCAGCCTGAGCCTGTCTCCTCCTCTGGGTGTAAACAGCCCAGCACAGTGTGTGTAGTGATGTGTGATAGTAATTCCCATGTGTGACATATATACAGTGTGTACTGCACCTATTGTGTTACACTTACTGCATTATTAGGTGTATGGTCACTATAAGGTGCAGCCTGAGCCTGTCTCCTCCTCTGGGTGTAACCAGCCCAGCACAGTGTGTGTAGTGATGTGTGATAGTAATTCCCATGTGTGACATATATACAGTGTGTGTAGTGATGTGTGATAGTAATTCCCATGTGTGACATATATACAGTGTGTGTAGTGATGTGTGATAGTAATTCCCATGTGTGACATATATACAGTGTGTACTGCACCTATTGTGTTACACTTACTGCATTATTAGGTGTATGGTCACTATAAGGTGCAGCCTGAGCCTGTCTCCTCCTCTGGGTGTAACCAGCCCAGCACAGTGTGTGTAGTGATGTGTGATAGTAATTCCCATGTGTGACATATATACAGTGTGTACTGCACCTATTGTGCTACACTTACTGCATTATTAGGTGTTGGTGTATGGTCACTATAAGGTGCAGCCTGAGCCTGTCTCCTCCTCTGGGTGTAACCAGCCAGGCACAGTGTGTGTAGTGATGTGTGATAGTAATTCCCATGTGTGACATATATACAGTGTGTGTAGTGATGTGTGATAGTAATTCCCATGTGTGACATATATACAGTGTGTACTGCACCTATTGTGTTACACTTACTGCATTATTAGGTGTATGGTCACTATAAGGTGCAGCCTGAGCCTGTCTCCTCTTCTGGGTGTAACCAGCCCAGCACAGTGTGTGTAGTGATGTGTGATAGTAATTCCCATGTGTGACATATATACAGTGTGTGTAGTGATGTGTGATAGTAATTCCCATGTGTGACATATATACAGTGTGTACTGCACCTATTGTGCTACACTTACTGCATTATTAGGTGTTGGTGTATGGTCACTATAAGGTGCAGCCTGAGCCTGTCTCCTCCTCTGGGTGTAACCAGCCCAGCACAGTGTGTGTAGTGATGTGTGATAGTAATTCCCATGTGTGACATATATACAGTGTGTGTAGTGATGTGTGATAGTAATTCCCATGTGTGACATATATACAGTGTGTACTGCACCTATTGTGCTACACTTACTGCATTATTAGGTGTTGGTGTATGGTCACTATAAGGTGCAGCCTGAGCCTGTCTCCTCCTCTGGGTGTAACCAGCCCAGCGCAGTGTGTGTACTGATGTGTGATAGTAATTCCCATGTGTGACATATATACAGTGTGTACTGCACCTACTGTGCTACACTTACTGCATTATTAGGTGTATGGTCACTATAAGGTGCAGCCTGAGCCTGTCTCCTCCTCTGGGTGTAACCAGCCCAGCGCAGTGTGTGTAGTGATGTGTGATAGTAATTCCCATGTGTAACATATATACAGTGTGTACTGCACCTACTGTGCTACACTTACTGCATTATTAGGTGTATGGTCACTATAAGGTGCAGCCGGAGCCTGTCTCCTCCTCTGGGTGTAACCAGCCCAGCACAGTGTGTGTAGTGATGTGTGATAGTAATTCCCATGTGTGACATATATACAGTGTGTGTAGTGATGTGTGATAGTAATTCCCATGTGTGACATATATACAGTGTGTGTAGTGATGTGTGATAGTAATTCCCATGTGTGACATATATACAGTGTGTACTGCACCTATTGTGCTACACTTACTGCATTATTAGGTGTTGGTGTATGGTCACTATAAGGTGCAGAATGAGCCTGTCTCCTCCTCTGCGTGTAAAAAGGCCAGCACAGTGTGTGTCGTGATGTGTGATAGTAATTCCCATGTGTGACATATATACAGTGTGTACTGCACCTATTGTGCTACACTTACTGCATTATTTGGTGTTGGTGTATGGTCACTATAAGGTGCAGCCTGAGCCTGTCTCCTCCTCTGGGTGTAACCAGCCCAGCACAGTGTGTGTAGTGATGTGTGATAGTAAATCCCATGTGTGACATATATACAGTGTGTGTAGTGATGTGTGATAGTAATTCCCATGTGTGACATATATACAGTGTGTACTGCACCTATTGTGTTACACTTACTGCATTATTAGGTGTATGGTCACTATAAGGTGCAGCCTGAGCCTGTCTCCTCCTCTGGGTGTAACCAGCCCAGCACAGTGTGTGTAGTGATGTGTGATAGTAATTCCCATGTGTGACATATATACAGTGTGTGTAGTGATGTGTGATAGTAATTCCCATGTGTGACATATATACAGTGTGTACTGCACCTATTGTGCTTCACTTACTGCATTATTAGGGGTATGATCGCTATAAGGTGCAGCCTGAGCCTGTCTCCTCCTCTGGGTGTAACCAGCCCAGCACAGTGTGTGTAGTGATATGTGATAGTAATTCCCATGTGTGACATATATACAGTGTGTACTGCACCTATTGTGCTACACTTACTGCATTATAAGGTGTTGGTGTATGGTCACTATAAAGTGCAGCCTGAGCCTGTCTCCTCCTCTGGGTGTAACCAGCCCAGCACAGTGTGTGTAGTGATGTGTGATAGTAATTCCCATGTGTGACATATATACAGTGTGTACTGCACCTATTGTGCTACACTTACTGCATTATTAGGTGTTGGTGTATGGTCACTATAAGGTGCAGCCTGAGCCTGTCTCCTCCTCTGGGTGTAACCAGCCCAGCACAGTGTGTGTAGTGATGTGTGATAGTAATTCCCATGTGTGACATATATACAGTGTGTACTGCACCTATTGTGCTACACTTACTGCATTATTAGGTGCTGGTGTATGGTCACTATAAGATGCAGCCTGAGCCTGTCTCCTCCTCTGGGTGTAACCAGCCCAGCACAGTGTGTGTCGTGATGTGTTATAGTAATTCCCATGTGTGACATATATACAGTGTGTACTGCACCTATTGTGCTACACTTACTGCATTATTAGGTGTATGGTCACTATAAGGTGCAGCCTGAGCCTGTCTCCTCCTCTAGGTGTAACCAGCACAGCACAGTGTGTGTAGTGATGTGTGATAGTAATTCCCATGTGTGACATGTATACAGTGTGTACAGCACCTATTGTGCTACACTTACTGCATTATTAGGTGTATGGTCACTATAAGATGCAGCCTGAGCCTGTCTCCTCCTCTGGGTGTAACCAGCCCAGCACAGTGTGTAGTGATGTGTGATAGTAATTCCCATGTGTGACATATATACAGTGTGTACTGCACCTATTGTGCTACACTTACTGCATTATTAGGTGTTGGTGTATGGTCACTATAAGGTGCAGCCTGAGCCTGTCTCCTCCTCTGGGTGTAACCAGCCAGGCACAGTGTGTGTAGTGATGTGTGATAGTAATTCCCATGTGTGACATATATACAGTGTGCGTAGTGATGTGTGATAGTAATTCCCATGTGTGACATATATACAGTGTGTACTGCACCTATTGTGTTACACTTACAGCATTATTAGGTGTATGGTCACTATAAGGTGCAGCCTGAGCCTGTCTCCTCCTCTGGGTGTAACCAGCCCAGCACAGTGTGTGTAGTGATGTGTGATAGTAATTCCCATGTGTGACATATATACAGTGTGTGTAGTGATGTGTGATAGTAATTCCCATGTGTGACATATATACAGTGTGTACTGCACCTATTGTGCTACACTTACTGCATTATTAGGGGTATGATCGCTATAAGGTGCAGCCTGAGCCTGTCTCCTCCTCTGGGTGTAACCAGCCCAGCACAGTGTGTGTAGTGATATGTGATAGTAATTCCCATGTGTGACATATATACAGTGTGTACTGCACCTATTGTGCTACAATTACTGCATTATTAGGTGTTGGTGTATGGTCACTATAAGGTGCAGCCTGAGCCTGTCTTCTCCTCTGGGTGTAACCAGCCCAGCACAGTGTGTGTAGTGATGTGTGATAGTAATTCCCATGTGTGACATATATACAGTGTGTGTAGTGATGTGTGATAGTAATTTCCATGTGTGACATATATACAGTGTGTGTAGTGATGTGTGATAGTAATTCCCATGTGTGACATATATACAGTGTGTACTGCACCTATTGTGTTACACTTACTGCATTATTAGGTGTATGGTCACTATAAGGTGCAGCCTGAGCCTGTCTCCTCCTCTGGGTGTAACCAGCCCAGCACAGTGTGTGTAGTGATGTGTGATAGTAATTCCCATGTGTGACTTATATACAGTGTGTGTAGTGATGTGTGATAGTAATTCCCATGTGTGACATATATACAGTGTGTACTGCACCTATTGTGCTACACTTACTGCATTATTAGGTGTTGGTGTATGGTCACTATAAGGTGCAGCCTGAGCCTGTCTCCTCCTCTGGGTGTAACCAGCCCAGCACAGTGTGTGTAGTGATGTGTGATAGTAATTCCCATGTGTGACATATATACAGTGTGTACTGCACCTATTGTGTTACACTTACTGCATTATTAGGTGTATGGTCACTATAAGGTGCAGCCTGAGCCTGTCTCCTCCTCTGGGTGTAACCAGCCCAGCACAGTGTGTGTAGTGATGTGTGATAGTAATTCCCATGTGTGACATATATACAGTGTGTGTAGTGATGTGTGATAGTAATTCCCATGTGTGACATATATACAGTGTGTGTAGTGATGTGTGATAGTAATTCCCATGTGTGACATATATACAGTGTGTACTGCACCTATTGTGCTACACTTACTGCATTATTAGGTGTTGGTGTATGGTCACTATAAGGTGCAGCCTGAGCCTGTCTCCTCCTCTGGGTGTAACCAGCCCAGCGCAGTGTGTGTAGTGATGTGTGATAGTAATTCCCATGTGTGACATATATACAGTGTGTACTGCACCTATTGTGCTACACTTACTGCATTATTAGGGGTATGATCGCTATAAGGTGCAGCCTGAGCCTGTCTCCTCCTCTGGGTGTAACCAGCCCAGCACAGTGTGTGTAGTGATATGTGATAGTAATTCCCATGTGTGACATATATACAGAGTGTACTGCACCTATTGTGCTACACTTACTGCATTATTAGGTGTTGGTGTATGGTCACTATAAGGTGCAGCCTGAGCCTGTCTCCTCCTCTGGGTGTAACCAGCCCAGCACAGTGTGTGTAGTGATGTGTGATAGTAATTCCCATGTGTGACATATATACAGTGTGTACTGCACCTATTGTGCTACACTTACTGCATTATTAGGTGTTGGTGTATGGTCACTATAAGGTGCAGCCTGAGCCTGTCTCCTCCTCTGGGTGTAACCAGCCCAGCACAGTGTGTGTACTGATGTGTTATAGTAATTCCCATGTGTGACATATATACAGTGTGTACTGCACCTACTGTGCTACACTTACTGCATTATTAGGTGTATGGTCACTATAAGGTGCAGCCTGAGCCTGTCTCCTCCTCTGGGTGTAACCAGCACAGCACAGTGTGTGTAGTGATGTGTGATAGTAATTCCCATGTGTGACATGTATACAGTGTGTACAGCACCTATTGTGCTACACTTACTGCATTATTAGGTGTATGGTCACTATAAGGTGCAGCCTGAGCCTGTGTCCTCCTCTGGGTGTAACCAGCCCAGCACAGTGTGTAGTGATGTGTGATAGTAATTCCCATGTGTGACATATATACAGTGTGTACTGCACCTATTGTGCTACACTTACTGCATTATTAGGTGCTGGTGTATGGTCACTATAAGGTGCAGCCTGAGCCTGTCTTCTCCTCTAGGTGTAACCAGCCCAGCACAGTGTATGTAGTGATGTGTGATAGTAATTCCCATGTGTGACATATATACAGTGTGTACTGCACCTATTGTGATACACTTACTGCATTATTAGGTATATGGTCACTATAAGGTGCAGCCTGAGCCTGTCTCCTCCTCTGGGTGTAACCAGCCCAGCACAGTGTGTGTATGTAGTGATGTGTGATAGTAATTCCCATGTGTGACATATATACAGTGTGTGTAGTGATGTGTGATAGTAATTCCCATGTGTGACATATATACAGTGTGTGTAGTGATGTGTGATAGTAATTCCCATGTGTGACATATATACAGTGTGTACTGCACCTATTGTGTTACACTTACTGCATTATTAGGTGTATGGTCACTATAAGGTGCAGCCTGAGCCTGTCTCCTCCTCTGGGTGTAACCAGCCCAGCAAAGTGTGTGTAGTGATGTGTGATAGTAATTCCCATGTGTGACATATATACAGTGTGTGTAGTGATGTGTGATAGTAATTTCCATGTGTGACATATATACAGGGTGTGTAGTGATGTGTGATAGTAATTCCCATGTGTGACATATATACAGTGTGTACTGCACCTATTGTGTTACACTTACTGCATTATTAGGTGTATGGTCACTATAAGGTGCAGCCTGAGCCTGTCTCCTCCTCTGGGTGTAACCAGCCCAGCACAGTGTGTGTAGTGATGTGTGATAGTAATTCCCATGTGTGACATATATACAGTGTGTACTGTACCTATTGTGCTACACTTACTGCATTATAAGGTGTTGGTGTATGGTCACTATAAGGTGCAGCCTGAGCCTGTCTCCTCCTCTGGGTGTAACCAGCCCAGCACAGTGTGTGTAGTGATGTGTGATAGTAATTCCCATGTGTGACTTATATACAGTGTGTGTAGTGATGTGTGATAGTAATTCCCATGTGTGACATATATACAGTGTGTACTGCACCTATTGTGCTACACTTACTGCATTATTAGGTGTTGGTGTATGGTCACTATAAGGTGCAGCCTGAGCCTGTCTCCTCCTCTGGGTGTAACCAGCCCAGCACAGTGTGTGTAGTGATGTGTGATAGTAATTCCCATGTGTGACATATATACAGTGTGTACTGCACCTATTGTGCTACACTTACTGCATTATTAGGTGTTGATGTATGGTCACTATAAGGTGCAGCCTGAGCCTGTCTCCTCTTCTGGGTGTAACCAGCCAGGCACAGTGTGTGTAGTGATGTGTGATAGTAATTCCCATGTGTGACATATATACAGTGTGTGTAGTGATGTGTGATAGTAATTCCCATGTGTGACATATATACAGTGTGTACTGCACCTATTGTGTTACACTTACTGCATTATTAGGTGTATGGTCACTATAAGGTGCAGCCTGAGCCTGTCTCCTCCTCTGGGTGTAACCAGCCCAGCACAGTGTGTGTAGTGATGTGTGATAGTAATTCCCATGTGTGACATATATACAGTGTGTGTAGTGATGTGTGATAGTAATTCCCATGTGTGACATATATACAGTGTGTACTGCACCTATTGTGCTACACTTACTGCATTATTAGGTGTTGGTGTATGGTCACTATAAGGTGCAGCCTGAGCCTGTCTCCTCCTCTGGGTGTAACCAGCCCAGCACAGTGTGTGTAGTGATGTGTGATAGTAATTCCCATGTGTGACATATATACAGTGTGTGTAGTGATGTGTGATAGTAATTCCCATGTGTGACATATATACAGTGTGTACTGCACCTATTGTGCTACACTTACTGCATTATTAGGTGTTGGTGTATGGTCACTATAAGGTGCAGCCTGAGCCTGTCTCCTCCTCTGGGTGTAACCAGCCCAGCGCAGTGTGTGTACTGATGTGTGATAGTAATTCCCATGTGTGACATATATACAGTGTGTACTGCACCTACTGTGCTACACTTACTGCATTATTAGGTGTATGGTCACTATAAGGTGCAGCCTGAGCCTGTCTCCTCCTCTGGGTGTAACCAGCCCAGCGCAGTGTGTGTAGTGATGTGTGATAGTAATTCCCATGTGTGACATATATACAGTGTGTACTGCACCTACTGTGCTACACTTACTGCATTATTAGGTGTATGGTCACTATAAGGTGCAGCCGGAGCCTGTCTCCTCCTCTGGGTGTAACCAGCCCAGCACAGTGTGTGTAGTGATGTGTGATAGTAATTCACATGTGTGACATATATACAGTGTGTACTGCACCTATTGTGCTACACTTACTGCATTATTAGGTGTTGGTGTATGGTCACTATAAGGTGCAGCCTGAGCCTGTCTCCTCCTCTGCGTGTAACCAGCCCAGCACAGTGTGTGTCGTGATGTGTGATAGTAATTCCCATGTGTGACATATATACAGTGTGTACTGCACCTATTGTGCTACACTTACTGCATTATTTGGTGTTGGTGTATGGTCACTATAAGGTGCAGCCTGAGCCTGTCTCCTCCTCTGGGTGTAACCAGCCCAGCACAGTGTGTGTAGTGATGTGTGATAGTAATTCCCATGTGTGACATATATACAGTGTGTGTAGTGATGTGTGATAGTAATTCCCATGTGTGACATATATACAGTATGTACTGCACCTATTGTGTTACACTTACTGCATTATTAGGTGTATGGTCACTATAAGGTGCAGCCTGAGCCTGTCTCCTCCTCTGGGTGTAACCAGCCCAGCACAGTGTGTGTAGTGATGTGTGATAGTAATTCCCATGTGTGACATATATACAGTGTGTGTAGTGATGTGTGATAGTAATTCCCATGTGTGACATATATACAGTGTGTACTGCACCTATTGTGCTACACTTACTGCATTATTAGGGGTATGATCGCTATAAGGTGCAGCCTGAGCCTGTCTCCTCCTCTGGGTGTAACCAGCCCAGCACAGTGTGTGTAGTGATATGTGATAGTAATTCCCATGTGTGACATATATACAGTGTGTACTGCACCTATTGTGCTACACTTACTGCATTATAAGGTGTTGGTGTATGGTCACTATAAAGTGCAGCCTGAGCCTGTCTCCTCCTCTGGGTGTAACCAGCCCAGCACAGTGTGTGTAGTGATGTGTGATAGTAATTCCCATGTGTGACATATATACAGTGTGTACTGCACCTATTGTGCTACACTTACTGCATTATTAGGTGCTGGTGTATTGTCACTATAAGATGCAGCCTGAGCCTGTCTCCTCCTCTGGGTGTAACCAGCCCAGCACAGTGTGTGTCGTGATGTGTTATAGTAATTCCCATGTGTGACATATATACAGTGTGTACTGCACCTATTGTGCTACACTTACTGCATTATTAGGTGTATGGTCACTATAAGGTGCAGCCTGAGCCTGTCTCCTCCTCTAGGTGTAACCAGCACAGCACAGTGTGTGTAGTGATGTGTGATAGTAATTCCCATGTGTGACATGTATACAGTGTGTACAGCACCTATTGTGCTACACTTACTGCATTATTAGGTGTATGGTCACTATAAGATGCAGCCTGAGCCTGTCTCCTCCTCTGGGTGTAACCAGCCCAGCACAGTGTGTAGTGATGTGTGATAGTAATTCCCATGTGTGACATATATACAGTGTGTACTGCACCTATTGTGCTACACTTACTGCATTATTAGGTGTTGGTGTATGGTCACTATAAGGTGCAGCCTGAGCCTGTCTCCTCCTCTGGGTGTAACCAGCCAGGCACAGTGTGTGTAGTGATGTGTGATAGTAATTCCCATGTGTGACATATATACAGTGTGCGTAGTGATGTGTGATAGTAATTCCCATGTGTGACATATATACAGTGTGTACTGCACCTATTGTGTTACACTTACAGCATTATTAGGTGTATGGTCACTATAAGGTGCAGCCTGAGCCTGTCTCCTCCTCTGGGTGTAACCAGCCCAGCACAGTGTGTGTAGTGATGTGTGATAGTAATTCCCATGTGTGACATATATACAGTGTGTGTAGTGATGTGTGATAGTAATTCCCATGTGTGACATATATACAGTGTGTACTGCACCTATTGTGCTACACTTACTGCATTATTAGGTGCTGGTGTATGGTCACTATAAGGTGCAGCCTGAGCCTGTCTCCTCCTCTAGGTGTAACCAGCCCAGCACAGTGTATGTAGTGATGTGTGATAGTAATTCCCATGTGTGACATATATACAGTGTGTACTGCACATATTGTGCTACACTTACTGCATTATTAGGTATATGGTCACTATAAGGTGCAGCCTGAGCCTGTCTCCTCCTCTGGGTGTAACCAGCCCAGCACAGTGTGTGTAGTGATGTGTGATAGTAATTCCCATGTGTGACATATATACAGTGTGTACTGTACCTATTGTGCTACACTTACTGCATTATTAGGTGTTGGTGTATGGTCACTATAAAGTGCAGCCTGAGCCTGTCTCCTCCTCTGGGTGTAACCAGCCCAGCACAGTGTGTGTAGTGAAGTGTGATAGTAATTCCCATGTGTGACATATATACAGTGTGTGTAGTGATGTGTGATAGTAATTCCCATGTGTGACATATATACAGTGTGTGTAGTGATGTGTGATAGTAATTCCCATGTGTGACATATATACAGTGTGTACTGCACCTATTGTGTTACACTTACTGCATTATTAGGTGTATGGTCACTATAAGGTGCAGCCTGAGCCTGTCTCCTCCTCTGGGTGTAACCGGCCCAGCACAGTGTGTGTAGTGATGTGTGATAGTAATTCCCATGTGTGACATATATACAGTGTGTGTAGTGATGTGTGATAGTAATTCCCATGTGTGACATATATACAGTGTGTGTAGTGATGTGTGATAGTAATTCCCATGTGTGACATATATACAGTGTGTACTGCACCTATTGTGTTACACTTACTGCATTATTAGGTGTATGGTCACTATAAGGTGCAGCCTGAGCCTGTCTCCTCCTTTGGGTGTAACCAGCCCAGCGCAGAGTGTGTACTGACGTGTGATAGTAATTCCCATGTGTGACATATATACAGTGTGTACTGCACCTACTGTGCTACACTTACTGCATTATTAGGTGTATGGTCACTATAAGGTGCAGCCTGAGCCTGTCTCCTCCTCTGGGTGTAACCAGCCCAGCGCAGTGTGTGTAGTGATGTGTGATAGTAATTCCCATGTGTGACATATATACAGTGTGTACTGCACCTACTGTGCTACACTTACTGCATTATTAGGTGTATGGTCACTATAAGGTGCAGCCTGAGCCAGTCTCCTCCTCTGGGTGTAACCAGCCCAGCGCATTGTGTGTAGTGATGTGTGATAGTAATTCCCATGTGTGACATATATACAGTGTGTACTGCACCTACTGTGCTACACTTACTGCATTATTAGGTGTATGGTCACTATAAGGTGCAGCCTGAGCCTGTCTCCTCCTCTGGGTGTAACCAGCCCAGCACAGTGTGTGTAGTGATGTGTGATAGTAATAACCATGTGTGACATATATACAGTGTGTACTGCACCTATTGTGCTACACTTACTGCATTATTAGGTGTTGGTGTATGGTCACTATAAGATGCAGCCTGAGCCTGTCTCCTCCTCTGGGTGTAACCAGCCGAGCACAGTGTGTGTCGTGATGTGTGATAGTAATTCCCATGTGTGACATATATACAGTGTGTACTGCACCTATTGTGCTACACTTACTGCATTATTAGGTGTTAGTGTATGGTCACTATAAGGTGCAGCCTGAGCCTGTCTCATCCTCTGGGTGTAACCAGCCCAGCACAGTGTGTGTAGTGATGTGTGATAGTAATTCCCATGTGTGACATATATACAGTGTGTGTAGTGATGTGTGATAGTAATTCCCATGTGTGACATATATACAGTGTGTGTAGTGATGTGTGATAGTAATTCCCATGTGTGACATATATACAGTGTGTACTGCACCTATTGTGCTACACTTACTGCATTATTAGGTGTTGGTGTATGGTCACTATAAGGTGCAGCCTGAGCCTATCTCCTCCTCTGGGTGTAATCTGCCCAGCGCAGTGTGTGTACTGATGTGTGATAGTAATTCCCATGTGTGACATATATACAGTGTGTACTGCACCTACTGTGCTACACTTACTGCATTATTAGGTGTATGGTCACTATAAGGTGCAGCCTGAGCCTGTCTCCTCCTCTGGGTGTAACCAGCCCAGCGCAGTGTGTGTAGTGATGTGTGATAGTAATTCCCATGTGTGACATATATACAGTGTGTGTAGTGATGTGTGATAGTAATTCCCATGTGTGACATATATACAGTGTGTGTAGTGATGTGTGATAGTAATTCCCATGTTTGACATATATACAGTGTGTGTAGTGATGTGTGATAGTAATTCCCATGTGTGACATATATACAGTGTGTGTAGTGATGTGTGATAGTAATTCCCATGTGTGACATATATACAGTGTGTGTAGTGATGTGTGATAGTAATTCCCATGTGTGACATATATACAGTGTGTACTGCACCTATTGTGTTACACTTACTGCATTATTAGGTGTATGGTCACTATAAGGTGCAGCCTGAGCCTGTCTCCTCCTCTGGGTGTAACCAGCCCAGCACAGTGTGTGTAGTGATGTGTGATAGTAATTCCCATGTGTGACATATATACAGTGTGTGTAGTGATGTGTGATAGTAATTCCCATGTGTGACATATATACAGTGTGTACTGCACCTATTGTGCTACACTTACTGCATTATTAGGTGTTGGTGTATGGTCAATATAAGGTGCAGCCTGAGCCTGTCTCCTCCTCTGGGTGTAACCAGCCCAGCACAGTGTGTGTAGTGATGTAAGACATATATACAGTGTGTGTAGTGATGTGTGATAGTAATTCCCATGTGTGACATATATACAGTGTGTGTAGTGATGTGTGATAGTAATTCCCATGTGTGACATATATACAGTGTGTACTGCACCTATTGTGTTACACTTACTGCATTATTAGGTGTATGGTCACTATAAGGTGCAGCCTGAGCCTGTCTCCTCCTCTGGGTGTAACCAGCCCAGCACAGTGTGTGTAGTGATGTGTGATAGTAATTCCCATGTGTGACATATATACAGTGTGTGTAGTGATGTGTGATAGTAATTCCCATGTGTGACATATATACAGTGTGTACTGCACCTATTGTGCTACACTAACTGCATTATTAGGTGTTGGTGTATGGTCACTATAAGGTGCAGCCTGAGCCTGTCTCCTCCTCTGGGTGTAACCAGCCCAGCGCAGTGTGTGTAGTGATGTGTGATAGTAATTCCCATGTGTGACATATATACAGTGTGTACTGCACCTACTGTGCTACACTTACTGCATTATTAGGTGTATGGTCACTATAAGGTGCAGCCTTAGCCTGTCTCCTCCTCTGGGTGTAACCAGCCCAGCACAGTGTGTGTAGTGATGTGTGATTGTAATTCCCATGTGTGACATATATACAGTGTGTACTGCACCTATTGTGCTACACTTACTGCATTATTAGGGGTATGATCGCTATAAGGTGCAGCCTGAGCCTGTCTCCTCCTCTGGGTGTAACCAGCCCAGCACAGTGTGTGTAGTGATATGTGATAGTAATTCCCATGTGTGACATATATACAGTGTGTACTGCACCTATTGTGCTACACTTACTGCATTATTAGGTGTTGGTGTATGGTCACTATAAGGTGCAGCCTGAGCCTGTCTCCTCCTCTGGGTGTAACCAGCCCAGCACAGTGTGTGTAGTGATGTGTGATAGTAATTCCCATGTGTGACATATATACAGTGTGTACTGCACCTATTGTGCTACACTTACTGCATTATTAGGTGTTGGTGTATGGTCACTATAAGGTGCAGCCTAAGCCTGTCTCCTCCTCTGGGTGTAACCAGCCCAGCACAGTGTGTGTAGTGATGTAAGACATATATACAGTGTGTGTAGTGATGTGTGATAGTAATTCCCATGTGTGACATATATACAGTGTGTGTAGTGATGTGTGATAGTAATTCCCATGTGTGACATATATACAGTGTGTACTGCACCTATTGTGTTACACTTACTGCATTATTAGGTGTATGGTCACTATAAGGTGCAGCCTGAGCCTGTCTCCTCCTCTGGGTGTAACCAGCCCAGCACAGTGTGTGTAGTGATGTGTGATAGTAATTCCCATGTGTGACATATATACAGTGTGTGTAGTGATGTGTGATAGTAATTCCCATGTGTGACATATATACAGTGTGTACTGCACCTATTGTGCTACACTAACTGCATTATTAGGTGTTGGTGTATGGTCACTATAAGGTGCAGCCTGAGCCTGTCTCCTCCTCTGGGTGTAACCAGCCCAGCGCAGTGTGTGTAGTGATGTGTGATAGTAATTCCCATGTGTGACATATATACAGTGTGTACTGCACCTACTGTGCTACACTTACTGCATTATTAGGTGTATGGTCACTATAAGGTGCAGCCTTAGCCTGTCTCCTCCTCTGGGTGTAACCAGCCCAGCACAGTGTGTGTAGTGATGTGTGATTGTAATTCCCATGTGTGACATATATACAGTGTGTACTGCACCTATTGTGCTACACTTACTGCATTATTAGGGGTATGAT
Source organism: Taudactylus pleione (assembly GCA_031769625.1). Classification (NCBI taxonomy): domain Eukaryota; kingdom Metazoa; phylum Chordata; class Amphibia; order Anura; family Myobatrachidae; genus Taudactylus; species Taudactylus pleione. Next base: position 235,576 of record JAUIMM010001037.1, on the reverse strand, counting down.
CGCTATAAGGTGCAGCCTGAGCCTGTCTCCTCCTCTGGGTGTAACCAGCCCAGCACAGTGTGTGTAGTGATATGTGATAGTAATTCCCATGTGTGACATATATACAGTGTGTACTGCACCTATTGTGCTACACTTACTGCATTATTAGGTGTTGGTGTATGGTCACTATAAGGTGCAGCCTGAGCCTGTCTCCTCCTCTGGGTGTAACCAGCCCAGCACAGTGTGTGTAGTGATGTGTGATAGTAATTCCCATGTGTGACATATATACAGTGTGTACTGCACCTATTGTGCTACACTTACTGCATTATTAGGTGTTGGTGTATGGTCACTATAAGGTGCAGCCTAAGCCTGTCTCCTCCTCTGGGTGTAACCAGCCCAGCACAGTGTGTGTAGTGAGGTGTGATAGTAATTCCCATGTGTGACATATATACAGTGTGTACTGCACCTATTGTGCTACACTTACTGCATTATTAGGTGTTGGTGTATGGTCACTATAAGGTGCAGCCTGAGCCTGTCTCATCCTCTGGGTGTAACCAGCCCAGCACAGTGTGTGTAGTGATGTGTGATAGTAATTCCCATGTGTGACATATATACAGTGTGTGTAGTGATGTGTGATAGTAATTCCCATGTGTGACATATATACAGTGTGTGTAGTGATGTGTGATAGTAATTCCCATGTGTGACATATATACAGTGTGTACTGCACCTATTGTGCTACACTTACTGCATTATTAGGTGTATGGTCACTATAAGGTGCAGCCTGAGCCTGTCTCCTCCTCTGGGTGTAACCAGCCCAGCGCAGTGTGTGTAGTGATGTGTGATAGTAATTCCCATGTGTGACATATATACAGTGTGTGTAGTGATGTGTGATAGTAATTCCCATGTGTGACATATATACCGTGTGTGTAGTGATGTGTGATAGTAATTCCCATGTTTGACATATATACAGTGTGTGTAGTGATGTGTGATAGTAATTCCCATGTGTGACATATATACAGTGTGTGTAGTGATGTGTGATAGTAATTCCCATGTGTGACATATATACAGTGTGTACTGCACCTATTGTGTTACACTTACTGCATTATTAGGTGTATGGTCACTATAAGGTGCAGCCTGAGCCTGTCTCCTCCTCTGGGTGTAACCAGCCCAGCACAGTGTGTGTAGTGATGTGTGATAGTAATTCCCATGTGTGACATATATACAGTGTGTGTAGTGATGTGTGATAGTAATTCCCATGTGTGACATATATACAGTGTGTACTGCACCTATTGTGTTACACTTACTGCATTATTAGGTGTATGGTCACTATAAGGTGCAGCCTGAGCCTGTCTCCTCCTCTGGGTGTAACCGGCCCAGCACAGTGTGTGTAGTGATGTGTGATAGTAATTCCCATGTGTGACATATATACAGTGTGTGTAGTGATGTGTGAAAGTAATTCCCATGTGTGACATATATACAGTGTGTGTAGTGATGTGTGATAGTAATTCCCATGTGTGACATATATACAGTGTGTACTGCACCTATTGTGTTACACTTACTGCATTATTAGGTGTATGGTCACTATAAGGTGCAGCCTGAGCCTGTCTCCTCCTCTGGGTGTAACCGGCCCAGCACAGTGTGTGTAGTGATGTGTGATAGTAATTCCCATGTGTGACATATATACAGTGTGTGTAGTGATGTGTGATAGTAATTCCCATGTGTGACATATATACAGTGTGTACTGCACCTATTGTGCTACACTTACTGCATTATTAGGTGTTGGTGTATGGTCACTATAAGGTGCAGCCTGAGCCTGTCTCCTCCTTTGGGTGTAACCAGCCCAGCGCAGAGTGTGTACTGACGTGTGATAGTAATTCCCATGTGTGACATATATACAGTGTGTACTGCACCTACTGTGCTACACTTACTGCATTATTAGGTGTATGGTCACTATAAGGTGCAGCCTGAGCCTGTCTCCTCCTCTGGGTGTAACCAGCCCAGCGCAGTGTGTGTAGTGATGTGTGATAGTAATTCCCATGTGTGACATATATACAGTGTGTACTGCACCTACTGTGCTACACTTACTGCATTATTAGGTGTATGGTCACTATAAGGTGCAGCCTGAGCCAGTCTCCTCCTCTGGGTGTAACCAGCCCAGCGCATTGTGTGTAGTGATGTGTGATAGTAATTCCCATGTGTGACATATATACAGTGTGTACTGCACCTACTGTGCTACACTTACTGCATTATTAGGTGTATGGTCACTATAAGGTGCAGCCTGAGCCTGTCTCCTCCTCTGGGTGTAACCAGCCCAGCACAGTGTGTGTAGTGATGTGTGATAGTAATAACCATGTGTGACATATATACAGTGTGTACTGCACCTATTGTGCTACACTTACTGCATTATTAGGTGTTGGTGTATGGTCACTATAAGATGCAGCCTGAGCCTGTCTCCTCCTCTGGGTGTAACCAGCCCAGCACAGTGTGTGTCGTGATGTGTGATAGTAATTCCCATGTGTGACATATATACAGTGTGTACTGCACCTATTGTGCTACACTTACTGCATTATTAGGTGTTGGTGTATGGTCACTATAAGGTGCAGCCTGAGCCTGTCTCATCCTCTGGGTGTAACCAGCCCAGCACAGTGTGTGTAGTGATGTGTGATAGTAATTCCCATGTGTGACATATATACAGTGTGTGTAGTGATGTGTGATAGTAATTCCCATGTGTGACATATATACAGTGTGTGTAGTGATGTGTGATAGTAATTCCCATGTGTGACATATATACAGTGTGTACTGCACCTATTGTGCTACACTTACTGCATTATTAGGTGTATGGTCACTATAAGGTGCAGCCTGAGCCTGTCTCCTCCTCTGGGTGTAACCAGCCCAGCGCAGTGTGTGTAGTGATGTGTGATAGTAATTCCCATGTGTGACATATATACAGTGTGTGTAGTGATGTGTGATAGTAATTCCCATGTGTGACATATATACCGTGTGTGTAGTGATGTGTGATAGTAATTCCCATGTTTGACATATATACAGTGTGTGTAGTGATGTGTGATAGTAATTCCCATGTGTGACATATATACAGTGTGTGTAGTGATGTGTGATAGTAATTCCCATGTGTGACATATATACAGTGTGTACTGCACCTATTGTGTTACACTTACTGCATTATTAGGTGTATGGTCACTATAAGGTGCAGCCTGAGCCTGTCTCCTCCTCTGGGTGTAACCAGCCCAGCACAGTGTGTGTAGTGATGTGTGATAGTAATTCCCATGTGTGACATATATACAGTGTGTGTAGTGATGTGTGATAGTAATTCCCATGTGTGACATATATACAGTGTGTACTGCACCTATTGTGCTACACTTACTGCATTATTAGGTGTTGGTGTATGCTCAATATAAGGTGCAGCCTGAGCCTGTCTCCTCCTCTGGGTGTAACCAGCCCAGCACAGTGTGTGTAGTGATGTAAGACATATATACAGTGTGTGTAGTGATGTGTGATAGTAATTCCCATGTGTGACATATATACAGTGTGTGTAGTGATGTGTGATAGTAATTCCCATGTGTGACATATATACAGTGTGTGTAGTGATGTGTGATAGTAATTCCCATGTGTGACATATATACAGTGTGTACTGCACCTATTGTGTTACACTTACTGCATTATTAGGTGTATGGTCACTATAAGGTGCAGCCTGAGCCTGTCTCCTCCTCTGGGTGTAACCAGCCCAGCACAGTGTGTGTAGTGATGTGTGATAGTAATTCCCATGTGTGACATATATACAGTGTGTGTAGTGATGTGTGATAGTAATTCCCATGTGTGACATATATACAGTGTGTACTGCACCTATTGTGCTACACTAACTGCATTATTAGGTGTTGGTGTATGGTCACTATAAGGTGCAGCCTGAGCCTGTCTCCTCCTCTGGGTGTAACCAGCCCAGCGCAGTGTGTGTAGTGATGTGTGATAGTAATTCCCATGTGTGACATATATACAGTGTGTACTGCACCTACTGTGCTACACTTACTGCATTATTAGGTGTATGGTCACTATAAGGTGCAGCGTTAGCCTGTCTCCTCCTCTGGGTGTAACCAGCCCAGCACAGTGTGTGTAGTGATGTGTGATTGTAATTCCCATGTGTGACATATATACAGTGTGTACTGCACCTATTGTGCTACACTTACTGCATTATTAGGGGTATGATCGCTATAAGGTGCAGCCTGAGCCTGTCTCCTCCTCTGGGTGTAACCAGCCCAGCACAGTGTGTGTAGTGATATGTGATAGTAATTCCCATGTGTGACATATATACAGTGTGTACTGCACCTATTGTGCTACACTTACTGCATTATTAGGTGTTGGTGTATGGTCACTATAAGGTGCAGCCTGAGCCTGTCTCCTCCTCTGGGTGTAACCAGCCCAGCACAGTGTGTGTAGTGATGTGTGATAGTAATTCCCATGTGTGACATATATACAGTGTGTACTGCACCTATTGTGCTACACTTACTGCATTATTAGGTGTTGGTGTATGGTCACTATAAGGTGCAGCCTGAGCCTGTCTCCTCCTCTGGGTGTAACCAGCCCAGCACAGTGTGTGTAGTGAGGTGTGATAGTAATTCCCATGTGTGACATATATACAATGTGTACTGCACCTATTGTGCTACACTTACTGCATTATTAGGTGCTGGTGTATGGTCACTATAAGGTGCAGCCTGAGCCTGTCTCCTCTTCTTGGTGTAACCAGCACAGCACAGTGTGTGTCGTGATGTGTTATAGTAATTCCCATGTGTGACATATATACAGTGTGTACTGCACCTATTGTGCTACACTTACTGCATTATTAGGTGTATGGTCACTATAAGGTGCAGCCTGAGCCTGTCTCCTCCTCTGGGTGTAACCAGCACAGCACAGTGTGTGTAGTGATGTGTGATAGTAATTCCCATGTGTGACATGTATACAGTGTGTACAGCACCTATTGTGCTACACTTACTGCATTATTAGGTGCATGGTCACTATAAGGTGCAACCTGAGCCTGTCTCCTCCTCTGGGTGTAACCAGCCCAGCACAGTGTGTAGTGATGTGTGATAGTAATTCCCATGTGTGACATATATACAGTGTGTACTGCACCTATTGTGCTACACTTACTGCATTATTAGGTGCTGGTGTATGGTCACTATAAGGTGCAGCCTGAGCCTGTCTCCTCCTCTAGGTGTAACCAGCCCAGCACAGTGTATGTAGTGATGTGTGATAGTAATTCCCATGTGTGACATATATACAGTGTGTACTGCACATATTGTGATACACTTACTGCATTATTAGGTATATGGTCACTATAAGGTGCAGCCTGAGCCTGTCTCCTCCTCTGGGTGTAACCAGCCCAGCACAGTGTGTGTAGTGATGTGTGATAGTAATTCCCATGTGTGACATATATACAGTGTGTGTAGTGATGTGTGATAGTAATTCCCATGTGTGACATATATACAGTGTGTGTAGTGATGTGTGATAGTAATTCCCATGTGTGACATATATACAGTGTGTACTGCACCTATTGTGTTACACTTACTGCATTATTAGGTGTATGGTCACTATAAGGTGCAGCCTGAGCCTGTCTCCTCCTCTGGGTGTAACCAGCCCAGCACAGTGTGTGTAGTGATGTGTGATAGTAATTCCCATGTGTGACATATATACAGTGTGTGTAGTGATGAGTGATAGTAATTCCCATGTGTGACATATATACAGTGTGTACTGCACCTATTGTGCTACACTTACTGCATTATTAGGTGTTGGTGTATGGTCACTATAAGGTGCAGCCTGAGCCTGTCTCCTCCTTTGGGTGTAACCAGCCCAGCGCAGAGTGTGTACTGACGTGGGATAGTAATTCCCATGTGTGACATATATACAGTGTGTACTGCACCTACTGTGCTACACTTACTCCATTATTAGGTGTATGGTGACTATAAGGTGCAGCCTGAGCCTGTCTCCTCCTCTGGGTGTAACCAGCCCAGCGCAGTGTGTGTAGTGATGTGTGATAGTAATTCCCATGTGTGACATATATACAGTGTGTACTGCACCTACTGTGCTACACTAACTGCATTATTAGGTGTATGGTCACTATAAGGTGCAGCCTGAGCCAGTCTCCTCCTCTGGGTGTAACCAGCCCAGCGCATTGTGTGTAGTGATGTGTGATAGTAATTCCCATGTGTGACATATATACAGTGTGTACTGCACCTACTGTGCTACACTTACTGCATTATTAGGTGTATGGTCACTATAAGGTGCAGCCTGAGCCTGTCTCCTCCTCTGGGTGTAACCAGCCCAGCGCAGTGTGTGTAGTGATGTGTGATAGTAATTCCCATGTGTGACATATATACAGTGTGTGTAGTGATGTGTGATAGTAATAATCATGTGTGACATATATACAGTGTGTACTGCACCTATTGTGCTACACTTACTGCATTATTAGGTGTTGGTGTATGGTCACTATAAGATGCAGCCTGAGCCTGTCTCCTCCTCTGGGTGTAACCAGCCCAGCACAGTGTGAGTAGTGATGTGTGATAGTAATTCCCATGTGTGACATATATACAGTGTGTACTGCACCTATTGTGCTACACTTACTGCATTATTAGGTGCTGGTGTATGGTCACTATAAGGTGCAGCCTGAGCCTGTCTCCTCCTCTGGGTGTAACCAGCCCAGCACAGTGTGTGTCGTGATGTGTGATAGTAATTCCCATGTGTGACATATATACAGTGTGTACTGCACCTATTGTGCTACACTTACTGCATTATTAGGTGTTGGTGTATGGTCACTATAAGGTGCAGCCTGAGCCTGTCTCATCCTCTGGGTGTAACCAGCCCAGCACAGTGTGTGTAGTGATGTGTGATAGTAATTCCCATGTGTGACATATATACAGTGTGTGTAGTGATGTGTGATAGTAATTCCCATGTGTGACATATATACAGTGTGTGTAGTGATGTGTGATAGTAATTCCCATGTGTGACATATATACAGTGTGTACTGCACCTATTGTGCTACACTTACTGCATTATTAGGTGTATGGTCACTATAAGGTGCAGCCTGAGCCTGTCTCCTCCTCTGGGTGTAACCAGCCCAGCGCAGTGTGTGTAGTGATGTGTGATAGTAATTCCCATGTGTGACATATATACAGTGTGTGTAGTGATGTGTGATAGTAATTCCCATGTGTGACATATATACAGTGTGTAGTGATGTGTGATAGTAATTCCCATGTGTGACATATATACAGTGTGTGTAGTGATGTGTGATAGTAATTCCCATGTGTGACATATATACAGTGTGTGTAGTGATGTGTGATAGTAATTCCCATGTGTGACATATATACAGTGTGTACTGCACCTATTGTGTTACACTTACTGCATTATTAGGTGTATGGTCACTATAAGGTGCAGCCTGAGCCTGTCTCCTCCTCTGGGTGTAACCAGCCCAGCACAGTGTGTGTAGTGATTTGTGATAGTAATTCCCATGTGTGACATATATACAGTGTGTGTAGTGATGTGTGATAGTAATTCCCATGTGTGACATATATACAGTGTGTACTGCACCTATTGTGCTACACTTACTGCATTATTAGGTGTTGGTGTATGGTCACTATAAGGTGCAGCCTGAGCCTGTCTCCTCCTCTGGGTGTAACCAGCCCAGCACAGTGTGTGTAGTGATGTGTGATAGTAATTCCCATGTGTGACATATATACAGTGTGTACTGCACCTATTGTGCTACACTTACTGCATTATTAGGTGCTGGTGTATGTTCACTATAAGGTGCAGCCTGAGCCTGTCTCCTCCTCTGGGTGTAACCAGCCCAGCACAGTGTGTGTCGTGATGTGTTATAGTAATTCCCATGTGTGACATATATACAGTTTGTACTGCACCTATTGTGCTACACTTACTGCATTATTAGGTGTATGGTCACTATAAGGTGCAGCCTGAGCCTGTCTCCTCCTCTGGGTGTAACCAGCACAGCACAGTGTGTGTAGTGATGTGTGATAGTAATTCCCATGTGTGACATGTATACAGTGTGTACAGCACCTATTGTGCTACACTTACTGCATTATTAGGTGTATGGTCACTATAAGGTGCAGCCTGAGCCTGTCTCCTCCTCTGGGTGTAACCAGCCCAGCACAGTGTGTAGTGATGTGTGATAGTAATTCCCATGTGTGACATATATACAGTGTGTACTGCACCTATTGTGCTACACTTACTGCATTATTAGGTGCTGGTGTATGGTCACTATAAGGTGCAGCCTCAGCCTGTCTCCTCCTCTAGGTGTAACCAGCCCAGCACAGTGTGTGTAGTGATGTGTGATAGTAATTCCCATGTGTGACATATATACAGTGTGTACTGCACCTATTGTGCTACACTTACTGCATTATTAGGTATATGGTCACTATAAGGTGCAGCCTGAGCCTGTCTCCTCCTCTGGGTGTAACCAGCCCAGCACAGTGTGTGTAGTGATGTGTGATAGTAATTCCCATGTGTGACATATATACAGTGTGTGTAGTGATGTGTGATAGTAATTCCCATGTGTGACATATATACAGTGTGTGTAGTGATGTGTGATAGTAATTCCCATGTGTGACATATATACAGTGTGTACTGCACCTATTGTGTTACACTTACTGCATTATTAGGTGTATGGTCACTATAAGGTGCAGCCTGAGCCTGTCTCCTCCTCTGGGTGTAACCAGCCCAGCACAGTGTGTGTAGTGATGTGTGATAGTAATTCCCATGTGTGACATATATACAGTGTGTGTAGTGATGTGTGATAGTAATTCCCATGTGTGACATATATACAGTGTGTACTGCACCTATTGTGCTACACTTACTGCATTATTAGGTGTTGGTGTATGGTCACTATAAGGTGCAGCCTGAGCCTGTCTCCTCCTCTGGGTGTAACCAGCCCAGCGCAGTGTGTGTACTGATGTGTGATAGTAATTCCCATGTGTGACATATATACAGTGTGTACTGCACCTATTGTGCTACAATTACTGCATTATTAGGTGTTGGTGTATGGTCACTATAAGGTGCAGCCTGAGCCTGTCTCCTCCTCTGGGTGTAACCAGCCCAGCACAGTGTGTGTAGTGATGTGTGATAGTAATTCCCATGTGTGACATATATACAGTGTGTGTAGTGATGTGTGATAGTAATTCCCATGTGTGACATATATACAGTGTGTACTGCACCTATTGTGCTACACTTACTGCATTATTAGGTGTTGGTGTATGGTCACTATAAGGTGCAGCCTGAGCCTGTCTCCTCCTCTGGGTGTAACCAGCCCAGCGCAGTGTGTGTACTGATGTGTGATAGTAATTCCCATGTGTGACATATATACAGTGTGTACTGCACCTATTGTGCTACACTTACTGCATTATTAGGTGTTGGTGTATGGTCACTATAAGGTGCAGCCTGAGCCTGTCTCCTCCTCTGGGTGTAACCAGCCCAGCGCAGTGTGTGTACTGATGTGTGATAATAATTCCCATGTGTGACATATATACAGTGTGTACTGCACCTACTGTGCTACACTTACTGCATTATTAGGTGTATGGTCACTATAAGGTGCAGCCTGAGCCTGTCTCCTCCTCTGGGTGTAACCAGCCCAGCGCAGTGTGTGTAGTGATGTGTGATAGTAATTCCCATGTGTGACATATATACAGTGTGTACTGCACCTACTGTGCTACACTTACTGCATTATTAGGTGTATGGTCACTATAAGGTGCAGCCTGAGCCTGTCTCCTCCTCTGGGTGTAACCAGCCCAGCACAGTGTGTGTAGTGATGTGTGATAGTAATTCCCATGTGTGACATATATACAGTGTGTACTGCACCTATTGTGCTACACTTACTGCATTATTAGGTGTTGGTGTATGGTCACTATAAGGTGCAGCCTGAGCCTGTCTCCTCCTCTGGGTGTAACCAGCCCAGCACAGTGTGTGTAGTGATGTGTGATAGTAATTCCCATGTGTGACATATATGCAGTGTGTACTGCACCTATTGTGCTACACTTACTGCATTATTAGGTGCTGGTGTATGGTCACTATAAGGTGCAGCCTGAGCCTGTCTCCTCCTCTGGGTGTAACCAGCCCAGCACAGTGTGTGTAGTGATGTGTGATAGTAATTCCCATGTGTGACATATATACAGTGTGTGTAGTGATGTGTGATAGTAATTCCCATGTGTGACATATATACAGTGTGTACTGCACCTATTGTGTTACACTTACTGCATTATTAGGTGTATGGTCACTATAAGGTGCAGCCTGAGCCTGTCTCCTCCTCTGGGTGTAACCAGCCCAGCACAGTGTGTGTAGTGATGTGTGATAGTAATTCCCATGTGTGACATATATACAGTGTGTGTAGTGATGTGTGATAGTAATTCCCATGTGTGACATATATACAGTGTGTACTGCACCTATTGTGCTACACTTACTGCATTATTAGGGGTATGATCGCTATAAGGTGCAGCCTGAGCCTGTCTCCTCCTCTGGGTGTAACCAGCCCAGCACAGTGTGTGTAGTGATATGTGATAGTAATTCCCATGTGTGACATATATACAGTGTGTAGATGCACCTATTGTGCTACACTTACTGCATTATTAGGTGTTGGTGTATGGTCACTATAAAGTGCAGCCTGAGCCTGTCTCCTCCTCTGGGTGTAACCAGCCCAGCACAGTGTGTGTAGTGATGTGTGATAGTAATTCCCATGTGTGACATATATACAGTGTGTACTGCACCTATTGTGCTACACTTACTGCATTATTAGGTGTTGGTGTATGGTCACTATAAGGTGCAGCCTGAGCCTGTCTCCTCCTCTGGGTGTACCCAGCCCAGCACAGTGTGTGTAGTGATGTGTGATAGTAATTCCCATGTGTGACATATATACAGTGTGTACTGCACCTATTGTGCTACACTTACTGCATTATTAGGTGCTGGTGTATGGTCACTATAAGATGCAGCCTGAGCCTGTCTCCTCCTCTGGGTGTAACCAGCCCAGCACAGTGTGTGTCGTGATGTGTTATAGTAATTCCCATGTGTGACATATATACAGTGTGTACTGCACCTATTGTGCTACACTTACTGCATTATTAGGTGTATGGTCACTATAAGGTGCAGCCTGAGCCTGTCTCCTCCTCTGGGTGTAACCAGCACAGCACAGTGTGTAGTGATGTGTGATAGTAATTCCCATGTGTGACATATATACAGTGTGTACTGCACCTATTGTGCTACACTTACTGCATTATTAGGTGTTGGTGTATGGTCACTATAAGGTGCAGCCTGAGCCTGTCTCCTCCTCTGGGTGTAACCAGCCAGGCACAGTGTGTGTAGTGATGTGTGATAGTAATTCCCATGTGTGACATATATACAGTGTGTGTAGTGATGTGTGATAGTAATTCCCATGTGTGACATATATACAGTGTGTACTGCACCTATTGTGTTACACTTACTGCATTATTAGGTGTATGGTCACTATAAGGTGCAGCCTGAGCCTGTCTCCTCCTCTGGGTGTAACCAGCCCAGCACAGTGTGTGTAGTGATGTGTGATAGTAATTCCCATGTGTGACATATATACAGTGTGTGTAGTGATGTGTGATAGTAATTCCCATGTGTGACATATATACAGTGTGTACTGCACCTATTGTGCTACACTTACTGCATTATTAGGTGTTGGTGTATGGTCACTATAAGGTGCAGCCTGAGCCTGTCTCCTCCTCTGGGTGTAACCAGCCCAGCGCAGTGTATGTACTGATGTGTGATAGTAATTCCCATGTGTGACATATATACAGTGTGTACTGCACCTATTGTGCTACAATTACTGCATTATTAGGTGTTGGTGTATGGTCACTATAAGGTGCAGCCTGAGCCTGTCTCCTCCTCTGGGTGTAACCAGCCCAGCACAGTGTGTGTAGTGATGTGTGATAGTAATTCCCATGTGTGACATATATACAGTGTGTGTAGTGATGTGTGATAGTAATTCCCATGTGTGACATATATACAGTGTGTACTGCACCTATTGTGCTACACTTACTGCATTATTAGGTGTTGGTGTATGGTCACTATAAGGTGCAGCCTGAGCCTGTCTCCTCCTCTGGGTGTAACCAGCCCAGCGCAGTGTGTGTACTGATGTGTGATAGTAATTCCCATGTGTGACATATATACAGTGTGTACTGCACCTACTGTGCTACACTTACTGCATTATTAGGTGTATGGTCACTATAAGGTGCAGCCTGAGCCTGTCTCCTCCTCTGGGTGTAACCAGCCCAGCGCAGTGTGTGTAGTGATGTGTGATAGTAATTCCCATGTGTGACATATATACAGTGTGTACTGCACCTACTGTGCTACACTTACTGCATTATTAGGTGTATGGTCACTATAAGGTGCAGCCTGAGCCTGTCTCCTCCTCTGGGTGTAACCAGCCCAGCACAGTGTGTGTAGTGATGTGTGATAGTAATTCCCATGTGTGACATATATACAGTGTGTACTGCACCTATTGTGCTACACTTACTGCATTATTAGGTGTTGGTGTATGGTCACTATAAGGTGCAGCCTGAGCCTGTCGCCTCCTCTGGGTGTAACCAGCCCAGCACAGTGTGTGTAGTGATGTGTGATAGTAATTCCCATGTGTGACATATATGCAGTGTGTACTGCACCTATTGTGCTACACTTACTGCATTATTAGGTTCTGGTGTATGGTCACTATAAGGTGCAGCCTGAGCCTGTCTCCTCCTCTGGGTGTAACCAGCCCAGCACAGTGTGTGTCGTGATGTGTGATAGTAATTCCCATGTGTGACATATATACAGTGTGTACTGCACCTATTGTGCTACACTTACTGCATTATTTGGTGTTGGTGTATGGTCACTATAAGGTGCAGCCTGAGCCTGTCTCCTCCTCTGGGTGTAACCAGCCCAGCACAGTGTGTGTAGTGATGTGTGATAGTAATTCCCATGTGTGACATATATACAGTGTGTGTAGTGATGTGTGATAGTAATTCCCATGTGTGACATATATACAGTGTGTACTGTACCTATTGTGTTACACTTACTGCATTATTAGGTGTATGGTCACTATAAGGTGCAGCCTGAGCCTGTCTCCTCCTCTGGGTGTAACCAGCCCAGCACAGTGTGTGTAGTGATGTGTGATAGTAATTCCCATGTGTGACATATATACAGTGTGTGTAGTGATGTGTGATAGTAATTCCCATGTGTGACATATATACAGTGTGTACTGCACCTATTGTGCTACACTTACTGCATTATTAGGGGTATGATCGCTATAAGGTGCAGCCTGAGCCTGTCTCATCCTCTGGGTGTAACCAGCCCAGCACAGTGTGTGTAGTGATATGTGATAGTAATTCCCATGTGTGACATATATACAGTGTGTACTGCACCTATTGTGCTACACTTACTGCATTATTAGGTGTTGGTGTATGGTCACTATAAAGTGCAGCCTGAGCCTGTCTCCTCCTCTGGGTGTAACCAGCCCAGCACAGTGTGTGTAGTGATGTGTGATAGTAATTCCCATGTGTGACATATATACAGTGTGTACTGCACCTATTGTGCTACACTTACTGCATTATTAGGCGCTGGTGTATGGTCAATATAAGATGCAGCCTGAGCCTGTCTCCTCCTCTGGGTGTAACCAGCCCAACACAGTGTGTGTCGTGATGTGTTATAGTAATTCCCATGTGTGACATATATACAGTGTGTACTGCACCTATTGTGCTACACTTACTGCATTATTAGGTGTATGGTCACTATAAGGTGCAGCCTGAGCCTGTCTCCTCCTCTGGGTGTAACCAGCACAGCACAGTGTGTGTAGTGATGTGTGATAGTAATTCCCATGTGTGACATGTATACAGTGTGTACAGCACCTATTGTGCTACACTTACTGCATTATTAGGTGTATGGTCACTATAAGGTGCAGCCTGAGCCTGTCTCCTCCTCTGGGTGTAACCAGCCCAGCACAGTGTGTAGTGATGTGTGATAGTAATTCCCATGTGTGACATATATACAGTGTGTACTGCACCTATTGTGCTACACTTACTGCATTATTAGGTGCTGGTGTATGGTCACTATAAGGTGCAGCCTGAGCCTGTCTCCTCCTCTAGGTGTAACCAGCCCAGCACAGTGTGTGTAGTGATGTGTGATAGTAATTCCCATGTGTGACATATATACAGTGTGTACTGCACCTATTGTGCTACACTTACTGCATTATTAGGTATATGGTCACTATAAGGTGCAGCCTGAGCCTGTCTCCTCCTCTGGGTGTAACCAGCCCAGCATAGTGTGTGTAGTGATGTGTGATAGTAATTCCCATGTGTGACATATATACAGTGTGTGTAGTGATGTGTGATAGTAATTCCCATGTGTGACATATATACAGTGTGTGTAGTGATGTGTGATAGTAATTCCCATGTGTGACATATATACAGTGTGTACTGCACCTATTGTGTTACACTTACTGCATTATTAGGTGTATGGTCACTATAAGGTGCAGCCTGAGCCTGTCTCCTCCTCTGGGTGTAACCAGCCCAGCACAGTGTGAGTAGTGATGTGTGATAGTAATTCCCATGTGTGACATATATACAGTGTGTACTGCACCTATTCTGCTACACTTACTGCATTATTAGGTGCTGGTGTATGGTCACTATAAGGTGCAGCCTGAGCCTGTCTCCTCCTCTGGGTGTAACCAGCCCAGCACAGTGTGTGTCGTGATGTGTGATAGTAATTCCCATGTGTGACATATATACAGTGTGTACTGCACCTATTGTGCTACACTTACTGCATTATTAGGTGTTGGTGTATGGTCACTATAGGGTGCAGCCTGAGCCTGTCTCATCCTCTGGGTGTAACCAGCCCAGCACAGTGTGTGTAGTGATGTGTGATAGTAATTCCCATGTGTGACATATATACAGTGTGTGTAGTGATGTGTGATAGTAATTCCCATGTGTGACATATATACAGTGTGTGTAGTGATGTGTGATAGTAATTCCCATGTGTGACATATATACAGTGTGTACTGCACCTATTGTGCTACACTTACTGCATTATTAGGTGTTGGTGTATGGTCACTATAAGGTGCAGCCTGAGCCTGTCTCCTCCTCTGGGTGTAACCAGCCCAGCGCAGTGTGTGTACTGATGTGTGATAGTAATTCCCATGTGTGACATATATACAGTGTGTACTGCACCTACTGTGCTACACTTACTGCATTATTAGGTGTATGGTCACTATAAGGTGCAGCCTGAGCCTGTCTCCTCCTCTGGGTGTAACCAGCCCAGCGCAGTGTGTGTAGTGATGTGTGATAGTAATTCCCATGTGTGACATATATACAGTGTGTGTAGTGATGTGTGATAGTAATTCCCATGTGTGACATATATACAGTGTGTGTAGTGATGTGTGATAGTAATTCCCATGTGTGACATATATACAGTGTGTGTAGTGATGTGTGATAGTAATTCCCATGTGTGACATATATACAGTGTGTGTAGTGATGTGTGATAGTAATTCCCATGTGTGACATATATACAGTGTGTACTGCACCTATTGTGTTACACTTACTGCATTATTAGGTGTATGGTCACTATAAGGTGCAGCCTGAGCCTGTCTCCTCCTCTGGGTGTAACCAGCCCAGCACAGTATGTGTAGTGATGTGTGATAGTAATTCCCATGTGTGACATATATACAGTGTGTGTAGTGATGTGTGATAGTAATTCCCATGTGTGACATATATACAGTGTGTACTGCACCTATTGTGCTACACTTACTGCATTATTAGGTGTTGGTGTATGGTCACTATAAGGTGCAGCCTGAGCCTGTCTCCTCCTCTGGGTGTAACCAGCCCAGCACAGTGTGTGTAGTGATGTGTGATAGTAATTCCCATGTGTGACATATATACAGTGTGTACTGCACCTATTGTGCTACACTTACTGCATTATTAGGTGCTGGTGTATGTTCACTATAAGGTGCAGCCTGAGCCTGTCTCCTCCTCTGGGTGTAACCAGCCCAGCACAGTGTGTGTCGTGATGTGTTATAGTAATTCCCATGTGTGACATATATACAGTTTGTACTGCACCTATTGTGCTACACTTACTGCATTATTAGGTGTATGGTCACTATAAGGTGCAGCCTGAGCCTGTCTCCTCCTCTGGGTGTAACCAGCCCAGCACAGTGTGTGTAGTGATGTGTGATAGTAATTCCCATGTGTGACATATATACAGTGTGTGTAGTGATGTGTGATAGTAATTCCCATGTGTGACATATATACAGTGTGTACTGCACCTATTGTGTTACACTTACTGCATTATTAGGTGTATGGTCACTATAAGGTGCAGCCTGAGCCTGTCTCCTCCTCTGGGTGTAACCAGCCCAGCACAGTGTGTGTAGTGATGTGTGATAGTAATTCCCATGTGTGACATATATACAGTGTGTGTAGTGATGTGTGATAGTAATTCCCATGTGTGACATATATACAGTGTGTACTGCACCTATTGTGCTACACTTACTGCATTATTAGGGGTATGATCGCTATAAGGTGCAGCCTGAGCCTGTCTCCTCCTCTGGGTGTAACCAGCCCAGCACAGTGTGTGTAGTGATATGTGATAGTAATTCCCATGTGTGACATATATACAGTGTGTAGATGCACCTATTGTGCTACACTTACTGCATTATTAGGTGTTGGTGTATGGTCACTATAAAGTGCAGCCTGAGCCTGTCTCCTCCTCTGGGTGTAACTAGCCCAGCACAGTGTGTGTAGTGATGTGTGATAGTAATTCCCATGTGTGACATATATACAGTGTGTACTGCACATATTGTGCTACACTTACTGCATTATTAGGTATATGGTCACTATAAGGTGCAGCCTGAGCCTGTCTCCTCCTCTGGGTGTAACCAGCCCAGCGCAGTGTGTGTAGTGATGTGTGATAGTAATTCCCATGTGTGACATATATACAGTGTGTACTGCACCTATTGTGCTACACTTACTGCATTATTAGGTGTTGGTGTATGGTCACTATAAGGTGCAGCCTGAGCCTGTCTCCTCCTCTGGGTGTAACCAGCCCAGCACAGTGTGTGTAGTGATGTGTGATAGTAATTCCCATGTGTGACATATATACAGTGTGTACTGCACCTATTGTGCTACACTTACTGCATTATTAGGTGCTGGTGTATGGTCACTATAAGATGCAGCCTGAGCCTGTCTCCTCCTCTGGGTGTAACCAGCCCAGCACAGTGTGTGTCGTGATGTGTTATAGTAATTCCCATGTGTGACATATATACAGTGTGTACTGCACCTATTGTGCTACACTTACTGCATTATTAGGTGTATGGTCACTATAAGGTGCAGCCTGAGCCTGTCTCCTCCTCTGGGTGTAACCAGCACAGCACAGTGTGTGTAGTGATGTGTGATAGTAATTCCCATGTGTGACATGTATACAGTGTGTACAGCACCTATTGTGCTACACTTACTGCATTATTAGGTGTATGGTCACTATAAGATGCAGCCTGAGCCTGTCTCCTCCTCTGGGTGTAACCAGCCCAGCACAGTGTGTAGTGATGTTTGATAGTAATTCCCATGTGTGACATATATACAGTGTGTACTGCACCTATTGTGCTACACTTACTGCATTATTAGGTGTTGGTGTATGGTCACTATAAGGTGCAGCCTGAGCCTGTCTCCTCCTCTGGGTGTAACCAGCCAGGCACAGTGTGTGTAGTGATGTGTGATAGTAATTCCCATGTGTGACATATATACAGTGTGTGTAGTGATGTGTGATAGTAATTCCCATGTGTGACATATATACAGTGTGTACTGCACCTATTGTGTTACACTTACTGCATTATTAGGTGTATGGTCACTATAAGGTGCAGCCTGAGCCTGTCTCCTCCTCTGGGTGTAACCAGCCCAGCACAGTGTGTGTAGTGATGTGTGATAGTAATTCCCATGTGTGACATATATACAGTGTGTGTAGTGATGTGTGATAGTAATTCCCATGTGTGACATATATACAGTGTGTACTGCACCTATTGTGCTACACTTACTGCATTATTAGGTGTTGGTGTATGGTCACTATAAGGTGCAGCCTGAGCCTGTCTCCTCCTCTGGGTGTAACCAGCCCAGCGCAGTGTGTGTACTGATGTGTGATAGTAATTCCCATGTGTGACATATATACAGTGTGTACTGCACCTATTGTGCTACAATTACTGCATTATTAGGTGTTGGTGTATGGTCACTATAAGGTGCAGCCTGAGCCTGTCTCCTCCTCTGGGTGTAACCAGCCCAGCACAGAGTGTGTAGTGATGTGTGATAGTAATTCCCATGTGTGACATATATACAGTGTGTGTAGTGATGTGTGATAGTAATTCCCATGTGTGACATATATACAGTGTGTACTGCACCTATTGTGCTACACTTACTGCATTATTAGGTGTTGGTGTATGGTCACTATAAGGTGCAGCCTGAGCCTGTCTCCTCCTCTGGGTGTAACCAGCCCAGCGCAGTGTGTGTACTGATGTGTGATAGTAATTCCCATGTGTGACATATATACAGTGTGTACTGCACCTACTGTGCTACACTTACTGCATTATTAGGTGTATGGTCACTATAAGGTGCAGCCTGAGCCTGTCTCCTCCTCTGGGTGTAACCAGCCCAGCGCAGTGTGTGTAGTGATGTGTGATAGTAATTCCCATGTGTGACATATATACAGTGTGTACTGCACCTACTGTGCTACACTTACTGCATTATTAGGTGTATGGTCACTATAAGGTGCAGCCTGAGCCTGTCTCCTCCTCTGGGTGTAACCAGCCCAGCACAGTGTGTGTAGTGATGTGTGATAGTAATTCCCATGTGTGACATATATACAGTGTGTACTGCACCTATTGTGCTACACTTACTGCATTATTAGGTGTTGGTGTATGGTCACTATAAGGTGCAGCCTGAGCCTGTCGCCTCCTCTGGGTGTAACCAGCCCAGCACAGTGTGTGTCGTGATGTGTGATAGTAATTCCCATGTGTGACATATATACAGTGTGTGTAGTGATGTGTGATAGTAATTCCCATGTGTGACATATATACAGTGTGTACTGCACCTATTGTGCTACACTTACTGCATTATTAGGTGTATGGTCACTATAAGGTGCAGCCTGAGCCTGTCTCCTCCTCTGGGTGTAACCAGCACAGCACAGTGTGTGTAGTGATGTGTGATAGTAATTCCCATGTGTGACATGTATACAGTGTGTACAGCACCTATTGGGCTACACTTACTGCATTATTAGGTGTATGGTCACTATAAGATGCAGCCTGAGCCTGTCTCCTCCTCTGGGTGTAACCAGCCCAGCACAGTGTGTAGTGATGTTTGATAGTAATTCCCATGTGTGACATATATACAGTGTGTACTGCACCTATTGTGCTACACTTACTGCATTATTAGGTGTTGGTGTATGGTCACTATAAGGTGCAGCCTGAGCCTGTCTCCTCCTCTGGGTGTAACCAGCCAGGCACAGTGTGTGTAGTGATGTGTGATAGTAATTCCCATGTGTGACATATATACAGTGTGTGTAGTGATGTGTGATAGTAATTCCCATGTGTGACATATATACAGTGTGTACTGCACCTATTGTGTTACACTTACTGCATTATTAGGTGTATGGTCACTATAAGGTGCAGCCTGAGCCTGTCTCCTCCTCTGGGTGTAACCAGCCCAGCACAGTGTGTGTAGTGATGTGTGATAGTAATTCCCATGTGTGACATATATACAGTGTGTGTAGTGATGTGTGATAGTAATTCCCATGTGTGACATATATACAGTGTGTACTGCACCTATTGTGCTACACTTACTGCATTATTAGGTGTTGGTGTATGGTCACTATAAGATGCAGCCTGAGCCTGTCTCCTCCTCTGGGTGTAACCAGCCCAGCGCAGTGTGTGTACTGATGTGTGATAGTAATTCCCATGTGTGACATATATACAGTGTGTACTGCACCTATTGTGCTACAATTACTGCATTATTAGGTGTTGGTGTATGGTCACTATAAGGTGCAGCCTGAGCCTGTCTCCTCCTCTGGGTGTAACCAGCCCAGCACAGAGTGTGTAGTGATGTGTGATAGTAATTCCCATGTGTGACATATATACAGTGTGTGTAGTGATGTGTGATAGTAATTCCCATGTGTGACATATATACAGTGTGTACTGCACCTATTGTGCTACACTTACTGCATTATTAGGTGTTGGTGTATGGTCACTATAAGTTGCAGCCTGAGCCTGTCTCCTCCTCTGGGTGTAACCAGCCCAGCGCAGTGTGTGTACTGATGTGTGATAGTAATTCCCATGTGTGACATATATACAGTGTGTACTGCACCTACTGTGCTACACTTACTGCATTATTAGGTGTATGGTCACTATAAGGTGCAGCCTGAGCCTGTCTCCTCCTCTGGGTGTAACCAGCCCAGCGCAGTGTGTGTAGTGATGTGTGATAGTAATTCCCATGTGTGACATATATACAGTGTGTACTGCACCTACTGTGCTACACTTACTGCATTATTAGGTGTATGGTCACTATAAGGTGCAGCCTGAGCCTGTCTCCTCCTCTGGGTGTAACCAGCCCAGCACAGTGTGTGTAGTGATGTGTGATAGTAATTCCCATGTGTGACATATATACAGTGTGTACTGCACCTATTGTGCTACACTTACTGCATTATTAGGTGTTGGTGTATGGTCACTATAAGGTGCAGCCTGAGCCTGTCGCCTCCTCTGGGTGTAACCAGCCCAGCACAGTGTGTGTCGTGATGTGTGATAGTAATTCCCATGTGTGACATATATACAGTGTGTGTAGTGATGTGTGATAGTAATTCCCATGTGTGACATATATACAGTGTGTACTGCACCTATTGTGCTACACTTACTGCATTATTAGGGGTATGATCGCTATAAGGTGCAGCCTGAGCCTGTCTCCTCCTCTGGGTGTAACCAGCCCAGCACAGTGTGTGTAGTGATATGTGATAGTAATTCCCATGTGTGACATATATACAGTGTGTACTGCACCTATTGTGCTACACTTACTGCATTATTAGGTGTTGGTGCATGGTCACTATAAAGTGCAGCCTGAGCCTGTCTCCTCCTCTGGGTGTAACCAGCCCAGCACAGTGTGTGTAGTGATGTGTGATAGTAATTCCCATGTGTGACATATATACAGTGTGTACTGCACCTATTGTGCTACACTTACTGCATTATTAGGCGCTGGTGTATGGTCAATATAAGATGCAGCCTGAGCCTGTCTCCTCCTCTGGGTGTAACCAGCCCAACACAGTGTGTGTCGTGATGTGTTATAGTAATTCCCATGTGTGACATATATACAGTGTGTACTGCACCTATTGTGCTACACTTACTGCATTATTAGGTGTATGGTCACTATAAGGTGCAGCCTGAGCCTGTCTCCTCCTCTGGGTGTAACCAGCACAGCACAGTGTGTGTAGTGATGTGTGATAGTAATTCCCATGTGTGACATGTATACAGTGTGTACAGCACCTATTGTGCTACACTTACTGCATTATTAGGTGTATGGTCACTATAAGGTGCAGCCTGAGCCTGTCTCCTCCTCTGGGTGTAACCAGCCCAGCACAGTGTGTAGTGATGTGTGATAGTAATTCCCATGTGTGACATATATACAGTGTGTACTGCACCTATTGTGCTACACTTACTGCATTATTAGGTGCTGGTGTATGGTCACTATAAGGTGCAGCCTGAGCCTGTCTCCTCCTCTAGGTGTAACCAGCCCAGCACAGTGTGTGCAGTGATGTGTGATAGTAATTCCCATGTGTGACATATATACAGTGTGTACTGCACCTATTGTGCTACACTTACTGCATTATTAGGTATATGGTCACTATAAGGTGCAGCCTGAGCCTGTCTCCTCCTCTGGGTGTAACCAGCCCAGCACAGTGTGTGTAGTGATGTGTGATAGTAATTCCCATGTGTGACATATATACAGTGTGTGTAGTGATGTGTGATAGTAATTCCCATGTGTGACATATATACAGTGTGTGTAGTGATGTGTGATAGTAATTCCCATGTGTGACATATATACAGTGTGTACTGCACCTATTGTGTTACACTTACTGCATTATTAGGTGTATGGTCACTATAAGGTGCAGCCTGAGCCTGTCTCCTCCTCTGGGTGTAACCAGCCCAGCACAGTGTGTGTAGTGATGTGTGATAGTAATTCCCATGTGTGACATATATACAGTGTGTGTAGTGATGTGTGATAGTAATTCCCATGTGTGACATATATACAGTGTGTGTAGTGATGTGTGATAGTAATTCCCATGTGTGACATATATACAGTGTGTACTGCACCTATTGTGCTACACTTACTGCATTATTAGGTGTTGGTGTATGGTCACTATAAGGTGCAGCCTGAGCCTGTCTCCTCCTCTGGGTGTAACCAGCCCAGCACAGTGTGTGTAGTGATGTGTGATAGTAATTCCCATGTGTGACATATATACAGTGTGTGTAGTGATGTGTGATAGTAATTCCCATGTGTGACATATATACAGTGTGTACTGCACCTATTGTGCTACACTTACTGCATTATTAGGTATATGGTCACTATAAGGTGCAGCCTGAGCCTGTCTCCTCGTCTGGGTGTAACCAGCCCAGCACAGTGTGTGTAGTGATGTGTGATAGTAAATCCCATGTGTGACATTTATACAGTGTGTACTGCACCTATTGTGCTACACTTACTGCATTATTAGGAGTATGGTCACTATAAGGTGCAGCATGAGCCTGTCTCCTCCTCTGGGTGTAACCAGCCCAGCGCAGTGTGTGTAGTGATGTGTGATAGTAATTCCCATGTGTGACATATATACAGTGTGTGTAGTGATGTGTGATAGTAATTCCCATGTGTGACATATATACAGTGTGTACTGCACCTATTGTGCTACACTTACTGCATTATTAGGTGTTGGTGTATGGTCACTATAAGGTGCAGCCTGAGCCTGTCTCCTCCTCTGGGTGTAACCAGCCCAGCGCAGTGTGTGTAGTGATGTGTGATAGTAATTCCCATGTGTGACATATATACAGTGTGTACTGCACCTACTGTGCTACACTTACTGCATTATTAGGTGTATGGTCACTATAAGGTGCAGCCTGAGCCTGTCTCCTCCTCTGGGTGTAACCAGCCCAGCACAGTGTGTGTAGTGATGTGTGATAGTAATAACCATGTGTGACATATTTACAGTGTGTACTGCACCTATTGTGCTACACTTACTGCATTATTAGGTGTTGGTGTATGGTCACTATAAGATGCAGCCTGAGCCTGTCTCCTCCTCTGGGTGTAACCAGCCCAGCACAGTGTGTGTAGTGATGTGTGATAGTAATTCCCATGTGTGACATATATACAGTGTGTACTGCACCTATTGTGCTACACTTACTGCATTATTAGGTGCTGGTGTATGGTCACTATAAGGTGCAGCCTGAGCCTGTCTCCTCCTCTGGGTGTAACCAGCCCAGCACAGTGTGTGTCGTGATGTGTGATAGTAATTCCCATGTGTGACATATATACAGTGTGTACTGCACCTATTGTGATACACTTACTGCATTATTAGGTGTTGGTGTATGGTCACTATAAGGTGCAGCCTGAGCCTGTCTCCTCCTCTGGGTGTAACCAGCCCAGCGCAGTGTGTGTACTGATGTGTGATAGTAATTCCCATGTGTGACATATATACAGTGTGTACTGCACCTATTGTGCTACACTTACTGCATTATTAGGTGCTGGTGTATGGTCACTATAAGGTGCAGCCTGAGCCTGTCTCCTCCTCTAGGTGTAACCAGCCCAGCACAGTGTATGTAGTGATGTGTGATAGTAATTCCCATGTGTGACATATATACAGTGTGTACTGCACCTATTGTGCTACACTTACGGCATTATTAGGTATATGGTCACTATAAGGTGCAGCCTGAGCCTGTCTCCTCCTCTGGGTGTAACCAGCCCAGCACAGTGTGTGTAGTCATGTGTGATAGTAATTCCCATGTGTGACATATATACAGTGTGTGTAGTGATGTGTGATAGTAATTCCCATGTGTGACATATATACAGTGTGTGTAGTGATGTGTGATAGTAATTCCCATGTTTGACATATATACAGTGTGTACTGCACCTATTGTGTTACACTTACTGCATTATTAGGTGTATGGTCACTATAAGGTGCAGCCTGAGCCTGTCTCCTCCTCTGGGTGTAACCAGCCCAGCACAGTGTGTGTAGTGATGTGTGATAGTAATTCCCATGTGTGACATATAAACAGTGTGTGTAGTGATGTGTGATAGTAATTCCCATGTGTGACATATATACAGTGTGTACTGCACCTATTGTGCTACACTTACTGCATTATTAGGTGTTGGTGTATGGTCACTATAAGGTGCAGCCTGAGCCTGTCTCCTCCTTTGGGTGTAACCAGCCCAGCGCAGAGTGTGTACTGATGTGTGATAGTAATTCCCATGTGTGACATATATACAGTGTGTACTGCACCTACTGTGCTACACTTACTGCATTATTAGGTGTATGGTCACTATAAGGTGCAGCCTGAGCCTGTCTCCTCCTCTGGGTGTAACCAGCCCAGCGCAGTGTGTGTAGTGATGTGTGATAGTAATTCCCATGTGTGACATATATACAGTGTGTACTGCACCTATTGTGCTACACTTACTGCATTATTAGGTGTTGGTGTATGGTCACTATAAGGTGCAGCCTGAGCCTGTCTCCTCCTCTGGGTGTAACCAGCCCAGCACAGTGTGTGTAGTGATGTGTGATAGTAATTGCCATGTGTGACATATATACAGTGTGTACTGCACCTATTGTGCTACACTTACTGCATTATTAGGTGTATGGTCACTATAAGGTGCAGCCTGAGCCTGTCTCCTCCTCTGGGTGTAACCAGCACAGCACAGTGTGTGTAGTGATGTGTGATAGTAATTCCCATGTGTGACATATATACAGTGTGTACTGCACCTATTGTGCTACACTTACTGCATTATTAGGTGTTGGTGTATGGTCACTATAAGATGCAGCCTGAGCCTGTCTCCTCCTCTGGGTGTAACCAGCCCAGCACAGTGTGTGTAGTGATGTGTGATAGTAATTCCCATGTGTGACATATATACAGTGTGTACTGCACCTATTGTGCTACACTTACTGCATTATTAGGTGCTGGTGTATGGTCACTATAAGGTGCAGCCTGAGCCTGTCTCCTCCTCTGGGTGTAACCAGCCCAGCACAGTGTGTGTAGTCATGTGTGATAGTAATTCCCATGTGTGACATATATACAGTGTGTGTAGTGATGTGTGATAGTAATTCCCATGTGTGACATATATACAGTGTGTGTAGTGATGTGTGATAGTAATTCCCATGTTTGACATATATACAGTGTGTACTGCACCTATTGTGTTACACTTACTGCATTATTAGGTGTATGGTCACTATAAGGTGCAGCCTGAGCCTGTCTCCTCCTCTGGGTGTAACCAGCCCAGCACAGTGTGTGTAGTGATGTGTGATAGTAATTCCCATGTGTGACATATAAACAGTGTGTGTAGTGATGTGTGATAGTAATTCCCATGTGTGACATATATACAGTGTGTACTGCACCTATTGTGCTACACTTACTGCATTATTAGGTGTTGGTGTATGGTCACTATAAGGTGCAGCCTGAGCCTGTCTCCTCCTCTGGGTGTAACCAGCCCAGCACAGTGTGTGTAGTGATGTGTGATAGTAATTCCCATGTGTGACATATATACAGTGTGTGTAGTGATGTGTGATAGTAATTCCCATGTGTGACATATATACAGTGTGTACTGCACCTATTGTGCTACACTTACTGCATTATTAGGTATATGGTCACTATAAGGTGCAGCCTGAGCCTGTCTCCTCGTCTGGGTGTAACCAGCCCAGCACAGTGTGTGTAGTGATGTGTGATAGTAAATCCCATGTGTGACATTTATACAGTGTGTACTGCACCTATTGTGCTACACTTACTGCATTATTAGGAGTATGGTCACTATAAGGTGCAGCATGAGCCTGTCTCCTCCTCTGGGTGTAACCAGCCCAGCGCAGTGTGTGTAGTGATGTGTGATAGTAATTCCCATGTGTGACATATATACAGTGTGTGTAGTGATGTGTGATAGTAATTCCCATGTGTGACATATATACAGTGTGTACTGCACCTATTGTGCTACACTTACTGCATTATTAGGTGTTGGTGTATGGTCACTATAAGGTGCAGCCTGAGCCTGTCTCCTCCTCTGGGTGTAACCAGCCCAGCGCAGTGTGTGTAGTGATGTGTGATAGTAATTCCCATGTGTGACATATATACAGTGTGTACTGCACCTACTGTGCTACACTTACTGCATTATTAGGTGTATGGTCACTATAAGGTGCAGCCTGAGCCTGTCTCCTCCTCTGGGTGTAACCAGCCCAGCACAGTGTGTGTAGTGATGTGTGATAGTAATAACCATGTGTGACATATTTACAGTGTGTACTGCACCTATTGTGCTACACTTACTGCATTATTAGGTGTTGGTGTATGGTCACTATAAGATGCAGCCTGAGCCTGTCTCCTCCTCTGGGTGTAACCAGCCCAGCACAGTGTGTGTAGTGATGTGTGATAGTAATTCCCATGTGTGACATATATACAGTGTGTACTGCACCTATTGTGCTACACTTACTGCATTATTAGGTGCTGGTGTATGGTCACTATAAGGTGCAGCCTGAGCCTGTCTCCTCCTCTGGGTGTAACCAGCCCAGCACAGTGTGTGTCGTGATGTGTGATAGTAATTCCCATGTGTGACATATATACAGTGTGTACTGCACCTATTGTGATACACTTACTGCATTATTAGGTGTTGGTGTATGGTCACTATAAGGTGCAGCCTGAGCCTGTCTCCTCCTCTGGGTGTAACCAGCCCAGCGCAGTGTGTGTACTGATGTGTGATAGTAATTCCCATGTGTGACATATATACAGTGTGTACTGCACCTATTGTGCTACACTTACTGCATTATTAGGTGCTGGTGTATGGTCACTATAAGGTGCAGCCTGAGCCTGTCTCCTCCTCTAGGTGTAACCAGCCCAGCACAGTGTATGTAGTGATGTGTGATAGTAATTCCCATGTGTGACATATATACAGTGTGTACTGCACCTATTGTGCTACACTTACGGCATTATTAGGTATATGGTCACTATAAGGTGCAGCCTGAGCCTGTCTCCTCCTCTGGGTGTAACCAGCCCAGCACAGTGTGTGTAGTCATGTGTGATAGTAATTCCCATGTGTGACATATATACAGTGTGTGTAGTGATGTGTGATAGTAATTCCCATGTGTGACATATATACAGTGTGTGTAGTGATGTGTGATAGTAATTCCCATGTTTGACATATATACAGTGTGTACTGCACCTATTGTGTTACACTTACTGCATTATTAGGTGTATGGTCACTATAAGGTGCAGCCTGAGCCTGTCTCCTCCTCTGGGTGTAACCAGCCCAGCACAGTGTGTGTAGTGATGTGTGATAGTAATTCCCATGTGTGACATATAAACAGTGTGTGTAGTGATGTGTGATAGTAATTCCCATGTGTGACATATATACAGTGTGTACTGCACCTATTGTGCTACACTTACTGCATTATTAGGTGTTGGTGTATGGTCACTATAAGGTGCAGCCTGAGCCTGTCTCCTCCTTTGGGTGTAACCAGCCCAGCGCAGAGTGTGTACTGATGTGTGATAGTAATTCCCATGTGTGACATATATACAGTGTGTACTGCACCTACTGTGCTACACTTACTGCATTATTAGGTGTATGGTCACTATAAGGTGCAGCCTGAGCCTGTCTCCTCCTCTGGGTGTAACCAGCCCAGCGCAGTGTGTGTAGTGATGTGTGATAGTAATTCCCATGTGTGACATATATACAGTGTGTACTGCACCTATTGTGCTACACTTACTGCATTATTAGGTGTTGGTGTATGGTCACTATAAGGTGCAGCCTGAGCCTGTCTCCTCCTCTGGGTGTAACCAGCCCAGCACAGTGTGTGTAGTGATGTGTGATAGTAATTGCCATGTGTGACATATATACAGTGTGTACTGCACCTATTGTGCTACACTTACTGCATTATTAGGTGTATGGTCACTATAAGGTGCAGCCTGAGCCTGTCTCCTCCTCTGGGTGTAACCAGCACAGCACAGTGTGTGTAGTGATGTGTGATAGTAATTCCCATGTGTGACATATATACAGTGTGTACTGCACCTATTGTGCTACACTTACTGCATTATTAGGTGTTGGTGTATGGTCACTATAAGATGCAGCCTGAGCCTGTCTCCTCCTCTGGGTGTAACCAGCCCAGCACAGTGTGTGTAGTGATGTGTGATAGTAATTCCCATGTGTGACATATATACAGTGTGTACTGCACCTATTGTGCTACACTTACTGCATTATTAGGTGCTGGTGTATGGTCACTATAAGGTGCAGCCTGAGCCTGTCTCCTCCTCTGGGTGTAACCAGCCCAGCACAGTGTGTGTAGTGATGTGTGATAGTAATTCCCATGTGTGACATATATACAGTGTGTGTAGTGATGTGTGATAGTAATTCCCATGTGTGACATATATACAGTGTGTGTAGTGATGTGTGATAGTAATTCCCATGTGTGACATATATACAGTGTGTACTGCACCTATTGTGTTACACTTACTGCATTATTAGGTGTATGGTCACTATAAGGTGCAGCCTGAGCCTGTCTCCTCCTCTGGGTGTAACCAGCCCAGCACAGTGTGTGTAGTGATGTGTGATAGTAATTCCCATGTGTGACATATATACAGTGTGTGTAGTGATGTGTGATAGTAATTCCCATGTGTGACATATATACAGTGTGTTTAGTGATGTGTGATAGTAATTCCCATGTGTGACATATATACAGTGTGTACTGCACCTATTGTGCTACACTTACTGCATTATTAGGTGTTGGTGTATGGTCACTATAAGGTGCAGCCTGAGCCTGTCTCCTCCTCTGGGTGTAACCAGCCCAGCACAGTGTGTGTAGTGATGTGTGATAGTAATTCCCATGTGTGACATATATACAGTGTGTGTAGTGATGTGTGATAGTAATTCCCATGTGTGAAATATATACAGTGTGTAGTGATGAGTGATAGTAATTCCCATGTTTGACATATATACAGTGTGTACTGCACCTATTGTGTTACACTTACTGCATTATTAGGTGTATGGTCACTATAAGGTGCAGCCTGAGCCTGTCTCCTCCTCTGGGTGTAACCAGCCCAGCACAGTGTGTGTAGTGATGTGTGATAGTAATTCCCATGTGTGACATATATACAGTGTGTGTAGTGATGTGTGATAGTAATTCCCATGTGTGACATATATACAGTGTGTACTGCACCTATTGTACTACACTTACTGCATTATTAGGTGTTGGTGTATGGTCACTATAAGGTGCAGCCTGAGCCTGTCTCCTCCTTTGGGTGTAACCAGCCCAGCGCAGAGTGTGTACTGATGTGTGATAGTAATTCCCATGTGTGACATATATACAGTGTGTACTGCACCTATTGTGCTACACTTACTGCATTATTAGGTGTATGGTCACTATAAGGTGCAGCCTGAGCCTGTCTCCTCCTCTGGGTGTAACCAGCCCAGCGCAGTGTGTGTAGTGATGTGTGATAGTAATTCCCATGTGTGACATATATACAGTGTGTACTGCACCTACTGTGCTACACTTACTGCATTATTAGGTGTATGGTCACTATAAGGTGCAGCCTGAGCCTGTCTCCTCCTCTGGGTGTAACCAGCCCAGCGCAGTGTGTGTAGTGATGTGTGATAGTAATTCCCATGTGTGACATATATACAGTGTGTACTGCACCTATTGTGCTACACTTACTGCATTATTAGGTGTTGGTGTATGGTCACTCTAAGGTGCAGCCTGAGCCTGTCTCCTCCTCTGGGTGTAACCAGCCCAGCACAGTGTGTGTCGTGATGTGTGATAGTAATTCCCATGTGTGACATATATACAGTGTGTACTGCATCTATTGTGCTACACTTACTGCATTATTAGGTGTATGGTCACTATAAGGTGCAGCCTGAGCCTATCTCCTCCTCTGGGTGTAACCAGCACAGCACAGTGTGTGTAGTGATGTGTGATAGTAATTCCCATGTGTGACATGTATATAGTGTGTACAGCACCTATTGTGCTACACTTACTGCATTATTAGGTGTATGGTCACTATAAGGTGCAGCCTGAGCCTGTCTCCGCCTCTGGGTGTAACCAGCCCAGCACAGTGTGTAGTGATGTGTGATAGTAATTCCCATGTGTGATATATATCCAGTGTGTACTGCACCTATTGTGCTACACTTACTGCATTATTAGGTGCTGGTGTATGGTCACTATAAGGTGCAGCCTGAGCCTGTCTCCTCCTCTGGGTGTAACCAGCCCAGCACAGTGTGTGTAGTGATGTGTGATAGTAATGCCCATGTGTGACATATATACAGTGTGTACTGCACCTATTGTGCTACACTTACTGCATTAATAGGTGTATGGTCACTATAAGGTGCAGCCTGAGCCTGTCTCCTCCTCTGGGTGTAACCAGCCCAGCACAGTGTGTGTAGTGATGTGTGATAGTAATTCCCATGTGTGACATATATACAGTGTGTACAGCACCTATTGTGCTACACTTACTGCATTATTAGGAGTATGGTCACTATAAGGTGCAGCATGAGCCTGTCTCCTCCTCTGGGTTTAACCAGCCCAGCGCAGAGTATGTAGTGATGTGTGATAGTAATTCCCATGTGTGACATATATACAGTGTGTACTGCACCTATTGTGCTACACTTACTGCATTATTAGGTGTTGGTGTATGGTCACTATAAGGTGCAGCCTGAGCCTGTCTCCTCCTCTGGGTGTAACCAGCCCAGCACAGTGTGTGTAGTGATGTGTGATAGTAATTTCCATGTGTGACATGTATAGTGTGTACTGTACCTATTGTGCTACACTTACTGCATTATTAGGTGTTGGTGTATGGTCACTATAAGGTGCAGCCTGAGCCTGTCTCCTCCTCTGGGTGTAACCAGCCCAGCGCAGTGTGTGTACTGATGTGTGATAGTAATTCCCATGTGTGACATATATACAGTGTGTACTGCACCTATTGTGTTACACTTACTGCATTATTAGGTGTATGGTCACTATAAGGTGCAGCCTGAGCCAGTCTCCTCCTCTGGGTGTAACCAGCCCAGCGCAGTGTGTGTAGTGATGTGTGATAGTAATTCCCATGTGTGACATATATACAGTGTGTACTGCACCTACTGTGCTACACTTACTGCATTATTAGGTGTATGGTCACTATAAGGTGCAGCCTGAGCCTGTCTCCTCCTCTGGGTGTAACCAGCACAGCACAGTGTGTGTACTGATGTGTGATAGTAATTCCCATGTGTGACATATATACAGTGTGTACTGCACCTATTGTGCTACACTTACTGCATTATTAGGTGTTGGTGTATGGTCACTATAAGGTGCAGCCTGAGCCTGTCTCCTCCTCTGGGTGTAACCAGCCCAGCACAGTGTGTGTAGTGATGTGTGATAGTAATTCCCATGTGTGACATATATACAGTGTGTGTAGTGATGTGTGATAGTAATTCCCATGTGTGACATATATACAGTGCGTACTGCACCTATTGTGTTACACTTACTGCATTATTAGGTGTATGGTCACTATAAGGTGCAGCCTCAGCCTGTCTCCTCCTCTGGGTGTAACCAGCCCAGCACAGTGTGTGTAGTGATGTGTGATAGTAATTCCCATGTGTGACATATATACAGTGTGTGTAGTGATGTGTGATAGTAATTCCCATGTGTGACATATATACAGTGTGTACTGCACCTATTGTGCTACACTTACTGCATTATTAGGTGTTGGTGTATTGTCACTATAAGGTGCAGCCTGAGCCTGTCTCCTCCTCTGGGTGTAACCAGCCCAGCACAGTGTGTGTCGTGATGTGTGATAGTAATTCCCATGTGTGACATATAAACAGTGTGTACTGCACCTATTGTGCTACACTTACTGAATTATTAGGTGTTGGTGTATGGTCACTATAAGGTGCAGCCTGAGCCTGTCTCCTCCTCTGGGTGTAACCAGCCCAGCACAGTGTGTGTAGTGATGTGTGATAGTAATTCCCATGTGTGACATATATACAGTGTGTGTAGTGATGCGTGATAGTAATTCCCATGTGTGACATATATACAGTGTGTGTAGTGATGTGTGATAGTAATTCCCATGTGTGACATATATACAGTGTGTACTGTACCTATTGTGCTACACTTACTGCATTATTAGGTGTTGGTGTATGGTCACTATAAGGTGCAGCCTGAGCCTGTCTCCTCCTCTGGGTGTAACAAGCCCAGCGCAGTGTGTGTACTGATGTGTGATAGTAATTCCCATGTGTGACATATATACAGTGTGTACTGCACCTACTGTGCTACACTTACTGCATTATTAGGTGTATGGTCACTATAAGGTGCAGCCTGAGCCTGTCTCCTCCTCTGGGTGTAACCAGCCCAGCGCAGTGTGTGTAGTGATGTGTGATAGTAATTCCCATGTGTGACATATATACAGTGTGTAATGCACCTACTGTGCTACACTTACTGCATTATTAGGTGTATGGTCACTATAAGGTGCAGCCTGAGCCTGTCTCCTCCTCTGGGTGTAACCAGCCCAGCACAGTGTGTGTAGTGATGTGTGATAGTAATTCCCATGTGTGACATATATACAGTGTGTACTGCACCTATTGTG
Source organism: Taudactylus pleione (assembly GCA_031769625.1). Classification (NCBI taxonomy): domain Eukaryota; kingdom Metazoa; phylum Chordata; class Amphibia; order Anura; family Myobatrachidae; genus Taudactylus; species Taudactylus pleione. The sequence continues at coordinate 202,755 of JAUIMM010001037.1, read as the reverse complement.
CTACACTTACTGCATTATTAGGTGTTGGTGTATGGTCACTATAAGGTGCAGCCTGAGCCTGTCTCCTCCTCTGGGTGTAACCAGCCCAGCACAGTGTGTGTAGTGATGTTTGATAGTAATTCCCATGTGTGACATATATACAGTGTGTACTGCACCTATTGTGCTACACTTACTGCATTATTAGGTGCTGGTGTATGGTCACTATAAGGTGCAGCCTGAGCCTGTCTCCTCCTCTGGGTGTAACCAGCCCAGCACAGTGTGTGTCGTGATGTGTGATAGTAATTCCCATGTGTGACATATATACAGTGTGTACTGCACCTATTGTGCTACACTTACTGCATTATTTGGTGTTGGTGTATGGTCACTATAAGGTGCAGCCTGAGCCTGTCTCCTCCTCTGGGTGTAACCAGCCCAGCACAGTGTGTGTAATGATGTGTGATAGTAATTCCCATGTGTGACATATATACAGTGTGTGTAGTGATGTGTGATAGTAATTCCCATGTGTGACATATATACAGTGTGTACTGCACCTATTGTGTTACACTTACTGCATTATTAGGTGTATGGTCACTATAAGGTGCAGCCTGAGCCTGTCTCCTCCTCTGGGTGTAACCAGCCCAGCACAGTGTGTGTAGTGATGTGTGATAGTAATTCCCATGTGTGACATATATTCAGTGTGTGTAGTGATGTGTGATAGTAATTCCCATGTGTGACATATATACAGTGTGTACTGCACCTATTGTGCTACACTTACTGCATTATTTGGTGTTGGAGTATGGTCACTATAAGGTGCAGCCTGAGCCTGTCTCCTCCTCTGGGTGTAACCAGCCCAGCGCAGTGTGTGTAGTGATGTGTGATAGTAATTCCCATGTGTGACATATATACAGTGTGTACTGCACCTACTGTGCTACACTTACTGCATTATTAGGTGTATGGTCACTATAAGGTGCAGCCTTAGCCTGTCTCCTCCTCTGGGTGTAACCAGCCCAGCACAGTGTGTGTAGTGATGTGTGATAGTAATTCCCATGTGTGACATATATACAGTGTGTACTGCACCTATTGTGCTACACTTACTGCATTATTAGGGGTATGATCGCTATAAGGTGCAGCCTGAGCCTGTCTCCTCCTCTGGGTGTAACCAGCCCAGCACAGTGTGTGTAGTGATATGTGATAGTAATTCCCATGTGTGACATATATACAGTGTGTACTGCACCTATTGTGCTACACTTACTGCATTATTAGGTGTTGGTGTATGGTCACTATAAGGTGCAGCCTGAGCCTGTCTCCTCCTCTGGGTGTAACCAGCCCAGCACAGTGTGTGTAGTGATGTGTGATAGTAATTCCCATGTGTGACATATATACAGTGTGTACTGCACCTATTGTGCTACACTTACTGCATTATTTGGTGTTGGAGTATGGTCACTATAAGGTGCAGCCTTAGCCTGTCTCCTCCTCTGGGTGTAACCAGCCCAGCACAGTGTGTGTAGTGATGTGTGATAGTAATTCCCATGTGTGACATATATACAGTGTGTACTGCACCTATTGTGCTACACTTACTGCATTATTAGGGGTATGATCGCTATAAGGTGCAGCCTGAGCCTGTCTCCTCCTCTGGGTGTAACCAGCCCAGCACAGTGTGTGTAGTGATATGTGATAGTAATTCCCATGTGTGACATATATACAGTGTGTACTGCACCTATTGTGCTACACTTACTGCATTATTAGGTGTTGGTGTATGGTCACTATAAGGTGCAGCCTGAGCCTGTCTCCTCCTCTGGGTGTAACCAGCCCAGCACAGTGTGTGTAGTGATGTGTGATAGTAATTCCCATGTGTGACATATATACAGTGTGTGTAGTGATGTGTGATAGTAATTCCCATGTGTGACATATATACAGTGTGTGTAGTGATGTGTGATAGTAATTCCCATGTTTGACATATATACAGTGTGTACTGCACCTATTGTGTTACACTTACTGCATTATTAGGTGTATGGTCACTATAAGGTGCAGCCTGAGCCTGTCTCCTCCTCTGGGTGTAACCAGCCCAGCACAGTGTGTGTAGTGATGTGTGATAGTAATTCCCATGTGTGACATATATACAGTGTGTGTAGTGATGTGTGATAGTAATTCCCATGTGTGACATATATACAGTGTGTACTGCACCTATTGTGCTACACTTACTGCATTATTAGGTGTTGGTGTATGGTCACTATAAGGTGCAGCCTGAGCCTGTCTCCTCCTTTGGGTGTAACCAGCCCATCGCAGAGTGTGTACTGATGTGTGATAGTAATTCCCATGTGTGACATATATACAGTGTGTACTGCACCTACTGTGCTACACTTACTGCATTATTAGGTGTATGGTCACTATAAGGTGCAGCCTGAGCCTGTCTCCTCCTCTGGGTGTAACCAGCCCAGCGCAGTGTGTGTAGTGATGTGTGATAGTAATTCCCATGTGTGATATATATCCAGTGTGTACTGCACCTATTGTGCTACACTTACTGCATTATTAGGTGCTGGTGTATGGTCACTATAAGGTGCAGCCTGAGCCTGTCTCCTCCTCTGGGTGTAACCAGCCCAGCACAGTGTGTGTAGTGATGTGTGATAGTAATGCCCATGTGTGACATATATACAGTATGTACTGCACCTATTGTGCTACACTTACTGCATTAATAGGTGTATGGTCACTATAAGGTGCAGCCTGAGCCTGTCTCCTCCTCTGGGTGTAACCAGCCCAGCACAGTGTGTGTAGTGATGTGTGATAGTAATTCCCATGTGTGACATATATACAGTGTGTACAGCACCTATTGTGCTACACTTACTGCATTATTCGGTGCTGGTGTGTGGTCACTATAAGGTGCAGCCTGAGCCTGTCTCCTCCTCTGGGTGTAACCAGCCCAGCACAGTGTGTAGTGATGTGTGATAGTAATTCCCATGTGTGACATATATACAGTGTGTACTGCACCTATTGTGCTACACTTACTGCATTATTAGGTGTTGGTGTATGGTCACTATAAGGTGCAGCCTGAGCCTGTCTCCTCCTCTGGGTGTAACCAGCCCAGCACAGTGTGTGTAGTGATGTGTGATAGTAATTCCCATGTGTGACATATATACAGTGTGTACTGCACCTATTGTGCTACACTTACTGCATTATTAGGTATATGGTCACTATAAGGTGCAGCCTGAGCCTGTCTCCTCCTCTTGGTGTAACCAGCCCAGCACAGTGTGTGTAGTGATGTGTGATAGTAAATCCCATGTGTGACATTTATACAGTTTGTACTGCACCTATTGTGCTACACTTACTGCATTATTAGGAGTATGGTCACTATAAGGTGCAGCATGAGCCTGTCTCCTCCTCTGGGTGTAACCAGCCCAGCGTAGAGTATGTAGTGATGTGTGATAGTAATTCCCATGTGTGACATATATACAGTGTGTACTGCACCTATTGTGCTACACTTACTGCATTATTAAGTGTTGGTGTATGGTCACTATAAGGTGCAGCCTGAGCCTGTCTCCTCCTCTGGGTGTAACCAGCCCAGCACAGTGTGTGTAGTGATGTGTGATAGTAATTCCCAAGTGTGACATGTATAGTGTGTACTGTACCTATTGTGCTACACTTACTGCATTATTAGGTGTTGGTGTATGGTCACTATAAGGTGCAGCCTGAGCCTGTCTCCTCCTCTGGGTGAAACCAGCCCAGCGCAGTGTGTGTACTGATGTGTGATAGTAATTCCCATGTGTGACATATATACAGTGTGTACTGCACCTACTGTGCTACACTTACTGCATTATTAGGTGTATGGTCACTATAAGGTGCAGCCTGAGCCTGTCTCCTCCTCTGGGTGTAACCAGCCCAGCACAGTGTGTGTAGTGATGTGTGATAGTAATTCCCATGTGTGACATATATACAGTGTGTGTAGTGATGTGTGATAGTAATTCCCATGTGTGACATATATACAGTGTGTACTGCACCTATTGTGCTACACTTACTGCATTATTAGGTGCTGGTGTATGGTCACTATAAGGTGCAGCCTGAGCCTGTCTCCTCCTCTGGGTGTAACCAGCCCAGCACAGTGTGTGTCGTGATGTGTGATAGTAATTCCCATGTGTGACATATATACAGTGTGTACTGCACCTATTGTGCTACACTTACTGCATTATTAGGTGTTGGTGTATGGTCACTATAAGGTGCAGCCTGAGCCTGTCTCCTCCTCTGGGTGTAACCAGCCCAGCACAGTGTGTGTAGTGATGTGTGATAGTAATTCCCATGTGTGACATATATACAGTGTGTGTAGTGATGTGTGATAGTAATTCCCATGTGTGACATATATACAGTGTGTGTAGTGATGTGTGATAGTAATTCCCATGTGTGACATATATACAGTGTGTACTGCACCTATTGTGCTACACTTACTGCATTATTAGGTGTTGGTGTATGGTCACTATAAGGTGCAGCCTGAGCCTGTCTCCTCTTCTGGGTGTAACCAGCCCAGCGCAGTGTGTGTACTGATGTGTGATAGTAATTCCCATGTGTGACATATATACAGTGTGTTCTGCACCTACTGTGCTACACTTACTGCATTATTAGGTGTATGGTCACTATAAGGTGCAGCCTGAGCCTGTCTCCTCCTCTGGGTGTAACCAGCCCAGCACAGTGTGTGTAGTGATGTGTGATAGTAATTCCCATGTGTGACATATATACAGTGTGTACTGCACCTATTGTGCTACACTTACTGCATTATTAGGTGTTGGTGTATGGTCACTATAAGGTGCAGCCTGAGCCTGTCTCCTCCTCTGGGTGTAACCAGCCCAGCACAGTGTGTGTAGTGATGTGTGATAGTAATTCCCATGTGTGACATATATACAGTGTGTACTGCACCTATTGTGCTACACTTACTGCATTATTTGGTGTTGGTGTATGGTCACTATAAGGTGCAGCCTGAGCCTGTCTCCTCCTCTGGGTGTAACCAGCCCAGCACAGTGTGTGTAGTGATGTGTGATAGTAATTCCCATGTGTGACATATATACAGTGTGTGTAGTGATGTGTGATAGTAATTCCCATGTGTGACATATATACAGTGTGTACTGCACCTATTGTGCTACACTTACTGCATTATTAGGTGTTGGTGTATGGTCACTATAAGGTGCAGCCTGAGCCTGTCTCCTCCTCTGGGTGTAACCAGCCCAGCGCAGTGTGTGTAGTGATGTGTGATAGTAATTCCCATGTGTGACATATATACAGTGTGTACTGCACCTACTGTGCTACACTTACTGCATTATTAGGTGTATGGTCACTATAAGGTGCAGCCTGAGCCTGTCTCCTCCTCTGGGTGTAACCAGCCCAGCACAGTGTGTGTAGTGATGTGTGATAGTAATTCCCATGTGTGACATATATACAGTGTGTACTGTACCTATTGTGCTACACTTACTGCATTATTAGGTGCTGGTGTATGATCGCTATAAGCTGCAGCCTGAGCCTGTCTCCTCCTCTGGGTGTAACCAGCCCAGCGCATTGTGTGTAGTGATGTGTGATAGTAATTCCCATGTGTGACATATATACAGTGTGTACTGCACCTATTGTGCTACACTTACTGCATTATTAGGTGTTGGTGTATGGTCACTATAAGGTGCAGCCTGAGCCTGTCTCCTCCTCTGGGTGTAACCAGCCCAGCACAGTGTGTGTAGTGATGTGTGATAGTAATTCCCATGTGTGACATATATACAGTGTGTGTAGTGATGTGTGATAGTAATTCCCATGTGTGACATATATACAGTGTGTGTACTGATGTGTTATAGTAATTCCCATGTGTGACATATATACAGTGTGTACTGCACCTACTGTGCTACACTTACTGCATTATTAGGTGTATGGTCACTATAAGGTGCAGCCTGAGCCTGTCTCCTCCTCTGGGTGTAACCAGCCCAGCGCAGTGTGTGTAGTGATGTGTGATAGTAATTCCCATGTGTGACATATATACAGTGTGTGTAGTGATGTGTGATAGTAATTCCCATGTGTGACATATATACAGTGTGTACTGCACCTATTGTGTTACACTTACTGCATTATTAGGTGTATGGTCACTATAAGGTGCAGCCTGAGCCTGTCTCCTCCTCTGGGTGTAACCAGCCCAGCGCAGTGTGTGTACTGATGTGTGATAGTAATTCACATGTGTGACATATATACAGTGTGTACTGCACCTATTGTGTTACACTTACTGCATTATTAGGTGTATGGTCACTATAAGGTGCAGCCTGAGCCTGTCTCCTCCTCTGGGTGTAACCAGCCCAGCACAGTGTGTGTAGTGATGTGTGATAGTAATTCCCATGTGTGACATATATACAGTGTGTGTAGTGATGTGTGATAGTAATTCCCATGTGTGACATATATACAGTGTGTACTGCACCTATTGTGCTACACTTACTGCATTATTAGGTGTTGGTGTATGGTCACTATAAGGTGCAGCCTGAGCCTGTCTCCTCCTCTGGGTGTAACCAGCCCAGCGCAGTGTGTGTAGTGATGTGTGATAGTAATTCCCATGTGTGACATATATACAGTGTGTACTGCACCTACTGTGCTACACTTACTGCATTATTAGGTATATGGTCACTATAAGGTGCAGCCTTAGCCTGTCTCCTCCTCTGGGTGTAACCAGCCCAGCACAGTGTGTGTAGTGATGTGTGATAGTAATTCCCATGTGTGACATATATACAGTGTGTACTGCACCTATTGTGCTACACTTACTGCATTATTAGGGGTATGATCGCTATAAGGTGCAGCCTGAGCCTGTCTCCTCCTCTGGGTGTAACCAGCCCAGCACAGTGTGTGTAGTGATGTGTGATAGTAATTCCCATGTGTGACATATATACAGTGTGTACTGCACCTATTGTGCTACACTTACTGCATTATTAGGTGTTGGTGTATGGTCACTATAAGGTGCAGCCTGAGCCTGTCTCCTCCTCTGGGTGTAACCAGCCCAGCGCAGTGTGTGTAGTGATGTGTGATAGTAATTCCCATGTGTGACATATATACAGTGTGTACTGCACCTACTGTGCTACACTTACTGCATTATTAGGTGTATGGTCACTATAAGGTGCAGCCTGAGCCTGTCTCCTCCTCTGGGTGTAACCAGCCCAGCACAGTGTGTGTAGTGATGTGTGATAGTAATTCCCATGTGTGACATATATACAGTGTGTACTGTACCTATTGTGCTACACTTACTGCATTATTAGGTGCTGGTGTATGATCGCTATAAGCTGCAGCCTGAGCCTGTCTCCTCCTCTGGGTGTAACCAGCCCAGCGCATTGTGTGTAGTGATGTGTGATAGTAATTCCCATGTGTGACATATATACAGTGTGTACTGCACCTATTGTGCTACACTTACTGCATTATTAGGTGTTGGTGTATGGTCACTATAAGGTGCAGCCTGAGCCTGTCTCCTCCTCTGGGTGTAACCAGCCCAGCACAGTGTGTGTAGTGATGTGTGATAGTAATTCCCATGTGTGACATATATACAGTGTGTGTAGTGATGTGTGATAGTAATTCCCATGTGTGACATATATACAGTGTGTGTACTGATGTGTTATAGTAATTCCCATGTGTGACATATATACAGTGTGTACTGCACCTACTGTGCTACACTTACTGCATTATTAGGTGTATGGTCACTATAAGGTGCAGCCTGAGCCTGTCTCCTCCTCTGGGTGTAACCAGCCCAGCGCAGTGTGTGTAGTGATGTGTGATAGTAATTCCCATGTGTGACATATATACAGTGTGTGTAGTGATGTGTGATAGTAATTCCCATGTGTGACATATATACAGTGTGTACTGCACCTATTGTGTTACACTTACTGCATTATTAGGTGTATGGTCACTATAAGGTGCAGCCTGAGCCTGTCTCCTCCTCTGGGTGTAACCAGCCCAGCGCAGTGTGTGTACTGATGTGTGATAGTAATTCACATGTGTGACATATATACAGTGTGTACTGCACCTATTGTGTTACACTTACTGCATTATTAGGTGTATGGTCACTATAAGGTGCAGCCTGAGCCTGTCTCCTCCTCTGGGTGTAACCAGCCCAGCACAGTGTGTGTAGTGATGTGTGATAGTAATTCCCATGTGTGACATATATACAGTGTGTGTAGTGATGTGTGATAGTAATTCCCATGTGTGACATATATACAGTGTGTACTGCACCTATTGTGCTACACTTACTGCATTATTAGGTGTTGGTGTATGGTCACTATAAGGTGCAGCCTGAGCCTGTCTCCTCCTCTGGGTGTAACCAGCCCAGCGCAGTGTGTGTAGTGATGTGTGATAGTAATTCCCATGTGTGACATATATACAGTGTGTACTGCACCTACTGTGCTACACTTACTGCATTATTAGGTATATGGTCACTATAAGGTGCAGCCTTAGCCTGTCTCCTCCTCTGGGTGTAACCAGCCCAGCACAGTGTGTGTAGTGATGTGTGATAGTAATTCCCATGTGTGACATATATACAGTGTGTACTGCACCTATTGTGCTACACTTACTGCATTATTAGGGGTATGATCGCTATAAGGTGCAGCCTGAGCCTGTCTCCTCCTCTGGGTGTAACCAGCCCAGCACAGTGTGTGTAGTGATATGTGATAGTAATTCCCATGTGTGACATATATACAGTGTGTACTGCACCTATTGTGCTACACTTACTGCATTATTAGGTGTTGGTGTATGGTCACTATAAGGTGCAGCTTGAGCCTGTCTCCTCCTCTGGGTGTAACCAGCCCAGCACAGTGTGTGTAGTGATGTGTGATAGTAATTCCCATGTGTGACATATATACAGTGTGTGTAGTGATGTGTGATAGTAATTCCCATGTGTGACATATATACAGTGTATGTAGTGATGTGTGATAGTAATTCCCATGTGTGACATATATACAGTGTGTACTGCACCTATTGTGCTACACTTAGTGCATTATTAGGTGTTGGTGTATGGTCACTATAAGGTGCAGCCTGAGCCTGTCTCCTCCTCTGCGTGTAACCAGCCCAGCGCAGTGTGTGTAGTGATGTGTGATAGTAATTCCCATGTGTGACATATATACAGTGTGTACTGCACCTATTGTGCTACACTTACTGCATTAATAGGTGTATGGTCACTATAAGGTGCAGCCTGAGCCTGTCTCCTCTACTGGGTGTAACCAGCACAGCACAGTGTGTGTAGTGATGTGTGATAGTAATTCCCATGTGTGACATGTATACAGTGTGTACAGCACCTATTGTGCTACACTTACTGCATTATTAGGTGTATGGTCACTATAAGGTGCAGCCTGAGCCTGTCTCCTCCTCTGGGTGTAACCAGCCCAGCACAGTGTGTAGTGATATGTGATAGTAATTCCCATGTGTGACATATATACAGTGTGTACTGCACCTATTGTGCTACACTTACTGCATTATTAGGTGCTGGTGTATGGTCACTATAAGGTGCAGCCTGAGCCTGTCTCCTCCTCTAGGTGTAACCAGCCCAGCACAGTGTATGTAGTGATGTGTGATAGTAATTCCCATGTGTGACATATATACAGTGTGTACTGCACCTATTGTGCTACACTTACTGCATTATTAGGTATATGGTCACTATAAGGTGCAGCCTGAGCCTGTCTCCTCCTCTGGGTGTAACCAGCCCAGCACAGTGTGTGTAGTTATGTGTGATAGTAATTCCCATGTGTGACATATATACAGTGTGTGTAGTGATGTGTGATAGTAATTCCCATGTGTGACATATATACAGTGTGTGTAGTGATGTGTGATAGTAATTCCCATGTGTGACATATATACAGTGTGTACTGCACCTATTGTGTTACACTTACTGCATTATTAGGTGTATGGTCACTATAAGGTGCAGCCTGAGCCTGTCTCCTCCTCTGGGTGTAACCAGCCCAGCACAGTGTGTGTAGTGATGTGTGATAGTAATTCCCATGTGTGACATATATACAGTGTGTATTGTACCTATTGTGCCACACTTACTGCATTATTAGGTGTTGGTGTATGGTCACTATAAGGTGCAGCCTGAGCCTGTCTCCTCCTCTGGGTGTAACCAGCCCAGCACAGTGTGTGTCGTGATGTGTGATAGTAATTCCCATGTGTGACATATATACAGTGTGTGTAGTGATGTGTGATAGTAATTCCCATGTGTGACATATATACAGTGTGTACTGCACCTATTGTGTTACACTTACTGCATTATTAGGTGTATGGTCACTATAAGGTGCAGCCTGAGCCTGTCTCCTCCTCTGGGTGTAACCAGCCCAGCACAGTGTGTGTAGTGATGTGTGATAGTAATTCCCATGTGTGACATATATATCCAGTGTGTACTGCACCTATTGTGCTACACTTACTGCATTATTAGGTGCTAGTGTATGGTCACTATAAGGTGCAGCCTGAGCCTGTCTCCTGCTCTGGGTGTAACCAGCCCAGCGCAGTGTGTGTAGTGATGTGTGATAGTAATTCCCATGTGTGACATATATACAGTGTGTGTAGTGATGTGTGATAGTAATTCCCATGTGTGACATATATACAGTGTGTGTAGTGATGTGTGATAGTAATTCCCATGTGTGACATATATACAGTGTGTACTGCACCTATTGTGCTACACTTACTGCATTATTAGGTGTTGGTGTATGGTCACTATAAGGTGCAGCCTGAGCCTGTCTCCTCCTCTGGGTGTAACCAGCCCAGCACAGTGTGTGTAGTGATGTGTGATAGTAATTCCCATGTGTGACATATATACAGTGTGTGTAGTGATGTGTGATAGTAATTCCCATGTGTGACATATATACAGTGTGTACTGCACCTATTGTGCTACACTTACTGCATTATTAGGTGTTGGTGTATGGTCACTATAAGGTGCAGCCTGAGCCTGTCTCCTCCTTTGGGTGTAACCAGCCCAGCGCAGAGTGTGTAGTGATGTGTGATAGTAATTCCCATGTGTGACATATATACAGTGTGTACTGCACCTACTGTGCTACACTTACTGCATTATTAGGTGTATGGTCACTATAAGGTGCAGCCTGAGCCTGTCTCCTCCTCTGGGTGTAACCAGCCCAGCGCAGTGTGTGTAGTGATGTGTGATAGTAATTCCCATGTGTGACATATATACAGTGTGTACTGCACCTACTGTGCTACACTTACTGCATTATTAGGTGTATGGTCACTATAAGGTGCAGCCTGAGCCTGTCTCCTCCTCTGGGTGTAACCAGCCCAGCGCAGTGTGTGTAGTGATGTGTGATAGTAATTCCCATGTGTGACATATATACAGTGTGTACTGCACCTATTGTGCTACACTTACTGCATTATTAGGTGTTGGTGTATGGTCACTATAAGGTGCAGCCTGAGCCTGTCTCCTCCTCTGGGTGTAACCAGCCCAGCACAGTGTGTGTAGTGATGTGTGATAGTAATTCCCATGTGTGACATATATACAGTGTGTACTGCACCTATTGTGCTACACTTACTGCATTATTAGGTGCTGGTGTATGGTCACTATAAGGTGCAGCCTGAGCCTGTCTCCTCCTCTGGGTGTAACCAGCCCAGCACAGTGTACGTAGTGATGTGTGATAGTAAATCCCATGTGTGACATTTATACAGTGTGTACTGCACCTATTGTGCTACACTTACTGCATTATTAGGAGTATGGTCACTATAAGGTGCAGGCTGAGCCTGTCTCCTCCTCTGGGTGTAACCAGCCCAGCACAGTGTGTAGTGATGTGTGATAGTAATTCCCATGTGTGACATATATACAGTGAGTACTGCACCTATTGTGCTACACTTACTGCATTATTAGGTGTTGGTGTATGGTCACTATAAGGTGCAGCCTGAGCCTGTCTCCTCCTCTGGGTGTAACCAGCCCAGCACAGTGTGTGTAGTGATGTGTGATAGTAATTCCCATGTGTGACATATATACAGTGTGTACTGCACCTATTGTGCTACACTTACTGCATTATTAGGTATATGGTCACTATAAGGTGCAGCCTGAGCCTGTCTCCTCCTCTGGGTGTAACCAGCCCAGCACAGTGTGTGTAGTGATGTGTGATAGTAAATCCCATGTGTGACATTTATACAGTGTGTACTGCACCTATTGTGCTACACTGACTGCATTATTAGGAGTATGGTCAATATAAGGTGCAGCATGAGCCTGTCTCCTCCTCTGGGTGTAACCAGCCCAGCGCAGTGTATGTAGTGATGTGTGATAGTAATTCCCATGTGTGACATATATACAGTGTGTACTGCACCTATTGTGCTACACTTACTGAATTATTAGGTGTTGGTGTATGGTCACTATAAGGTGCAGCCTGAGCCTGTCTCCTCCTCTGGGTGTAACCAGCCCAGCGCAGTGTGTGTAGTGATGTGTGATAGTAATTCCCATGTGTGACATATATACAGTGTGTGTAGTGATGTGTGATAGTAATTCCCATGTGTGACATATATACAGTGTGTACTGCACCTATTGTGTTACACTTACTGCATTATTAGGTGTATGGTCACTATAAGGTGCAGCCTGAGCCTGTCTCCTCCTCTGGGTGTAACCAGCCCAGCGCAGTGTGTGTACTGATGTGTGATAGTAATTCACATGTGTGACATATATACAGTGTGTACTGCACCTATTGTGTTACACTTACTGCATTATTAGGTGTATGGTCACTATAAGTTGCAGCCTGAGCCTGTCTCCTCCTCTGGGTGTAACCAGCCCAGCACAGTGTGTGTAGTGATGTGTGATAGTAATTCCCATGTGTGACATATATACAGTGTGTGTAGTGATGTGTGATAGTAATTCCCATGTGTGACATATATACAGTGTGTACTGCACCTATTGTGCTACACTTACTGCATTATTAGGTGTTGGTGTATGGTCACTATAAGGTGCAGCCTGAGCCTGTCTCCTCCTCTGGGTGTAACCAGCCCAGCGCAGTGTGTGTAGTGATGTGTGATAGTAATTCCCATGTGTGACATATATACAGTGTGTACTGCACCTACTGTGCTACACTTACTGCATTATTAGGTATATGGTCACTATAAGGTGCAGCCTTAGCCTGTCTCCTCCTCTGGGTGTAACCAGCCCAGCACAGTGTGTGTAGTGATGTGTGATAGTAATTCCCATGTGTGACATATATACAGTGTGTACTGCACCTATTGTGCTACACTTACTGCATTATTAGGGGTATGATCGCTATAAGGTGCAGCCTGAGCCTGTCTCCTCCTCTGGGTGTAACCAGCCCAGCACAGTGTGTGTAGTGATATGTGATAGTAATTCCCATGTGTGACATATATACAGTGTGTACTGCACCTATTGTGCTACACTTACTGCATTATTAGGTGTTGGTGTATGGTCACTATAAGGTGCAGCCTGAGCCTGTCTCCTCCTCTGGGTGTAACCAGCCCAGCACAGTGTGTGTAGTGATGTGTGATAGTAATTCCCATGTGTGACATATATACAGTGTGTGTAGTGATGTGTGATAGTAATTCCCATGTGTGACATATATACAGTGTATGTAGTGATGTGTGATAGTAATTCCCATGTGTGACATATATATACAGTGTGTACTGCACCTATTGTGCTACACTTACTGCATTATTAGGTGTTGGTGTATGGTCACTATAAGGTGCAGCCTGAGCCTGTCTCCTCCTCTGCGTGTAACCAGCCCAGCGCAGTGTGTGTAGTGATGTGTGATAGTAATTCCCATGTGTGACATATATACAGTGTGTACTGCACCTATTGTGCTACACTTACTGCATTAATAGGTGTATGGTCACTATAAGGTGCAGCCTGAGCCTGTCTCCTCTACTGGGTGTAACCAGCACAGCACAGTGTGTGTAGTGATGTGTGATAGTAATTCCCATGTGTGACATGTATACAGTGTGTACAGCACCTATTGTGCTACACTTACTGCATTATTAGGTGTATGGTCACTATAAGGTGCAGCCTGAGCCTGTCTCCTCCTCTGGGTGTAACCAGCCCAGCACAGTGTGTAGTGATGTGTGATAGTAATTCCCATGTGTGACATATATACAGTGTGTACTGCACCTATTGTGCTACACTTACTGCATTATTAGGTGCTGGTGTATGGTCACTATAAGGTGCAGCCTGAGCCTGTCTCCTCCTCTAGGTGTAACCAGCCCAGCACAGTGTATGTAGTGATGTGTGATAGTAATTCCCATGTGTGACATATATACAGTGTGTACTGCACCTATTGTGCTACACTTACTGCATTATTAGGTATATGGTCACTATAAGGTGCAGCCTGAGCCTGTCTCCTCCTCTGGGTGTAACCAGCCCAGCACAGTGTGTGTAGTTATGTGTGATAGTAATTCCCATGTGTGACATATATACAGTGTGTGTAGTGATGTGTGATAGTAATTCCCATGTGTGACATATATACAGTGTGTGTAGTGATGTGTGATAGTAATTCCCATGTGTGACATATATACAGTGTGTACTGCACCTATTGTGTTACACTTACTGCATTATTAGGTGTTTGGTCACTATAAGGTGCAGCCTGAGCCTGTCTCCTCCTCTGGGTGTAACCAGCCCAGCACAGTGTGTGTAGTGATGTGTGATAGTAATTCCCATGTGTGACATATATACAGTGTGTATTGTACCTATTGTGCCACACTTACTGCATTATTAGGTGTTGGTGTATGGTCACTATAAGGTGCAGCCTGAGCCTGTCTCCTCCTCTGGGTGTAACCAGCCCAGCACAGTGTGTGTCGTGATGTGTGATAGTAATTCCCATGTGTGACATATATACAGTGTGTGTAGTGATGTGTGATAGTAATTCCCATGTGTGACATATATACAGTGTGTACTGCACCTATTGTGTTACACTTACTGCATTATTAGGTGTATGGTCACTATAAGGTGCAGCCTGAGCCTGTCTCCTCCTCTGGGTGTAACCAGCCCAGCACAGTGTGTGTAGTGATGTGTGATAGTAATTCCCATGTGTGACATATATATCCAGTGTGTACTGCACCTATTGTGCTACACTTACTGCATTATTAGGTGCTAGTGTATGGTCACTATAAGGTGCAGCCTGAGCCTGTCTCCTCCTCTGGGTGTAACCAGCCCAGCGCAGTGTGTGTAGTGATGTGTGATAGTAAATCCCATGTGTGACATATATACAGTGTGTACAGCACCTATTGTGCTACACTTACTGCATTATTAGGTGTTTGGTCACTAAAAGGTGCAGCCTGAGCCTGTCTCCTCCTCTGGGTGTAACCAGCCCAGCACAGTGTGTGTAGTGATGTGTGATAGTAATTCCCATGTGTGACATATATACAGTGTGTGTAGTGATGTGTGATAGTAATTCCCATGTGTGACATATATACAGTGAGTACTGCACCTATTGTGCTACACTTACTGCATTATTAGGTGTTTGGTCACTATAAGGTGCAGCCTGAGCCTGTCTCCT
Source organism: Taudactylus pleione (assembly GCA_031769625.1). NCBI lineage: Eukaryota > Metazoa > Chordata > Amphibia > Anura > Myobatrachidae > Taudactylus > Taudactylus pleione. The sequence continues at coordinate 187,321 of JAUIMM010001037.1, read as the reverse complement.
CCTCTGGGTGTAACCAGCCCAGCACAGTGTGTGTAGTGATGTGTGATAGTAATTCCCATGTGTGAGATGTATTCAGTGTGTACTGCACCTATTGTGCTACACTTACTGCATTATTAGGTGCTGGTGTTTGGTCATTATTAGGTGCATAACTCCTCCAGGTGAAGTCGCCGTTGAAGCACCGAGTGGGCGGTGGCCGCCGCCCTCCAGTAGAAGACACCGCAGAAGTCCTGGGGGAGCGGCAGCCATGAAAAAGAGCTTAAAGGCTGCTGCCCCCCAAGTGAAGGTCCGGAAAAACAAAACATTTAAAAAAACTGTCTTTTTTTAAAAAAAATTAATATTTCTTTTGCAGCGGTACTATAGGTCCCAGCAGGCCCTTAATTCCCCGCCTGCTGGTACTTGTGGTTCTCCAAGTACCAGTTTTGCGGGGATGCCTGCTGGTACTTGTAGTAGTACTACTGCAAAAGACAATATTTATATTTTCACATGCACCATAGGGGTGACGAGGATTGTGGGGTCCCCAGCTCCCCAGGGATCCCCAGCCAAGGCTGACTAGCGGTCAGGTGTGATGCTTCGGCTGGAGGGCCCGGTGAAAGTGCTCCCCTGTCTGTGGCATCACCCCCTGCTAGAAAGAGTCCGGTGCTGGTTCTGGTAAATACAGGGGGACCCCATGCATTTTTCCCCCTTGTATTTCTAGAACCAGGGCCAGCTCAGAGCCTAGTGCTGGTTGCGCTGAATACGGGGGACCCTACATCATTTGTCCCCCATATTTTGGCAACCAGGACTGGTTCTCAAAAGCCTGGTGCTGGTTGTGCTTAATACGGGGGACCCCTACGTCGTTTGTCCCCTGTATTTAGCGCAACCAGTACTGGGTCTCCATAGCCCCGTGCTGGCTGTCATTTGGGGGGGGTAGGGCCACGCCATTTTTTTCATTTTATTTTTACAGGGTTGTTTTTTTAATCACAGAAGCATAGATGGGTCTCACTGAACCCGTCCGAGCTTCTGTGTTTATTTATTCACAGATGCAGGTATCACGGATCTTTCAGATTCGAGCCTGCATCTGTCTGCTGTTACCTCCCCCGGGTCCTTCCGCTTGCGCCACCGACACCACTAGCGCCCCCTGGTCCCCTCCCACAGCTAACGCCTGCTGCCCCCGAGTTCCTTCCGTAACTTACGGCTGCTTCCTTCCCCCGAGCCCATCCACCGCTACCACCCACACTGACCTGCCATCTTGGTGCACCCAAGTGAAGCCACAGTGAGTACATCTGATGGAGGCTCCTACTGAGGCTGTGCATAAAGTTTAAAACTTCCTATCTCTATAATGGCGGATTCGTGAGGTAATAGTTTAAAAGCTATAACTTTCTCAATTAACTAAGCCCCAAAAAAGCGCCTACCCTCGAACAATAGTTACCTAATAAAACAAACCCAAAGTCTAATTTTGCCCCCTATCCTGAGTTATGCCTTCCCAAAAATCCACCATAGAGAACATCAGAAAAGTGGTCCTAATTGAGTGCCAGAAAATACTGACAGTTGGAAATTTAAATTACTCCCTAGTCCTCATGTTTTATGTTTTTGCCCTGAAATTTGGCAAGCAGCACCGAGCGACAGTTCTACTAGCCCATGCCAAATTTCAGCTCCGCACCTCCAATAGCTTTTGAGGTGTAGCCCTTTAAACACTATGCCCCCTCCCTCCGGAATTCTCTATGGAAGAATTCCGTTTTGGTTTTTTTTTCTACGTTGTTTGTCCCCTGTATTTTGGTAACCAGGACGTCTCTGATTAGCCTGGTGCTGGTTGTGCTTTATACAGGGAACCCCTACGCCGTTTGTCCCCTGTGTATAGCACAAGCAGCACTGGGGTTGCAAAGCTCGATGCTGGTTGTGCTGTGGGGGTACATGAATTTTTTTTTATATTACACATTCATTTTTTTAAATAATACATGGATGGATCTCACTGATACATCCATACATCTGTGTCTTATTGATTTGATTTACTCAGGTGCATGCCCAGCGCCAGTGATTCCCTCTGTCGCCCACTGATGCTTCTGTGCACGCCCGTTGCTGGCACTGCTCCGCACCTCCACTGCTGCCACTGCCCCACACACATGCACCCGCAGCTCTCTCTCCCTCTGCACCCTTAGAACACTCCCTGTGTGCGGTCTGCTCCTCCACCCGTGTTAGGGTACCTATTTGTTGTCCTACTGCCCTGCAGGTTGCCCGGTTTGCTCGTCAAAACCCTGATGGTTAATAAATTATAAAAAAAAGCAATGAAATTCCATAGAGAAAAAACCTTACGGTTTCAAATGTCCGATTAAGGCTTCTTAGACATGATCTGAAAATTCACAAAACCTACTGAATTCCTGCCACACAAACTTCAAAAAGCAATGAAATTATGATCAATAAGGCTGACGCCTTAATGGACGTGTTCCTTGCGTAATACAGATATGGCATGCCATCACACCCTGTGGTGAACTGCAGATTCAGCACTCTCACAGAATGAGATTGCGGTCACTCACAAAATGGTGGAGCTGCTAATTCACAGAATTGTGTGCTCATTGGAACACACACATGCAGGTCTGAGCAGAATATAGAGCTATGCAGATGGGATAAGAGTATGGTGGATGGGGGGAGAAGACAAACCGGTGTGCATGGGGCACACAGAAAGGACTGCAGAGGGGAAGATTAACAAAGTACAGATGGGAGCGATCCACAGTGACGCAGATGGATTGAAAACTGTGGTGCACATGGGAGGGGAAAGATAGAGTGGCACGGTTGAGGGGGATAGAGTGGTGCAGATGGAGGAAGAAAGAGTGGCAGAGATGAGGGGAAGACAGAGTGACATGGCTGGGGGCAGGGCAGTGGTGCAGATGGAAGGAAACACAGTGGCACGAATGCAGGAAGACAGGGCGGTGCACATGGGGAAGACATATTGGTGTGGATGAGGGCATGCAGACTAGCACAGTTGGGAGAACACAGATGCTGTAGGGATTGGGGAAGTTATAGTAGCATGGAGGTGAATATAGTGTACATGTATACACAGCTGTAGGGATTGGGGAAGTTATAGCAGCATGGAGGTGAATATAGTTTACATGTATACACAGCTGTAGGGATTGGGGAAGTAATAGCAGCATGGAGGGGAATATAGTGTACATGTATACACAGCTGTAGGGATTGGGGAATATATAGCAGCACGGAGGTGAATACAGTGTACATGAATACACAGCTATAAGGATTGGGGAATATATAGCAGGTGAATACAGTGTACAGATGCTGTAGGGATTGGGGAATATAATATGAGATATGGTAAGAACTTACCCTTGTTATCTCTATTTCTACGAAGTCCATAGGGTTCCACAGGATACCTTGGGGTATAGGTGTGACGTCAGTCGCAGGGCACCAAAGAGTTAAGCTTTCAGCCTCCCAGGATGCACTAGGTCCCCCTCCTATACCCCGCCCCCGGGCCAAGGCACCTCAGTTAGTTACCAAGCCATAGGCCGGAGGAGGAGAAGGAAGAGAGAGAACAAAGATCTGGACACATACAAGAATCACATTTTCACCAGAGGGAGACGGAAAACCGGTGACCAGAGCAAAGCCCATCTGCAGCACAGGTGCGACAGGGCGGGAGTCCTGTGGAACCCTATGGACTTCGTAGAAATAGAGATAACAAGGGTAAGTTCTTACCATATCTCATATTTTCTACTTCAGGTTCCATAGGGTATCCACAGGATACCTTGGGGATGTCCCAAAGCAGTATCCTTTAAGGGTGGGGACGCTCCTGTGCAGAAAGGAGAATCCGCCGCCCGAAGGAAGCATCCTGAGAGGCGAAGGTGTCAAACCTGTAATACCTCACGAAGGTATGGACAGAAGACCACGTAGCAGCCTTGCAGATCTGAACTGCCGAGGCACCACGTCGAGCTGCCCATGAAAGACCCACAGACCTAGTGGAATGAGCCTTCAGAGAAGGAGGGACCGGTAGGCCTTCATGAAGATAAGCTTCAGAAATAGCCATACGGATCCAGGCTGCCAAAGTTTGCTTTGAAGCAGGCCAACCCTTTTTACAGAAGCCATAGAGGACAAACAAAGCGTCCGACTTCCTAAACGAAGAAGTGCGGTCAACATAAGTCCTTAAGGCCCGCACAACATCCAAAGAGGCCTCACCCACGGAAAGACCCGGTGAGTTAAAGGCCGGAACAACTATTTCCTCGTTAACATGAAACTGGGAAACAACTTTGGGAAGAAACTCGGGCCGAGTGCGGAGCACTGCCCTGTTCCCATGAAAAACCAAGAAAGGGGGTCTACAAGAAAGAGCCCCTAACTCAGAAACACGTCTGGCCGAAGCAACGGCCAGAAGGAAAACAGTCTTAGCTGTTAGCCATTTAATATCCACTGAGCCCAGTGGTTCAAACGGCGGTCCTTGGAGAGCCCTCAGGACCACAGCCAAATCCCAAGGCGCCACAGGTGGAACAAAGGGCGGCTGAATACGGAGAACACCTTGCATAAAGGTGCGCACATCCGGGATTGTAGCAATCCTACGGTGAAACCAGACAGATAGGGCCGAAACCTGTACCTTCAAAGAAGCAAGGCGAAGCCCATGATCTAGTCCCGCTTGCAGGAAGGCGAGAATCCGAGACAGACGAAACTCCCGCGGTGCATAACCTCTCGGTCGACACCACTGGAAGAACGTATGCCACACGCGATGGTATATCCTCGCGGAAGACGGTTTCCGAGCTCGTAACATGGTACGCACCACAGAGCTGGAAAACCCCCGGGACCTCAGCATGGCCGTCTCAACAGCCACGCCGTCAAAGACAGCCGAGTCAGATCTGGGTGAAGACAAGGACCCTGAGACAGAAGGTCCGGTCGTAGCGGCAACCGCAGAGGACTGTCCACGGACAGACCCTGAAGGTCTGAGAACCAGTGCCGTCTGGGCCACGCGGGAGCTATCAACAGGAGCGTCCCTCCTTCCTGTTTGAATTTCCGGATTACCCGTGGAAGAAGGGAGACCGGAGGGACCAGGTATGCGAACCTGAACGTCCACCGGACGGACAGAGCATCCACCAGAGACGCCCCTTCGTCTCTTGTGCGAGACCCGTACACCGGCAACTTGTTGTTGTGCCGGGACGCCATGAGGTCGATTTCTGGAAGACCCCACCTGTCCACCAGTAGTTGAAAAACGTCCGGGTGCAGGGACCATTCCCCTGGATGAACGTCCTGGCGACTTAGAAAGTCCGCCTCCCAATTTAGCACTCCCGGGATGAAGACCGCTGATATGGCCGGAAGATTGCGCTCCGCCCAAACCAGGATCCGAGAGACCTCTACGAGAGCCGCCCGACTGCGAGTTCCTCCTTGCCTGTTTATGTAGGCCACGGTGGTAGCATTGTCCGACTGGACCTGCACCGGGTGACCCTGGAGAAACCGCTGTGCCTGTAGGAGAGCATTGAAGACCGCACGGAGTTCCAAGATATTTATTGGAAGCTCCGCTTCTGTCGGCGTCCACCTGCCCTGGAACAAGTGTGGACCCAAAACTGCTCCCCAGCCCCGAAGACTGGCGTCCGTTGTCAACAGGACCCAATTTGGAACCCAGAACGGACGTCCCTTGTTGAGGTGGGTCGTCTTTAACCACCACGCAAGGGACAGGCGAACCTCCGGGGTGAGCACAATCGTCTGGAACTTCAGAGACTGAGGCAGCCCGTTCCACTTGGACAGGATCAGGTGCTGCAGAGGTCTGGAGTGAAACTGGGCGTATTCCACCATGTCGAACACCGACACCATGGAGCCCAGTAACCTCATCGCCGAGTGTAAGGACACCCGGCAGCTGTGCAGACAACTGCGCACCCTTGACTGTAAAGCAGAGATCTTGTCCTCCGTCACGAAGATCCTTTGCTGTCCCGAGTCCAATAAGGCTCCAAGATGCAGAATCCTCCGAGACGGGATTAGAGTGGACTTCTGCCAGTTGATTAGCCAGCCGTGCCGTTGCAGCAGTGCAATGGTCAGGTCCAAGTGGTGTAACAGGAGCTCTGGAGATCCTGCCTCCAATAACAGGTCGTCCAAGTACGGCAACATGCGGACTCCTTGCAGCCGCAGAGAAGCCGCCATGACCGCCATCACCTTGGTGAAAACACGTGGTGCTGTCGCCAGGCCAAAAGGTAACGCCCGAAACTGGAAGTGGTCGCTGCGGATTGCAAACCGAAGGAACTCTTGATGGCGCAAAAGAATAGGGACATGCAGGCAAGCGTCCTGTATGTCCAATGACACCATGTAGTCCCCAGGTTCCAGCGCCAGAATGATGGACCGTAGGGTCTCCATCCGAAACTTCGGGACCCGCAAAGACTTGTTGAGTGCTTTGAGGTTGAGAATCGGACGATACGACCCATTGGGTTTCTGTACCAAAAATAGATTTGAATAGAAACCCTGGCCCCTCTGGGAGAATAGAACAGGCACTATAACTCCAGCCTGGAGCATAGTGTGCAATACCTTCCGCAGCTCCGTAGCCTTGTTCCGGTCTGATGGTAGACCCGTGGTGAAGAATCGAGCTGGGGGTCTGTGCCGGAAGGAGAGGGCGTACCCGTGGGAGACCACCTCCAGAACCCAAGTGTCTGTCGTAGTGAACGACCAACACCGGGAGAACTGCAGCAGGCGGCCTCCCACCCTGGGATCCCCCAAGGGGAGACCCGGACCGTCAGGCCGCAGGCTTGTCATCTGGCTTGGGGGCCGGACATCTGGTACTCCATGCCTGTTTCCGGGGCTTGACCGATTTCTTAGGGCCAGCCTGTCGAGGAAACAACTGTGGTTTGGGCCTGCCCTGGGCCCTAGATGACCGAAAGGACGATGGTCCAGAACCAGAAGGAGCAGCGGCCGACGGGAGACAAGCAGATTTGGCTGCCGCCAGCGTGGCCACAATCTTATCCAGATCCGGACCGAAGAGAACTTCTCCGGTAAACGGCAACGCTTCCAGACCTTTCTTGGAATCTGCGTCCGCCTTCCAGGATCGCAGCCACAAGGTGCGACGAGCAGCTACCGCTGCTGAAGAAATTCTAGACACCAGAGTACTAATGTCTAGAGCCGCCTCGTTGATGTAGGTGGCCGAATCACGGAGATTGCCAATCAACTCCGCCTGTTCGGCCGGACAGTCGGATTCAAAAGAAGCCTCTAATGAATCCGCCCAACGCTCCATCGCTCTGGCAACCCAGCAAATGGCCATAGCCGGCCGTGCTGCCCCCCCTGCAAGGGAATAAGCGGACTTCAGGCAGATTTCTACCTTGCAGTCCGTAGCATCCTTAAGGGAGGACATGGATGGCATCGGCAATGTGGCACTACGGACAAGACGGGTCACGTGAGAATCCACCTGTGGAGGGGATTCCCACTTAGCAAAATAATTATCCGCGAACGGATAAGCCACCGCCAGGCGTCTCTGCGGCTGGTATCTTTTGCCAGGTTGTTTCCACGCCTCCTCTAAATGGTCCACCAACTGACCCGAAAGAGGAAAGACTGTGGCATCGCCCTTCACATCTTTGAAAAAGGCATACTTAGACTTAGCCGCTGGGGGAACTTCGTCCTCAATCACCAAGGCTGTGCGGACCGCCCGAATAAGTCCAGGAATATATACTTTGGACTTAGCATCAGCGTCCTTAGTATGGAGAGGTTCCTGATCGTAAGGATCCAGAATCTCCCCATCATCAGACGTCCCTTCGTCATCCTCATAAGGAGCGGACAGAGACGCCACCGGCCTTTTATGAGGCCGCATCACAGACTCCCCTTGCAACACATCCGACAAGTGCTGTACAGAACTCGTCAGGGAGTTAACCCACGCTGGCTCCTGAGAACCCGGGAGCGGGGAAATAGGGAGACTGTGGGGTACCACAAATTGTCGTGGGAACCCCTGCATGGGTGACGACACCACAGACTGCTGGGACAAACCGATCGGAGTAAACGCGGGCTGCGGAGCTAACTGGCCCACTAAAGCTGTTAACGCCTGAGCGAAACAAGCACAGGGCGGCTCCTGTACCGGTGCTGTAACCGTAATAGGCCGCGCCATGGACAAACACTGCCGGCAAAGGCCCTCCGCGCTACCCTCCCCCTCCGCTAATGGTACTTTGCACGTGGTACACTGTAGCCGGAGGGGAAAATCACTTTCAGACATGATGGCACCACGTATGTGACCTCTCTCACCAATTAAGTATTAAATAGGCGAGAGACCACCCTGCAGCACCGCACCGCAAGGGCTTTAGCAGAAAGAACAGGGACAGTAATAAAGCTGACAGTTTAGAGAAGAAAAGTTACAGGCAGCGCTAGCACAGTCACATACAATGCAGAGAAATAACAATTCCTGCACTAACAGCGCTGATCACTCAACTACATAGACACAGGGCCTGGTAGGACACAGCGCTGCATACACAGACCTGAGCCACAGCGGAGGAGATGTATGCGGGGGGACCCAGACCACGATGCTTCCGTCCAGCGCTTCCAGCAACGTTCACCATGCGTTCTGGAGAAGATGGCCGCCGAGGAGCAGAGAGGAGGCTGGCCTGGGGGAGGAGCGCTGCCACAGGACCAGTCGGCAGCATGCAGAGAGGGCTGTGTGCAGCGGGGGAGGCGCCGGCTGTGAGACAGGGAAGGCGAGCTCCCCTGGCATACATTTAACCCCTGGGACGCCGCAGCGCTACCGCTCTGCTGCGGTCCGCTGTCCCAGGGGGTAGTGGAAAGCGCAGGTTGGTCGCCTGGCTCCACGCTGCAGCCAGTCCCCAGGGAGCCCCCTGCCTGGGTACTCAGGACCATGTGACCAGCGGGGACCCACCGCGGGACCCCGCTGCTTACCTTTGTCCCCCTTGGATCCGGCCTTGGTCCGGAACTTCTGAGGTCACCGCTAGCTGTGACCCCAGATGCTCACCAGCATCCCCGGATCGGTACCGGCGTTCTGGTACTGGCGGGGGTGTAGGGAAGACAGCATGGACGTCAGGACTGACTGTCCATGCTGTACATCCAGATGTGCAGCCACAGCTGCACTGAAGAAAGCTTCAGGGGCTCTTCTAGCCCCCACTCCGACAGGTGCACCCGACGCCGCCTTGGCCCGGAGGCGGGGTATAGGAGGGGGACCTAGTACATCCTGGGAGGCTGAAAGCTTAACTCTTTGGTGCCCTGTGACTGACGTCACACCTATACCCCAAGGTATCCTGTGGATACCCTATGGACCCTGAAGTAAATATAGCAGCATGGAGGTGAAAATAGTGTACATGTATACACAGCTGTAGGGATTGGGGAAGTTATAGCAGCATGGAGGAGAAGATAGTGTACATGTATACACATATGCTGTAGGGATTGGGGAAGTTATAGCAGTATGGAGGAGAAGATAGTGTACATGTATACACAGATGCTGTAGTGATTGGGGAATATATAGCAGCATGGAGATGAATATAGTGTACATGTATACACAGATGCTGTAGGGATTGGGGAAGTTATAGCAGTATGGAGGAGAAGATAGTGTACATGTATACACAGATGCTGTAGTGATTGGGGAATATATAGCAGCATGGAGGTGAATATAGTGTACATGTATACACAGCTGTAGGGATTGGGGAAGTTAAGCAGCATGGAGGGGAAGATAGTGTACATGTATACACAGCTGTAGGGATTGGGGATGTTATAGCAGCATGTAGGAGAAGATAGTGTACATGTATACACAGCTGTAGGGATTGGGGAAGTTATAGCAGCATGGAGGTGAAGATAGTGTACATGTATATACAGCTGTAGGGATTGGGGATGTTATAGCAGCATGGAGGTGAATATAGTGTACATGTATACACAGATGCTGTAGGGATTGGGGAAGTTATAGCAGCATGGAGGTGAAGATAGTGTACATGTATACACAGATGCTGTAGGGATTGGGGAAGTTATAGCAGCATGGAGGGGAATATAGTGTACATGTATACACAAATGCAGTAGGGATTGGGGAAGTTATAGCAGCATGGAGGGGAATATAGTGTACATGTATACACAGATGCTGTAGGGATTGGGGAAGTTATAGCAGCATGGAGGGGAATATAGTGTACATGTATACACAGATGCAGTAGGGATTGGGGAAGTTATAGCAGCATGGAGGGGAATATAGTGTACATGTATACACAGATGCTGTAGGGATTGGGGAAGTTATAGCAGCATGGAGGGGAATATAGTGTACATGTATACACAGATGCAGTAGGGATTGGGGAAGTTATAGCAGCATGGAGGGGAATATAGTGTACATGTATACACAACTGTAGGGATTGGGGATGTTATAGAAGCATGTTGGAGAAGATACTGTACATGTATACACAGCTGTAGGGATTGGGGAAGTTATAGCAGCGTGGAGGTGAAGATAGTGTACATGTATACACAGCTGTAGGGATTGGGGAAGTTATAGCAGCATGGAGGGGAATATAGTGTACATGTATACACAGCTGTAGGGATTGGGGATGTCATAGCAGCATGGAGGTGAATATAGTGTACATGTATACACAGCTGTAGGGATTGGGGAAGTTATAGCAGCATGGAGGGGAATATAGTGTACATGTATACACAGATGCTGTAGGGATTGGGGAAGTTATAGCAGCATGGAGGGGAATATAGTGTACATGTATATACAGCTGTAGGGATTGGGGATGTCATAGCAGCATGGAGGTGAATATAGTGTACATGTATACACAGCTGTAGGGATTGGGGAAGTTATAGCAGCATGGAGGGGAATATAGTGTACATGTATACACAGATGCTGTAGGGATTGGGGAAGTTATAGCAGCATGGAGGGGAATATAGTGTACATGTATACACAGATGCTGTAGGGATTGGGGAAGTTATAGCAGCATGGAGGGGAATATAGTGTACATGTATACACAGATGCTGTAGGGATTGGGGAAGTTATAGCAGCATGGAGGGGAATATAGTGTACATGTATACACAGATGCAGTAGAGATTGGGGAAGTTATAGCAGCATGGAGGGGAATATAGTGTACATGTATACACAGCTGTAGGGATTGGGGATGTTATAGCAGCATGTTGGAGAAGATAGTGTACATGTATACACAGCGGTAGGGATTGGGGAAGTTATAGCAGCGTGGAGGTGAAGATAGTGTACATGTATATACAGCTGTAGGGATTGGGGATGTCATAGCAGCATGGAGGTGAATATAGTGTACATGTATACACAGCTGTAGGGATTGGGGAAGTTATAGCAGCATGGAGGGGAATATAGTGTACATGTATACACAGATGCTGTAGGGATTGGGGAAGTTATAGCAGCATGGAGGGGAATATAGTGTACATGTATACACAGATGCAGTAGGGATTGGTGAAGTTATAGCAGCATGGAGGGGAATATAGTGTACATGTATACACAGATGCTGTAGGGATAGGGGAAGTTATAGCAGCATGGAGGGGAATATAGTGTACATGTATACACAGATGCAGTAGGGATTGGGGAAGTTATAGCAGCATGGAGGGGAATATAGTGTACATGTATACACAGATGCTGTAGGGATTGGGGAAGTTATAGCAGCATGGAGGGGAATATAGTGTACATGTATACACAGATGCAGTAGGGATTGGGGAAGTTATAGCAGCATGGAGGGGAATATAGTGTACATGTATACACAGCTGTAGGGATTGGGGATGTTATAGCAGCATGTTGGAGAAGATCGTGTACATGTATACACAGCTGTAGGGATTGGGGAAGTTATAGCAGCGTTGAGGTGAAGATAGTGTACATGTATATACAGCTGAAGGAATTGGGGATGTCATAGCAGCATGGAGGTGAATATAGTGTACATGTATACACAGCTGTAGGGATTGGGGAAGTTATAGCAGCATGGAGGGGAATATAGTGTACATGTATACACAGATGCTGTAGGGATTGGGGAAGTTATAGCAGCATGGAGGGGAATATAGTGTACATGTATACACAGATGCTGTAGGGATTGGGGAAGTTATAGCAGCATGGAGGGGAATATAGTGTACATGTATATACAGATGCAGTAGGGAATGGGGAAGTTATAGCAGCATGGAGGGGAATATAGTGTACATGTATACACAGCTGTAGGGATTGGGGAAGTTATAGCAGCATGGAGGGGAATATAGAGTACATGTATACACAGCTGTAGGGATTGGGGAAGTTATAGCAGCATGGAGGTGAATATAGTGTACATGTATACACAGCTGTAGGGATTGGGGAAGTTATAGCAGCATGGAGGTGAATATAGTGTACATGTATACACAGCTGTAGGGATTGGGTAAATTATAGCAGCATGGAGGAGAAGATAGTGTACATGTATACACATATGCTGTAGGGATTGGGGAAATTATAGCAGCATGGAGGGGAATATAGTGTACATGTATACACAGATGCTGTAGGGATTGGGGAAGTTATAGCAGCATGGAGGGGAATATAGTGTACATGTATATACAGCTGTAGGGATTGGGGATGTCATAGCAGCATGGAGGTGAATATAGTGTACATGTATACACAGCTGTAGGGATTGGGGAAGTTATAGCAGCATGGAGGGGAATATAGTGTACATGTATACACAGATGCTGTAGGGATTGGGGAAGTTATAGCAGCATGGAGGGGAATATAGTGTACATGTATACACAGATGCAGTAGGGATTGGTGAAGTTATAGCAGCATGGAGGGGAATATAGTGTACATGTATACACAGATGCTGTAGGGATTGGGGAAGTTATAGCAGCATGGAGGGGAATATAGTGTACATGTATACACAGATGCAGTAGGGATTGGGGAAGTTATAGCAGCATGGAGGGGAATATAGTGTACATGTATACACAGATGCTGTAGGGATTGGGGAAGTTATAGCAGCATGGAGGGGAATATAGTGTACATGTATACACAGATGCAGTAGGGATTGGGGAAGTTATAGCAGCATGGAGGGGAATATAGTGTACATGTATACACAACTGTAGGGATTGGGGATGTTATAGCAGCATGTTGGAGAAGATACTGTACATGTATACACAGCTGTAGGGATTGGGGAAGTTATAGCAGCGTGGAGGTGAAGATAGTGTACATGTATACACAGCTGTAGGGATTGGGGAAGTTATAGCAGCATGGAGGGGAATATAGTGTACATGTATACACAGCTGTAGGGATTGGGGATGTCATAGCAGCATGGAGGTGAATATAGTGTACATGTATACACAGCTGTAGGGATTGGGGAAGTTATAGCAGCATGGAGGGGAATATAGTGTACATGTATACACAGATGCAGTAGGGATTGGGGAAGTTATAGCAGCATGGAGGGGAATATAGTGTACATGTATACAACTATACACAGATGCTGTAGGGATTGGGGAAGTTATAGCAGCATGGAGGGGAATATAGTGTACATGTATATACAGATGCAGTAGGGATTGGGGATGTCATAGCAGCATGGAGGTGAATATAGTGTACATGTATACACAGCTGTAGGGATTGGGGAAGTTATAGCAGCATGGAGGGGAATATAGTGTACATGTATACACAGATGCTGTAGGGATTGGGGAAGTTATAGCAGCATGGAGGGGAATATAGTGTACATGTATACACAGATGCTGTAGGGATTGGGGAAGTTATAGCAGCATGGAGGGGAATATAGTGTACATGTATACACAGATGCAGTAGGGATTGGGGAAGTTATAGCAGCATGGAGGGGAATATAGTGTACATGTATACACAGATGCTGTAGGGATTGGGGAAGTTATAGCAGCATGGAGGGGAATATAGTGTACATGTATACACAGATGCTGTAGGGATTGGGGAAGTTATAGCAGCATGGAGGGGAATATAGTGTACATGTATACACAGATGCAGTAGGGATTGGGGAAGTGATAGCAGCATGGAGGGGAATATAGTGTACATGTATACACAGATGCAGTAGGGATTGGGGAAGTTATAGCAGCATGGAGGGGAATATAGTGTACATGTATACACAGCTGTAGGGATTGGGGATGTTATAGCAGCATGTTGGAGAAGATAGTGTACATGTATACACAGCGGTAGGGATTGGGGAAGTTATAGCAGCGTGGAGGTGAAGATAGTGTACATGTATATACAGCTGTAGGGATTGGGGATGTCATAGCAGCATGGAGGTGAATATAGTGTACATGTATACACAGATGCAGTAGGGATTGGGGAAGTGATAGCAGCATGGAGGGGAATATAGTGTACATGTATACACAGATGCTGTAGGGATTGGGGAAGTTATAGCAGCATGGAGGGGAATATAGTGTACATGTATACACAGATGCAGTAGGGATTGGGGAAGTTATAGCAGCATGGAGGGGAATATAGTGTACATGTATACACAGATGCAGTAGGGATTGGGGAAGTTATAGCAGCATGGAGGGGAATATAGTGTACATGTATACAACTATACACAGATGCTGTAGGGATTGGGGAAGTTATAGCAGCATGGAGGGGAATATAGTGTACATGTATATACAGATGCAGTAGGGATTGGGGAAGTTATAGCAGCATGGAGGGGAATATAGTGTACATGTATACACAGCTGTAGGGATTGGGGAAGTTATAGCAGCATGGAGGGGAATATAGTGTACATGTATACACAGCTGTAGGGATTGGGGAAGTTATAGCAGCATTGAGGGGAATATAGTGTACATGTATACACAGCTGTAGGGATTGGGGAAGTTATACCAGCATGGAGGTGAATATAGTGTACATGTACACACAGCTGTAGGGATTGGGGAAGTTATAGCAGCATGGAGGTGAATATAGTGTACATGTATACACAGCTGTAGGGATTGGGTAAATTATAGCAGCATGGAGGAGAAGATAGTGTACATGTATACACAGATGCTGTAGGGATTGGTGAAATTATAGCAGCATGGAGGGGAATATAGTGTACATGTATACACAGATGCTGTAGGGATTGGGGAAGTTATAGCAGCATGGAGGGGAATATAGTGTACATGTATACACAGATGCAGTAGGGATTGGGGAAGTTATAGCAGCATGGAGAGGAATATAGTGTACATGTATACACAGCTGTAGGGATTGGGGAAGTTATAGCAGCAAGGAGGGGAATGTAGTGTACATGTATACACAGCTGTAGGGATTGGGGAAGTTATAGCAGCGTGGAGGAGAAGATAGTGTACATGTATACACAGCTGTAGGGATTGGGGAAGTTATAGCAGCATGGAGGTGAATATAGTGTACATGTATATATAGCTGTAGGGATAGGGGAAGTCATAGCAGCATGGAGGTGAATATAGTGTACATGTATACACAGATGCTGTAGGGATTGGGGAAGTTATAGCAGCATGGAGGGGAATATAGTGTACATGTATACACAGATGCAGTAGGGATTGGGGAAGTTATAGCAGCATGGAGGGGAATATAGTGTACAAGTATACACAGCTGTAGGGATTGGGTAAGTTATAGCAGCATGGAGGTGAATATAGTGTACATGTATACACAGCTGTAGGGATTGGGTAAATTATAGCAGCATGGAGGAGTAGATAGTGTACATGTATACACAGATGCTGTAGGGATTGGGGAAATTATAGCAGCATGGAGGGGAATATAGTGTACATGTATACACAGATGCTGTAGGGATTGGGGAAGTTATAGCAGCATGGAGGGGAATATAGTGTACATGTATACACAGCTGTAGGGATTGGGGAATATATAGCAGCATGGAGGAGAAGATAGTGTACATGTATACACAGATGAAGGGATTGGGAAGTTATAGCAGCATGGAGGTGAATATAGTGTACATGTATACACAGATGTAGGGATTGGGAAAGTTATAGCAGCATGGAGGTGAATATAGTGTACATGTATATATAGCTATAGGGATTGGGGAAGTTATAGCAGCATGGAGGAGAAGATAGTGTACATGTATACACAGATGTAGGGATTGGGGAAGTTATAGCAGCATGGAGGTGAATATAGTGTACATGTATATATAGCTATAGGGATTGGGGAAGTTATAGCAGCATGGAGGAGAATATACTGTACATGTATACACAGCTGTAGGGATTGGGGAATATATAGCAGCATGGAGGTGAATACAGTGTACATGTATACACAGCTGTAGGGATTGGGGAAGTTATAGCAGCATGGAGGAGAATATAGTGTACATGTATACACAGATGTAGGGATTGGGGAAGTTATAGCAGCGTGGAGGTGAATATAGTGTACATGTATACACAGATGCTGTAGGGATTGGGGAATATATAGCAGCATGGAGGGGAATATAGTGTACATGTATACACAGATGTAGGGATTGGGGAAGTTATAGCAGCATGGAGGTGAATATAGTGTACATGTATACACAGATGCTGTAGGGATTGGGGAATATATAGCAGCATGGAGGTGAATATAGTGTACATGTATACACAGCTGTAGGGATTGGGGAAGTTATACCAGCATGGAGGAGAATATAGTGTACATGTATACACAGCTGTAGGGATTGGGGAAGTTATAGCAGCATGGAGGAGAAGATAGTGTACATGTATACACAGTTGTAGGGATTGGGGAAGTTATAGCAACATGGAGTAGAAGATAGTGTACATGTATACACAGATGTAGGGATTGGGGAAGTTATAGCAGTATGGAGGAGAAGATAGTGTACATGTATACACAGCTGTAGGGATTGGGGAAGTTATAGCAGAATGGAGGTGAATATAGTGTACATGTATACACAGCGATAGGGATTGGGGAATATATAGCAGCATGGAGAAGATAGTGTACATGTATACACAGCTGTAGGGATTGGGGAAGTTATAGCAGCATGGAGGGGAATATAGTGTACATGTATACACAGATGCAGTAGGGATTGGGGAAGTTATAGCAGCATGGAGGGGAATATAGTGTACAAGTATACACAGCTGTAGGGATTGGGTAAGTTATAGCAGCATGGAGGTGAATATAGTGTACATGTATACACAGCTGTAGGGATTGGGTAAATTATAGCAGCATGGAGGAGAAGATAGTGTACATGTATACACAGATGCTGTAGGGATTGGGGAAGTTATAGCAGCATGGAGGGGAATATAGTGTACATGTATACACAGCTGTAGGGATTGGGGAATATATAGCAGCATGGAGGAGAAGATAGTGTACATGTATACACAGATGTAGTGATTGGGAAGTTATAGCAGCATGGAGGTGAATATAGTGTACATGTATACACAGATGTAGGGATTGGGAAAGTTATAGCAGCATGGAGGTGAATATAGTGTACATGTATATATAGCTATAGGGATTGGGGAAGTTATAGCAGCATGGAGGAGAAGATAGTGTACATGTATACACAGATGTAGGGATTGGGGAAGTTATAGCAGCATGGAGGTGAATATAGTGTACATGTATATATAGCTATAGGGATTGGGGAAGTTATAGCAGCATGGAGGAGAATATACTGTACATGTATACACAGCTGTAGCTATTGGGGAATATATAGCAGCATGGAGGTGAATACAGTGTACATGTATACACAGCTGTAGGGATTGGGGAAGTTATAGCAGCATGGAGGAGAATATAGTGTACATGTATACACAGATGTAGGGATTGGGGAAGTTATAGCAGCGTGGAGGTGAATATAGTGTACATGTATACACAGATGCTGTAGGGATTGGGGAATATATAGCAGCATGGAGGGGAATATAGTGTAAATGTATACACAGATGTAGGGATTGGGGAAGTTATAGCAGCATGGAGGTGAATATAGTGTACATGTATACACAGATGCTGTAGGGATTGGGGAATATATAGCAGCATGGAGGTGAATATAGTGTACATGTATACACAGCTGTAGGGATTGGGGAAGTTATACCAGCATGGAGGAGAATATAGTGTACATGTATACACAGCTGTAGGGATTGGGGAAGTTATAGCAGCATGGAGGAGAAGATAGTGTACATGTATACACAGTTGTAGGGATTGGGGAAGTTATAGCAACATGGAGTAGAAGATAGTGTACATGTATACACAGATGTAGGGATTGGGGAAGTTATAGCAGTATGGAGGAGAAGATAGTGTACATGTATACACAGCTGTAGGGATTGGGGAAGTTATAGCAGAATGGAGGTGAATATAGTGTACATGTATACACAGCGATAGGGATTGGGGAATATATAGCAGCATGGAGAAGATAGTGTACATGTATACACAGCTGTAGGGATTGGGGAAGTTATAGCAGCATGGAGGGGAATATAGTGTACATGTATACACAGATGCAGTAGGGATTGGGGAAGTTATAGCAGCATGGAGGGGAATATAGTGTACAAGTATACACAGCTGTAGGGATTGGGTAAGTTATAGCAGCATGGAGGTGAATATAGTGTACATGTATACACAGCTGTAGGGATTGGGTAAATTATAGCAGCATGGAGGAGAAGATAGTGTACATGTATACACAGATGCTGTAGGGATTGGGGAAATTATAGCAGCATGGAGGGGAATATAGTGTACATGTATACACAGATGCTGTAGGGATTGGGGAAGTTATAGCAGCATGGAGGGGAATATAGTGTACATGTATACACAGCTGTAGGGATTGGGGAATATATAGCAGCATGGAGGGGAAGATAGTGTACATGTATACACAGATGTAGGGATTGGGAAGTTATAGCAGCATGGAGGTGAATATAGTGTACATGTATACACAGATGTAGGGATTGGGAAAGTTATAGCAGCATGGAGGTGAATATAGTGTACATGTATATATAGCTATAGGGATTGGGGAAGTTATAGCAGCATGGAGGAGAAGATAGTGTACATGTATACACAGATGTAGGGATTGGGGAAGTTATAGCAGCATGGAGGTGAATATAGTGTACATGTATATATAGCTATAGGGATTGGGGAAGTTATAGCAGCATGGAGGAGAATATACTGTACATGTATACACAGCTGTAGCTATTGGGGAATATATAGCAGCATGGAGGTGAATACAGTGTACATGTATACACAGCTGTAGGGATTGGGGAAGTTATAGCAGCATGGAGGAGAATATAGTGTACATGTATACACAGATGTAGGGATTGGGGAAGTTATAGCAGCGTGGAGGTGAATATAGTGTACATGTATACACAGATGCTGTAGGGATTGGGGAATATATAGCAGCATGGAGGGGAATATAGTGTACATGTATACACAGATGTAGGGATTGGGGAAGTTATAGCAGCATGGAGGTGAATATAGTGTACATGTATACACAGATGCTGTAGGGATTGGGGAATATATAGCAGCATGGAGGTGAATATAGTGTACATGTATACACAGCTGTAGGGATTGGGGAAGTTATACCAGCATGGAGGAGAATATAGTGTACATGTATACACAGCTGTAGGGATTGGGGAAGTTATAGCAGCATGGAGGAGAAGACAGTGTACATATATACACAGTTGTAGGGATTGGGGAAGTTATAGCAACATGGAGTAGAAGATAGTGTACATGTATACACAGATGTAGGGATTGGGGAAGTTATAGCAGTATGGAGGAGAAGATAGTGTACATGTATACACAGCTGTAGGGATTGGGGAAGTTATAGCAGAATGGAGGTGAATATAGTGTACATGTATACACAGCGATAGGGATTGGGGAATATATAGCAGCATGGAGAAGATAGTGTACATGTATACACAGCTGTAGGGATTGGGGAAGTTATAGCAGCATGGAGGTGAAGATAGTGTACATGTATACACAGATGCTGTAGGGATTGGGGAAGTTATAGCAGCATGGAGGGGAATATAGTGTACATGTATACACAGCTGTAGGGATTGGGGAAGTTATAGCAGCATGGAGGAGAAGATAGTGTACATGTATACACAGCTGTAGGGATTGGGGAAGTTATAGCAACATGGAGTAGAAGATAGTGTACATGTATACACAGATGCTGTAGGGATTGGGGAAGTTATAGCAGAATGGAGGTGAATATAGTGTACATGTATACACAGATGCTGTAGGGATTGGGAAGTTATAGCAGCATATAGGAGAATATAGGGTACATGTATACACAGATGCTGTAGGGATTGGGGAAGTTATAGCAGAATGGAGGTGAATATAGTGTACATGTATATACAGATGCTGTAGGGATTGGGGATGTTATAGCAGCATGGAGGGGAATATAGTGTACATGTATAAACAGCTGTAGGGATTGGGGAAGTTATAGCAGCATGGAGGTGAATATAGTGTACATGTATAAACAGCTGTAGGGATTGGGGAAGTTATAGCAGCATGGAGGTGAATATAGTGTACATGTATACACAGCTGTAGGGATTGGGGAAGTTATAGCAGCATGGAGGTGAATATAGTGTACATGTATAAACAGCTGTAGGGATTGGGGAAATTATAGCAGCATGGAGGTGAATATAGTGTACATGTAGAAACAGCTGTAGGGATTGGGGAAGTTATAGCAGCATGGAGGTGAATATAGTGTACATGTATACACAGCTGTAGGGATTGGGGAAGTTATAGCAGCATGGAGGGGAATATAGTGTACATGTATACACAGATGCTGTAGGGATTGGGGAAGTTATAGCAGCATGGAGGGGAATATAGTGTACATGTATATACAGCTGTAGGGATTGGGGATGTCATAGCAGCATGGAGGTGAATATAGTGTACATGTATACACAGCTGTAGGGATTGGGGAAGTTATAGCAGCATGGAGGGGAATATAGTGTACATGTATACACAGATGCTGTAGGGATTGGGGAAGTTATAGCAGCATGGAGGGGAATATAGTGTACATGTATACACAGATGCAGTAGGGAGTGGGGAAGTTAAAGCAGCATGGAGGGGAATATAGTGTACATGTATACACAGATGCTGTAGGGATTGGGGAAATTATAGCAGCATGGAGGGGAATATAGTGTACATGTATACACAGCTGTAGGGATTGGGGATGTCATAGCAGCATGGAGGTGAATATAGTGTACATGTATACACAGCTGTAGGGATTGGGGATGTTATAGCAGCATGGAGGGGAATATAGTGTACATGTATACACAGATGCTGTAGGGATTGGGGAAGTTATAGCAGCATGGAGGGGAATATAGTGTACATGTATATACAGCTGTAGGGATTGGGGATGTCATAGCAGCATGGAGGTGAATATAGTGTACATGTATACACAGCTGTAGGGATTGGGGAAGTTATAGCAGCATGGAGGGGAATATAGTGTACATGTATACACAGATGCTGTAGGGATTGGGGAAGTTATAGCAGCATGGAGGGGAATATAGTGTACATGTATACACAGATGCTGTAGGGATTGGGGAAGTTATAGCAGCATGGAGGGGAATATAGTGTACATGTATACACAGATGCAGTAGGGATTGGGGAAGTTATAGCAGCATGGAGGGGAATATAGTGTACATGTATACACAGATGCTGTAGGGATTGGGGAAGTTATAGCAGCATGGAGGGGAATATAGTGTACATGTATACACAGATGCAGTAGGGATTGGGGAAGTTAAAGCAGCATGGAGGGGAATATAGTGTACATGTATACACAGATGCAGTAGGGATTGGGGAAGTTATAGCAGCATGGAGGGGAATATAGTGTACATGTATACACAGATGCAGTAGAGATTGGGGAAGTTATAGCAGCATGGAGGGGAATATAGTGTACATGTATACACAGCTGTAGGGATTGGGGAAGTTATAGCAGCATGGAGGTGAATATAGTGTACATGTATACACAGATGCTGTAGGGATTGGGGAATATATAGCAGCATGGAGGGGAATATAGTGTACATGTATACACAGATGTAGGGATTGGGGAAGTTATAGCAGCATGGAGGTGAATATAGTGTACATGTATACACAGATGCTGTAGGGATTGGGGAATATATAGCAGCATGGAGGTGAATATAGTGTACATGTATACACAGCTGTAGGGATTGGGGAAGTTATACCAGCATGGAGGAGAATATAGTGTACATGTATACACAGCTGTAGGGATTGGGGAAGTTATAGCAGCATGGAGGAGAAGATAGTGTACATGTATACACAGTTGTAGGGATTGGGGAAATTATAGCAACATGGAGTAGAAGATAGTGTACATGTATACACAGATGTAGGGATTGGGGAAGTTATAGCAGTATGGAGGAGAAGATAGTGTACATGTATACACAGCTGTAGGGATTGGGGAAGTTATAGCAGAATGGAGGTGAATATAGTGTACATGTATACACAGCGATAGGGATTGGGGAATATATAGCAGCATGGAGAAGATAGTGTACATGTATACACAGCTGTAGGGATTGGGGAAGTTATAGCAGCATGGAGGGGAATATAGTGTACATGTATACACAGATGCAGTAGGGATTGGGGAAGTTATAGCAGCATGGAGGGGAATATAGTGTACAAGTATACACAGCTGTAGGGATTGGGTAAGTTATAGCAGCATGGAGGTGAATATAGTGTACATGTATACACAGCTGTAGGGATTGGGTAAATTATAGCAGCATGGAGGAGAAGATAGTGTACATGTATACACAGATGCTGTAGGGATTGGGGAAGTTATAGCAGCATGGAGGGGAATATAGTGTACATGTATACACAGCTGTAGGGATTGGGGAATATATAGCAGCATGGAGGAGAAGATAGTGTACATGTATACACAGATGTAGTGATTGGGAAGTTATAGCAGCATGGAGGTGAATATAGTGTACATGTATACACAGATGTAGGGATTGGGAAAGTTATAGCAGCATGGAGGTGAATATAGTGTACATGTATATATAGCTATAGGGATTGGGGAAGTTATAGCAGCATGGAGGAGAAGATAGTGTACATGTATACACAGATGTAGGGATTGGGGAAGTTATAGCAGCATGGAGGTGAATATAGTGTACATGTATATATAGCTATAGGGATTGGGGAAGTTATAGCAGCATGGAGGAGAATATACTGTACATGTATACACAGCTGTAGCTATTGGGGAATATATAGCAGCATGGAGGTGAATACAGTGTACATGTATACACAGCTGTAGGGATTGGGGAAGTTATAGCAGCATGGAGGAGAATATAGTGTACATGTATACACAGATGTAGGGATTGGGGAAGTTATAGCAGCGTGGAGGTGAATATAGTGTACATGTATACACAGATGCTGTAGGGATTGGGGAATATATAGCAGCATGGAGGGGAATATAGTGTAAATGTATACACAGATGTAGGGATTGGGGAAGTTATAGCAGCATGGAGGTGAATATAGTGTACATGTATACACAGATGCTGTAGGGATTGGGGAATATATAGCAGCATGGAGGTGAATATAGTGTACATGTATACACAGCTGTAGGGATTGGGGAAGTTATACCAGCATGGAGGAGAATATAGTGTACATGTATACACAGCTGTAGGGATTGGGGAAGTTATAGCAGCATGGAGGAGAAGATAGTGTACATGTATACACAGTTGTAGGGATTGGGGAAGTTATAGCAACATGGAGTAGAAGATAGTGTACATGTATACACAGATGTAGGGATTGGGGAAGTTATAGCAGTATGGAGGAGAAGATAGTGTACATGTATACACAGCTGTAGGGATTGGGGAAGTTATAGCAGAATGGAGGTGAATATAGTGTACATGTATACACAGCGATAGGGATTGGGGAATATATAGCAGCATGGAGAAGATAGTGTACATGTATACACAGCTGTAGGGATTGGGGAAGTTATAGCAGCATGGAGGGGAATATAGTGTACATGTATACACAGATGCAGTAGGGATTGGGGAAGTTATAGCAGCATGGAGGGGAATATAGTGTACAAGTATACACAGCTGTAGGGATTGGGTAAGTTATAGCAGCATGGAGGTGAATATAGTGTACATGTATACACAGCTGTAGGGATTGGGTAAATTATAGCAGCATGGAGGAGAAGATAGTGTACATGTATACACAGATGCTGTAGGGATTGGGGAAATTATAGCAGCATGGAGGGGAATATAGTGTACATGTATACACAGATGCTGTAGGGATTGGGGAAGTTATAGCAGCATGGAGGGGAATATAGTGTACATGTATACACAGCTGTAGGGATTGGGGAATATATAGCAGCATGGAGGGGAAGATAGTGTACATGTATACACAGATGTAGGGATTGGGAAGTTATAGCAGCATGGAGGTGAATATAGTGTACATGTATACACAGATGTAGGGATTGGGAAAGTTATAGCAGCATGGAGGTGAATATAGTGTACATGTATATATAGCTATAGGGATTGGGGAAGTTATAGCAGCATGGAGGAGAAGATAGTGTACATGTATACACAGATGTAGGGATTGGGGAAGTTATAGCAGCATGGAGGTGAATATAGTGTACATGTATATATAGCTATAGGGATTGGGGAAGTTATAGCAGCATGGAGGAGAATATACTGTACATGTATACACAGCTGTAGCTATTGGGGAATATATAGCAGCATGGAGGTGAATACAGTGTACATGTATACACAGCTGTAGGGATTGGGGAAGTTATAGCAGCATGGAGGAGAATATAGTGTACATGTATACACAGATGTAGGGATTGGGGAAGTTATAGCAGCGTGGAGGTGAATATAGTGTACATGTATACACAGATGCTGTAGGGATTGGGGAATATATAGCAGCATGGAGGGGAATATAGTGTACATGTATACACAGATGTAGGGATTGGGGAAGTTATAGCAGCATGGAGGTGAATATAGTGTACATGTATACACAGATGCTGTAGGGATTGGGGAATATATAGCAGCATGGAGGTGAATATAGTGTACATGTATACACAGCTGTAGGGATTGGGGAAGTTATACCAGCATGGAGGAGAATATAGTGTACATGTATACACAGCTGTAGGGATTGGGGAAGTTATAGCAGCATGGAGGAGAAGATAGTGTACATATATACACAGTTGTAGGGATTGGGGAAGTTATAGCAACATGGAGTAGAAGATAGTGTACATGTATACACAGATGTAGGGATTGGGGAAGTTATAGCAGTATGGAGGAGAAGATAGTGTACATGTATACACAGCTGTAGGGATTGGGGAAGTTATAGCAGAATGGAGGTGAATATAGTGTACATGTATACACAGCGATAGGGATTGGGGAATATATAGCAGCATGGAGAAGATAGTGTACATGTATACACAGCTGTAGGGATTGGGGAAGTTATAGCAGCATGGAGGTGAAGATAGTGTACATGTATACACAGATGCTGTAGGGATTGGGGAAGTTATAGCAGCATGGAGGGGAATATAGTGTACATGTATACACAGCTGTAGGGATTGGGGAAGTTATAGCAGCATGGAGGAGAAGATAGTGTACATGTATACACAGCTGTAGGGATTGGGGAAGTTATAGCAACATGGAGTAGAAGATAGTGTACATGTATACACAGATGCTGTAGGGATTGGGGAAGTTATAGCAGAATGGAGGTGAATATAGTGTACATGTATACACAGATGCTGTAGGGATTGGGAAGTTATAGCAGCATATAGGAGAATATAGGGTACATGTATACACAGATGCTGTAGGGATTGGGGAAGTTATAGCAGAATGGAGGTGAATATAGTGTACATGTATATACAGATGCTGTAGGGATTGGGGATGTTATAGCAGCATGGAGGGGAATATAGTGTACATGTATAAACAGCTGTAGGGATTGGGGAAGTTATAGCAGCATGGAGGTGAATATAGTGTACATGTATAAACAGCTGTAGGGATTGGGGAAGTTATAGCAGCATGGAGGTGAATATAGTGTACATGTATACACAGCTGTAGGGATTGGGGAAGTTATAGCAGCATGGAGGTGAATATAGTGTACATGTATAAACAGCTGTAGGGATTGGGGAAATTATAGCAGCATGGAGGTGAATATAGTGTACATGTAGAAACAGCTGTAGGGATTGGGGAAGTTATAGCAGCATGGAGGTGAATATAGTGTACATGTATACACAGCTGTAGGGATTGGGGAAGTTATAGCAGCATGGAGGGGAATATAGTGTACATGTATACACAGATGCTGTAGGGATTGGGGAAGTTATAGCAGCATGGAGGGGAATATAGTGTACATGTATATACAGCTGTAGGGATTGGGGATGTCATAGCAGCATGGAGGTGAATATAGTGTACATGTATACACAGCTGTAGGGATTGGGGAAGTTATAGCAGCATGGAGGGGAATATAGTGTACATGTATACACAGATGCTGTAGGGATTGGGGAAGTTATAGCAGCATGGAGGGGAATATAGTGTACATGTATACACAGATGCAGTAGGGATTGGGGAAGTTAAAGCAGCATGGAGGGGAATATAGTGTACATGTATACACAGATGCTGTAGGGATTGGGGAAATTATAGCAGCATGGAGGGGAATATAGTGTACATGTATACACAGCTGTAGGGATTGGGGATGTCATAGCAGCATGGAGGTGAATATAGTGTACATGTATACACAGCTGTAGGGATTGGGGATGTTATAGCAGCATGGAGGGGAATATAGTGTACATGTATACACAGATGCTGTAGGGATTGGGGAAGTTATAGCAGCATGGAGGGGAATATAGTGTACATGTATATACAGCTGTAGGGATTGGGGATGTCATAGCAGCATGGAGGTGAATATAGTGTACATGTATACACAGCTGTAGGGATTGGGGAAGTTATAGCAGCATGGAGGGGAATATAGTGTACATGTATACACAGATGCTGTAGGGATTGGGGAAGTTATAGCAGCATGGAGGGGAATATAGTGTACATGTATACACAGATGCTGTAGGGATTGGGGAAGTTATAGCAGCATGGAGGGGAATATAGTGTACATGTATACACAGATGCAGTAGGGATTGGGGAAGTTATAGCAGCATGGAGGGGAATATAGTGTACATGTATACACAGATGCTGTAGGGATTGGGGAAGTTATAGCAGCATGGAGGGGAATATAGTGTACATGTATACACAGATGCAGTAGGGATTGGGGAAGTTAAAGCAGCATGGAGGGGAATATAGTGTACATGTATACACAGATGCAGTAGGGATTGGGGAAGTTATAGCAGCATGGAGGGGAATATAGTGTACATGTATACACAGATGCAGTAGAGATTGGGGAAGTTATAGCAGCATGGAGGGGAATATAGTGTACATGTATACACAGCTGTAGGGATTGGGGATGTTATAGCAGCATGTTGGAGAAGATAGTGTACATGTATACACAGCGGTAGGGATTGGGGAAGTTATAGCAGCGTGGAGGTGAAGATAGTGTACATGTATATACAGCTGTAGGGATTGGGGATGTCATAGCAGCATGGAGGTGAATATAGTGTACATGTATACACAGCTGTAGGGATTGGGGAAGTTATAGCAGCATGGAGGGGAATATAGTGTACATGTATACACAGATGCTGTAGGGATTGGGGAAGTTATAGCAGCATGGAGGGGAATATAGTGTACATGTATACACAGATGCAGTAGGGATTGGTGAAGTTATAGCAGCATGGAGGGGAATATAGTGTACATGTATACACAGATGCTGTAGGGATAGGGGAAGTTATAGCAGCATGGAGGGGAATATAGTGTACATGTATACACAGATGCAGTAGGGATTGGGGAAGTTATAGCAGCATGGAGGGGAATATAGTGTACATGTATACACAGATGCTGTAGGGATTGGGGAAGTTATAGCAGCATGGAGGGGAATATAGTGTACATGTATACACAGATGCAGTAGGGATTGGGGAAGTTATAGCAGCATGGAGGGGAATATAGTGTACATGTATACACAGCTGTAGGGATTGGGGATGTTATAGCAGCATGTTGGAGAAGATCGTGTACATGTATACACAGCTGTAGGGATTGGGGAAGTTATAGCAGCGTGGAGGTGAAGATAGTGTACATGTATATACAGCTGTAGGGATTGGGGATGTCATAGCAGCATGGAGGTGAATATAGTGTACATGTATACACAGCTGTAGGGATTGGGGAAGTTATAGCAGCATGGAGGGGAATATAGTGTACATGTATACACAGATGCTGTAGGGATTGGGGAAGTTATAGCAGCATGGAGGGGAATATAGTGTACATGTATACACAGATGCTGTAGGGATTGGGGAAGTTATAGCAGCATGGAGGGGAATATAGTGTACATGTATACACAGATGCTGTAGGGATTGGGGAAGTTATAGCAGCATGGAGGGGAATATAGTGTACATGTATACACAGATGCAGTAGGGATTGGGGAAGTTATAGCAGCATGGAGGGGAATATAGTGTACATGTATACACAGATGCTGTAGGGATTGGGGAAGTTATAGCAGCATGGAGGGGAATATAGTGTACATGTATACACAGATGCTGTAGGGATTGGGGAAGTTATAGCAGCATGGAGGGGAATATAGTGTACATGTATACACAGATGCTGTAGGGATTGGGGAAGTTATAGCAGCATGGAGGGGAATATAGTGTACATGTATACACAGATGCAGTAGGGATTGGGGAAGTTATAGCAGCATGGAGGGGAATATAGTGTACATGTATACACAACTGTAGGGATTGGGGATGTTATAGCAGCATGTTGGAGAAGATACTGTACATGTATACACAGCTGTAGGGATTGGGGAAGTTATAGCAGCGTGGAGGTGAAGATAGTGTACATGTATACACAGCTGTAGGGATTGGGGAAGTTATAGCAGCATGGAGGGGAATATAGTGTACATGTATACACAGCTGTAGGGATTGGGGATGTCATAGCAGCATGGAGGTGAATATAGTGTACATGTATACACAGCTGTAGGGATTGGGGAAGTTATAGCAGCATGGAGGGGAATATAGTGTACATGTATACACAGATGCAGTAGGGATTGGGGAAGTTATAGCAGCATGGAGGGGAATATAGTGTACATGTATACAACTATACACAGATGCTGTAGGGATTGGGGAAGTTATAGCAGCATGGAGGGGAATATAGTGTACATGTATATACAGATGCAGTAGGGATTGGGGATGTCATAGCAGCATGGAGGTGAATATAGTGTACATGTATACACAGCTGTAGGGATTGGGGAAGTTATAGCAGCATGGAGGGGAATATAGTGTACATGTATACACAGATGCTGTAGGGATTGGGGAAGTTATAGCAGCATGGAGGGGAATATAGTGTACATGTATACACAGATGCTGTAGGGATTGGGGAAGTTATAGCAGCATGGAGGGGAATATAGTGTACATGTATACACAGATGCAGTAGGGATTGGGGAAGTTATAGCAGCATGGAGGGGAATATAGTGTACATGTATACACAGATGCTGTAGGGATTGGGGAAGTTATAGCAGCATGGAGGGGAATATAGTGTACATGTATACACAGATGCTGTAGGGATTGGGGAAGTTATAGCAGCATGGAGGGGAATATAGTGTACATGTATACACAGATGCAGTAGGGATTGGGGAAGTTATAGCAGCATGGAGGGGAATATAGTGTACATGTATACACAGATGCAGTAGGGATTGGGGAAGTTATAGCAGCATGGAGGGGAATATAGTGTACATGTATACACAGATGCAGTAGGGATTGGGGAAGTTATAGCAGCATGGAGGGGAATATAGTGTACATGTATACACAGCTGTAGGGATTGGGGATGTTATAGCAGCATGTTGGAGAAGATAGTGTACATGTATACACAGCGGTAGGGATTGGGGAAGTTATAGCAGCGTGGAGGTGAAGATAGTGTACATGTATATACAGCTGTAGGGATTGGGGATGTCATAGCAGCATGGAGGTGAATATAGTGTACATGTATACACAGCTGTAGGGATTGGGGAAGTTATAGCAGCATGGAGGAGAATATAGTGTACATGTATACACAACTGTAGGGATTGGGGATGTTATAGCAGCATGTTGGAGAAGATACTGTACATGTATACACAGCTGTAGGGATTGGGGAAGTTATAGCAGCGTGGAGGTGAAGATAGTGTACATGTATACACAGCTGTAGGGATTGGGGAAGTTATAGCAGCATGGAGGGGAATATAGTGTACATGTATACACAGCTGTAGGGATTGGGGATGTCATAGCAGCATGGAGATGAATATAGTGTACATGTATACACAGCTGTAGGGATTGGGGAAGTTATAGCAGCATGGAGGGGAATATAGTGTACATGTATACACAGATGCAGTAGGGATTGGGGAAGTTATAGCAGCATGGAGGGGAATATAGTGTACATGTATACAACTATACACAGATGCTGTAGGGATTGGGGAAGTTATAGCAGCATGGAGGGGAATATAGTGTACATGTATATACAGATGCAGTAGGGATTGGGGATGTCATAGCAGCATGTAGGTGAATATAGTGTACATGTATACACAGCTGTAGGGATTGGGGAAGTTATAGCAGCATGGAGGGGAATATAGTGTACATGTATACACAGATGCTGTAGGGATTGGGGAAGTTATAGCAGCATGGAGGGGAATATAGTGTACATGTATACACAGATGCTGTAGGGATTGGGGAAGTTATAGCAGCATGGAGGGGAATATAGTGTACATGTATACACAGATGCAGTAGGGATTGGGGAAGTTATAGCAGCATGGAGGGGAATATAGTGTACATGTATACACAGATGCTGTAGGGATTGGGGAAGTTATAGCAGCATGGAGGGGAATATAGTGTACATGTATACACAGATGCAGTAGGGATTGGGGAAGTTATAGCAGCATGGAGGGGAATATAGTGTACATGTATACACAGATGCAGTAGGGATTGGGGAAGTTATAGCAGCATGGAGGGGAATATAGTGTACATGTATACACAGATGCAGTAGGGATTGGGGAAGTTATAGCAGCATGGAGGGGAATATAGTGTACATGTATACACAGCTGTAGGGATTGGGGATGTTATAGCAGCATGTTGGAGAAGATAGTGTACATGTATACACAGCGGTAGGGATTGGGGAAGTTATAGCAGCGTGGAGGTGAAGATAGTGTACATGTATATACAGCTGTAGGGATTGGGGATGTCATAGCAGCATGGAGGTGAATATAGTGTACATGTATACACAGCTGTAGGGATTGGGGAAGTTATAGCAGCATGGAGGGGAATATAGTGTACATGTATACACAGATGCTGTAGGGATTGGGGAAGTTATAGCAGCATGGAGGGGAATATAGTGTACATGTATACACAGATGCAGTAGGGATTGGTGAAGTTATAGCAGCATGGAGGGGAATATAGTGTACATGTATACACAGATGCTGTAGGGATTGGGGAAGTTATAGCAGCATGGAGGGGAATATAGTGTACATGTATACACAGATGCAGTAGGGATTGGGGAAGTTATAGCAGCATGGAGGGGAATATAGTGTACATGTATACACAGATGCTGTAGGGATTGGGGAAGTTATAGCAGCATGGAGGGGAATATAGTGTACATGTATACACAGATGCAGTAGGGATTGGGGAAGTTATAGCAGCATGGAGGGGAATATAGTGTACATGTATACACAGCTGTAGGGATTGGGGATGTTATAGCAGCATGTTGGAGAAGATCGTGTACATGTATACACAGCTGTAGGGATTGGGGAAGTTATAGCAGCGTGGAGGTGAAGATAGTGTACATGTATATACAGCTGTAGGGATTGGGGATGTCATAGCAGCATGGAGGTGAATATAGTGTACATGTATACACAGCTGTAGGGATTGGGGAAGTTATAGCAGCATGGAGGGGAATATAGTGTACATGTATACACAGATGCTGTAGGGATTGGGGAAGTTATAGCAGCATGGAGGGGAATATAGTGTACATGTATACACAGATGCAGTAGGGATTGGGGAAGTTATAGCAGCATGGAGGGGAATATAGTGTACATGTATACAACTATACACAGATGCTGTAGGGATTGGGGAAGTTATAGCAGCATGGAGGGGAATATAGTGTACATGTATATACAGATGCAGTAGGGATTGGGGAAGTTATAGCAGCATGGAGGGGAATATAGTGTACATGTATACACAGCTGTAGGGATTGGGGAAGTTATAGCAGCATGGAGGGGAATATAGTGTACATGTATACACAGCTGTAGGGATTGGGGAAGTTATAGCAGCATGGAGGGGAATATAGTGTACATGTATACACAGCTGTAGGGATTGGGGAAGTTATACCAGCATGGAGGTGAATATAGTGTACATGTATACACAGCTGTAGGGATTGGGGAAGTTATAGCAGCATGGAGGTGAATATAGTGTACATGTATACACAGCTGTAGGGATTGGGTAAATTATAGCAGCATGGAGGAGAAGATAGTGTACATGTATACACAGATGCTGTAGGGATTGGTGAAATTATAGCAGCATGGAGGGGAATATAGTGTACATGTATACACAGACGCTGTAGGGATTGGGGAAGTTATAGCAGCATGGAGGGGAATATAGTGTACATGTATACACAGATGCAGTAGGGATTGGGGAAGTTATAGCAGCATGGAGAGGAATATAGTGTACATGTATACACAGCTGTAGGGATTGGGGAAGTTATAGCAGCAAGGAGGGGAATATAGTGTACATGTATACACAGCTGTAGGGATTGGGGAAGTTATAGCAGCGTGGAGAAGATAGTGTACATGTATACACAGCTGTAGGGATTGGGGAAGTTATAGCAGCATGGAGGTGAATATAGTGTACATGTATATACAGCTGTAGGGATTGGGGAAATCATAGCAGCATGGAGGTGAATATAGTGTACATGTATAAACAGATGCTGTAGGGATTGGGGAAGTTATAGCAGCATGGAGGGGAATATAGTGTACATGTATACACAGATGCAGTAGGGATTGGGGAAGTTATAGCAGCATGGAGGGGAATATAGTGTACATGTATACACAGCTGTAGGGATTGGGTAAATTATAGCAGCATGGAGGAGAAGATAGTGTACATGTATACACAGATGCTGTAGGGATTGGGGAAATTATAGCAGCATGGAGGGGAATATAGTGTACATGTATACACAGATGCTGTAGGGATTGGGGAAGTTATAGCAGCATGGAGGGGAATATAGTGTACATGTATACACAGCTGTAGGGATTGGGGAATATATAGCAGCATGGAGGAGAAGATAGTGTACATGTATACACAGATGTAGGGATTGGGAAGTTATAGCAGCATGGAGGTGAATATAGTGTACATGTATACACAGATGTAGGGATTGGGAAAGTTATAGCAGCATGGAGGTGAATATAGTGTACATGTATATATAGCTATAGGGATTGGGGAAGATATAGCAGCATGGAGGAGAAGATAGTGTACATGTATACACAGATGTAGGGATTGGGGAAGTTATAGCAGCATGGAGGTGAATATAGTGTACATGTATATATAGCTATAGGGATTGGGGAAGTTATAGCAGCATGGAGGAGAATATACTGTACATGTATACACAGCTGTAGGGATTGGGGAATATATAGCAGCATGGAGGTGAATACAGTGTACATGTATACACAGCTGTAGGGATTGGGGAAGTTATAGCAGCATGGAGGAGAATATAGTGTACATGTATACACAGATGTAGGGATTGGGGAAGTTATAGCAGCGTGGAGGTGAATATAGTGTACATGTATACACAGATGCTGTAGGGATTGGGGAATATATAGCAGCATGGAGGGGAATATAGTGTACATGTATACACAGATGTAGGGATTGGGGAAGTTATAGCAGCATGGAGGTGAATATAGTGTACATGTATACACAGATGCTGTAGGGATTGGGGAATATATAGCAGCATGGAGGTGAATATAGTGTACATGTATACACAGCTGTAGGGATTGGGGAAGTTATACCAGCATGGAGGAGAATATAGTGTACATGTATACACAGCTGTAGGGATTGGGGAAGTTATAGCAGCATGGAGGAGAAGATAGTGTACATGTATACACAGTTGTAGGGATTGGGGAAGTTATAGCAACATGGAGTAGAAGATAGTGTACATGTATACACAGATGTAGGGATTGGGGAAGTTATAGCAGTATGGAGGAGAAGATAGTGTACATGTATACACAGCTGTAGGGATTGGGGAAGTTATAGCAGCATGGAGGGGAATATAGTGTACATGTATAAACAGCTGTAGGGATTGGGGAAGTTATAGCAGCATGGAGGTGAATATAGTGTACATGTATACACAAATGCAGTAGGGATTGGGGAAGTTATAGCAGCATGGAGGAGAAGATAGTGTACATGTATACACAGAAGTAGGGATTGAGGATGTTATAGCAGCATAGAGGAGAAGATACTGTACATGTATACACAGAAGTAGGGATTGGGGAATATATAGCAGCATGGAGGGGAATATAGTGTACATGTATACACAGCTGTAGGGATTGGGGAATATATAGCAGCATGGAGGAGAAGATAGTGTACATGTATACACAGCTGTAGGGATTGGGGAAGTTATAGCAGCATGGAGGTGAATATAGTGTACATGTATACACAGCTGTAGGGATTGGGGAAGTTATAGCAGCATGGAGGGGAATATAGTGTACATGTATACACAGCTGTAGGGATTGGGGAATATATAGCAGCATGGAGGAGAAGATAGTGTACATGTATACACAGCTGTAGGGATTGGGGAAGTTATAGCAGCATGGAGGTGAATATAGTGTACATGTATACACAGCTGTAGGGATTGGGGAAGTTATAGCAGCATGGAGGTGAATATAGTGTACACGTATAAACAGCTGTAGGGATTGGGGAAATTATAGCAGCATGGAGGTGAATATAGTGTACATGTAGAAACAGCTGTAGGGATTGGGGAAGTTATAGCAGCATGGAGGTGAATATAGTGTACATGTATACACAGATGCTGTAGGGATTGGTGAAATTATAGCAGCATGGAGGAGAAGATAGTGTACATGTATACATAGATGTAGGGATTGGGGAAGTTATAGCAGCATGGAGTAGAAGATAGTGTACATGTATACACAGCTGTAGGGATTGGGGAAGTTATAGCAGAATGGAGGAGAAGATAGTGTACATGTATACACAGATGCTGTAGGGATTGGGGAAGTTATAGCAGCATGGAGGAGAAGATAGTGTACATGTATACATAGATGTAGGGACTGGGGAAGTTATAGCAGCATGGAGTAGAAGATAGTGTACATGTATACATAGCTGTAGGGATTGGGGAATATATAGCAGCATGGAGGTGAATATAGTGTACATGTATACACAGCTGTAGGGATTGGGGAAGTTATAGCAGCATGGAGGGGAATATAGTGTACATGTATACACAGATGCTGTAGGGATTGGGGAAGTTATAGCAGCATGGAGGGGAATATAGTGTACATGTATACACAGATGCTGTAGGGATTGGGGAAGTTATAGCAGCATGGAGGGGAATATAGTGTACATGTATACACAGATGCAGTAGGGATTGGGGAAGTTATAGCAGCATGGAGGGGAATATAGTGTACATGTATACACAGATGCTGTAGGGATTGGGGAAGTTATAGCAGCATGGAGGGGAATATAGTGTACATGTATACACAGATGCTGTAGGGATTGGGGAAGTTATAGCAGCATGGAGGGGAATATAGTGTACATGTATACACAGATGCAGTAGGGATTGGGGAAGTTATAGCAGCATGGAGGGGAATATAGTGTACATGTATACACAGATGCAGTAGGGATTGGGGAAGTTATAGCAGCATGGAGGGGAATATAGTGTACATGTATACACAGCTGTAGGGATTGGGGATGTTATAGCAGCATGTTGGAGAAGATAGTGTACATGTATACACAGCGGTAGGGATTGGGGAAGTTATAGCAGCGTGGAGGTGAAGATAGTGTACATGTATATACAGCTGTAGGGATTGGGGATGTCATAGCAGCATGGAGGTGAATATAGTGTACATGTATACACAGCTGTAGGGATTGGGGAAGTTATAGCAGCATGGAGGAGAATATAGTGTACATGTATACACAACTGTAGGGATTGGGGATGTTATAGCAGCATGTTGGAGAAGATACTGTACATGTATACACAGCTGTAGGGATTGGGGAAGTTATAGCAGCGTGGAGGTGAAGATAGTGTACATGTATACACAGCTGTAGGGATTGGGGAAGTTATAGCAGCATGGAGGGGAATATAGTGTACATGTATACACAGCTGTAGGGATTGGGGATGTCATAGCAGCATGGAGGTGAATATAGTGTACATGTATACACAGCTGTAGGGATTGGGGAAGTTATAGCAGCATGGAGGGGAATATAGTGTACATGTATACACAGCTGTAGGGATTGGGGAAGTTATAGCAGCATGGAGGGGAATATAGTGTACATGTATACACAGATGCAGTAGGGATTGGGGAAGTTATAGCAGCATGGAGGGGAATATAGTGTACATGTATACAACTATACACAGATGCTGTAGGGATTGGGGAAGTTATAGCAGCATGGAGGGGAATATAGTGTACATGTATATACAGATGCAGTAGGGATTGGGGATGTCATAGCAGCATGTAGGTGAATATAGTGTACATGTATACACAGCTGTAGGGATTGGGGAAGTTATAGCAGCATGGAGGGGAATATAGTGTACATGTATACACAGATGCTGTAGGGATTGGGGAAGTTATAGCAGCATGGAGGGGAATATAGTGTACATGTATACACAGATGCAGTAGGGATTGGGGAAGTTATAGCAGCATGGAGGGGAATATAGTGTACATGTATACACAGATGCTGTAGGGATTGGGGAAGTTATAGCAGCATGGAGGGGAATATAGTGTACATGTATACACAGATGCAGTAGGGATTGGGGAAGTTATAGCAGCATGGAGGGGAATATAGTGTACATGTATACACAGCTGTAGGGATTGGGGATGTTATAGCAGCATGTTGGAGAAGATCGTGTACATGTATACACAGCTGTAGGGATTGGGGAAGTTATAGCAGCGTGGAGGTGAAGATAGTGTACATGTATATACAGCTGTAGGGATTGGGGATGTCATAGCAGCATGGAGGTGAATATAGTGTACATGTATACACAGCTGTAGGGATTGGGGAAGTTATAGCAGCATGGAGGGGAATATAGTGTACATGTATACACAGATGCTGTAGGGATTGGGGAAGTTATAGCAGCATGGAGGGGAATATAGTGTACATGTATACACAGATGCAGTAGGGATTGGGGAAGTTATAGCAGCATGGAGGGGAATATAGTGTACATGTATACAACTATACACAGATGCTGTAGGGATTGGGGAAGTTATAGCAGCATGGAGGGGAATATAGTGTACATGTATATACAGATGCAGTAGGGATTGGGGAAGTTATAGCAGCATGGAGGGGAATATAGTGTACATGTATACACAGCTGTAGGGATTGGGGAAGTTATAGCAGCATGGAGGGGAATATAGTGTACATGTATACACAGCTGTAGGGATTGGGGAAGTTATAGCAGCATGGAGGGGAATATAGTGTACATGTATACACAGCTGTAGGGATTGGGGAAGTTATACCAGCATGGAGGTGAATATAGTGTACATGTATACACAGCTGTAGGGATTGGGGAAGTTATAGCAGCATGGAGGTGAATATAGTGTACATGTATACACAGCTGTAGGGATTGGGTAAATTATAGCAGCATGGAGGAGAAGATAGTGTACATGTATACACAGATGCTGTAGGGATTGGTGAAATTATAGCAGCATGGAGGGGAATATAGTGTACATGTATACACAGACGCTGTAGGGATTGGGGAAGTTATAGCAGCATGGAGGGGAATATAGTGTACATGTATACACAGATGCAGTAGGGATTGGGGAAGTTATAGCAGCATGGAGAGGAATATAGTGTACATGTATACACAGCTGTAGGGATTGGGGAAGTTATAGCAGCAAGGAGGGGAATATAGTGTACATGTATACACAGCTGTAGGGATTGGGGAAGTTATAGCAGCGTGGAGAAGATAGTGTACATGTATACACAGCTGTAGGGATTGGGGAAGTTATAGCAGCATGGAGGTGAATATAGTGTACATGTATATACAGCTGTAGGGATTGGGGAAATCATAGCAGCATGGAGGTGAATATAGTGTACATGTATAAACAGATGCTGTAGGGATTGGGGAAGTTATAGCAGCATGGAGGGGAATATAGTGTACATGTATACACAGATGCAGTAGGGATTGGGGAAGTTATAGCAGCATGGAGGGGAATATAGTGTACATGTATACACAGCTGTAGGGATTGGGTAAATTATAGCAGCATGGAGGAGAAGATAGTGTACATGTATACACAGATGCTGTAGGGATTGGGGAAATTATAGCAGCATGGAGGGGAATATAGTGTACATGTATACACAGATGCTGTAGGGATTGGGGAAGTTATAGCAGCATGGAGGGGAATATAGTGTACATGTATACACAGCTGTAGGGATTGGGGAATATATAGCAGCATGGAGGAGAAGATAGTGTACATGTATACACAGATGTAGGGATTGGGAAGTTATAGCAGCATGGAGGTGAATATAGTGTACATGTATACACAGATGTAGGGATTGGGAAAGTTATAGCAGCATGGAGGTGAATATAGTGTACATGTATATATAGCTATAGGGATTGGGGAAGATATAGCAGCATGGAGGAGAAGATAGTGTACATGTATACACAGATGTAGGGATTGGGGAAGTTATAGCAGCATGGAGGTGAATATAGTGTACATGTATATATAGCTATAGGGATTGGGGAAGTTATAGCAGCATGGAGGAGAATATACTGTACATGTATACACAGCTGTAGGGATTGGGGAATATATAGCAGCATGGAGGTGAATACAGTGTACATGTATACACAGCTGTAGGGATTGGGGAAGTTATAGCAGCATGGAGGAGAATATAGTGTACATGTATACACAGATGTAGGGATTGGGGAAGTTATAGCAGCGTGGAGGTGAATATAGTGTACATGTATACACAGATGCTGTAGGGATTGGGGAATATATAGCAGCATGGAGGGGAATATAGTGTACATGTATACACAGATGTAGGGATTGGGGAAGTTATAGCAGCATGGAGGTGAATATAGTGTACATGTATACACAGATGCTGTAGGGATTGGGGAATATATAGCAGCATGGAGGTGAATATAGTGTACATGTATACACAGCTGTAGGGATTGGGGAAGTTATACCAGCATGGAGGAGAATATAGTGTACATGTATACACAGCTGTAGGGATTGGGGAAGTTATAGCAGCATGGAGGAGAAGATAGTGTACATGTATACACAGTTGTAGGGATTGGGGAAGTTATAGCAACATGGAGTAGAAGATAGTGTACATGTATACACAGATGTAGGGATTGGGGAAGTTATAGCAGTATGGAGGAGAAGATAGTGTACATGTATACACAGCTGTAGGGATTGGGGAAGTTATAGCAGCATGGAGGGGAATATAGTGTACATGTATAAACAGCTGTAGGGATTGGGGAAGTTATAGCAGCATGGAGGTGAATATAGTGTACATGTATACACAAATGCAGTAGGGATTGGGGAAGTTATAGCAGCATGGAGGAGAAGATAGTGTACATGTATACACAGAAGTAGGGATTGAGGATGTTATAGCAGCATAGAGGAGAAGATACTGTACATGTATACACAGAAGTAGGGATTGGGGAATATATAGCAGCATGGAGGGGAATATAGTGTACATGTATACACAGCTGTAGGGATTGGGGAATATATAGCAGCATGGAGGAGAAGATAGTGTACATGTATACACAGCTGTAGGGATTGGGGAAGTTATAGCAGCATGGAGGTGAATATAGTGTACATGTATACACAGCTGTAGGGATTGGGGAAGTTATAGCAGCATGGAGGGGAATATAGTGTACATGTATACACAGCTGTAGGGATTGGGGAATATATAGCAGCATGGAGGAGAAGATAGTGTACATGTATACACAGCTGTAGGGATTGGGGAAGTTATAGCAGCATGGAGGTGAATATAGTGTACATGTATACACAGCTGTAGGGATTGGGGAAGTTATAGCAGCATGGAGGTGAATATAGTGTACACGTATAAACAGCTGTAGGGATTGGGGAAATTATAGCAGCATGGAGGTGAATATAGTGTACATGTAGAAACAGCTGTAGGGATTGGGGAAGTTATAGCAGCATGGAGGTGAATATAGTGTACATGTATACACAGATGCTGTAGGGATTGGGGAAGTTATAGCAGCATGGAGGAGAAGATAGTGTACATGTATACACAGAAGTAGGGATTGGGGATGTTATAGCAGCATAGAGGAGAAGATACTGTACATGTATACACACAAGTAGGGATTGGGGAATATATTGCAGCATGGAGGGGAATATAGTGTACATGTATACACAGCTGTAGGGATTGGGGAATATATAGCAGCATGGAGGGGAATATAGTGTACATGTATACACAGCTGTAGGGATTGGGGAAATTATAGCAGCATGGAGGTGAATATAGTGTACATGTATACACAGATGCTGTAGGGATTGGTGAAATTATAGCAGCATGGAGGAGAAGATAGTGTACATGTATACATAGATGTAGGGATTGGGGAAGTTATAGCAGCATGGAGTAGAAGATAGTGTACATGTATACACAGCTGTAGGGATTGGGGAAGTTATAGCAGAATGGAGGAGAAGATAGTGTACATGTATACACAGATGCTGTAGGGATTGGGGAAGTTATAGCAGCATGGAGGAGAAGATAGTGTACATGTATACATAGATGTAGGGACTGGGGAAGTTATAGCAGCATGGAGTAGAAGATAGTGTACATGTATACATAGCTGTAGGGATTGGGGAATATATAGCAGCATGGAGGTGAATATAGTGTACATGTATACACAGCTGTAGGGATTGGGGAAGTTATAGCAGCATGGAGGGGAATATAGTGTACATGTATACACAGATGCTGTAGGGATTGGGGAAGTTATAGCAGCATGGAGGGGAATATAGTGTACATGTATACACAGATGCTGTAGGGATTGGGGAAGTTATAGCAGCATGGAGGGGAATATAGTGTACATGTATACACAGATGCAGTAGGGATTGGGGAAGTTATAGCAGCATGGAGGGGAATATAGTGTACATGTATACACAGATGCTGTAGGGATTGGGGAAGTTATAGCAGCATGGAGGGGAATATAGTGTACATGTATACACAGATGCTGTAGGGATTGGGGAAGTTATAGCAGCATGGAGGGGAATATAGTGTACATGTATACACAGATGCAGTAGGGATTGGGGAAGTTATAGCAGCATGGAGGGGAATATAGTGTACATGTATACACAGATGCAGTAGGGATTGGGGAAGTTATAGCAGCATGGAGGGGAATATAGTGTACATGTATACACAGCTGTAGGGATTGGGGATGTTATAGCAGCATGTTGGAGAAGATAGTGTACATGTATACACAGCGGTAGGGATTGGGGAAGTTATAGCAGCGTGGAGGTGAAGATAGTGTACATGTATATACAGCTGTAGGGATTGGGGATGTCATAGCAGCATGGAGGTGAATATAGTGTACATGTATACACAGCTGTAGGGATTGGGGAAGTTATAGCAGCATGGAGGAGAATATAGTGTACATGTATACACAACTGTAGGGATTGGGGATGTTATAGCAGCATGTTGGAGAAGATACTGTACATGTATACACAGCTGTAGGGATTGGGGAAGTTATAGCAGCGTGGAGGTGAAGATAGTGTACATGTATACACAGCTGTAGGGATTGGGGAAGTTATAGCAGCATGGAGGGGAATATAGTGTACATGTATACACAGCTGTAGGGATTGGGGATGTCATAGCAGCATGGAGGTGAATATAGTGTACATGTATACACAGCTGTAGGGATTGGGGAAGTTATAGCAGCATGGAGGGGAATATAGTGTACATGTATACACAGCTGTAGGGATTGGGGAAGTTATAGCAGCATGGAGGGGAATATAGTGTACATGTATACACAGATGCAGTAGGGATTGGGGAAGTTATAGCAGCATGGAGGGGAATATAGTGTACATGTATACAACTATACACAGATGCTGTAGGGATTGGGGAAGTTATAGCAGCATGGAGGGGAATATAGTGTACATGTATATACAGATGCAGTAGGGATTGGGGATGTCATAGCAGCATGTAGGTGAATATAGTGTACATGTATACACAGCTGTAGGGATTGGGGAAGTTATAGCAGCATGGAGGGGAATATAGTGTACATGTATACACAGATGCTGTAGGGATTGGGGAAGTTATAGCAGCATGGAGGGGAATATAGTGTACATGTATACACAGATGCAGTAGGGATTGGGGAAGTTATAGCAGCATGGAGGGGAATATAGTGTACATGTATACACAGATGCTGTAGGGATTGGGGAAGTTATAGCAGCATGGAGGGGAATATAGTGTACATGTATACACAGATGCTGTAGGGATTGGGGAAGTTATAGCAGCATGGAGGGGAATATAGTGTACATGTATACACAGATGCAGTAGGGATTGGGGAAGTTATAGCAGCATGGAGGGGAATATAGTGTACATGTATACACAGATGCAGTAGGGATTGGGGAAGTTATAGCAGCATGGAGGGGAATATAGTGTACATGTATACACAGCTGTAGGGATTGGGGATGTTATAGCAGCATGTTGGAGAAGATCGTGTACATGTATACACAGCGGTAGGGATTGGGGAAGTTATAGCAGCGTGGAGGTGAAGATAGTGTACATGTATATACAGCTGTAGGGATTGGGGATGTCATAGCAGCATGGAGGTGAATATAGTGTACATGTATACACAGCTGTAGGGATTGGGGAAGTTATAGCAGCATGGAGGGGAATATAGTGTACATGTATACACAGATGCAGTAGGGATTGGGGAAGTTATAGCAGCATGGAGGGGAATATAGTGTACATGTATACAACTATACACAGATGCTGTAGGGATTGGGGAAGTTATAGCAGCATGGAGGGGAATATAGTGTACATGTATATACAGATGCAGTAGGGATTGGGGATGTCATAGCAGCATGTAGGTGAATATAGTGTACATGTATACACAGCTGTAGGGATTGGGGAAGTTATAGCAGCATGGAGGGGAATATAGTGTACATGTATACACAGATGCTGTAGGGATTGGGGAAGTTATAGCAGCATGGAGGGGAATATAGTGTACATGTATACACAGATGCAGTAGGGATTGGGGAAGTTATAGCAGCATGGAGGGGAATATAGTGTACATGTATACACAGATGCTGTAGGGATTGGGGAAGTTATAGCAGCATGGAGGGGAATATAGTGTACATGTATACACAGATGCTGTAGGGATTGGGGAAGTTATAGCAGCATGGAGGGGAA
Organism: Taudactylus pleione; assembly: GCA_031769625.1. NCBI lineage: Eukaryota > Metazoa > Chordata > Amphibia > Anura > Myobatrachidae > Taudactylus > Taudactylus pleione. The sequence goes on along the minus strand of JAUIMM010001037.1, from coordinate 143,972 downwards.
TATAGTGTACATGTATACACAGATGCAGTAGGGATTGGGGAAGTTATAGCAGCATGGAGGGGAATATAGTGTACATGTATACACAGATGCAGTAGGGATTGGGGAAGTTATAGCAGCATGGAGGGGAATATAGTGTACATGTATACACAGCTGTAGGGATTGGGGATGTTATAGCAGCATGTTGGAGAAGATAGTGTACATGTATACACAGCGGTAGGGATTGGGGAAGTTATAGCAGCGTGGAGGTGAAGATAGTGTACATGTATATACAGCTGTAGGGATTGGGGATGTCATAGCAGCATGGAGGTGAATATAGTGTACATGTATACACAGCTGTAGGGATTGGGGAAGTTATAGCAGCATGGAGGGGAATATAGTGTACATGTATACACAGATGCTGTAGGGATTGGGGAAGTTATAGCAGCATGGAGGGGAATATAGTGTACATGTATACACAGATGCAGTAGGGATTGGTGAAGTTATAGCAGCATGGAGGGGAATATAGTGTACATGTATACACAGATGCTGTAGGGATTGGGGAAGTTATAGCAGCATGGAGGGGAATATAGTGTACATGTATACACAGATGCAGTAGGGATTGGGGAAGTTATAGCAGCATGGAGGGGAATATAGTGTACATGTATACACAGATGCTGTAGGGATTGGGGAAGTTATAGCAGCATGGAGGGGAATATAGTGTACATGTATACACAGATGCAGTAGGGATTGGGGAAGTTATAGCAGCATGGAGGGGAATATAGTGTACATGTATACACAGCTGTAGGGATTGGGGATGTTATAGCAGCATGTTGGAGAAGATCGTGTACATGTATACACAGCTGTAGGGATTGGGGAAGTTATAGCAGCGTGGAGGTGAAGATAGTGTACATGTATATACAGCTGTAGGGATTGGGGATGTCATAGCAGCATGGAGGTGAATATAGTGTACATGTATACACAGCTGTAGGGATTGGGGAAGTTATAGCAGCATGGAGGGGAATATAGTGTACATGTATACACAGATGCTGTAGGGATTGGGGAAGTTATAGCAGCATGGAGGGGAATATAGTGTACATGTATACACAGATGCAGTAGGGATTGGGGAAGTTATAGCAGCATGGAGGGGAATATAGTGTACATGTATACAACTATACACAGATGCTGTAGGGATTGGGGAAGTTATAGCAGCATGGAGGGGAATATAGTGTACATGTATATACAGATGCAGTAGGGATTGGGGAAGTTATAGCAGCATGGAGGGGAATATAGTGTACATGTATACACAGCTGTAGGGATTGGGGAAGTTATAGCAGCATGGAGGGGAATATAGTGTACATGTATACACAGCTGTAGGGATTGGGGAAGTTATAGCAGCATGGAGGGGAATATAGTGTACATGTATACACAGCTGTAGGGATTGGGGAAGTTATACCAGCATGGAGGTGAATATAGTGTACATGTATACACAGCTGTAGGGATTGGGGAAGTTATAGCAGCATGGAGGTGAATATAGTGTACATGTATACACAGCTGTAGGGATTGGGTAAATTATAGCAGCATGGAGGAGAAGATAGTGTACATGTATACACAGATGCTGTAGGGATTGGTGAAATTATAGCAGCATGGAGGGGAATATAGTGTACATGTATACACAGACGCTGTAGGGATTGGGGAAGTTATAGCAGCATGGAGGGGAATATAGTGTACATGTATACACAGATGCAGTAGGGATTGGGGAAGTTATAGCAGCATGGAGAGGAATATAGTGTACATGTATACACAGCTGTAGGGATTGGGGAAGTTATAGCAGCAAGGAGGGGAATATAGTGTACATGTATACACAGCTGTAGGGATTGGGGAAGTTATAGCAGCATGGAGGTGAATATAGTGTACATGTATATACAGCTGTAGGGATTGGGGAAGTCATAGCAGCATGGAGGTGAATATAGTGTACATGTATACACAGATGCTGTAGGGATTGGGGAAGTTATAGCAGCATGGAGGGGAATATAGTGTACATGTATACACAGATGCAGTAGGGATTGGGGAAGTTATAGCAGCATGGAGGGGAATATAGTGTACAAGTATACACAGCTGTAGGGATTGGGTAAATTATAGCAGCATGGAGGTGAATATAGTGTACATGTATACACAGCTGTAGGGATTGGGTAAATTATAGCAGCATGGAGGAGAAGATAGTGTACATGTATACACAGATGCTGTAGGGATTGGGGAAATTATAGCAGCATGGAGGGGAATATAGTGTACATGTATACACAGATGCTGTAGGGATTGGGGAAGTTATAGCAGCATGGAGGGGAATATAGTGTACATGTATACACAGCTGTAGGGATTGGGGAATATATAGCAGCATGGAGGAGAAGATAGTGTACATGTATACACAGATGTAGGGATTGGGAAGTTATAGCAGCATGGAGGTGAATATAGTGTACATGTATACACAGATGTAGGGATTGGGAAAGTTATAGCAGCATGGAGGTGAATATAGTGTACATGTATATATAGCTATAGGGATTGGGGAAGATATAGCAGCATGGAGGAGAAGATAGTGTACATGTATACACAGATGTAGGGATTGGGGAAGTTATAGCAGCATGGAGGTGAATATAGTGTACATGTATATATAGCTATAGGGATTGGGGAAGTTATAGCAGCATGGAGGAGAATATACTGTACATGTATACACAGCTGTAGGGATTGGGGAATATATAGCAGCATGGAGGTGAATACAGTGTACATGTATACACAGCTGTAGGGATTGGGGAAGTTATAGCAGCATGGAGGAGAATATAGTGTACATGTATACACAGATGTAGGGATTGGGGAAGTTATAGCAGCGTGGAGGTGAATATAGTGTACATGTATACACAGATGCTGTAGGGATTGGGGAATATATAGCAGCATGGAGGGGAATATAGTGTACATGTATACACAGATGTAGGGATTGGGGAAGTTATAGCAGCATGGAGGTGAATATAGTGTACATGTATACACAGATGCTGTAGGGATTGGGGAATATATAGCAGCATGGAGGTGAATATAGTGTACATGTATACACAGCTGTAGGGATTGGGGAAGTTATACCAGCATGGAGGAGAATATAGTGTACATGTATACACAGCTGTAGGGATTGGGGAAGTTATAGCAGCATGGAGGAGAAGATAGTGTACATGTATACACAGTTGTAGGGATTGGGGAAGTTATAGCAACATGGAGTAGAAGATAGTGTACATGTATACACAGATGTAGGGATTGGGGAAGTTATAGCAGTATGGAGGAGAAGATAGTGTACATGTATACACAGCTGTAGGGATTGGGGAAGTTATAGCAGCATGGAGGGGAATATAGTGTACATGTATAAACAGCTGTAGGGATTGGGGAAGTTATAGCAGCATGGAGGTGAATATAGTGTACATGTATACACAGATGCTGTAGGGATTGGGGAAGTTATAGCAGCATGGAGGAGAAGATAGTGTACATGTATACACAGAAGTAGGGATTGGGGATGTTATAGCAGCATAGAGGAGAAGATACTGTACATGTATACACAGAAGTAGGGATTGGGGAATATATTGCAGCATGGAGGGGAATATAGTGTACATGTATACACAGCTGTAGGGATTGGGGAATATATAGCAGCATGGAGGGGAATATAGTGTACATGTATACACAGCTGTAGGGATTGGGGAAATTATAGCAGCATGGAGGTGAATATAGTGTACATGTATACACAGATGCTGTAGGGATTGGTGAAATTATAGCAGCATGGAGGAGAAGATAGTGTACATGTATACATAGATGTAGGGATTGGGGAAGTTATAGCAGCATGGAGTAGAAGATAGTGTACATGTATACACAGCTGTAGGGATTGGGGAAGTTATAGCAGAATGGAGGAGAAGATAGTGTACATGTATACACAGATGCTGTAGGGATTGGGGAAGTTATAGCAGCATGGAGGAGAAGATAGTGTACATGTATACATAGATGTAGGGATTGGGGAAGTTATAGCAGCATGGAGTAGAAGATAGTGTACATGTATACATAGCTGTAGGGATTGGGGAATATATAGCAGCATGGAGGTGAATATAGTGTACATGTATACACAGCTGTAGGGATTGGGGAAGTTATAGCAGCATGGAGGAGAAGATAGTGTACATGTATACACAGCTGTAGGGATTGGGGAAGTTATAGCAGCATGGAGGGGAATATAGTGTACATGTATAAACAGCTGTAGGGATTGGGGAAGTTATAGCAGCATGGAGGTGAATATAGTGTACATGTATACACAAATGCAGTAGGGATTGGGGAAGTTATAGCAGCATGGAGGAGAAGATAGTGTACATGTATACACAGAAGTAGGGATTGGGGATGTTATAGCAGCATAGAGGAGAAGATACTGTACATGTATACACAGAAGTAGGGATTGGGGAATATATAGCAGCATGGAGGGGAATATAGTGTACATGTATACACAGCTGTAGGGATTGGGGAATATATAGCAGCATGGAGGAGAAGATAGTGTACATGTATACACAGCTGTAGGGATTGGGGAAGTTATAGCAGCATGGAGGTGAATATAGTGTACATGTATAAACAGCTGTAGGGATTGGGGAAGTTATAGCAGCATGGAGGTGAATATAGTGTACACGTATAAACAGCTGTAGGGATTGGGGAAATTATAGCAGCATGGAGGTGAATATAGTGTACATGTAGAAACAGCTGTAGGGATTGGGGAAGTTATAGCAGCATGGAGGTGAATATAGTGTACATGTATACACAGATGCTGTAGGGATTGGGGAAGTTATAGCAGCATGGAGGAGAAGATAGTGTACATGTATACACAGAAGTAGGGATTGGGGATGTTATAGCAGCATAGAGGAGAAGATACTGTACATGTATACACAGAAGTAGGGATTGGGGAATATATTGCAGCATGGAGGGGAATATAGTGTACATGTATACACAGCTGTAGGGATTGGGGAATATATAGCAGCATGGAGGGGAATATAGTGTACATGTATACACAGCTGTAGGGATTGGGGAAATTATAGCAGCATGGAGGTGAATATAGTGTACATGTATACATAGATGTAGGGATTGGGGAAGTTATAGCAGCATGGAGAAGAAGATAGTGTACATGTATACACAGCTGTAGGGATTGGGGAAGTTATAGCAGAATGGAGGAGAAGATAGTGTACATGTATACACAGATGCTGTAGGGATTGGGGAAGTTATAGCAGCATGGAGGAGAAGATAGTGTACATGTATACATAGATGTAGGGATTGGGGAAGTTATAGCAGCATGGAGTAGAAGATAGTGTACATGTATACATAGCTGTAGGGATTGGGGAATATATAGCAGCATGGAGGTGAATATAGTGTACATGTATACACAGCTGTAGGGATTGGGGAAGTTATAGCAGCATGGAGGAGAAGATAGTGTACATGTATACACAGCTGTAGGGATTGGGGAAGTTATAGCAGCATGGAGGTGAATATAGTGTAATTGTATACACAAATGCAGTAGGGATTGGGGAAGTTATAGCAGCATGGAGGAGAAGATAGTGTACATGTATACACAGAAGTAGGGATTGGGGATGTTATAGCAGCATAGAGGAGAAGATACTGTACATGTATACACAGAAGTAGGGATTGGGGAATATATAGCAGCATGGAGGGGAATATAGTGTACATGTATACACAGCTGTAGGGATTGGGGAATATATAGCAGCATGGAGGTGAATATAGTGTACATGTATACACAGATGCTGTAGGGATTGGTGAAATTATAGCAGCATGGAGGAGAAGATAGTGTACATGTATACATAGATGTAGGGATTGGGGAAGTTATAGCAGCATGGGAAGAAGATAGTGTACATGTATACACAGCTGTAGGGATTGGGGAAGTTATAGCAGCATGGAGGAGAAGATAGTGTACATGTACACACAGCTGTAGGGATTGGGGAAGTTATAGCAGCATGGAGGAGAAGATAGTGTACATGTATACACAGCTGTAGGGATTGGGGAAGTTAAAGCAGCATGGAGGTGAATATAGTGTACATGTATACACAGATGCTGTAGGGATTGGGGAAGTTATAGCAGCATGGAGGAGAAGATAGTGTACATGTATACACAGATGTAGGGATTGGGGAAGTTATAGCAGCATGGAGGGTAATATAGTGTACACAGCTGTAGGGATTGGGGAAGTTATAGCAGCATGGAGGGGAATATAGTGTACATGTATACACAGCTGTAAGGATTGGGAAAGTTATAGCAGCATGGAGGGGAATATAGTGTACATGTATACACAGATGCTGTAGGGATTGGGGAAGTTCTAGCAGCATGGAGGGGAATATAGTGTACATGTATACACAGCTGTAGGGATTGGGGAAGTTATAGCAGCATGGAGGAGAATATAGTGTACATGTATACACAGATGTAGGGATTGGGGAAGTTATAGCAGCGTGGAGGTGAATATAGTGTACATGTATACACAGATGCTGTAGGGATTGGGGAATATATAGCAGCATGGAGGGGAATATAGTGTACATGTATACACAGATGTAGGGATTGGGGAAGTTATAGCAGCATGGAGGTGAATATAGTGTACATGTATACACAGATGCTGTAGGGATTGGGGAATATATAGCAGCATGGAGGTGAATATAGTGTACATGTATACACAGCTGTAGGGATTGGGGAAGTTATAGCAGCATGGAGGGGAATATAGTGTACATGTATACACAGATGTAGGGATTGGGGAAGTTATAGCAGCATGGAGGTGAATATAGTGTACATGTATACACAGATGCTGTAGGGATTGGGGAATATATAGCAGCATGGAGAAGAAGATAGTGTACATGTATACACAGATGCTGTAGGGATTGGGGAATATATAGCAGCATGGAGAAGATAGTGTACATGTATACACAGATGTAGGGATTGGGGAAGTTATAGCAGCATGGAGGAGAATATAGTGTACATGTATACACAGATATAGGGATTGGGGAAGTTATAGCAGCATGGCGGAGAAGATAGTGTACATGTATACACAGATGCTGTAGGGATTGGGGAAGTTATAGCAGCATGGAGGAGAAGATACTGTACATGTATACACAGATGTAGGGATTGGGGAAGTTATAGCAGCATGGAGAAGATAGTGTACATGTATACACAGCTGTAGGGATTGGCGAAGTTATAGCAGCATGGAGGAGAAGATAGTGTACATGTATACACAGCTGTAGGGATTGGGGAAGTTATAGCAGAATGGAGGTGAATATAGTGTACATGTATACACAGCTGCTGTAGGGATTGGGGAAGTTATAGCAGCATGGAGGAGAAGATAGTGTACATGTATACACGGATGCTGTAGGGATTGGGGAAGTTATAGCAGCATGGAGGGGAATATAGTGTATATGTATACACAGATGTAGGTTGGGGAAGTTATAGCAGCATGGAGGAGAAGATAGTGTACATGTATACACAGCTGTAGGGATTGGGGAAGTTATAGCAGCATGGAGGAGAAGATAGTGTACATGTATACACAGCTGTAGGGATTGGGGAAGTTATAGCAGCATGGAGGAGAAGATAGTGTACATGTATACACAGCTGTAGGGATTGGGGAAGTTACAGCAGCATGGAGGAGGCGATAGTGTACATGTATACACAGATGCTGTAGGGATTGGGGAATATATAGCAGCATGGAGAAGATAGTGTACATGTATACACAGATGTAGGGATTGGGGAAGTTATAGCAGCATGGAGGGGAATATAGTGTACATGTATACACAGCTGTAGGGATTGGGGAAGTTATAGCAGCATGGAGGAGAATATCGTGTACATGTATACACAGATATAGGGATTGGGGAAGTTATAGCAGCATGGAGGAGAAGATACTGTACATGTATACACAGATGTAGGGATTGGGGAAGTTATAGCAGCATGGAGGGGAATACAGTGTACATGTAAACATAGATGTAGGGATTGCGGAAGTTATAGCAGCATGGAGGGGAATATAGTGTACATGTATACACAGATGCTATAGGGATTGGGGATGTTATAGCAGCATGGAGGGGAAGATAGTGTACATGTATACACAGATGTAGGGATTGGGGAATATATAGCAGCATGGAGGTGAATATAGTGTACATGTATACACAGATGTAGGGATTGGGGAATATATAGCAGCATGGAGGTGAATATAGTGTACATGTATACACAGATGTAGGGATTGGGGAATATATAGCAGCATGGAGGTGAATATAGTGTACATGTATACACAGATGTAGGGATTGGGGAATATATAGCAGCATGGAGGTGAATATAGTGTACATGTATACACAGCTGTAGGGATTGGGGAAGTTATAGCAGCATGAAGGTGAATATAGTGTACATGTATACACAGTTATAGGGATTGGGGAAATTATAGCAGCATGGAGGAGAAGATAGTGTACATGTATACACAGATGCTGTAGGGATTGGGGAATACACAGCAGCATGGAGGAGAAGATAGTGTACATGTATACACAGATGCTGTAGGGATTGGGGATGTTATAGCAGCATGTAGGAGAAGATAGTGTACATGTATACACAGATGTAGGGATTGGGGAATATATAGCAGCATGGAGGTGAATATAGTGTACATGTATACACAGCTGCAGGGATTGGGGAAGTTATAGCAGCATGGAGGGGAAGATAGTGTACATGTATACACAGATGTAGGGATTGGGGAATATATAGCAGCATTGAGGTGAATATAGTGTACATGTATACACAGCTGTAGGGATTGGGGATGTTATAGCAGCATGGAGGAGAAGATAGTGTACATGTATACACAGATGCTGTAGGGATTGGGGATGTTATAGCAGCATGGAGGAGAAGATAGTGTACATGTGTACACAAATGCTGTAGGGATTGGGGAATATATAGCAGCATGGAGGAGAAGATAGTGTACATGTATACACAGATGCTGTAGGGATTGGGGAAATTATAGCAGCATGGAGGTGAATATAGTGTACATGTATACACAGACGTAGGGATTGGGGAATATATAGCAGCATGGAGGTGAATATAGTGTACATATATACACAGACGTAGGGATTGGGGAATATATAGCAGCATGGAGGTGAATATAGTGTACATGTATACACAGCTGTAGGGATTGGGGAATATATAGCGGCATAGAGGCACAGATGGTGTACATGTATTCACAGCTGTAGGGATTGGGGAAGTTATAGCAGCATGGAGGAGAAGATAGTGTACATGTATACACAGATGCTGTAGGGATTGGGGAATATATAGCAGCATGGAGGTGAATATATTGTACATGTATACACAGATGTAGGGATTTGGGAATATAAAGCAGCATGGAGGTGAATATAGTGTACATGTATACACAGCTGTAGGGATTGGGGAAGTTATAGTAGCAAGGAGGAGAAGATAGTGTACATGTATACACAGAAGTAGGGATTGGGGAATATATAGCAGCATGGAGGTGAATCTAGTGTACATGAATACACAGATGCTGTAGGGATTGGGGAATATATAGTATCATGGAGGTGATATTAGTGTACATGTATACACAGCTGTAGGGATTGGGGAAGTTATAGCAGCATGGAGGTGAATATAGTGTACATGTATACACAGCTGTAGGGATTGGGGAATATATAGCAGCATGGAGGTGAATATAGTGTACATGTATACACAGATGCTGTAGGGATTGGGGAATATACAGCAGCATGGAGGAGAAGATAGTGTACATGTATACACAGATGCTGTAGGGATTGGGGAAGTTATAGCAGCATGGAGGAGAAGATAGTGTACATGTATACACAGATGTAGGGATTGGGGAATATATAGCAGCATGGAGGTGAATATAGTGTACATGTATACACAGCTGTAGGGATTGGGGAAGTTATAGCAGCATGGAGGAGAAGATAGTGTACATGTATACACAGATGTAGGGATTGGGGAATATATAGCAGCATGGAGAAGATAGTGTACATGTATACACAGCTGTAGGGATTGGGGAAGTTATAGCAGCATGGAGGTGAATATAGTGTACATGTATACACAGCTGTAGGGATTGGGGAATATATAGCAGCATGGAGAAGATAGTGTACATGTATACACAGCTGTAGGGATTGGGGAATATATAGCAGCATGGAGGTGAATATAGTGTACATGTATACACAAATGCTGTAGGGATTGGGGAATATATAGCAGCATGGAGGTGAATATAGTGTACATGTATACACAGATGCTGTAGGGATTGGGGAATATATAGTATCATGGAGGTGAATATAGTGTACATGTATACACAGATGCTGTAGGGATTGGGGAATATATAGTATCATGGAGGTGAATATAGTGTACATGTATACACAGATGTAGGGATTGGGGAAGTTATAGCAGCATGGAGGGGAATATAGTGTACATGTATACACAGCTGTAGGGATTGGGGAAGTTATAGCAGCATGGAGTGGAATATAGTGTACATGTATACACAGATGTAGGGATTGGGGAAGTTATAGCAGCGTGGAGGTGAATATAGTGTACATGTATACACAGCTGTAGGGATTGGGGAAGTTATAGCAGCATGGAGGAGAAGATAGTGTACATGTATACACAGCTGTAGGGATTGGGGAAGTTATAGCAGCATGGAGGAGAAAATAGTGTACATGTATACACAGCTGTAGGGATTGGGGAAGTTATAGCAGCATGGAGGAGAAGATAGTGTACATGTATACACAGATGCTGTAGGGATTGGGGAAGTTATAGCAGCATGGAAGGGAATATAGTGTACATGTATACACAGATGCAGTAGGGATTGGGGAAGTTATAGCAGCATGGAGGGGAATATAGTGTACATGTATACACAGCTGTAGGGATTGGGGAAGTTATAGCAGCATGGAGTGGAATATAGTGTACATGTATACACAGATGTAGGGATTGGGGAAGTTATAGCAGCGTGGAGGTGAATATAGTGTACATGTATACACAGCTGTAGGGATTGGGGAAGTTATAGCAGCATGGAGGAGAAGATAGTGTACATGTATACACAGCTGTAGGGATTGGGGAAGTTATAGCAGCATGGAGGAGAAGATAGTGTACATGTATACACAGATGCTGTAGGGATTGGGGAAGTTATAGCAGCATGGAGGGGAATATAGTGTACATGTATACACAGATGTAGGGATTGGGGAAGTTATAGCAGCATGGAGGAGAAGATAGTGTACATGTATACACAGCTGTAGGGATTGGGGAAGTTATAGCAGCATGGAGGAGAAGATAGTGTACATGTATGCACAGATGCTGTAGGGATTGGGGATGATATAGCAGCATGGAGGTGAATATATTGTACATGTATACACAGCTGTAGGGATTGGGGAATATATAGCAGCATGGAGGTGAATATAGTGTACATGTATACACAGATTCTGCAGGGATTGCGGATGTTATAGCAGCATGGTGGGGAAGAAAGTGTACATGTATATACAGAGTATAATAGTTTTAGCAATTAGGAAGCTATATGTGTATAATGGGTGAGATGGATGTATGGAGTGAGAAGGATGTTGGAACCCAGTAAAATTTTTGTGGACACTGAATGGGAATATTGTGGGCACTGAGTGGGATGTGGGAGCTACATAACTGCTCAGACCTCAGTTGCATAGACTGCATGTGTGTATTCCAATGAGCACACAATTTTGTGAATTAGCAGCTCCACCTTTTTGTGAGTGACAGCAATCTTACTCTGTGAGAGTGCTGAATCTGCAGTTCACCACAGGGTGTGATGGCATACCATATCTGTATTATGCAAGGAACACGTCCATTAAGGCGTCAGCCTTAATGATCGCAATTTCATTGCTTTTTTGAGTTTGAGTGGAAGAAATTCAGTAGGTTTTGTGAATTTTCAGATCATGTCTAAGCAGCCTTAATGGGACATGTGAAACCGTAAGGCTTTTTGTCTATGGAATACATATTACCCACTTCCTTGCTAATATGCAAATGCACACAAACAAAAATGGCAGCTGCTCAATCAATCTAGCAGTACTAATCAGGTGCATGAAAGGGAGGGGTCATACTAAGTAGAAAAAGAAGGAGGATTTAACCCCCTATTGTACCTCAGCACACTGAATAATACCTGCAACAATATATGAAGACTGTATGGTCATAGAAATTCAGAGATATTAGTTGCATGCATTTGCAAATACATGGGAGGCTGCTGGGCCACGTCACGGCTTCTCTGTTACCAGCAGTCCCTAACACTAAGGGGTTCACGTCGGGGCGCAGTGCACCCCAAAAAACGTCCAGCCCAGGACCCCCCCAGGGCATCACACGAAAATGGAAAAAGAGTGACAGTGCAGTGTAAAGTATAGCTGTGTGTGAGTAATCATTAAGTGTGGAATGAGAGGTTAAAATATATGTGAAAAAATACATGAATAAATAATATGCAAATGCAGCAGGAGGTGTCTGACACCCCCTGCTGCATCTGCGATCCCATTGCGACAGAGGATGGCGCCGGCAAGCTGGGTAAGCCTCAGCTTACACAGGCTGACCGGTATGCAAGGCTAGAAATCAGCGACCATATGATATCACAGGGATGTAGTCAGCATCCCGTCACATGGAATGCTGCCGATCTATATACCGGCGCCGGAATCCCAACAGCAGTCGGGTTCCCGGCTCCAAAATATCGACCACCGCATCCCGAAGATAAGTATCGATGGGTTAGTGGAAGGTTAGGCTTAGGCACTAGGGGGAGGGCTAGGTTTAGGCATCAGGGATGGGGGGTTAGGGTAGGGAAAGGGGGAGGATTAGCATACCGAACAACAAGTGTCGGTATACTAGCCCTTTAGGGATGCCAGTGTAGGGATTCTGACAGCTGGGATCCCAAGCGTCGGCATCCCATACCCATCACATTACCATGCCTTGCTCCTTCTATGTCCCATCACATAATCATGCCTTGCTCCTTCTATGTCCCATCACATTACCATGCCTTTCTCCTTCTATGTCCCATCACATTGCCATGCCTTGCTCCTTCTATGCATTGCCATGCCTTGCTCCTTCTATGTCCCATCACATTGCCATGCCTTGCTCCTTCTATGTCCCATCACATTGCCATGCCTTGCTCCTTCTATGTCCCATCACATTACCATGCCTTGCTCCTTCTATGTCCCATCACATAACCATGCCTTGCTCCTTCTATGTCCCATCACATTGCCATGCCTTGCTCCTTCTATGTCCCATCACATAGCCATGCCTTGCTCCTTTTATGTCCCATCACATTGCCATGCCTTGCTTCTTCTATGTCCCATCACATAGCCATGCCTTGCTCCTTCTATGTCCCATCACATTGCCATGCCTTGCTCCTTCTATGTCCCATCACATTACCATGCCTGCTCCTTCTATGTCCCCTTGCTCCTTCTATGTCTCATCACATTGCCATGCCTTGCTCCTTCTATGTCCCATCACATTGCCATGCCTTGCTCCTTCTATGTCCCATCACATTACCATGCCTTGCTCCTTCTATGTCCCATCACATTGCCATGCCTTGCTCCTTCTATGTCCCACCACATTACACCCATAGATATTTTTACTACATCCTCCTCCTACTAATCCTGACGCTTCTTCTTGTTGCCGGTTATCCTCCCACTTCCCTTTCCCCCATTCTTGTGCGCTTTTTGGAATACGTGCTCTATCAGCAACAAACTTGTCTCCATTCACAATCTTTTAATCTCTCATTTCTTTGGCCACGCTTACTTGATGACCACACCTACCCATGCCACTTCAGCGGGCCCCCTCCATTTTCCAATGGGCCCTTCGTGCCCCAATCTGACTGGCTGGGAAGACAGAAGGGGTATGGCTGGAAGACAGAAGGGGGGCTGGCTGGGGAGACGTCAGAAATAAGAGTGCAATTCAAAAAATAAGGGGGGCGCCAGTCCATTACTTTGCCAGAGGTGCCCAGACCCCTATATAAACCCCTGGAGCCTCGGCCACTGTTATCAGTGGTAGTGACCGCACCTCCTGAAGACCTCCATCTTCAGTAGTGGGGGCCTTGACTCAGACATACTGCTGTGGTATCTCTGCTTCCCTCCAGCCTTGCATGTTGGCAGGGTTTGTGTTGCTCTTGTCGGTAATTTATTCACAGCCGCTGGGCTAATTCTGTAGCCAACTGGAAAATATGGAGACGTCCAGATCCAAGCAAGTGCGTAGAAATATGAAGCAGTCGCAGATCATTCCATAATCAGCCATGTGAGTAGCCCTATGGTTATGCAGAATGGCCGCCTAACCTGAGACGTTGGAACCACATTATCTGTCTATGGAACACAGGTTACAACACACCCCGAAAACGGCCGGGACACATCAGTGGTTTTTGTCGTCGCTCCCCATCACCTCCGTCGCTCCCTGTTCCCGTCAAAGACTTTGCCAAGAAATTATTTCTGCGAGCAGCATTGCAAAGGTACCTTAACGCGTGCGCAGTGCGATCGTGATGCATGCACATTTAACCGATAATCGATCAACTGTGTAAATATCGGAATACAGTACATCTCTGATAACTCTGCACAATCTACGTCATGTACAATACAAAAGTCAACAGAGCTCTACCTCAAAATGAAATAATCATAAGTCTGGATGTCACAGAGACATACTTACCCATTTTCCCTTCCAGACAGAAAGCGGACATGACCCAGTACTGTATTATTAAGGACTTACCATCAAAGCACAGTGGTTGTGTGATGTGGCATGATCACGGCTGCCCGGCCTCTCACTTGTTGCTGGTGGTGAAATCATCTGTTCCTTGTCATGCTGTATCTGGCGATCCTCTGCAATACGCCGGAGCACAAGATCACGGTCCTGAAGGGTGTGAAGAAGAAGAGGTTCTACTAAGAAAACCAAGACCTCTAGACACTTTTTAATACATGAAGCCCCACTCCCACCACAAGCCTATGGAACTGTAGTGCGAGGGAAAAAAAAGACTATGGGCATAATTCAGATTTGCACGCAAATGCCATCGCAGCTGCAATATCCAATGGATCACAATTACGAAAATATGCTAATGACTCACCCACCGTCCAGTGCTTAGATATGCCCACTGAAAGCATCTCACATCAGCCGCTCACGCACAAAACCAGAAACATTAAAAACATTGAACGCAGATCTGGCAGCCATCAGCCTTCTGAGTAACTCTAAGGTGCCGCAGACACAGCGTGTCTCCAGACATGCAGAGGGCTCTCCTGCTGCGAGCAAGGATGCAGTGGCTAATTTATGCACGCCCTGAAAACAGTATTTAAACGGTCAGACACACCTGCTTCCTCACCACACAGCGCATACAGCTCCCTCACCACGCAGCCTATAAAGCTCCCTCACCACACAGCTCAAACAGATCACTCACCACACAGCACATACAACTGCCTCACCATGCAGCCTATAAAGATCCCTCACCACGCAGTTCACAAAGCTTCCTCACCATGCAGCCTATAAAGATCCTTACCATGCAGTTCACAAAGCTTCTCACCACACAGCCTATACAGCTCCCTCACAATGCAGCCTATTAAGCTCCCTCACCATGCAGCCCATACAGATCCCTCACCACGCAGTTCACAAAGCTTCCTCACCATGCAGCCTATAAAGTTCCCTCACCATGCAGCCCATACAGCTCCCTCACCATGCAGTCTATAAAGCTCCCTCACCATGCAGCCTATAAAGCTTCCTCACCATGCAGCCCGGCAGCTCCCTACCAACGCAGTTCACAAAGTTTCCTCCCCATGCAGCCTATAAAGCTCCCTCACCATGCAGCTCCCTCACTTCGCAGCTCAAACCGCTGCCTCACCTCGCAGCTCAAACAGATCACTCACCACACAGCTCATAGTGATCCCTCACCATGCAGCCCATACATTACCTCACCACACAGCTCATAAAGCTCTCACTGCGCAGATCATAAAGCAGCCACACCATGCAGCCCCATACAGCTCTCTCGCCACACAGACCATACAACTCTCGCCACACAGTCCATACAGCTACCTCAACATAGGACAAAAGTAATCTCGCTGTCACGTTCGAGCTAAGGTGATTCTCTGCCGAGAGTTTAGTAGACGTGGACCCAGGTTGAGAAGGGAACAGGAGACGAGGGGCCTGGATAAATTACTTCCTCATCCACCAGTAGTGGGTGTTCGTGAGACCTGACCAAAGGCGCAGAGTCTAACTTACTGGGAGGTGTTCACCAGTGACCCCTCCAAGCGGGATTTGGTTTTAAGCTGCACCCAGCAAGCAGGTCGCGGCCCTTTGGTCAGGTATCCACCACAAGTGGGAAAATGGAAAACCACTATCACAGGGAAAGCACAGGAGACAGATATTGGAGGTTTGTACTGAAGTGGTGTATTGAGTACACACTTTGTAGCTCCAGATGCAAGGCTGGTACAGGAGATTAGCACTAGGCGATAGTACGTCATCCAAGTACTAAGTACACACACCCTGTGGTTTCAGACTTAGAACTGGCACAGGTGAATGGTATTGTGAGCTGGTATGGTATTGTGAGCCGGTACTTGGATGGTGTAATAAGTACGCACACTGTGGCTTCAGACGCAGAACTGGCACAGGAGAATGGTATCACGAGATAATACTTGAATGATGTACTAAGTACACAGGCTGTGGTTCAGACACAGAACTAGCACAGGAGATGACTCTAGGAGATGTTTACTTAGAATGTCTTCTGAGTACACATGACTAACCGCAGGAACCAGATCACGGAGGGAGCACATGATTGCCCTAGCAGGCTCCAGGTATAATTCTCGGCACATGACACGCTGCCGCACCTGGTGTCTGACCGCTTGAGAGATCAGAGGAGTAATGGCCAATTCTGGGCAGCAACCTGGCAGTACCCCCTCCCCTCCCCCCCCTTTTAGGGTGGACTCCGGCCACCCACAAGGCTCATCATCAGGAAACTTCTTATGAAATGCTCGAACTAGCTATGGAGCATGGACATCAGACACCTTGATCCATGCTCGTTCTTCAGGTCTGTACCCCTTCCAGTCAATGAGATATTGAAGATGATTCATTCAGTGTCGAGAGTTAAGGATCTTTTCAAATTCGACTCCCAATTAAGTATATACTTGAGGAGTCTTGGGTGGAGAATGCTGGAATTGATTAAGGATTAATGGTCGTAGAAGAGAAACAAGAAATGTGTTGGAAATCTTCAACTGAGGAAGTAGCTCCAGTTTATACACCACCGGATTGAGAATTTTAAGAATATGATATGGTTGAAGAGTGGAGCAAATTTCATGCTTGGAACCTTTAATCGAATGTTCTTAGTTGACAGGCACACCATATCTCCAATCTTCAGAAGAGTAACGGCAAGACGTTTCGATCCGCAAACTTTTTGTAGTTACTAGAAGCTTTTTTCAAAGAGGAGTAAATGTTTTTCCATGCATCAGACAATGATTTTACAAGATTAGTGAAGGCAGGCACTTCCATGGGAGGTAAATCTTGGAAATCTGAAATACGTGGATGTCTTCCATATACTACAAGAAATGGAGTAGTATTTGAAGAAGAGTGGTACCTAAAATTGTGGGCAAACTCTGCCAATGGCAATAAATCAACCCAGTCGTCTTAAGAAGAAGAAACAAAAAGTCTCAGAAAGGTCTCCAATTCCTGACTCACCCTCTCAGTTTGGCCATTTGTCTGCAGGTGATAGGAAAACTTCAGTTTAATCCCACAAGAGGCCCATAAAGCCCTCCAGAATTTGGCCACAAATTGCACATCTCTGTCCGACACTATCTCCTTGGGTAGTCCATCAAGATGGAAAATATATGTCACGAATACATTTTTTGGACAACTGTGTAGCAGAAGGAAGTCCCACCAAGGGAATAAAATGGGCCATTTTTGAAAATCTGTCCACTACCACCCAGATAGTATTATGTCCCTTGGAGGGTGGTAACTCAAATAAAATCCATCGACAGATGAGTCCAAGGAACATCATGAATAGGCAAAGGACACAAAGGGCCACTTTGTTGCAAGTGAATTTATGCTGGGCACACTTGGCACAGGAAAGTCTAAAATCCCGGATGTCTTCCTTCAAAGTGGGCCGCCAGTAGGAGCGCTGTAAAAATGTAAATGTCTTGAGGATGCCCGAGTGACCAGCAAACAAGGAGGCATGAGCCTAAGTTAATAGATTCTTACGCAACTGAGGTGTCACAAACATCTTGCCAGAAGGAGGAGAAGGAAGCAACTGGGTGTGAGCAAAGACAAGAGGATCTAGAATAGGACGAACTTGAGGTTGCTCTTCTTCCTGTGGAGGAAGAAAGGACTGGGAGAGTGCATCAGCCTTTTTATTTTGTATGCCACGACAAAATTAGACTTTAAAATCAAACCTGGAAAAGAATGCCAGCGAGTCTGCCTGGCATTCAACCGATGAGCTGTCTTGAGATAAAGAAGATTCTTATGATCAGTGATGATTGAAATAGGAAATTTAGCGCCTTCCAAAAGGTGTCTCCACTCCGCCAGTGCCAATCTCATAGCCAACAATTCTTGATCCCCTATGGCATAATTTTTCTCAGCCGGAGAGAACTTACGAGAAAAGAAACCACAAGGATGATTCTTTCCATCTTCAGCCACTTGAGACAGTACAGCTCCCACTCCTACCGAAGAGGCATCGACTTCTAAAGTGAAGGGTTTTTCCAAATTGAGGTTGACAAAGAATTGGAGCTGTGGAGAAAACTGTTTTGAGAGCTTGGAAGGCCGCCACCGCTGCAGGAGGCCAACAAGATGGGTTAGCACCCTTCTTGGTGAGAGCCGTGATGGGAGCAACAATCGAAGAAAAGTTTAAAATTAATCTCCTATAATAGAGAAGCCAAGAAATCGTTACATGGCTTTCAAGGAGTGCGGTTGGGGCCAATCTTGGATGGCTCTTAGCTTGTCCATTTGAAGGGAATTTCCCAAAAAATGGCATGGAGTATTGTTCAAAAAGGCATTTAGAGATTTTCCCATACAGACAATGACTTCGAAGACGAGACAGAACCTCTCTGACATGTAGGCGATGGGATTGCAGGTTCTCTGAAAAAATAAAAAATGTCATCCAGATAAAACTACAACAAATTTGTAAAGGATATCTCAGAAGATTTCATTGACTAAAGTTTGGAAAACTGCTGGCGCATTACACAAGCCAAAAGGCATCACCAAGTATTCATGATGGCCGTCTCACGTATTAAAAGCGATTTTCCACTCGTCTCGTCTTAATACGGATTAAAAAGTGTAGGCTCCACGGAGATCCAATTTTGTGAAAATGGACGCTCCACGAATCTCATCATAAAGCTCCGAGATGAGTGGCATAGGATATCTATTTTTTACGGTTATTTGATTCAGCCCACGGTAGTCTATGCAGGGTCTGAGACCTCAGTCTTTTTTCTCGACAAAGAAGAATCCAGCACAAGCAGGTCTAATAAAACCCTTTTATGTAGTCAGACATAGCAGCTATTTCAGCAACCAAGAGGGTAGATACGACCACAAGGTGGCATCTTCCCAGAGATAAGATCGATGCCACAGTCCCAAAGGCGATGGGGAGGCAGTTTGTCTGCAGCTTGTTCACAAAAAACATCAGCGAAATCTTGATCATGTTTTGGTAAACGAGAATCTGGTTTAGAAATTAATTGATCAGATGTATGACGCTTTCACGGAGGATTCAGTAGAGACTTGTTGGGTTCGTACTGGAACAACATGAGGAGAACACTGGTGAATACATTTGTATCCACAAGCCAGGACATACATGGTGGACCAGTCCAACGTGGAGTTGAGGGTTTTCAGCCAAGGCAGACCTAAAACTACAGCATGGGGAGGATTTAGGTAGAACCAGGAATTCTAACTCCTCTTGATGTAGGCATCCTACCCAAAGTGAAACAGGTAGAATAACTGAAGATATAACGTCTCCAAGGATAATATTGCCATCAACCCCAGAAAGAGCCAACTTGCTTGAAAGAGGAAGAACTGGAATTCCTAGTTCATGTGTCAGAGATTCAGAAATAAAATTTCCAGTGGCTCCTGAGTCCACCAAGGCTTTATTACTTTTTGTCCGAGTCTTGAAACAAATAGACCTGGTAGAAGACTATCCATCAAATGGGAAAAATAAGTTAACGCCCCCAACCAGATGCTCCCTGAGCCAGTTAGGGTCTCTTGTTTCCCGTGAGGAGAAGAAAAAGTTTAAACATATGATCAGGGGCTGCACAGTAGAGGCAAAGCTTGTTCTGAAATCAACAAGTCCTCTCAGCTGGAGTTAAACGAGACCTGTAGATTTTAATAGGTTCCTCTTTAGTTTGTGCAGGAGAGGAGGAACGTGCAGCTGGCAGAAATCAATCCTTGAGATGATCTTCATGCCCTTTACTAACCTGCCATTCTCTGTAGCACAATGATATTACTTCCGATAAAGACAGGAACATCTTAAGAGGCCAATTCATCCTTCATTCTCTCGGATAATCCATGAAGAAATGCTGTAAGCGCCTCATTGTTCCACTTTTAACTCGGAAGTGATCTTCTGGAATTGAACCACATACTGCCCCATGGTACATGTTCCTTGGGGAACTCGAAGGCGATCAGAGGAGGCAGAAGCAGTCCAGCCTAACTCATCGAAAATTCTCTTGAAAGAACAAATAAAGCTTTCGTAATTAGAGACGAAAGGATCAGCTCGCTCCCACAATGGGGAGACCTAGTCCAATGCGGTCCCAGATACAGTAGGAGATAATGTATGCCACCTTTGACCTCGGAGTGGGGACATTCTGGGGTAGGTACTCGAACTGTAACTCGCACGGATTGATGAAGCCCCGGCATTGTCTGGGGTTTCCATCAAAACACTCAGAGGCCAACTGCAGACAAGATTTTTGAGTTGTGGTAGATATAATAGTGTGTCTATTTGATAGCGCAAGCATTGAGTATAATGTTTGGAGGAATGATGATAAAATTAAGAAATGTATTAAATAATCTGATCAACTAAAACATGAATGGAAATAACATTGTGTTATAAAAGTTAATAAATAAAATTATAATTAAATGAAGCTGATGACAATGTACACTAGTGCGTATGGGTGATGTAAAAATAGACCGTTTAAAATACAAAAAAAAAATATATGCAAATTAAATGAATACAATGAAATAGAATCAACTTGTCTCAGTAATACTGAGCACATTCCTGTCTATAAAGCAGTGGATTGCATTGCGTAATATAGATTATACCAACAGAATATTGAAAATGAAAATGGTAAGAGAGTCAAATTTGTTGGTGAGATACTATAGTTCAAAAGATTTCCAAGTTACTATTCAGTAGCAATACGAATAGGTTAGCAACTTTGTCAGGGTAAAAGTAACAGCTTGTGGTGATTGCTGTATTAAACACAATGTAGCAGATTTCCTTAAATGGTCATTGGGTCCATGCACATCCTACCTCATCCTGCTGTGCTATTTCTTTGATGTCAGTTTGGCACAGACGTGTGCTGTATGGCGTTTGTAGCCTCCCTGTCCTTGTCTGTGTTCAGGTTCCCTGTGTGCGCTGTGTCCACTGCCTTGGGTGGATAGTGGCATTGGTCCTTAGGGCACTCCGACAGTGAGTGTGCACACTGTCTCACCGCCGATGTTGTTACTTCTGGGGGTCCCTCCGGCAAGGAGAAGGGGGCGTTTCCAACGCGTTTCACCTGCTGTATGATGCGCGGGCTACGTCAGGGCTGTGTGGATCTGTTGCTTGCGAGATGCTCTATTTAAATGCTTGTTTAACTATTCCTTCATTATTCATTGGGATCCCGGCTGGGGTTATCTGTGATAATGGATTTTTAATTCTTTGTAATCCCTGTTGTTTGGCTATTAGAAATACAATGTGGATCCCATTAATGATATTGTAGAAATATATATGATCCGGCACAGGAGATTAGCACTAGGAGATGGTACTTGGATGACGGACTAAGTACACACGCTGTGGTTTCAGACGTAGAACTGGCACAGGAGAATGATATTGTGAGCTGGTACTTGGACGGTGTACAAAGTACAAAAGAAAAAGCACAAAATTTGCAGTTAAAAATGTGTTTGCAGCAGCTGCTAATCCAATAGAAAGTGATAGTTAAAATAAAAATACAAGGATGAGCGTTTTAAAGGCTAGTGTGTGTGTAAGTCAACCAATGATTAATTTGTTTAAGCTCCTTTATGATAAAGTCTGGGGATTATAGTTATACACTTAAGATACAGCACCTGCACTGACCCTAGTAAAAACTTTCCCTCTCTCATCTCCAGCATCCTGGAGTAGCAGGGTGGTCGTTCAGTCTCCAGACCGGTTGCTGATCTTGTGCTGTGATCACGGGAGCCATCTGTACGCCAGGCAGCCGCTTGTCCTGTGCAGTTCTGCTCCCTGCTTGTGGCAATTGTGGAAGTGCCGCGTTCTTTTGTGCTGCGATCACGGGTGCTGTCTGTACGCCAGGCAGCCGCTTGTCCTGTGCAGTTCTGCCCCCTGCTTGTGGCAATTGTGGAAGTGCTGCGTTCTTTTGTGCTGCGATCACAGGTGCCATCTGTACGCCGGGCAGCCGCTTGTCCTGTGCAGTTCTGCTCCCTGCTTGTGGCAATTGTGGAAGTGCTGCGTTCTTTTGTGCTGCGATCACAGGTGCCATCTGTACGCCGGGCAGCCGCTTGTCCTGTGCAGTTCTGCTCCCTGCTTGTGGCAATTGTGGAAGTGCCGCGTTCTTTTGTGCTGTGATCACGGGTGCCGTCTGTACGCCAGGCAGCCGCTTGTCCTGTGCAGTTCTGCTCCCTGCTTGTGGCAATTGTGGAAGTGCCGCGTTCTTTTGTGCTGCGATCACGGGTGCCGTCTGTACGCCGGGCAGCCGCTTGTCCTGTGCAGTTCTGCTCCCTGCTTGTGGCAATTGTAGAAGTGCTGCGTTCTTTTGTGCTGCGATCTTGGGTGCCATCTGTACGCCGGGCAGCCGCTTGTCCTGTGCAGTTCTGCTCCCTGCTTGTGGCAATTGTGGAAGCGCTGCGTTCTTTTGTGCTGCGATCACAGGTGCCGTCTGTACGCCAGGCAGCCGCTTGTCCTGTGCAGTTCTGCTCCCTGCTTGTGGCAATTGTGGAAGTGCCGCGTCCTTTTGTGCTGTGATCACGGGTGCCGTCTGTACGCCGGGCAGCCGCTTGTCCTGTGCAGTTCTGCTCCCTGCTTGCAGCAATTCTGACAGTGCTGCGTTCTTTTGTGCTGCGATCACGGGTGCCGTCTGTACGCCAGGCAGCCGCTTGTCCTGTGCAGTTCTGCTCCCTGCTTGTGGCAATTGTGGAAGTGCCGCGTCCTTTTGTGCTGTGATCACGGGTGCCGTCTGTACGCCGGGCAGCCGCTTGTCCTGTGCAGTTCTGCTCCCTGCTTGCAGCAATTCTGACAGTGCCGCGCTCCACTCCAATGGTCTTTAAAGGATTGCAGTCCTTCTCTCTGTTTTTGTATTTTCTCCTGAGTAAAGCGACCAACGCGTTTCGTACATACAAGTACTTTTACAAGGATGATTTTTGTTGGAAATGAGTGTTACTTTTATCCCACGGCTCCTCTGTTTTTTATTTAAAAAAAAACTTTACTGAACAATTGTTTAAATACAGGGTACTTTTACCGGGAATCACATGGTGGTTGTCTTAATGTGTGTGTATTAAATAAATGGATACTATAAATGTGTTTCTGATGTAGTGTAAACATTCTTGATACAATGTTTCATCACAGTAATTTATGAAGGAATCCTTCAAGAGGTGATTTAAAGGTAATATTTAATTATAAGCCCATTTAAGATATCGGTATTAAAAATATATATAAAAAATTAGGTATTAAAATATCTATTTTTCTTTTTCATGGGGATTACAGATAATAAAATTATTATTAGAATGTTCTAAAAGCACATTAATAAACATTTTTTAAAAGGCATCTTTAAGAAGGTAGCTAAAAAGGCAACTAGAGAAAGCATTTAATTCTAAATCAATGTTCAAACCTAGAGGGGTTAAAGTTCTCATTTGGTATATCCATCTGTTTTAATTTTTCATCAATTACTTCACAAAGTCCCCTCCTCTCCAATTTTTTTAATTTTTGGTATGCCTATAAAATTCAAATATTTAGGTTGTGCGTTTCCATAAAATTATTTGAAACACTATGGGTAGGTAGTCCTCTTTTTGTGTTATATAAATGTTCAGTAATCCTGGTTTTAATTTTCCTCTTCATTTGTCTTATGTATTGGAATCCGCAGGGACATTCTAGCATATACAGTATATTGCCCCTTCTGTATTACACAACATGAGATCTTTGATAGTGAATTCCTTTTTAGTTTGATTAGATAGGAAGGTAGTTGTAGGTGCAGTTGAATTTATGTATTTATTTTTGCAGGCTTTACATTGCATACAGTAGTGGAAACCTTTTCCTCCTGTTTCCTTCTTCTTTTCTAGTGGGATGAAGCTCGAAGTTTAATTTTTGTTTTTGATTTCTCGCCTTTTGTAGATAACCCTAGGTTTTGGTGGAATGATGGTTTTCAGATCCTCATCCAGTGCAAGGATGTGCCAATGGTTACTCATAATATTTTCTAGTGTCCAATGATTGCTCATACTGAGTGATAAATGCCATTTGTGGATTCTTGTCGTTCTGTTTATAACAAAGGGTTTCCTCCCTATTTGTTCTTCTTGCTGTTTCCATATCTCTTATTAGTTTGTCTTCATTATATCCCTTGCTTGTGAATCTTTTGGTCAGTTGTTTACTCTGATGTTCAAAGACTTCTAGATTGGTACAATTGGTACAATTAGATTGGTACAATTTCTCTTTAGTCTCCTATATTCTCCTAATGGAGATCCATTTCTGATGATGATTACTTTTTGCTTCTAAGACTGTATTACAGTCTACTTTTTTTTGTATGGGTTCTTGTTTTAAATTTGCAGGTCTTCTATGTAAATTTCAAGATCTAGGAAGATGACTTCTTTAGTACTGCTGCTGCTGGTGGTGGTAAACTCCAGATTAAGGGTGTACTTATTCATGTAGCAGATAAATGATTTTAATGTTTCTCCTGGTCCATCCCATATAAACAGGAGATCGTCATTATAATGATTCTGGCTAATTAGATGTTCTTTGAAGGGATTGTTACTCCATATTCGATCCTCCTCCCACTTTGCAATGAACAAATTTGCATAACTCTGTGCGAAGCGAGTTCCTATCATTGTCCTGTTAATTTGCAAAAAGTAATCACCTTTATACCAGAAATAATTGAGGCGCAGTATATAATCTATACTATCCATAATAAAGTTTATTTGATCACTGAATATTGTGGTCATGGTCGAAAGGTAATGTCTAGTATGTTTGCATCCGGCATCGTTATTGATGCATGTGTACAATGACCTTACATCGCTGGTACATAATATATAACCTTCTTTCCATTGTACAGAGTTTAATACTTGAAGGGCCTGGATAGTATCCTTTAAATACCATTTCTGCTGAATTACCAATGGCTGTAGATACCGGTCTATATAATGCAACAGATTACTCAAAATGGAGGAGATTCCAGATATTATAGGTAGCTGGTAGAATACTGGGATTTTAGGATTAGGGACAAACAGATAATCAGATTCTTTTTTCAGAATGATTCCTAAATCCAGACCTTCTAAGTGTTCTTGTAGTTTTCTTTGAAATTCTTCTGCTGGATCTGTTGTAAATTTTTTATAGGTGTTTGTATCCGATAGTAACCTTTCTGTCTAAGTTACGCATATTGTGGGCTTCAGACGCAGAACTGGCACAGGAGAATGGTATTACAAGATGGTACTTGAATGACGTATCAAGTACACACGCTGTGGTTTCAGATGCAGAACTGGCAAAGGAGATGACTCTAGGACAGTGGTGTCAAACTCGGGCCCTCCAGCTGCTGTGGGACTACATATCCCAGCATGCCCTGCCAGTTTTAGCATGCCCTAATAGCAAAACTCTGGCAGTGTATGCTGGGATGTGTAGTTCCACTGCAGCTGAAGGGTCCGAGTTTGACACCACTGCTCTAGGAGACTGTACTGGAGAAGACGTTCTGAGTACACACACCGTGGATAACAAGTCACTAGAAGGAACTGAGCTTGGAACCTGGAACGCTGCAACAGCAAGTTTACACTGGAAGTAACGACGTTGTAACAGGCAACTTCCTGATGTCCCGAGCCTGGTTATATACACTAAGGTAGCAGTCCATTGGAGGATACTGTCAGCTGACAGCAACCAATGCTACCATTGGGTAAAGGGTTAGTCAGGTGATATAGACTGTCATAGCTGCGTCCATGACTGTAACCGCAGGCACCACATCACGGAGCGAGCACATGGACGTCTTAGCAGACCCCAGGTATAATCCTCAGCACATCACTCGCTGCCGCACCTGGCGTCTGACTGCTCGAGAGATCAGGGGAAGCCGGCGCTGAGGTGAGTAACGGCCGATTCTAGGCTGCAACCACACTGCAGCGCTAATGTAAATTCTCAACCTGTGAATTTATAACCACAAGCCTCGAGTATAGAGAAGGTTATATGATCAATGAAGGGACATTTGTGTGAGAGAGAGACTAATAATATTTATAGTAAATCTGCGGAGCTACAGTACATGAGCAGATTAATCTCTGATATAGCAAATAATTTACTAGAACTCTACTGATCTTAACCTCATAAATAATGCAGACTTTTATTTAAGAACGAATGTGTTTCTAGGTTTACATGATCTCTGCTAAATGATAATACAATAAAGAAGCTTAACGGTCACGGATCAGTGATAAAGATAGGAAGGACATATTTATACATCTATATCTGAATGTTGTGTGGTAACAAATACATGTACTTTGTATCAGATAAGCAACTGGATTACTACTTGTTTTTATAACTAATTACACTGTTACACGGACATTGAGAAATTGTTACAAACACACTAAAAACGGCTATTGGATTCAGTAACACTCATCCATCAGGATAATCGCAGGAGAAAGTTGTATAAACCTTCCCACAGTGCACAGTGCTTGGGAGGTAATATAAACAAAATTATTTAGTAAGAGCAATGGTTAGATTTATAGTACTGATACTAGATTAGCGGTACTAGAACGGTTTTAAAACACATCTTTAATTTTTCCTCACACAACTATTCTATTTTTTTTTATAAAAATATTTCACCTTATTATCCAAAAAAACTATATTTTAATAATATGAAATAAAGATTTACTATATTTTAATTAAACTAACACTACTATTGAAAAGAAGTGAAGTTTAAACCCTTATCAGTGCTCCACGTAAAGTACCCTATTTTTTCTCTAGTTGTTACTGCAGTGATTCCCAAACTCGGTCCCCAAGGCACACCAACAGTCCTGGTTTTAGCGATACCCATGGTTGAGCACAGATGGTTAAATCAAAGTAACTGAGGTACTAATTAAGTCACCTGTGTTCAAGTATGGCTATCCTTAAAACCTGGACTGTTAGTGTGCCTTGAGGACCGTGGTTGGGAACCCCTGTGTTACCGTGTAGCTACCTCACCACGCAGCCCATAAAGTTCCCTCACCACACAGCCCATAAAATTCCCTCACCACACAGCCCATAAAGTACCCTCACCACACAGCCCATAAAGTACCCTCACCACACAGCCCATAAAGTACCCTCACCACACGGCCCATAAAGCTCCCTTCCCCACACAGCACTTACAGCTGCCTCACCATATAGCTCATAAAGTACCCTCACCACACAGAACATAGCATTCCCTCACCATGCAGTCCATAGAGCTCCCTTACCATGTAATTACCTCACCACGCAGACCATAGAGCACCCACACCATGCAGCCTATACAGGTACCTCACCACACCTCCCATAGCTTTCCCTCACCATGCAGCCCATAGAGCTCCCTTCCCCATACAGCCCATAGCATTCTCTCACCACACAGCTCATAGAGCTCTCTTCCCCATACAGCCCATAGCATTCTCTCACCACACAGCTCATAGAGCTCCCTTCCCCATACAGCACAATAGCTGCCTCACCACACAGCTCAGAGCACCCGCTCCATGCAGCCTATAAACCTCCCTCACCACACAGCCCATAGAGCACCCTCACCACATAGCGGAATTACCTCGGCACGCAGCCCATAGAGCACCCTCTCCATGCAGCCTATACAGTTCCCTCACCACACAGCCCATAGAGCTCCCTCACCACATAGCGGAATTACCTCGGCACGCAGCCCATAGAGCACCCTCTCCATGCAGCCTATACAGTTCCCTCACCACACAGCCCATAGAGCTCCCTCATCACATAGTGGAATTACCTCGGCACGCAGCCCATAGAGCACCCTCTCCATGCAGCCTATACAGTTCCCTCACCACACAGCCCATAGAGCTCCCTCACCACATAGTGGAATTACCTCGGCACGCAGCCCATAGAGCTGCCTCACCACATAGCGGAATTACCTCGGCACGCAGCCCATAGAGCACCCTCTCCATGCAGCCTATACAGTTCCCTCACCACACAGCCCATAGAGCTCCCTCACCACATAGCGGATTAAACCTCGGCACGCAGCCCATCGAGCACCCTCTCCATGCAGCCTATACAGTTCCCTCACCACACAGCCCATAGAGCACCCTCACCACATAGCGGAATTACCTCGGCACGCAGCCCATAGAGCACCCTCTCCATGCAGCCTATACAGTTCCCTCACCACACAGCCCATAGAGCACCCTCTCCACATAGCGGAATTATCTCGGCACGCAGCCCATAGAGCTCCCTCTCCATGCAGCCTATACAGTTCCCTCACCACACAGCCCATAGAGCACCCTCTCCACATAGCGGAATAACCTCGGCACGCAGGCCATAGAGCACCCTCTCCACATAGCGGAATTACCTCGGCACGCAGCCCATAAAGGTCCCTCACCACATAGCGGAATTACCTCGGCACGCAGCCCATAGAGCACCCTCTCCACATAGCGGAATTACCTCGGCACGCAGCCCATAGAGCACCCTCTCCACATAGCGGAATTACTTTGGCACGCAGCCCATAAAGCTCCCTCAAAAGACAGTCCTCATCATGCATCTCTCAGGACTCCTTCACCTGAATTCTTAATAGGCTCTCTCAATGTCCCTTAAATTCCAAGAGCAGTCTCTCACCTTCCTCTTAGTTTGTCGCTCCTCCATGACCTCTCGAGCAAGACTGGCATTGTGCCTCTCCTCATACTCTCTTTGTTGCTGCAAGCGGTGAGAAGTGGTAAGAGGGTGACACTCTCTCTCGGCACACGATGTATGTATGGATGCTGGAATTGTGATATAAATAAAAACCTGTAGTAGAAATACTTAATTTGTCTCTTCTCACTAGTGACTGTGATAATATATTCACCATAGAATACAGCATTTATTTCATGCCTGACTGCACTCATTCATGAGGCATGTTCTGTCACTCCCATGTTGTAGGCTAGTACACACAGACTGCCTGTTACTCCCGTGTTGTAGGCTAGTACACACAGACTGCCTGTTACTCCCGTGTTGTAGGCTAGTACACACAGACTGCCTGTTACTCCCGTGTTGTATGCTAGTACACACAGACTGCTTGTTACTCCCGTGTTGTATGCTAGTATACACAGACTGCCTGTTACTCCCGTGTTGTATGCTAGTACACAGACTGCCTGTTACTCCCGTGTTGTATGCTAGTATACACAGACTGCCTGTTACTCCCGTGTTGTATGCTAGTATACACAGACTGCCTGTTACTCCCGTGTTGTATGCTAGTATACACAGACTGCTTGTTACTCCCGTGTTGTATGCTAGGATACACAGACTGCCTGTTACTCCCGTGTTGTATGCTAGTATACACAGACTGCTTGTTACTCCCGTATTGTATGCTAGTATACACAGACTGCCTGTTACTCCCGTGTTGTATGCTAGTATACACAGACTGCCTGTTACTCCCGTGTTGTAGGCTAGTACACACAGACTGCCTGTTACTCCCGTGTTGTAGGCTAGTATATACAGACTGCCTGTTACTCCCGTGTTGTATGCTAGTACACACAGACTGCTTGTTACTCCTGTGTTGAAGGCTAGTACACACAGACTGCCTGTTACTCCCGTGTTGTATGCTAGTACACACAGACTGCCTGTTACTCCCGTGTTGTAGGCTAGTACACACAGACTGCCTGTTACTCCCGTGTTGTATGCTAGTATACACAGACTGCTTGTTACTCCCGTGTTGTATGCTAGTATACACAGACTGCGTGAATACATATTCTGCAAGCCATGCTAGCAGCAGCTGTAACTGATTGCAACAGGGAGCCGAAATGCCTTGTGCCATAAATTAGCAAATGGGGTAGCACGGATAGTAGCAAAGATGGAAAGATACTCTGTGGACAATGGGTCCGATTCAGAGATTTACGCAATGCCGATATTTACGGAGTTTGAGCGCTTGTTAGCCAATGTGCATGAGCAAAAGCCGCACTGAGGATTCGTTTGCAAAGTGAGTGACAGGTAAGCCAGTGTTTGGGGTAGGTAACAGGGAAATGGTTACAAAACGCAGGCGTGTCTGACCGTTAAAAGCTGTTTCATGGCGTGCATAAATTAGTCATTGCAATCTCCTTCGCAGCATGAGAGCTCTCAGCGTGACTGCCTGATCTGCATCCACGTTCCCGATGTTACGCTGGTGCAGATCATTGGACAGATATGAGGCGGCAGCAGTAGGCATCCATATGCACGGGTAAGCTTTGGAGTCATTAGCATATTTTCGCGATTGTGGTCCGTGAGAGACTGCAGCTGTAATTGCATTAGCGTAAATCTCTGAATCAGGCCCACAATAATGACACAATGACATATTGAAAAACTTAGTAGGGATCGATGAGAGGTCTCAGAACTGCTGGGTTCCGATTCAGCTTTGAATTTTTTTTTTGTGGACAAATAGTCACCACAAATACGGGAAGTTAACTCCATAAATCAAAGCAGAATTCTGTATAACTGTTCTTAAAGTTACCTCTCAGTACCCCATTCTTTAATTTAATAGTGTGCCCCCATGTCCCAGAAATCTAGTATGTCCACTTCCTCTAGAAATCCTTTTAATGTATATAAATAAGATTGTCCTGATCCTTATTATAATGTATCTACTGTAACACCTCTGAGCCTTCTCTATTTTAATATTACTGTGTATTACCCTGATTTACAAATCCTCTTATTTATATGATGGAGACTGGAATGTAGCATTGAGTAGCCCTGTCATGTCAACTAGTATAGTTAAAGGTCAAGACCAAATATACATATACCCAGAGAAATAAAAGAGTAATGCTACCACCTGTTCTAGTAATGCAGCCCAGAAAAACCTTGATCCTGGGGCATTTCTATAAGAGATGCCCAAAGGTTCCCTTTGGGCTCCCATATTTAGGACTCTTGCCATGATTCCTGGTTCCAAATATTTAAAGTGTTTGTGGTATAAGGTAGACGATAAGTAAAACAAACTATTTATTGTGACAGAAAAATGTATATATCAAACACTCGTACTGACGCTTATTGGTTATGTCAGCGGCCTTATCAGAACCAGGTTGTAGCCTCGGAGAACCAAAAGGTAAAGAAATAGTATAGTGGTAGGTAATAATCAAAGGTGCTGTAACCTTAAATGGATGGGATGTAGTCAGGAAGCTGACGGTCTAAATGCCGAACGGTGGCTTCCCGACTGTCAAATCCCGGCATGGTACTAAAGACAGGTGTCGAAAACTTGACTCCTGTAATTAGACCTACGTCCGGGATACCGAACGAAGGTAAGCCGGGCGCAGACAGCCGCGGGGGCTTAGGTTTTAAGGCTCCCGGGGGGAATTAGGATTAGGCACTCCCCCAGGAGGGTTAGGCCAGCGGTAATACCTACTACACCCAAATGGATGCATAATTCACTCAAGTCTATGAAAATATGGAGTAGTATCATAAATTGATAAAGTCTGACCAGCCAGCCTTATCTTACTGCTCATCACCATAACATTTTTAGTAAGCAAACACCAGTACAAGTCCTCGTATAAATATTTTTGTATTATCTTTTACCCATATTTTACCCGTGTTTTGGAATATGTGCATACCATAATGAGAGATCTTGGGAATGGGACCCAAATCTAAACACTCAATGTAGTTATGTTTCATATACACCTAATACACACACACAGTCTGAAGGTAATTTTATACAATATTTTTTATAATTTTGTGCCTTAAACAAAGTTTGTGTACATTGAACCATCAAAAAGAAAAGTTTTCATTATATCAAGTCATGCTAAAAAAAAATCCGTATTATGGAATATTTGGATACGGGAGACTCAACCTGTATAGTTCTTTTGCACTTACAGACCTTATTTTAAAAGAAACAAGGGAGAAGTTAATAGGCATAAATTAAAATGTTTGAAATATTACATACACCATGATTTTTACAAATTAGGAAAACAGCAAAAGAAAAAAAGAAATGAATAAAGAAACTGTCCTCAATATAGAACAACATAGAACACAATTCTTCGGCTCATACCACCCCATCCCTAAGAAATGGTCAAGGTTAATCAGTTTTTATGAAAATCACAAATTACAGAAATACAGGAACCATGACAGATATAATTATGGGAACAACCTTAACTATCATGGATAGACAACCAGACACTTATTGGCCTAGGGAACCTGGATATGAACAAGAAAGGTTCTTACCAAAATAAAATTACAGGGGGGATTACAAATCAAAAGGATTTGAAACCCACTTCTATTACCATTGTCAAATAGATATAGAATTTTAGAGGAAGACACTGCTAAACCTAAACACCCAAAATAATTAAAGGGGAAAGGTGGGGGTGGGACTAAAAGGAAAGAATTTCAGTCATTACAGAAAGACTTATGACATGAGCAAAGGTGTAACAGTATCCAATGGGAGAAGTGATTATGGATAAGTTTTCAATCTCAGTTCGAGATCTTTAACAGAGGCAGAAAATAAACTCCTTAAGTAGAGATTAAAATTTGCAACCTCCACTAATATTGATTATTTTAATATGTTTATAGATGTTCAAAAATTCAAGAGAAAATTGTAAAGGAACCCTTTCACATGTGAAGGGTTAAAATGTGTTATAATGCGGTGCCCTGAAACAGAGCAAACAAAGCAATCCAGGGGGACCCACGCCCCAAAAACGAACCAAAGTGTCACTACAGTATATAACTTGAAGGACTTACCTAGAATTGTGTGCATATACTATACCAGACTCCATGCTTTTAAACCAATAAGGAAGGGTGCTAATCCAGACTGAAGGATATACTGTAGTGCAACTTTGGTTCATTTTTGGGGCGTGGGTCCCCCTGGATTGCTTTGGTTGATCTGTTTCAGGGCACCGCATTATAACACATTTTAACCCTTCACTGTTTGTTTATTATACATGTATTTCACTTTTTTATTTTCATTTTTTATATGCAGCGGTGGCTGCTCTTAACCATCTCTTTTACACTGCACTTTTCTTACTATAGCGGTGCCCTGGGGCAACTTAGCTGGGCCAGTTTGGGGGGGGTCCTGCACTCTAGATTTGAACTCTAGTACGTTGGGGCCCAACCCATATGACATTACCCAGAGATGGGGGGTAGGCCCATAACCTTGGCCATGATTATGCCAAAAAAAAATAAAAATCTATTGATTACAAAATTTTATTGCATTTATATATTATCAATAATTTGGAGTTGTGCACCTGTGATTTGTCTGTTTCTGTGCCAGGATAACATACTAGACTAGACAAGAATGGACTACAGTGGCAGAACTATGGGAGACAATGGAGGCGCCTGCCGCCGGGCTCCAGCTCAGAAAAGGGGCACCTCCTCCATTGTCCACAACATATTCACCCCACTTAGGGCTGTAACTATGTACCCGGAGTGTATAGTAATGGCCGCCCAATACATGGCACCCCTTCCCAGCACCTGCGAAACCACCATACACTTGTGGAGAGCTCCATGTCAGACAATCAGCTGCTGCCTTCATCCATCTATAGCGTCTCTGCATGCAAATTGCTACATTACAGTGTCAGTGGCTGTGTCAAGGGGGGGCACCAAATTCTAGCCTGCCTCCGGGCATCTGGAATCAACTTACGCCACTGATGGACTATGACGAGACTGACAGAAAAACAAACAAGGACTGGACAGGCAAGATACATACAAGAACTAGACAGATAAAATGCAGACAAGGACTAGGGGCTGAAGTAACAAAGTTCAAGGTGTTGCCTTGAGGGCAAGGGTGCAAGTGGAACCTTAACGATGCGGCCTTGCAGACCGTGATACGGCTATAACAGCCGAGATGAGATGCAGGCTATGATGTGACCTTGCGGGCCATGGTGCGGCTATGACAGCCAAGATGAGATGCAGGCTATGATGCGGCCTTGTGGGCCATGGTGCGGCTATGACAGCCGAGAAATGCGGCTTGAGAGCAGAGATGAGCTGCAGACTGAGGTGTGCCTGGAGCAATATGGCAGACAGGTGAACTCTGGCATGACAGGAACACAGGCAGGAAGCAGACTGACACGGCTTCGCCTGGACACTGGTATGAAAATGCCACAGGCAGCAGCAGGGTATATTTCACTGGCTAATACTAAACAGACAGGCAGGTGCAAGACACTGGAAGAATAACTCAGCATACAGGAACTGTGGAACAAGGTAAGACCAGCAAAGATTCAGACTTCTGAGAACAAACACTCTCCGGATGTCAGACAATATAAACGTCATGGAGTGAAGGGCTGGCTGAAACTTAAAAGAAGCAGGGTCCAATCAGAACCAATTCCTGAAGAGAGCACTTCCTAATCAAAGGCATGTGTGCACCTGAGCTCTGCACCCAGACAGCTAGTAATTAATGGAGCACATGGATACAACACACACAGACAGACATGAATGACAGGCTATGATCTAACACAGACAAGACAGGATTTCCAGCTTCCTGCAAAAAGCCAGAACAAGGACAGGACATGATGCAGTATCCCAGTAACAACTATGACTGGGAACTGCCACCAAGATTATTTGCTAGGCGCAAATCCTAAAAGGAACCTATGGAATCAGGTATCGTACTCAAACCAATGGTACTGGTTATCGGATTAGAACCGATGATACAGGCTATCGAACTGAACTGTGGTGCAAGATCACTGGAATAGAACCGGATAACAGGAGCCAGTGTTGCAGCGAGGTGGAAATCTGCACAGGGGAGCAATATGAATAACCTGTCTACTGGAACACGCAGTTAGGCTTAGAAAAACAGGGCACTAATAAATGCTGTGTGCAGGGAGAATCCTTATATACCAATGGGAGAGCAGGGATTGGCTGCAGGTATCAGGTGACAGCAATCTGGTCTCCTGGCTGTTGGTGAATGGACAGTCACCTGATACAGACTGTCATGGCTGCGCCCAGCAGTCAGCACTGGAGGGAATGTTGCATGTGGAAGCTGGTAGACTGCAGGAGGTAAGAAGCTGCTGGGACAGCTGGAGGGAGACTGTCACAGAGTCAGATCATGGAGCGGCGGCTGCAGTATATTCAGGAATTTGTGACAAGGGCTTTCTTTATTCGCTGGATCTTCTGGAGCTGGACTTCAGTGGATCGACGCCATTTTGGAGTACCCTCTATCGGTCTCCTCTCCTGCTGCAGAAGCCATTTTGTGTACAAGTAACATCTTTGAGCGAAGCAGCATTAGGAAGTGGAATTGTATTTGCCACTGGAGGAGGAGACTCCCACCTGGTTCTATCCGCTGGAGGAAGATGATAAAAGTTTTTAATCTGTCTGGAAATCAGAAAATTCTTATTATTCTGAGTGCAGGTCTCAGACAACATATCCTCCAGCTGAGCGGAAGACGGGAACATAACCATCTCTTTTTTCTTATGTTTAACGAGGAATGCATGCCACAGTAGCTCAACAGAACTACTGTGGTCCTCCTCCTGTAATGAGGAGACCTCTGAACGAAAGTTCTGCTGAGAGGAACGGGAGAAGGAAAGGGACACTTCTGAGAATGCTAGACTAGACTACTGTATAATTTAAAGGAAAAGGAGAGAGGGAGAAGTCATTTGCACAGGAGTTATTAAAAGAGAAATATGAACTCAAATTACAGTAATATAACTTTAAAAACTATCCTTCAAAGACATTGGAAGGTACTACTGTGGGACTGTGATCTCCAGAAACACCTAGACCCCAAAGTCCAGATCAGCTGGCATAAGGCACAAAACCTCAGGGATATCTTAGTACACTTTTTCGACAGAAACTAGGAAACCCCCAGTGATTAAGGGTTCCTTCCTATGCGGTCAATGTAAACCGTGTCCGAACATGGGCAAGACAAAGATGAGAATTGATAATTTTGGAAAGAAAAACATACAATTCATCAATACATAAATTGCAATACTGCTGCGGTCATATACGGTCTGGAATGCACCTTCAGAATAAGATATATAGGAATGACGACCAGACCATTAAAACAGCGAATTCTGGAGCATATTGGTAATACTAAACATGGTTCTTCGGACATACAGAGAATGAAGAAGCTCACTACGGTTGATAAGCACTTTCAACTATACCATCAAGGTTCATGGAAAGACCTGAAGGCTTTTGGTTTCGAAGAGATATCAATGGACCTGATAAGAGGAGACCTAGTCAAGGAATGCAAATAGACTTTTCGAATGGGCTCAGTTAGCCCGCGGGGTCTGAATGAGATGATTAACTATAGCCCCTTTCTTGATATCAAAACGCCAGAGATGACATTTATTTTTGGGTAATACTTTGCAGTTCCAACATTCTGGGTTCTTTTACCTAGATAGCCCTGACAAGATATTTTTTCTGAACACCATCCTATTTTAATATTTCAGCTACCATTTTCTTCTTCAAGGTTCATAGGGATCCATACCATGGGGTAATGTGGTTGGAGAGAACCAGACACCAAACAGTTAAAGTTTTCAGCTCCCAGGATGCCTCGGGTCCTCCTCCATATATACCCCACCCCAAGTCACAGGCCTTCAGTTATTAGTTTGGTGCGGCAGGATCAAGACACCTTTCTGTAACAGGGGACTGCTCGTATTTTAGGTTTTATTTTATTTTTTATGTTTGAGTCAGCAGTACTCAGTGTCTGTATTAAGATGCAGATAATGCGACTATCTACCTCTGCTGGGCCAAAACACCAGTAACTGTGCTGGTGAATTCGGCGGGTCTCAGTTTAGCTTGCGCTAGTTGGGACCTGGACTGCAACCGGATGCATGTAGAGGTCAATCGCGCGCAGCAGTCCTTGCTTCTGGTGTCAGAGACGCACCAGAGGCCACTACAGTCAAGGCCCGAGATTGTCCGCGTCCTAACTAGACCACTGGGGCCTTATCGCCTGATGCCGGGGATCGGCAGAAGATGCATAACTGCTGCCATGAGGCCAGCGTACCCGGCTGGTTGATGCAGATTAGGGGAGATAGGCGCTCCCCCGGCAGCTCCTCCCCAGATACAGTCCATCCATAAGGTTTCGCGCGTCTGGGTCACTCCGCCTACCCTCCACGTGTATACGAGGCGCTCACAGCCCACAATCGGTGCGCTACTGTTTGTCTCAGGAGGGTTTGGGTCAGTCTCCATGTATACCTCTCCCGTTGTTAGGGTATACAGTGATCTGTATCCATGCCTTGTGCCTGAGCAGTTGATTTAGAGTATATTGTGATTATTTACATATGCATTGTATGTGACTTGTTGCTAGCTGCTGTATGGATACTGTCCTTTATTTCTGACTATCAGTTATAACTATCCCTGTGTTTTCTCTCCATCCCTCTGGGTGCTTCACATTTAAATTGAACTTGTGAAGGCTGTCACGTTGCATTTGTATCATTTCCTTTACTTTGAAAATGTCAAGAGATAAAAGGTAACCAGGACACAGACCCATCAGAAAGTGAGCGACAGGAAGTGTCCTTTGGGGGGTGGGGGGATGGTGGTCGCCCAAACGCAGGCTTGCCAGTGCGTTTGAACGCCATTGCATGGGCGTGCTTAAATTAACTACTGCGTCAGCATACGCAGTCTGAGGGCTCATAGCGTGCGCTGAAGTAAGCAATTCCGGAGTAAGGTCTGACCTACCTTAACTCTGCGTATGGGTCCGATGGTACCGATGTTTTTTGCAGTCTTGCTAACCATTACGGATGTGCATGTAAGGTAAAGTGGACGTCCTTATGTAGTGCTGCGGCAGTGTTGCGATCGCTATGGATTAGCATACTATCGCACTGAACTGCGTGCGTCGGAAATGTTGCGTACCGTAATAAATCAGGCCCTTAATTAGTACCTCAGTCAATTTGATTTAACCACCTCTCTTCAACCATGGATATCTCTAAAACCTGAACTGTTGGGGTGCCTTGAGGACCACGTTTGGGAACCTATGTTGTAGAGGATGGATGTTTGTGAATGTTTATTAGGGTCTATATGAGCCATTATTTAGAAAGACAGAAGTTCCTGTTGATACAGTACATGGTCACTAGGAGATGTCTAACCTGGTGAGTGTAAATCCCCTTCTGCTGGGGGACTAAAGGCGGCCACCGCTGCTGATGTATTCTCTGCTTCCACGTAGGGGTGAAGTGTCCCCCGAGGCTGTCCCCCCTGCAGGATCCTGTCACAGAAAATAAACCTGGTTACATATACTGTACACAGTGTAGCTCAATGCCCGCAATCTGTATATTATAATTCTAACATCACAACAATGCATACTGGAAATAAAGATACAACAACAGTAAGTAAACGAGCACATAACATAGGAGAAGAATAGGACATGTACTGTATAACAGAAAACTAGCAACCCTGTATGTGCAAGAGTATAAAATGATATAGGCTAATAAATGGATAAATTAATAGGCCAACTCTCATAATTGAGAAAGTACATAAACTGCAGATGATGAACACTGAGAAACATCACGTCCCATCGTTCACAAAGGGCCAGGCCCCCTCTATACCCAGGGTAACTGCCCGTCAGAGTAGGGGGCTTGTCGTGTAGCCTTCTTTTCTTGACAGGTTTTGTTTTTTTTCTTATCCTTTTGAAATGGCAACCCTCAGGGAATGTCAGGTGTTTTCCTCAGGGGAAGGGGTGGGGGTGGGTCTGCTTGGTAGCGCCCAGAAGTCCCACCGGGGGTCGGGCAAGTGGTTTCTGCCTGTTGTGCCCTAGAGGTGCATCCCTATAAGACTTTATCGCCGGTCTGACTTCCCACCAGAAGAAACACAGCAGTCATTTTCTGGGAGCAGCCACCAGCCAAGCACTTGGGGTACTGAATTTTGCTATATGGTCTCCTTTGTTTTTGGTCTGTTTCTTTTACAGCTTCAAATCCTCCTTGGTTGTGAAACTGTAGCTGTCCTATCCATTTCATCTCTCATTTTCAACATGTCTGTGAAGTAGAGTGCCTCCAGGGTTTTACCTGGAGGAAGGACAGTGCTCCAAATACCACTCCAAATTGTTTAGTGCCCAATTCAGGGAAAATGTCCGGTGCACGGCATGCAAGATGGAGGATCAGTGCCCAGGATCACCTTAGAATACACCCCCTGAGATGGTGGAGCAGCCTGGGCCAAGTCTATTATGGATCTTTAACTCTGTTCTCTCAAGGGGGTCATGGAATCCATGGAAAGCAACACTGCTCCACCCTGGGGTCTCTGACCAACCAGCTCCCTTTGATCTCCACCGGTGGCATCAGATAACCCAACAAGAGCATGGTCATCCGCCCTAGAGAGGGTTATTATTGCTGCCACCTCTTCTAGGTCACAGATACAGGAGCTTCTCTTTCCCAGGTAGGAGGAAGAGTCTGGCTGAAGGTGATGTTCTGGTTTTTAGGTTTCCTCATGTTCTCATTTAGATTCCTTTAGGAAGTTGGCAGCGTATGCTCTAGTGTACGTTGTTAGTCACACACTAGAAATCGGAGACATCGAGGAATAAGATATCTAAAACATTCTGGGCCAAATATAATAGGATGAGAGTTTAGAAAATGTGACAGTTTAGCAGTAACCTCTCACATTGGTCGAGTTTCATCTTCAGAATGGGAAAACAGCTGGATGAGAGTTTAAATCGTGCGAGTTTGCTTGTTCTCAGACTCTACTACATTGGCCAAGTGTAAAGAGTGTGAGAGCTTACTGCTAACCTCTCACATTTTCTAAACTCTCACTCGATTACATTTCGCCCCTTGTATGTTTTCTTCCTTCTTCCACTCAATCGGGTGGACTAAAAGCTGGAAATAAGTCAATTTTAGGGATGGATGTTGCCATTTTGCACACATCACATGCTCTGTAGCCAAGCATATGCAACTTTGAGCAACTCCGAGGGACTCAAAGTCATAGGCATCTCAGCCAAATCTCCACTTGCAGCTAAGTTGGGGCAGCACCAGGGCATTCGCACATATAATAAGGGTTCTGTTAGACGGAATTACCGACTATTCAGAGGTGAGTGTACACAAAGATCCTTCTGATTTCCGATGGATCTCTTGCACCAAGGACAGGGCTGGTGCAAATGCGCTCATATGATATAGATGGCTACTTTCACAAGCGGAAGCAGTGCAGCTACAAAGAGGAGCAGTGCAGCCACAAAAATGCACCCAACTCTGAATACAGGCTGATGGGTATTTACTTCTGATCACACCATGCGACCGCAACGGTAGTGGACTTGCGTGCTACTCTCAATACATCACAATTTGAGAATGGTGGACTAAGCCCGATTGTAGATATTTCATAAATTGCAGGTCCTCTAGCCTTTGAGGGGATCACGACTATATCCATCACTACTTGACCACAAAAGCGGCAACATCTGGGGAAGTTTCCAGACTCTGGAGGATTAGGAACAACTTTTAGTCCAAGTAAGAAGACAAGGTGGCAGCAGGTTTTTACCCTGAGGCTTCCCCATGTCCTCATTAGGATTCCACCAAGAGGCTGGGATTGGATAGTCTGCTGTGGGCTGCAACACAGATCCCAGATACCATGTACAGTGAGAAATTAGAGAATCCACACATTTCTCTATTTAAAAAGGATAAGAAACAGAATGTTACTTTCCCCTTTTCTGCTTAATTGGAGGACTTGCTCAACAAAGTGTGGACTACGCCTAATTACAGAATTGAGTTATGCAGCAGATTGCAGTACCTATCTACTCTCTATAGCAAGGTTATGTCAAAATGGGTATCACAGTCTAAGGTGGATGTTACCATCGTCCACCTCTCCAATATCATCACCATTCCGATGCTGAACATTGCTACTTTATGGGATAGTACGGATAGGAACATTGAGGCCTCCCTTAAAATGGTTTACACCACAGCAGGATCATCCCTTAGATTCAGCTAAGACTTGGGTATATGAGGCTATGAAGAAGTAGTCGGAACAAGTGACTGACATATCGGATTTGCTGCAACTAATAGAGCATATCGGCGAGAATTCCAAATATCATTGGAAGGCTCCATCGATAGTGGGGTTAAAATTTTAGCTTTGCGTTCTCAACATGCCAGGCACTCTGGCTTTGTACTTAGGATGTCCCAAAATGGACAAAATACATTTCCCAAGCCACTAGAACCAAGGTTCCTGGTTTCACTCTTTTCATCCCTATTGGTAAGCAAGGAGCCAGACCTCATGGAGTTAGTTCTCCACTCCCCAAGGAGGGATGCAGGGAGGGCGCTTTACATCTAATATAGTGGCAGGTGTGTATCTGACTGGTTGTGCAGTCAATTTCATGCAAAAATTCAAACAAGCTGTATTTACCTTGATGGCAATTTGATTACTTAAAATGCATTCTTTTAAGTGCATATAACTGATCTCTGAAAAGTTTCTGGTAATTTGTATAAGGAATGAGTGCAGAAAAGACTCAACTCATAATCAGCAACGGTATGTGAGTATTTGTTCCTTGACATTTATTTATGCAGTGTCTGTTATTCCTTTCTGCTTTACAATTGGGAACAGTAATAAAAAGGAGACTTGGTATTAACAGACAGAAATTTAAGAGGTCACTGCTTGCAAAGTTACAAATTATTGGATAACAGGCGTTTAATACATACGCATGCTATATAAGCGCTATATGTTGCATATTGGTCCAATTAGATTGCAAGGGTAAAAAGATCTTGGACAGCTAGGTAACACAGCAATGTTAGTTTGGGGTAGAAAGGCTGAGTGAGTGCAGAACACTCGTCAGTTTTCTGTGAATGGTTTAGAAGGGTAGTCTATGGGGGTTATCTGAGTGGCTCTGGGATGTGATAATCTGCCTGGGGAGATGTATTTTCAGGGAATTTTCGAATGTTTGGAGACTAGAAGTAAATCTTGTGCGTGGGAGGGCATTCCACAGAGAGGGTGCTATCCAAAAAGAAAGCAGGTAATGAGGGCCTCATTCAGAGGCGGTCGGATGATGCAAGCGGTCACTCAGAAACTGGGCGGCCGCTTGCATCCTGACCGCCCGCCTCTGTTTCGGTCGTTAGGCTGTGGGTTTACACCCACAGCTCTAACGACCGCTAGGGTGATGGTCGCGATGGTCAGAGACCATCACGCCCATCGGGGCTTACGACGAGACCCTAGGGTAGGGTCTCACTTGTCGTAAGCCGGAAGCTCTCCACTGACATCACTAGTGATGTCAGTGGGGCCTCCCCCAAACGGTAGGCATTCCCATGGGAACGCCTCCGTTTGGGCTGCCACCCCCCGGCCTGCCTTGAAAACGGGGCGAGCTGTCAATCAACATCGACAACTCGCCCCCTTTGGAAAGAGACCCGCTACGACCGGCGCTGTCGGTCGTAGCGGGTCTCACGCATGCGCACGAAGGAGCCGGCTCCCTCGTGCGCATGCGCACTGGACAAACATCGAGGCGGCCGTGTCTCTGAATGAAGGCCTGAGTGTGGAGGAGAGGTGCAGATGTCAGGCAGAGCAGAGGAGGCGAGCTGGGAAGTATTTTGAGGTAAGCAAAGAGATGTATGTTGGTAAAGTTTATTGATAGCCTTCTATGTATTAAATGGAGCCAAATGTAAATAACCCAATGTAAGGACTGGCAGAGCAGCAATAGAAGAAGGTTTTGCACAGAAAATCAGTCTAGCGAGTCGCTGCATTTAAAATAGAATCATGGGGCTAATGTCTATTTAGGGAAAGAGCAGCGAGAAGGCTGTAGTAGTAATCAATGCGGGGGATGATTCGTTCTCGCAGTGTCTTGTGTGACGTCTGAATTCTGGAGTGGTTTGTTAGATGTATTTATACAGGATTTAGATACAGATTGAATACGGGGAGAAAAGGACAGTTCAGAGTCAAAGATGACACCTATATGGCAAACTTGTGGGGTAAGATTTATTGTCAGCAGAAATAGCGATTTCAGGTCATTGTTGGCTGGTGGTAATATTACAAACCCTGTTTTTGAAAGATTCAGGTTGAGGTGGTGAGAGAACATCCAGGATGATTTGGCAGAAAGACAAATCAGTGACAACACCAGCACGGATGGCGAGAAATCCAGATCGGTAAATGTGGTCATATTATAGAGGATACTGAAATCCAAAGATCAACATAAGAAAGAGGAAAGAAGAGTGGTTTCCGGGGTGCACAAAGACCCATAATTGTTATGTTACAGCCTTATTCCAAAATTGAATAAATTTGTTTTTGTTCTCAAAATTCTACACACACAATACCCCATAATGACAACGTGTAAAAAGTTTTTTTGAGATTTTTGCAAATTTAATTAAAAAAAACAAAACAAAAAAAAAACTAAGAAATCACATGTACACAAGTATTCACAGCCTTTGCCATGAAGCTCAAAATTGAGCTCAGGTGCATCCTGTTTCCACTGATCATCCTTGAGATGTTCCTACAGCTTAATTGGAGTCTACCTGTGGTAAATTCAGTTGTTTGGACATGATTTTGAAAGGCATAGACCAGTCTATATAAAGGTCCCACACTTGACAGTGCATGTCAGAGCACAAACCAAGCATGAAGTCCAAGGAATTGTTTGTAGACCTCCGAGACAGGATTGTCTCAAGACACAAATCTGGGGAAGGGTGCAGAAAAATATCTGCTTCTTTGAAGGTCCCAATGAGCACAGTGGCCTCCATCATCCGTAAATGGAAGAAGTTCAGAACCACCAGGACTCTTCCTAGAGTTGGCCAGCCGTCTAAACTGAGCGATCGTGGGAGAAGGGGCCCTAGTCAGGGAGGTGACCAAGAACCCGATAATCACTCTGTCAGAGCTACAGCATTCCTCTGTGGAGAGAGGAGAACCTTCCAGAAGGACAACCATCTCTACAGCAATCCACCGACCAGACCTGTATGGTAGAGTGGCCAGACGAAAGCCACTCCTTAGTAAAAAGCACATGGCAGTCTGCCTGGAGTTTGCCCAAATGCAC
The DNA here is from genome assembly GCA_031769625.1 of Taudactylus pleione. NCBI lineage: Eukaryota > Metazoa > Chordata > Amphibia > Anura > Myobatrachidae > Taudactylus > Taudactylus pleione. The sequence goes on along the minus strand of JAUIMM010001037.1, from coordinate 99,690 downwards.
CTGAAGGACTCTCAGACCATGAGAAACAAAATTCTCTAGTCTGGCGAGACAAAGATTGAACTCTTTGGTGTTAATGCCAGGCGTTATGTTTGGAGGAAACCAGGCACCGCTCACCAGGCCCATCCCGACAGTGAAGCATGATGGTGGCAGCATCATGCTGTGGGGATGTTTTTCAGCAGCAGGAACTGGGAGACTAGTCAGAATAGAGGGATAGATGAATGCAGCAATGTACAGCGACATCCTGGGTGAAAACCTGCTCCAGAGCACTCTTGACCTCAGACTGGGGCGATGGTTCATCTTTCAACAGGACAACGACCCTAAGCACACAGCCAAGATATCAAAGGAGTGGCATCAGGACAACTCTGTGAATGTCCTTGAGTGGCCCAGCCAGAGCCCAGACTTGAATCCGATTGAACATCTCTGGAGAGATCTGAAAATGGCTGTGCACCGACGCTTCCCATCCAAACTGATGGAGCCTGAGAGGTGCTGCAAAGAGGAATGGGCAAAACTGCCCAAAGATAGGTGTGCCAAGCTTATGGAATCACATTCAAAAATACTTGAGGCTGTAAGGTGCATCAACAAAGTATTGAGCAAAGGCTGTGAATACTTATGTACATGTGATTTCTTAGGTTTTTTTAATTAAATTTGCAAAAATCTCAAAAAAACTTTACACACGTTGTCATTATGGGGTATTGTGTGTAGAAATTTGAGGTAAAAAATGAATTTTTTCCATTTTGGAATAAGGCTGTAACATAACAAAATGTGGAAAAAGTGAAGTGCTGTGAATACTTTACAGATGCACTGTATAATTGTCAATATTTATGAGGTTGGGCACACACTGTTGCGTGCCACACGTTGCCATATTTTAGGTGGAACTGTGTGTTGCATACGCTAACAGTGGGTCCCTGTAGCTAATCCTAGCACCAGTCAGGACCAGTATAGTGCTGCTTGATATTTCCATAATAAATGTTAGTCGGATATGTCTGACCAGGAGAGCATGATACTGCACCCATTTTGCTATCCTGCAAGTCATGTGCTGCAGGTGTGAATAAGGAGGATTTGACTCAGGAAGGGTTATGTCTAAGGTGCCATTAGGTGCCAGGCCCCTTAAGGAAACCCCCCTTAAAAATTGCGTTTTTTTTCCTCAGACCCTGGCCTTCATTGCAGAGCACCTGGCGGCCCTCACAGTTGTAACCCACTTGGGGTTACCTCAACATGCCATCCTTCCCTCTCAGGGTATCTCGCAGTTCTTGCCATCTACCCCTGTAAAACAGACTGTCGCTCCCTACTAGGGTTTTGCGCAATACATGCAATCCTCTCAGGTACCACTACAGTCCGTCATTTCCCTTGCAGGGATTACCACGACAGCCACCCTGGGTGGATGTCTTGACTAAAGCTACGACCTTTCAGACCATATTAGAGAAGAACTAACCTAAGTAGATGTCTAAACACCCTGTGGTCTCTTTCCAGTCTGCACTGCTGTCTGACACAGATGGGTCGTCAGACTAGGGAGAGATGGCTGAAGTGTCTGACTCCGATTCCTTTCGTCACGAGGTGGAGTCTATATTAAGTATTGATATCCCTGCTTTGGTACTGGCGGTCAGGCTCATCTTAGTTATAGAGGATGACGAGCCTGCATGTAAATCAAAACACCCTCAGTTTACGCAGATTAAAATGTCTTCGGCTGCTTTCCCCCTCTCTGACCAGATGGTGAATCACATGGTGGAGGTCTGGCAATCGCCAGGTAAGAGGTATCACTCACAAAAGCATTTGGCCTCCTGTTACACATTCCCTGAGGGTCACTGCAAGTAATGGAAATCACCGCCTGCGGTGGATTCTCATGATAAAAAAAGCTACTACGCCTTCCATCCCTTCCCTGAAGATTCTGGGGATAGGAAGGTGGAAGCTTTGCCTGAAATCAATGCACTCTCTTTTAGGGGCTGTTGCACGTCTGACCATGACTATTGCATAGGTGGCTGATGCGATAGAGAGCTGGACTGATGCATTTGAAGCCTTTTTTCCCTCAGAAGCTTCTGGGGATCAGATGTCTTTTGTTGCTCACATTCTAGATGCAGTTTTCTATGCTGGAGAAGCAACATTGGATCCAGTCTCCTCACCTCCAAGGGTTTCGGCCGCCACTGTATCTGCCCGCCATACCCTGTGGCTGCGTTCATGGAAGGCAGAGGTCGATTCCAAGATAGGCCTTAAAGGATGGACCTTTCTAAGGTTCTATGCATTAGATACCTTTGCTTCTCAGGATGCTTCCTTTGGGCGATGGATTCTCCTCCCAGCGCAGGAGCGTCCCCACCCTTATAAGGACTACTGTGGGACATCCCCAAGGTCTCCCTGTGGAGCCTATGGACCCTGAAGAAGAAAATGAGAGATATGGTTACGAATTTACCTTTGCTATCTCTCTTTATTTGAAGTCCATGGGGTCCACAGGGCACCCATCCTGACGCACCTTGCTTCATATGGGCTATGTTACTGGTCACCGGTTCCAGTCTCTTTCTCTGTGAGTGTGGTTATTGAGTGTTCCAGTCTTTTGTTCTCTCTCTCTTTCCTCCTCCGGCCTTTGGCTGCTTACAAACTGAGGTGCCTCTGGCTCGGGGGCGGTGTTATAGGGAGAGTGGACCAAGTCATCTTGGGAGCTGAAAGCTTTAACTACGTGGTGCCTGGATTTGGTTCCGCAACCTATACCCCAAGGTCTCACTGCAGAAATATAGACTTAGATGAAAGAGAGATAACAAAGGTAAGTTCTTACCATATCTCTCATTTTATTCAGGCTCAATAGCCTGTTTATTATTACACGATATCAGTGTGATTGTCAGTAAACAATTACTCTCAGAGGCACATTGCAGTTCTAAGCTGGGTATACACTATACACTTATCTGTCACATATCCGTCTGTCTATCACTAATGCTGGGTATACACTATACACTTATCTGTCACATATCTATCACTAATGCTGGGCATACACTATACACTTATCTGTCACATATCCGTCTGTCTATCACTAATGCTGGGTATACACTATACACTTATCTGTCACATATCCGTCTGTCTATCACTAATGCTGGGTATACACTATACACTTATCTGTCACATATCCGTCTGTCTATCACTAATGCTGGGTATACACTATACACTTATCTGTCACATATCTGTCTATCACTAATGCTGGGCATACACTATACACTTATCTGTCACATATCCGTCTGTCTATCACTAATGCTGGGTATACACTATACACTTATCTGTCACATATCTGTCTATCACTAATGCTGGGTATACACTATACACTTATCTGTCACATATCTGTCTATCACTAATGCTGGGTATACACTATACACTTATCTGTCACATATCTGTCTATCACTAATGCTGGGCATACACTATACACTTATCTGTCACATATCTATCACTAATGCTGGGTATACACTATACACTTATCTGTCACATATCCGTCTGTCTATCACTAATGCTGGGTATACACTATACACTTATCTGTCACATATCTGTCTATCACTAATGCTGGGTATACACTATACACTTATCTGTCACATATCCGTCTGTCTATCACTAATGATGGGTATACACTATACACTTATCTGTCACATATCTGTCTGTCTATCACTAATGCTGGGTATACACTATACACTTATCTGTCACATATCTGTCTGTCTATCACTAATGCTGGGTATACACTATACACTTATCTGTCACATATCTATCACTAATGCTGGGCATACACTATACACTTATCTGTCACATATCCGTCTGTCTATCACTAATGCTGGGCATACACTATACACTTATCTGTCACATATCCGTCTGTCTATCACTAATGCTGGGTATACACTATACACTTATCTGTCACATATCTATCACTAATGCTGGGTATACACTATACACTTATCTGTCACATATCTGTCTATCACTAATGCTGGGCATACACTATACACTTATCTGTCACATATCTGTCTATCACTAATGCTGGGTATACACTATACACTTATCTGTCACATATCTATCACTAATGCTGGGTATACACTATACACTTATCTGTCACATATCTGTCTATCACTAATGCTGGGCATACACTATACACTTATCTGTCACATATCTGTCTATCACTAATGCTGGGTATACACTATACACTTATCTGTCACATATCTGTCTATCACTAATGCTGGGCATACACTATACACTTATCTCTCACATATCTGTCTATCACCAATGCAGGGTATACACTATATACTTATCTGTCACATATCTGTCTATCACTAATGCTGGGCATAAACTATACACTTATCTGTCACATATCTGTCTGTCTATCACAAATGCTGGGCATACACTATACACTTATCTGTCACATATCCGTCTATCACTAATGCTGGGCATACACTATATACTTATCTGTCACATATCTGTCTGTCTATCACTAATGCTGGGCATACACTATACACTTATCTGTCACATATCCATCTGTCTATCACTAATGCTGGGTATACACTATATACTTATCTGTCACATATCTGTCTATCACTAATGCTGGGTATACACTATACACTTATCTGTCAGATATCTATCTGTCTATCACTAATGCTGGGCATACACTATACACATACCTGTCACATATCCATCTGTCTATCACTAATGCTGGGCATACACTATACACTTATCTGTCACATATCTGTCTGTCACTAATGCTGGGTATACACTATACACTTATCTCTCACATATCTGTCTATCACTAATGCTGGGCATAAACTATACACTTATCTGTCACATATCTGTCTGTCTATCACTAATGCTGGGTATACACTATACACTTATCTGTCACATATCTATCACTAATGCTGGGCATACACTATACACTTATCTGTCACATATCCGTCTGTCTATCACTAATGCTGGGCATACACTATACACTTATCTGTCACATATCTATCACTAATGCTGGGCATACACTATACACTTATCTGTCACATATCCGTCTGTCTATCACTAATGCTGGGCATACACTATACACTTATCTGTCACATATCCGTCTGTCTATCACTAATGCTGGGCATACACTATACACTTATCTGTCACATATCTATCACTAATGCTGGGCATACACTATACACTTATCTGTCACATATCCGTCTGTCTATCACTAATGCTGGGCATACACTATACACTTATCTGTCACATATCTGTCTGTCTATCACTAATGCTGGGCATACACTTATCTGTCCCATATCTGTCTGTCACTAATGCTGGGCATACACTATACACTTATCTGTCACATATCTATCTATCACTAATGCTGGGTATACACTATACACTTATCTCTCACATATCTGTCTATCACTAATGCTGGGTATACACTATATACTTATCTGTCACATATCCATCTGTCTATCACTAATGCTGGGCATACACTATACACTTATCTGTCATATATCTGTCTATCACTAATGCTGGGCATACACTATACACTTATCTGTCACATATCTGTCTGTCACTAATGCAGGGTATACACTATACACTTATCTCTCACATATCTGTCTATCACTAATGCTGGGTATACACTATACACTTATCTCTCACATATCTGTCTATCACTAATGCTGGGCATAAACTATACACTTATCTGTCACATATCTGTCTGTCTATCACTAATGCTGGGCATACACTATACACTTATCTGTCCCATATCTGTCTATCACTAATGCTGGGCATAAACTATACACTTATCTGTCCCATATCTGTCTGTCACTAATGCTGGGTATACACTATACACTTATCTGTCCCATATCTGTCTGTCACTAATGCTGGGTATACACTATACACTTATCTGTCACATATCTGTCTATCACTAATGCTGGGCATACACTATACACTTATCTGTCACATATCTGTCTATCACTAATGCTGGGTATACACTATACACTTATCTCTCACATATCTGTCTATCACTAATGCTGGGTATACACTATACACTTATCTGTCACATATCTGTCTATCACTAATGCTGGGCATACACTATACACTTATCTGTCACATATCTGTCTGTCTATCACTAATGCTGGGCATACACTATACACTTATCTGTCATATATCTGTCTATCACTAATGCTGGGCATACACTATACACTTATCTGTCACATATCTGTCTGTCACTAATGCTGGGTATACACTATACACTTATCTGTCACATATCCATCTGTCTATCACTAATGCTGGGTATACACTATACACTTATCTGTCACATATCTGTCTGTCTAACACTAATGCTGGGTATACACTATACACTTATCTGTCTATCACTAATGCTGGGCATACACTATACACTTATCTGTCACATATCTGTCTGTCACTAATGCTGGGTATACACTATACACTTATCTGTCACATATCTGTCTGTCACTAATGCTGGGTATACACTATACACTTATCTGTCACATATCCATCTGTCTATCACTAATGCTGGGTATACACTATACACTTATCTGTCACATATCTGTCTATCTATCACTAATGCTGGGTATACACTATACACTTATCTGTCACATATCTGTCTGTCTAACACTAATGCTGGGTATACACTATACACTTATCTGTCTATCACTAATGCTGGGCATACACTATACACTTATCTGTCATATATCTGTCTATCACTAATGCTGGGCATACACTATACACTTATCTGTCACATATCTGTCTGTCACTAATGCTGGGTATACACTATACACTTATCTGTCACATATCCATCTGTCTATCACTAATGCTGGGTATACACTATACACCTATCTGTCACATATCTGTCTATCTATCACTAATGCTGGGTATACACTATATACTTGCAGTCAGGTCCATAAATATTGGGACATTGACAGAATTTTCATATTTTGTCCTCTATTCACCACCACAATGGCTTTGAAATGAAACAAACAAGATGTGATTTAACTACAGACTTTCAGATTTAATTTGAGGGTAATGACATCCAAATCAGGTGAACGGTTTAGGAATTACAACGGTTTCTATATGTGCCTCCCACTTTTTAAGGGGCCAAAAGTAATGGGACAAACTAAACAATCCTAAATCTAACCTTCACTTTTTAATACTTTGTTGCAAATCCTTTGCAGGCAATTACAGCCTGAAGTCTGGAACGCATAGACATCACCAGACGCTGGGTTTCATCCCTGGTGATGCTCTGCCAGGCCTCTACTGCAAATGTCTTCAGTTCCTGCTTGTTCTTGGGGCATTTTCCCTTCAGTTTTGTCTTCATCAAGTGAAATGCATGCTCAATCGGATTCAGGTCAGGGGATTGACTTGGCCATTGCATAACATTCCACTTTTTAGCCTTAAAAAACTCTTTGGTTGCTTTTGCAGCATGCTTCGGGTCATTGTCCATCTGCACTGTGAAGCGCTGTCCAATGAGTTCTGAAGCATTTGACTGAATATGAGCATATAATATTGCCCGAAACACTTCAGAATTAATTCTGCTGCTTTTGTCAGCAGTCACATCATCAATAAATACAAGGGAACCAGTTCCATTGGCAGCCATACATGCCCACACCATGACACTACCACCACCATCCTTCACTGATGAGGTGGTATGTTTTGGGTCATGAGCAGTTCCTTTCCTTCTCTTCTCTTTCAATCACTCTGGTACAAGTTGATCTTTGTCTCATCTGCCAATAGGATGTTGTTCCAGAACTGTAATGGCTTTTTTAGGTGTTGTTTGGCAAACTCTAATCTGGTCTTCCTGTTTTTGTGGCTCACCAATGGTTTGCATCTTGTGGTGAACCCTCTATATTCACTCTTGTGAAGTCTTCTCTTGATTGTTGACTTTGACACATATATATCTACCTCCTGGAGAGTGTTGTTGATTTGGCCAACTGTTGTGAAGGGGTTTTTCTTAACCAGGGAAATAATTCTTCTGTCATCCACCACAGTTGTTTTCCGTGGTCTTCCGAGTCTTTTGGTGTTGCTGACCTCTCCGATGCGTTCTTTCTTTTAAAGAATGTTCCAAACAGTTGATTTGGCCACACCTAATGTTTTTGCTATCTCTCTGATGGGTTTGTTTTGATTTTTCAGCCTAATGATGGCTTGCTTCACTAATAGTGACAGCTCTTTGGATCTCATATTGAGAGTTGACAGCAACTGATTCCAAATGAAAATGTGACACCTAGAATCAACTCCAGACCTTTTACCTGCTTAATTGATAATGAAATAATGAGGGAATAGCCCACACCTGTCCATGATATAGCTTTTGAGTTGATAGTCCCATTACTTTTGGCCCCTTAAAAAGTGGGAGGCACATATTGAAACTGTTGTAATTCCTACACCGTTCACCTGATTTGGATGTAATTACCCTCAAATTAAATCTGAAAGTCTGCAGTTAAAGCACATCTTGTTTGTTTCATTTCAAAACCATTGTGGTGGTGAATAGAGGCCAAAATCTGAAAATTCTGTCAATGTCCCAATATTTATGGACCTGACTGTATATGTCACATATCTGTCTATCACTAATGCTGGGCATACACTATACAATTACCTGTCACATATCTGTCTATCACTATTGCTGGGCATACACTATACACTTACCTGTCACATATCCATCTATCACTAATGCTGGGTATACACTATACACTTATCTGTCACACATCTGTCTATCACTAATGCTGGGTATACACTATACACTTATCTGTCACATATCCATCTGTCTATCACTAATGCTGGGTATACACTATACACTTATCTGTCACATATCTGTCTATCACTAATGCTGGGCATACACTATACAATTACCTGTCACATATCTGTCTATCACTATTGCTGGGCATACACTATACACTTACCTGTCACATATCTATCTATCACTAATGCTGGGTATACACTATACACTTATCTGTCACACATCTGTCTATCACTAATGCTGGGTATACACTATACACTTATCTGTCACATATCCATCTGTCTATCACTAATGCTGGGTATACACTATACACTTATCTGTCACATATCTGTCTATCACTAATGCTGGGCATACACTATACACTTATCTGTCACATATCTGTCTATCACTAATGCTGGGTATACACTATACACTTATCTGTCACATATCTGTCTATCACTAATGCTGGGCATACACTATACACTTATCTGTCACATATCCATCTGTTTATCACTAATGCTGGGTATACACTATATACTTATCTGTCACATATCTGTCTGTCACTAATGCTGGGCATACACTATACACTTATCTGTCACATATCTGTCTATCACTAATGCTGGGTATACACTATACACTTATCTGTCACATATCCGTCTGTCTATCACTTATGCTGGGTATACACTATACACTTATCTGTCACATATCCATCTGTCTATCACTAATGCTGGGTATACACTATACACTTATCTGTCACATATCTGTCTATCACTAATGCTGGGTATACACTATACACTTATCTGTCACATATCCATCTGTCTATCACTAATGCTGGGTATACACTATATACTTATCTGTCACATATCTGTCTATCACTAATGCTGGGCATACACTATACACTTATCTGTCACATATCTGTCTATCACTAATGCTGGGTATACACTCTGCACTTATCTGTCACATATCTGTCTGTCTGTCACTAATGCTGGGCATACACTATACAATTATCTGTCAGATATCTGTTCAATCTAGTAATGTATGGGAGCAAATGACAGTCGATCATATGGTTTTAAACACTGGAAAAAAAAAGGAAAAAAAAACAAATATTGTTAAAATTGGTTAAATTTGTGTGTTTTAACCAATTTGTCTGAACGACCATTTTTGTCTATTTTCCAGTGTTTGTGAACAAATGGACGATTGTCATTTGCTCCCATCCATTACCAGGATTTCATTCCAACCAGCCAGATTGGACGCATATCTGAAAATTGTATAGTGGATGCCCAGCTTAAAATGTCTAATCCTATTGGCTCGATTTATTTTAGAGGCACAGTTTGGTTACATGAGTATCAGAAAAAAAAAAAAAATGACTTGTTCGATACAGTGTTTCAGAATGTTACATACTTCACTTACTTCTCCTATTGTAATAGCACATAACACCACTAGATGTCACACTCCCACTGTGTTAATGAAGTTTTATCATTGGACAGACAGATAACTCCGTAATGAACTGTTCTAATGGATCACCTAACTTACCTTATAGTAACATTTCTATCCCATATAACTGGTGGCACATAGAGAAATCACACAAATCACACAGAAATCCTGGCACCTAGTTCTTTTGTTTGTAGATTCCAATTCACTTTACACAGTTATACATGCACAGTGTTGGTGGTAATATCGCCTCTGTTGGAATGGGTATGATATACCGCCGGCCGCAAGGGTTCGATTCCCGTCAGCAGCAGCCCGACAGGAGCATAGTTAGTAGCAGCGGAAGCCCGACAGCGCTGGAAATCCCGATCGTGGATAGGCAAGTATACACTAACCTAACCACCCTAACCCTAACCCTCCTTAGGGGTGCCTAACCCTAACTTCCCCCCCAAGTGCCTAACCCCCTTCCCCGCTGCCTAAACCTAAGTCCGCCCCCCGGGGGTTGCCTAACCCTAACCCTCCCTCCCCCTAGCCTAACCCTAACCCTCCCGGGGGGTGCCTAACCCTAAGTCCCCCCCGGGAGCCCTAAACCTAAAACGTGGCTGTCCACTCGCGGCGCCCGGCATCACTACGATCGGGATGCCGGGCGCTGGTCTCCCGGCTTCGGGGAAATGCGGGCGTCTACATCTAGACGCCCGGCATTTCACCCATGCCGGGATAAGACAGTCGGGAAGCCAGCTGCCGGTATTTAGGCAGTCGGCTTCCCGATTGCTTCCCCCTCTGTTAATCTCTCTTTATTAGAGTGCATTTTAGGCTATATACTGTGCATCTTAGGCTATACACTGTGCATCTTAGGCTATACACTGCATCTTAGGCTATACACTGTGCATCTTAGGCTATACACTGTGCATCTTAGGCTATACACTGTGCATCTTAGGCTATACACTGTGCATCTTAGGCTATACACGGTGCATCTTAGGCTATACACGGTGCATCTTAGGCTATACACGGTGCATCTTAGGCTATACACGGTGCATCTTAGGCTATACACGGTGCATCTTAGGCTATACACGGTGCATCTTAGGCTATACACTGTGCATCTTAGGCTTTACACTGTGCATCTTAGGCTTTACACTGTGCATCTTAGGCTATACACTGTGCATCTTAGGCTATACACTGTGCATCTTAGGCTATACACTGTGCATCTTAGGCTATACACTGGTTTATTTATTTGGTAATTAATACAAATCAGCGTCCCTTAATCCTCCATATCTGATGAACTGCCAATCTTGTTTCATAGGCAAAACTCTGTGGCAGATTATTCTCATGTAAAGCCTTATGTATATATCTCTGTGTGTGAAATAATTGACGGACATTGATATGAATGTAGGAGCTTACGGCAATAGCCTGTGTATTGTGGTACACCGGTGCCTCTATTACAGCATGTACATATCATGTGGATCTGTTATCTTCCTATTCCATTATATGCCGGGTATATTACATTGTATATATCTCTACCCACAATGATCATTCAGCTGGTACTGACTTTTCCACATTGGGATTTCAAGGGACATCATATCATTAGAGAACAAAGGGCCTGATTCAGGCCCTCTCGCGAGCGGCTGTCGATGTTGGCCATATGTTAATTTAATACACTTTCTTTGAAATGCACGCTATGGGGTCTCCTGTGTGTAACATGTACAGCAGGTATTGGGGGTAGGTATATGAGATGCACACTAGGGGGTCTCCTGTGTAACATGTATAGTAGGTATTGGGGGTAGGTATATGAGATGCACACTAGGGGGTCTCCTGTGTAACATGTACAGTAGGTATTGGGGGTAGGTATATAAGATGCACACTAGGGGGTCTCCTGTGTAACATGTATAGCAGGTATTGGGGGTAGGTATATGAGATGCACACTAGGGGGTCTCCTGTGTAACATGTATAGTAGGTATTGGGGGTAGGTATATGAGATGCACACTAGGGGGTCTCCTGTGTAACATGTATAGCAGGTATTAGGGGCAGGTATATGAGATGCACACTAGGGGGTCTCCTGTGTAACATGTATAGCAGGTATTGGGGGTAGGTATATGAGATGCACACTAGGGGGTCTCCTGTGTAACATGTATAGCAGGTATTGGGGGTAGGTATACGAGATGCACACTAGCGGGTCTCCTGTGTAACATGTATAGCAGGTATTGGGGGTAGGTATACGAGATGCACACTAGGGGGTCTCCTGTGTAACATGTATAGCAGGTATTAGGGGCAGGTATACAAGATGCACACTATGGGGTCTCCTGTGTAACATGTACAGTAGGTATTGGGGGTAGGTATACGAGATGCACACTAGGGGGTCTCCTGTGTAACATGTATAGCAGGTATTGGGGGTAGGTATACGAGATGCACACTTGGGGGTCTCCTGTGTAACATGTATAGCAGGTATTGGGGGTAGGTATATGGGATGCACACTAGGGGGTCTCCTGTGTAACATGTATAGCAGGTATTGGGGGTAGGTATATGAGATGCACACTAGGGGGTCTCCTGTGTAACATGTATAGCAGGTATTGGGGGTAGGTATATGAGATGCACACTAGGGGGTCTCCTGTGTAACATGTATAGCAGGTATTAGGGGCAGGTATATAGGATGCACACTAGGGGGTCTCCTGTGTAACATGTATAGCAGGTATTGGGGGTAGGTATATGAGATGCACACTAGGGGGTCTCCTGTGTAACATGTATAGCAGGTATTGGGGGTAGGTATATAAGATGCACACTAGGGGGTCTCCTGTGTAACATGTATAGCAGGTATTGGGGGTAGGTATATGAGATGCACACTAGGGGGTCTCCTGTGTAACATGTATAGTAGGTATTGGGGGTAGGTATATGAGATGCACACTAGGGGGTCTCCTGTGTAACATGTATAGCAGGTATTGGGGGTAGGTATATGAGATGCACACTAGGGGGTCTCCTGTGTGTAACATGTACAGCAGGTATTGGGGGTAGGTATATGGGATGCACACTAGGGGGTCTCCTGTGTAACATGTATAGCAGGTATTGGGGGTAGGTATATGAGATGCACACTAGGGGGTCTCCTGTGTGTAACATGTACAGCAGGTATTGGGGGTAGGTATATGGGATGCACACTAGGGGGTCTCCTGTGTAACATGTACAGTAGGTATTGGGGGTAGGTATATGATATGCACACTAGGGGGTCTCCTGTGTAACATGTATAGCAGGTATTGGGGGTAGGTATATGAGATGCACACTAGGGGGTCTCCTGTGTAACATGTACAGCAGATATTGGGTGTAAGTACTGTATATAAGATGCACACTAGGGGGTCTCCTGTGTAACATGTATAGCAGGTATTGGGGGTAGGTATATGAGATGCACACTAGGGGGTCTCCTGTGTAACATGTATAGCAGGTATTGGGGGTAGGTATATAAGATGCACACTAGGGGGTCTCCTGTGTAACATGTATAGTAGGTATTGGGGGTAGGTATATGAGATGCACACTAGGGGGTCTCCTGTGTAACATGTATAGTAGGTATTGGGGGTAGGTATATGAGATGCACACTAGGGGGTCTCCTGTGTAACATGTATAGCAGGTATTGGGGGTAGGTATATGAGATGCACACTAGGGGGTCTCCTGTGTGTAACATGTACAGCAGGTATTGGGGGTAGGTATATGGGATGCACACTAGGGGGTCTCCTGTGTGTAACATGTACAGCAGGTATTGGGGGTAGGTATATGGGATGCACACTAGGGGGTCTCCTGTGTAACATGTATAGCAGGTATTGGGGGTAGGTATATGAGATGCACACTAGGGGGTCTCCTGTGTGTAACATGTACAGCAGGTATTGGGGGTAGGTATATGGGATGCACACTAGGGGGTCTCCTGTGTAACATGTACAGTAGGTATTGGGGGTAGGTATATGATATGCACACTAGGGGGTCTCCTGTGTAACATGTATAGCAGGTATTGGGGGTAGGTATATGAGATGCACACTAGGGGGTCTCCTGTGTAACATGTACAGCAGATATTGGGTGTAAGTACTGTATATAAGATGCACACTAGGGGGTCTCCCGCGTGTCTCTGTGTAACATGTCAGCGTCCCTTAATCCTCCATATCTGATGAACTGCCAATCTTGTTTCATAGGCAAAACTCTGTGGCAGATTATTCTCATGTAAAGCCTTATGGATATATCTCTGTGTGTGAAATAATTGACGGACATTGATATGAATGTAGGAGCTTACGGCAATAGCCTGTGTATTGTGGTACACCGGTGCCTCTATTACAGCATGTACATATCATGTGGATCTGTTATCTTCCTATTCCACTATATGCCGGGTATATTACATTGTATATATCTCTACCCACAATGATCATTCAGCTGGTACTGACTTTTCCACATTGGGATTTCAAGGGACATCATATCATTAGAGAACAAAGGGCCTGATTCAGGCCCTCTCGCGAGCGGCTGTCGATGTTGGCCATATGTTAATTTAATACACTTTCTTTGAAATGCACGCTATGGGGTCTCCTGTGTGTAACATGTACAGCAGGTATTGGGGGTAGGTATATGAGATGCACGCTATGGGGTCTCCTGTGTGTAACATGTATAGTAGGTATTGGGGGTAGGTATATGGGATGCACACTAGGGGGTCTCCTGTGTAACATGTATAGCAGGTATTGGGGGTAGGTATATGAGATGCACACTAGGGGGTCTCCTGTGTAACATGTATAGCAGGTATTGGGGGTAGGTATATGAGATGCACACTAGGGGGTCTCCTGTGTAACATGTATAGCAGGTATTGGGGGTAGGTATATGAGATGCACACTAGGGGGTCTCCTGTGTAACATGTATAGTAGGTATTGGGGGTAGGTATATGAGATGCACACTAGGGGGTCTCCTGTGTAACATGTACAGCAGGTATTGGGGGTAGGTATATAAGATGCACACTAGGGGGTCTCCTGTGTAACATGTATAGCAGGTATTGGGGGTAGGTATATGAGATGCACACTAGGGGGTCTCCTGTGTAACATGTATAGCAGGTATTGGGGGTAGGTATATGAGATGCACACTATGGGGTCTCCTGTGTAACATGTATAGCAGGTATTAGGGGCAGGTATATAATATGCACACTAGGGGGTCTCCTGTGTAACATGTATAGCAGGTATTAGGGGCAGGTATATGAGATGCACACTAGGGGGTCTCCTGTGTAACATGTATAGCAGGTATTGGGGGTAGGTATATAAGATGCACACTAGGGGGTCTCCTGTGTAACATGTATAGCAGGTATTAGGGGTAGGTATAAGATGCACACTAGGGGGTCTCCTGTGTAACATGTATAGCAGGTATTGGGGGTAGGTATATGAGATGCACACTAGGGGGTCTCCTGTGTAACATGTATAGCAGGTATTGGGGGTAGGTATATAAGATGCACACTAGGGGGTCTCCTGTGTAACATGTATAGCAGGTATTGGGGGTAGGTATATGAGATGCACACTAGGGGGTCTCCTGTGTAACATGTATAGTAGGTATTGGGGGTAGGTATATGAGATGCACACTAGGGGGTCTCCTGTGTAACATGTATAGCAGGTATTGGGGGTAGGTATATGAGATGCACACTAGGGGGTCTCCTGTGTAACATGTACAGCAGGTATTGGGGGTAGGTATATGGGATGCACACTAGGGGGTCTCCTGTGTAACATGTATAGCAGGTATTGGGGGTAGGTATATGGGATGCACACTAGGGGGTCTCCTGTGTAACATGTACAGTAGGTATTGGGGTAGGTATATGAGATGCACACTAGGGGGTCTCCTGTGTAACATGTACAGTAGGTATTGGGGGTAGGTATATGAGATGCACACTAGGGGGTCTCCTGTGTAACATGTATAGCAGGTATTGGGGGTAGGTATATGAGATGCACACTAGGGGGTCTCCTGTGTAACATGTACAGCAGATATTGGGTGTAAGTACTGTATATTAGATGCACACTAGGGGGTCTCCCGCGTGTCTCTGTGTAACATGTACAGCAGGGTTTCGGGTGGCGCAGTTTGGGGTTTACACACACATATATATATATACACACACTAGTCTTAGGGCAGGGTTACAACCTGCTGTATTGTGTCCTCTTACTATATTAAGGGCTGATGTTGCCCTGAAAGCAATGTTCCTCCTAGGCTGTTGAAGCGGGCCACGCGTCTGCCTAATTTGTAAGCGCTGAAATGCGGCCACAGTATCCCGCGGAGGGGAAAGAGCCAGTGAAACGATGACCGGTGGAGTGAACAGATGCCATGCACATGGAACGGAATCGGTATGATATCCAGGCTGCCGCAGCCCGACAAAACAGCAGAGCCCGGCAGCGAGAGCCCGACAGCGCTGGAAATCCCGATCGTGGTAAGGTAAGTATCTACTAATCTAACCCCCCCTAACCCTAACCCTCCTTAGGGGTGCCTAACCCTAACCTCCCCCCCTGTGCCTAACCCTAACCCCCCCCTTCCCTGCTGCCTAAACCCAGGGGTTGCCTAACCGTAACCCTCCCTCCCCCTAACCTAACCCTCCCTGGGGGGTGCCTAACCCTAAGTCCCCCCCGGGTGCCCTAAACCTAACCCTCCCCCCCCCAGGCTGTCCGCTCGCGGCGCACCTGGCATCCGCTCAATCGGGATGCCGGGCGCCTGTCTCCCGGCGTCGGGGAAATGACAGGTGTCTAGATATAGACGCCGGTCATTTATCCCACGGTGGGATAAAGCAATTGTATACCCATGGAACTCGTGTGCTAAAGTGCCACTTTTTGACAGGCGCCCTGCCTGCCCGAGGACTATGAAAGTGTGTATCCTGAGCATCCAGAGAGGATTGTACTTCTGGTGAGATCTGTATGCTGTGATTGTCATAAGTACCTCAGCAAAGGAGTCATCTTTATAAAGGAATTTGAGCAATAACAGCTGCCTTATGACGCCTGAATCTGCTTGTATCCTGTGATTACCAGAGTAGCGCCAAACGTTACTCCATTCTCTGGCTGTTCTGGATTGAGCCCTTTGCCAGCAACTCAGTGCCGACTGGTCCATAGAGAGGGATCAGCGGCAATTAGCCAACACTATTCAGGAGGTGTTGCAGCAGCATTTCCACACATACCCAGAGGTAGGTAGTCACAGGTGCCGTGGTACAAGCAGTGGGAAGAGTCAGGACCAGGTGGTTAGTGACGGTGAATGGTTATCCCTAGGAGTTGTGAACTAAGCCCACTTAGGGATGAGTAACCAACCTCTATTCTATCAGTGTTTGGCAAAGCAAGGTCATCCGGTCACAGGAGCATACAGCGGGGTCCTCATACTCCTATCCTTTTTCCGCTATGTCGTGCGAGAAGCCTGGCGCAATTCCCATCTTTTTACTTTTTCCCCTCAATTTTGCCATTTTTTACTCAACTCAATAGACGTCTCCTAACCGCATCGGATCTTCTATGGGACTATTGGCCATCTCAGTAACCTTAAGGTTACTCAGATTGTCCCTCATAGCTCCATAGCCAAGGCCAGGAACCCCGGCACTCCCAGAAACCAGGGGGCAACAGGCCTCTGTTTTCTGGAATGTAGGCTGACAGTGGCCACTCCCCGTCCCCCAACGGCCGCAGCCTGTCAATCAAGCTGCGGCTTCGGGGAACTGCAAGAGATCTTGCAAAGGGCGACCTGCATATGCGCAGTACAGATCCTGCGCAGGTCTCTCAGGTCTCTCTGGGATTGGGTACTACTCTGAATCAGGCCATAGATACTAAAGATTAATGTTTTGGCGCAGCTAAGTTGCAAAGTCTGTGGCGTGATAAATGGGGCTATTTGGCACAATTTCAGGAAGTCTTCAGGAGCATGAGGTTTATGCCATTGACATTCTACTTTACAAAAACGTTTTTGTATATATCGTGTTACTTTTTTGCGCCATGGTTGACATCAAAGTTGATTTGGAGTGTGTAGAGTAGCTGGAATCTCCTCACCATATGCTATTTCTAGGGTTTGGATAAGAAGTAGTAGAGCAGTATCAGGGAAAGAGAAGTTGTGGCAGAGAGGTGGAAAGTTGTAGGACACTATTAGAGTTAGTGTGTCTGTGGTATGAGAAGGCTTGGTAGGGTTCTATAACAGAGAGGTGGAAAGTTGTAGGACACTATTAGAGTTAGTGTGTCTGTGGTATGAGGAGGCTTGGTAGGGTTCTATAACAGAGAGGTGGAAAGTTGTAGGACACTATTAGAGTTAGTGTGTCTGTGGTATGAGAAGGCTTGGTAGGGTTCTATAACAGAGAGGTGGAAAGTTGTAGGACACTATTAGAGTTAGTGTGTCTGTGGTATGAGGAGGCTTAGTAGGGTTCTATAACAGGTGGGAAGTTGTAGGACACTATTAGAGTTAGTGTGTCTGTGGTATGAGAAGGCTTGGTAGGGTTCTATAACAGAGAGGTGGAAAGTTGTAGGACATTATTAGAGTTAGTGTGTGGTATGAGAAGGCTTGGTAGGGTTCTATAACAGAGAGGTGGGAAGTTGTAGGACACTATTAGAGTTAGTGTGTCTGTGGTATAACAGAGAGGTGGGAAGTTGTAGGACATTATTAGAGTTAGTGTGTGGTATGAGAAGGCTTGGTAGGGTTCTATAACAGAGAGGTGGGAAGTTGTAGGACACTATTAGAGTTAGTGTGTCTGTGGTATAACAGAGAGGTGGAAAGTTGTAGGACATTATTAGAGTTAGCGTGTCTGTGGTATGAGACGGCTTGGTAGGGTTCTATAACAGAGAGGTTATTGTAATGGAGAGTACAGGCCAAAGCAGCAGTATTATTGCAGAGGAAGAATCAGACAGATAAGTCATCAAGGACTTACCAGTCTGCAGCATCCTGAACCATGAAACACCCTGCTCTAAGGGCAGCCTGGACCTGCGACTCCTCAAAGCCCATCTCATACAGAGTCAGAATGAGCTGTCCAATTGTCTGTAAGAAGAGGGAACAATGTGACTATAACAGACACTTAGCACATCACCCTTCCCATCACTTACTGACCCCTGTGTGAGCAGGGGAGTTACTTACATTGTGTCATCCTTTATTAATTATAATCATAGGTAACTGAAGTTGACTGTGACTGCAAAGTATTTCACCTCCTGTGCCTCCTTTATTAATTACAATCATAGGTAACTAGCTTATTCTTTACTGAATCCTTATGCTATTGTTTATAATGCCTTATGATTTGTAATAGTTAAATTGTTTTAAGGATTCTCTCAGTCTATTGACTAAATTGAATGCTTGATTTATTTGTAGCCTTAGATGTATGGTATGTGGTCATTGTTGACTTAAGCCATTTTTATTGCTAGCTTTCTCTGGCTGGCCAATTAGGGGTTTTAATTAATTAGTGTCCACACTTGCCTGCATCCCTGTTTAAGTGTCAGTAGTTTGGCTCGTGCAGTGTTTCTAAGTGCAAAACTAGCGTTAGACCTGCGTTAAACCGAGGAGAAACAGAAGGAGAAAAGGTCCATCAAGCAACAAACCTCAATAATCTAAGGACTCAGGGGGTCATTCAGACCCGCTCGCGAGTGGCAGGACACTCGCAAGCGGGTCGATGTTCCCCACTGCGCATGCGCACGACGGAGGGAGCTCCGTCGTGCACATGCGCGAGACCCGGCGAGCGACCGGCTCACCATCGCTCCGGGTCTCGCACCAAAGGGGGCGTGCTGTCGATGTTGATTGACAGCAGGCCCCCTTTGGTGGGCGTGCCGGGGGCGTGCCTGCCAGACGGAGGCGTTCCCATGGGAACTAGTGATGTCAGTGGGAGTGATTTTGGCTCTGATAGAGCCAAAATCACTCCAGGGCTTGCGGCAGCGAGACCCTACCGCAGGGTCTCTGTCGCAAGCCCGATGGTCGCGATGGTCAAGACCATCGCGACCATCATCATGTACGCTCGCTATAGCGGTGGGTGGTAACCCACAGCTATGCGAGCGTCCATGAGGACGCTCCAAAAAAAGGTAGGAGGGCCCTGATTCAGAGCGAGCGCTCTGGTCAGAGTGTTCAGCTCTGAATCAGGCCCTCAGACTACAACTGGACTCCCTCTACACTCACGGCAAGAACACTTCTATTGCTATTAATAATGCTGGCCTTCTGATTCTCGCATACAATTCAATGATTATCGTACTTTTCCCATGTCAGTTTACATCCATCAACTTTGAAACACTGTCCTCTATCTCAGCTCTCTTGCCTAGCCTCACAACCTCTATCTCAGCTCTCTTGCCTAGCCTCACATCCTCTATCTGCTTACAGTCTGCATTATTTTTCAAATTCTGCACACATTAGAACCCCACTTTTAATCCTCCCTATAACAATCTTGTTATTCTGCATACATATTGATATACTGTTTTTGGATACATCACTGTTTTTTCAATTGCATTCCTACAAATTTCTTGCACTTATATCTCATTTACATTTCCGAATTTCATTCCTCTTGTCTACTTATAAACACCATGACAATGTTTTCGTCAACTCCCTCCTTCACTCAGTCTCTACCTAATCCTCTATTCTGCCCCCTGCTTCCACC
Organism: Taudactylus pleione; assembly: GCA_031769625.1. NCBI lineage: Eukaryota > Metazoa > Chordata > Amphibia > Anura > Myobatrachidae > Taudactylus > Taudactylus pleione. Next base: position 79,042 of record JAUIMM010001037.1, on the reverse strand, counting down.
TTTATCCTTTCCCCCTTATTTCTTCCACCTCCTCCTCCCCTTCTCCCCCCTCCCCTGTCTGCCTACTCTCCCCTCCTCTCCCATTACTCCACTTTCTTTCTGTTCTACCCCCCTCTGTCCTACTACCCTACCACCAAACCCTCCTCCTACACTCCTCTCCCCGTCACTTCACCCCACTGCCATCCACATCTCCCTCCCTGCCCATCTCCTACAGGTTCCCTTTCTAGCTCAGGTGCCCGCACCATCACTAAACTCTATTCATATCGGTCCCCCAAATTAATCTTACCTCCACATTACAGCAACCCGGATAATCTTATTTACATCTCCCCCACAAATGCTATCTCTCTATCCTATGCCCTCTGGAATGCCAGGTCAGTCTGTAATAAACTGGTCCCCACCCATGACCTTTTCATCTCCAACTCTCTGAATCTCCTAGCCATCACTGAAACTTGGATCTCACCCTCTGACACCACTTCTCCTACTGCTCTATCCTCTGGGGGCCTTGCCTTCTCCTACACCCCCCGGCCTGGGTGTCACCATGGTGGTGGTGTTGGGCTCCTTCTATCCACCAGATTCCTACCAGCTAATACCCTCTGAACCATCCTTCACATTCCCCACATTTGAGGTTCATACTAGACGCCTCTTCCAACCAGTAAACCTCAGAGTAGCAGTCATTTACCGTCCCCCTGGTTCTCCCTCCAAATTCCTTGACAACTTCGCTTCCTGGCTCCCTCACTTTCTCTGCTCAGATATTCCCTCCATTATCCTAATTGATTTTAATATTCCTATTGACATTCCCACATAATCCTCTGCAACTAAACTCCTTACCCTCACCTCTTCATTTGGTCTCGCCCAATGGACCTCATCACCCTCCCATGTGAGTGGGCACTCACTTGACCTGGTCTTTACTCACCGTTGTGATATTTCTGATTACTCCAATTGCCCATTCCCCCTCTCTGACCATCACCTTCTCTCTTTTAACCTATCCCTCTCACCTTCCCCTCCTTTAACTCCTAAGGCTACCATTACTAAGCGTAATATTGAGGCTATTGACACTGTTGCTTTTTCCTCCCTGCTGGACTCTCTTCTCTCCCCTACCATTTCTCTCTCCTGTCCTGAACAAGCTACTTCCCTGTACAATTCCTCCCTTACTTCTGCTCTTGATTCTGTTGCTCCAGCAATAACCACTCACCCTCGCAGATCTACACCACAACCCTGGCATTCCAAATGCACCAGATACCAACAAAAGTGTTCAAGAATTGCAGAGCGTCAGTGGAGAAAGTCACGCTCTAAGGCGGACTTCCTCCATTTCAAATGTATTCTCTCTTCCTACAGTGCTGCCCTGTCTCTCTCCAAACAAACATATTTCAAGAACCTCATCTCCTCCCAGTCCTCAAACCCCCGGCGTCTCTTTGCCACTTTCAACTCCCTACTCTGCCCTTCCCCTCCTCGCCTTCCCCCCTCTCTCTCTGCCCTCGACTTTGCCACCTACTTTACATCAAAAATTTACTCCATACGTGAGGACATCATATCCCATCAGACCCTCAGCACTCCTCCCCCTCCTTGCCCTTACCACCCCTCCCCTTCTGTCTCACCAACTCTGACATCCTTCTCCCCTGCTTCTGGAGAGGAAGTCATGGCCCTCATCCGGTCCTCCCCTCCTTCCACCTCCCCTCTTGACCCTATCCCTTCCCGTCTCCTCTCCCACCTGTCTCCTTCTGACTGTTCCCATCTGGCTCACTTCCTTAATCTCTCCCGATCATCTAGCACTGCCCCTTCTGCATTCAAACATGCTCTTGTCTCCCCCATTCTTAAAAAACCTACCCTTGATCCGAACATACTTTCCAACTATCGACCCATCTCTCTTCTCCCTTTTGCTTCCAAACTCCTTGAGCGTATTGTCTACAACCGCCTTACCACCTTCCTTTCCTCCCACTCCCTCCTTGACTCATTTCAATCTGGCTTCCGATCTCTCCACTCCACTGAAACTGCCCTCACAAAAGTCAGCAACGACCTCCTTGCTGCCAAATCCAAGGGCCACTACTCTCTGCTCATTCTCCTTGACCTCTCTGCTGCATTTGACACTGTAGACCACCCTCTCCTCCTGCAAATCCTTTACTCTCTCGGTTTACGTGGCATTGCCCTCTCCTGGCTTTCCTCCTACCTATCTGATCGTTCCTTCGCAGTGTCCTCTCATGACTCCTCTTCCCCTCCACTTCCACTAACAGTAGGAGTTCCCCAAGGTTCTGTTCTTGGACCTCTCCTTTTCTCCCTATATACATCCTCTTTAGGTGAACTCATTAACTCCTTTGACCTCCAATATCATCTCTATGCAGATGATACTCAAATTTATCTTTCCACCCCTGAGCTCTCCCCCTCGCTCCTTTCCCGTATCTCCAACTGTCTCTCTGCTGTCTCTTCGTGGATGTCCCAGCGCTTTCTTAAACTTAACATGTCTAAGACTGAGCTGATCATCTTCCCACCCTCTTCCACTACATCACTTCCCACAATTTCATTATCTATTGATGGCACAACTATCTCCTCTAGCCCCAAAGTGCGCTGTCTTGGAGTTATATTAGACTCCTCCCTCTCCTTTAAACCGCACATTCAGCACCTCTCACAGTCCTGCCGTTTTCACCTAAAAAATATCTCCAGGATTAGACCCTTCCTCACCCAGGATGCCACTAAAACCCTCATCCACTCACTGGTCATATCCAGATTGGACTACTGTAACCTTCTCCTAGCTGGCCTCCCAGTCTCTCACCTCTCTCCACTACAATCGGTTCTCAATGCTGCTGCTCGGCTCACCTTCCTCTCCAGACGTTCTACATCTGCTTCCCCTCTCCTTCAAGCCCTACACTGGATCCCCTTCCCCTTCAGATGCCAATTCAAGGTTCTTACATTCGCCTACAAAGCCCTCACCAAATCCTCTCCCGCATACATTTCTGACCTTCTCTCCCTTCACACTCCTGCCGTCCACTTAGCTCAACTAATGCATGCCGCCTCTCTTGCCAACTGATTACTTCCTCCCACTCCCACATCTGAGATTTTGCCCGTGCTGCTCCCTACCTTTGGAATGCTCTCCCTCTCCCCATCAGACTCTCCACCTCTCTACAAATCTTCAAACGGGCTCTCAAGACCCACTACTTTATCAAGGCCTTCCAGTACTCATCCTAACCCACCTCATGCTCTTTCCTCTCTATCTTCCCCTTCTGTGTCACGCCTGTCTGTCTGCCCCTCCCCTTTGAATGTAAGCTCTCACGAGCAGGGACCTCTTCCCTCATGTGCTTCTCTTTACATTTTCTTCTACTCTCTACTCCCCATTAGGGCCCCTAACACGGGACTGCCAACTCCCGGCAGCTTATTGTGAGTGCTTTAATCACTATTTCAGCAATGTATATAAGTCGTGTCCTTGTCCTGCACTGTAACTTACTTGCTTCTTGTTCACCTATTAGTTCTATGTACTATGTAAGGCAAAGCGGAACACTTGTGGCGCCATATAAATAAAGGATAATAATAATAATAATAATAATAACTTACTGACACCTGTGTGAGCAGGGGAGTTACTTACACTGTGCCATCACTTACTGACACCTGTGTGAGCAGGGGAGTACTTACATTGTGTCATCATTTACTGACACCTGTGTGAGTAGGGGAGTACTTACACTGTGCCATCACTTACTGACACCTGTGTGAGCAGGGGAGTTATTACACTGTGCCATCACTTACTGACACCTGTGTGAGCAGGGGAGTTACTTACACTGTGCCATCACTTACTGACACCTGTGTGAACAGGGGAGTTACTTACACTGTGCCATCACTTACTGACCCCCTGTGTGAGCAGGGGAGTTATTACACTGTGCCATCACTTACTGACACCTGTGTGAGCAGGGGAGTACTTACACTGTGCCATCACTTACTGACCCCTGTGTGAGCAGGGGAGTTATTACACTGTGCCATCACTTACTGACACCTGTGTGAGCAGGGGAGTTACTTACCCTGTGCCATCACTTACTGACACCTGTGTGAGCAGGGGAGTTACTTACACTGTGTCATCACTTACTGACCCCTGTGTGAGCAGGGGAGTACTTACACTGTGCCATCACTTACTGACACCTGTGTGAGCAGGGGAGTTACTTACACTGTGTCATCACTTACTGACCCCTGTGTGAGCAGGGGAGTTAGTTACACTGTGCCATCACTTATTGACACCTGTGTGAGTAGGGGAGTACTTACACTGTGCCATCACTTACTGACACCTGTGTGAGAAGGGGATCTACTTACACTGTGCCATCACTTACTGACACCTGTGTGAGCAGGGGAGCTACTTACACTGTGCCATCACTTACTGACCCCTGTGTGAGCAGGGGAGTACTTACATTGTGTCATCACTTACAGACACCTGTGTGAGTAGGGGAGTACTTACACTGTGCCATCACTTACTGACACCTGTGTGAGCAGGGGAGTTACTTACACTGTGCCATCACTTACTGACACCTGTGTGAGCAGGGGAGTACTTACATTGTGTCATCACTTACTGACCCCTGTGTGAGCAGGGGAGTTACTTACACTGTGCCATCACTTACTGACCACTGTGTGAGCAGGGGAGTTACTTACACTGTGCCATCACTTACTGACACCTGTGTGAGCAGGGGAGTACTTACATTGTGTCATCACTTACTGACACCTGTGTGAGCAGGGGAGTACTTACACTGTGCCATCACTTACTGACACCTGTGTGAGCAGGGGAGTACTTACACTGTGCCATCACTTACTGACCCCTGTGTGAGCAGGGGAGTACTTACACTGTGCCATCACTTACTGACCCCTGTGTGAGCAGGGGAGTACTTACACTGTGCCATCACTTACTGACCCCTGTGTGAGCAGGGGAGTTATTACACTGTGCCATCACTTACTGACCCCTGTGTGAGCAGGGGAGTACTTACACTGTGCCATCACTTACTGACCCCTGTGTGAGCAGGGGAGTTATTACACTGTGCCATCACTTACTGACCCCTGTAAGAGCCGGGGAGTACGTACAACATTGTGCAAGCTCTTGTGCCATCACTTACTGACATCTGTGTGAGCAGATGACTAATCATACCACATTACACCACTTACCACCGCTGTCACCTGCGGACAGTGAGCAGGTGAGCCCACTCAATATAGTCCCAACTTCTGCAATTGGCAGGTCTACACCAAAGTGTCCAAACACTGTCACTTTATGACACTAGTCTGAGCAGGAGAGACTGCACCTTATCACCCCACCTCCTGCTACTGGCACCTGTGTCAGTAGGTGAGTCTGTACCAAATTGTCCAACCACTGTCACTTTATATGTGAGCAGGAGAGTCTGCACCATATCACCCCACCTTCTGCTATTGGCAACTGAGTCAGTAGGTGAGTCTGTACCAAATTATCCAACCACTGTCACTTTATATGTGAGCAGGAGAGTATGCATCATATCACCCCACCTCCTGCTACTGGCACCTGTGTCAGTAGGTGAGTCTGCACCAAATTATCCAACCACTGTCACTTTATGTGTGAGCAGGAGAGTCTGCACCATATCACCCCACCTCCTGCTACTGGCAACTGAGTCAGTAGGTGAGTCTGTACCAAATTGTCCAACCACTGTCACTTTATATGTGAGCAGGAGAGTCTGCACCATATCACCCCACCTTCTGCTACTGGCAACTGAGTCAGTAGGTGAGTCTGTACCAAATTGTCCAACCACTGTCACTTTATATGTGAGCAGGAGAGTCTGCACCATATCACCCCACCTCCTGCTACTGGCACCTGAGTCAGTAGGTGAGTCTGTACCAAATTATCCAACCACTGTCACTTTATGTGTGAGCAGGAGAGTCTGCACCATATCACCCCACCTCCTGCTACTGGCACCTGAGTCAGTAGGTGAGTCTACACCAAATTATCCAACCACTGGCACTTTATGGCACTAGTGTGAGCAGGAGAGTCTGCACCATATCACCCCACCTCCTGCTACTGGCACCTGAGTCAGTAGGTGAGTCTACACCAAATTATCCAACCACTATCACTTTATGACACTAGTGTGAGCAGGAGAGTCTGCACCATATCACCCCACCTCCTGCTACTGGCACCTGAGTCAGTAGGTGAGTCTGTACCAAATTATCCAACCACTATCACTTTATGGCACTAGTGTGAGCAGGAGAGTCTGCACCATATCACCCCACCTCCTGCTACTGGCACCTGAGTCAGTAGGTGAGTCTGTACCAAATTATCCAACCACTGTCACTTTATGTGTGAGCAGGAGAGTCTGCACCATATCACCCCACCTCCTGCTACTGGCACCTGAGTCAGTAGGTGAGTCTACACCAAATTATCCAACCACTGGCACTTTATGACACTAGTGTGAGCAGGGGAGTCTGCACCATATCACCCCACCTCCTGCTACTGGCACCTGAGTCAGTAGGTGAGTCTACACCAAATTATCCAACCACTGGCACTTTATGGCACTAGTGTGAGCAGGAGAGTCTGCACCATATCACCCCACCTTCTGCTACTGGCAACTGAGTCAGTAGGTGAGTCTACACCAAATTATCCAACCACTATCACTTTATGACACTAGTGAGAGCAGGAGAGTCTGCACCATATCACCCCACCTTCTGCTACTAGCAACTGAGTCAGTAGGTGAGTCTGTACCAAATTATCCAACCACTGTCACTTTATGACACTAGTGTGAGCAGGAGAGTCTGCACCTTATCACCCCACCTCCTGCTACTGACACCTGAGTCAGTAGGTGAGTCTGTACCAAATTGTCCAACCACTGTCACTTTATATGTGAGCAGGAGAGTCTGCACCATATCACCCCACCTTCTGCTACTGGCACCTGAGTCAGTAGGTGAGTCTGTACCAAATTATCCAACCACTGTCACTTTATGGCACTAGTGTGAGCAGGAGAGTCTGCACCATATCACCCCACCTCCTGCTACTGGCACCTGAGTCAGTAGGTGAGTCTACACCAAATTATCCAACCACTGTCACTTTATGTGTGAGCAGGAGAGTCTGCACCATATCACCCCACCTTCTGCTACTGGCACCTGAGTCAGTAGGTGAGTCTGTACCAAATTATCCAACCACTGTCACTTTATGACACTAGTGTGAGCAGGAGAGTCTGCACCACTTGGCTATATCTCAAGAAAATCTCATGCACTGACATCTGTGTTAGCAGAAAAGTCCTCCATGTAATACAAGACTGGAGGAAACATGAATATCCTAATCACTCAGTGATTTGTACATTGGATGCTCAGTCTGGTCACACACACAGGGATCCATCTCATTACGGGTGAGGAGACACTGCCAACTGCAGGCTCTCTGGCTGCGATATTCGGATAGACTTCTAAAATATCACTCTATTGCAATTAAAATTAGACACCATCATGAGCAGTGCAAGGGGAACTAAACTTTAGTGCATAGGGACATCACCTATCGAGTCCCTGCTGTCTCACCCCACGTTCTGCAGATGCTTCCATCGCCAAACCTGCACGTAGATGTACCGTGGGTCACTTTCTGAAAAAAAGAGATTTACCAGTCTCTACTTCCAGATGTCTCTTATTCTAGACCATCCACTGTCACTCTCACATATACTGCAGTCACTCTCTATATCCAGCTGCCTCTCTCTCCGCAGACACTCTCTACACCCAGCTGTCTCTCACTCTGCTCTCTCTCTCTCTACCCAGCGGTTTCTCACTCTGCACTCTATGCCTAGCTGTCTCTCACTCTGCAGCACTCAGTATGCCCAGCGGGCTCTCTATGCCCAGCTCTCACTCTTCTCTCTCTCTCTACCCAGCAGACTCTCATATTCTACAATCACTCTATACCAAGCTGTCGCTCACTCTGCAGTTACTCTCTATACCCAGCTGTCTCTCTATACCCAGGTTTCTCTCATACTCTGCAGTCTCTATACCCAACAGCCTCTTACACTCTGCACTCACTCTCCATACCCAGCTACCTCTCACTCAGCAGTCACTCTCCATACCCAGCTGTCTCTTATATTCTGCAGTCACTCTCCATACCCAGCTATCTCTCACTCTGCAGTCACTCTCTATACCCAGCTGTCTCTTATATTCTGCAGTCACTCTCTATACCCAGGTTTCTCTCATACTCTGCAGTCTCTATACCCAACAGCCTCTTACACTCTGCACTCACTCTCTATACCCAGCTGTCTCTCACTCTCTCACCCTCTATACCTAGCTGTCTGTCTCTGCAGTCACTCTATATCCAGCTGTCTCTCACTCTGCAGTCTCTATACCCAGCTGTCTATTACTCTGCAGTAGCTCTCTATACCCAGCTATCTCTCACTCAGCAGTCACTCTCCATACCCAGCTGTCTCTTATATTCTGCAGTCACTCTCCATACCCAGCTATCTCTCACTCTGCAGTCACTCTCTATACCCAGCTGTCTCTTATATTCTGCAGTCACTCTCCATACCAAGCTGTCTCTCACTCTGCAGTCACTCTCTATACCCAGCTGTCTCTTATATTCTGCAATCTCTCTTTATACCAAACCGCCTGTCACTGCAGTATCTATAACCTAGTCTCTATACCCAACCACCTGACACCTCTGCAGTACATGTCTATAGACTTTCTATAACCAGCTACCTCTCTGATACCCTGCAGTCTCTCTCTATGACCAGATGTCTCTCACACACTGCATTTTCTCTATGTACCCAGCTCTCTCACATAATACTCTGCAGCCACTCTCTATACCCAGCTGTCTCATATACTCTGCAGCCACTCTCTATACCCAGCTGTCTCTCATACTCTGCAGCCACTCTCTATACCCAGCTGTCTCATATACTCTGCAGCCACTCTCTATATCCAGCTGTCTCTCATACTCTGCAGCCACTCTCTACACCCAGCTGTCTCTTACTCTGCATCCACTCTCTATACCCAGCTGTCTCTCATACTCTGCAGCCACTCTCTACACCCAGCTGTCTCTCATACTCTGCATCCACTCTCTATACCCAGCTGTCTCTCATACTCTGCAGCCACTCTCTATACCCAGCTGTCTCTCATACTCTGCAGCCACTCTTTATACCCAGCTGTCTCATATACTCTGCAGCCACTCTCTATACCCAGCTGTCTCTCATACTCTGCAGCCACTCTCTATACCCAGCTGTCTCATATACTCTGCAGCCACTCTCTATACCCAGCTGTCTCATATACTCTGCATCCACTCTCTATACCCAGCTGTCTCATATACTCTGCATCCACTCTCTATACCCAGCTGTCTCTCATACTCTGCAGCCACTCTCTATACCCAGCAGACTCATATACTCTGCATCCACTCTCTATACCCAGCTGTCTCATATACTCTGCAGCCACTCTCTATACCCAGCTGTCTCTCATACTCTGCAGCCACTCTTTATACCCAGCTCTCATATACTCTGCAGCCACTCTCTATACCCAGCTGTCTCTCATACTCTGCAGCCACTCTCTATACCCAGCTGTCTCTCATACTCTGCAGCCACTCTCTATACCCAGCTGTCTCTCATACTCTGCAGCCACTCTCTATACCCTGCTGTCTCTCATACTCTGCAGCCACTCTCTACACCCAGCTGTCTCATATACTCTGCAGCCACTCTCTATACCCAGCTGTCTCATATACTCTGCAGCCACTCTCTACACCCTGCTGTCTCTCATACTCTGCATCCACTCTCTACACCCAGCTGTCTCATATACTCTGCAGCCACTCTCTACACCCAGCTGTCTCATATACTCTGCAGCCACTCTCTATACCCAGCTGTCTCATATACTCTGCAGCCACTCTCTATACCCAGCTGTCTCATATACTCTGCAGCCACTCTTTATACCCAGCTGTCTTATATACTCTGCAGCCACTCTTTATACCTAGCTGTCTCTCATACTCTGCAGCCACTCTCTATACCCAGCTGTCTCATATACTCTGCAGCCACTCTCTATACCCAGCTGTCTCATATACTCTGCAGCCACTCTCTATACCCAGCTGTCTCTCATACTCTGCAGCCACTCTCTATACCCAGCTGTCTCATATACTCTGCAGCCACTCTCTACACCCAGCTGTCTCATATACTCTGCAGCCACTCTCTACACCCAGCTGTCTCATATACTCTGCAGCCACTCTCTACACCCAGCTGTCTCTCATACTCTGCAGCCACTCTCTATACCCAGCTGTCTCATATACTCTGCAGCCACTCTCTATACCCAGCTGTCTCATATACTCTGCAGCCACTCTCTATACCCAGCTGTCTCATATACTCTGCAGCCACTCTCTATACCCAGCTGTCTCATATACTCTGCAGCCACTCTCTATACCCAGCTGTCTCATATACTCTGCAGCCACTCTTTATACCCAGCTGTCTCATATACTCTGCAGCCACTCTCTACACCCAGCTGTCTCTCATACTCTGCATCCACTCTCTATACCCAGCTGTCTCTCATACTCTGCATCCACTCTCTATACCCAGCTGTCTCATATACTCTGCAGCCACTCTCTACACCCAGCTGTCTCTCATACTCTGCATCCACTCTCTATACCCAGCTGTCTCTCATACTCTGCATCCACTCTCTATACCCAGCTGTCTCTCATACTCTGCATCCACTCTCTATACCCAGCTGTCTCTCATACTCTGCATCCACTCTCTATACCCAGCTGTCTCATATACTCTGCAGCCACTCTCTACACCCAGCTGTCTCTCATACTCTGCATCCACTCTCTATACCCAGCTGTCTCTCATACTCTGCATCCACTCTCTATACCCAGCTGTCTCATATACTCTGCAGCCACTCTCTACACCCAGCTGTCTCTCATACTCTGCATCCACTCTCTATACCCAGCTGTCTCTCATACTCTGCATCCACTCTTTATACCCAGCTGTCTCATATACTCTGCAGCCACTCTCTATACACAGCAGCTGTCTCTCACACTCTGCAGTCTCTCTATACCCAGCAGTTGTCTGGCACTCTGCAGTCTCCCTGTACCCAGCAGACTCTCTTATACCCAGCAGCTGTCTCACACTCTGTCTGTACTGGAGTTTCACACTCCGCAGCAGTCTCTCGTTTCCTTATTGTTTGGGGGGAGGAGAGTGAGTGAGTTTGATCGCTGATTGGACTTTCTTTGTGTCACTCAAACTTTGCTATAGGCTATTTGTTGCCGCTCTGTCCCCGCCCACATATAAAGGCTGCCACGCCCACTCGCTACACGTCAGTGTTTACCGGGACGATTCCTGTAAAGATTCCCCATCCGGCAGCAGGAGGGGGCGGTCCAAATGCTGCTTTGTGATTGGACAATCAGCTTCTGATTGACAGGCATAGTAATGCGTGCTTTGGATTGACTCGGACCCGCCCAACACACCCCTGACGTCATCATTAGTCCTATTATATTATATACAAAACAGTGGGAACTGGGAAGACGCTGATAGGCAGCTGGTGATGTGTCAGGGAGAAGCTGGGGTACCTACCCTCCAACATGACCCGTTCCATTAGGTATACAATGCTCTGCTCCTGGACTTCCCACCTAATTTATGATTGCAGACACCTGTGTTGATCTAGTTAATTGATGAAACAGGTGGCTGCAATTATAAATTAAGAGGGAAGTCCAGGAGCAGAGCATTTTGTACCTAATGGAACGGGTCATGTTGGGGGGTCTGTGGGGTATACTTTCCTACTTTTGAAAAAGCATTTCAGGGAGGTTGTGTTAGTACCACCTATAAGAGCGGCGGTAAAGTGGGCGTGTACTGCTACATGTGATAGGCGTGTACTGCTACATCTGAGAGGTGTGTCATACATCTGATAGGCGTGTACTGCTACATCTGAGAGGTGTGTCATACATGTGATAGGCGTGTACTGCTACATCTGAGAGGTGTGTCATACATGTGATAGGCGTGTACTGCTACATCTGAGAGGTGTGCCATACATGTGATAGGCGTGTACTGCTACATCTGAGAGGTGTGCCATACATGTGATAGGCGTGTACTGCTAAATCTGTGGTGTGTCATACATGTGATAGGCGTGTACTGCTACATCTGAGAGGCGTGTACTGCTACATCTGAGAGGAGTGCCATACATGTGATAGGCATGTACTGCTACATCTGAGAGGAGTGTCATACATGTGATAGGCGTGTCATACATGCATACCTCCAAACTGTCCTGCATTCAACGGGACAGTCCCATTTTTCTGGGACTGTCCCACCCGCGGGCCTCAGTGTCCCGCGGTGGGGGGGGGGGAATTTGGAGAGAGCACATACCGGTGCTCCGCATAGCAGCGGGTGTACAGAAGGTGAATAGATGCGCACGGCATCTGTTCACCTGTGTAAGGAGAGCCTGGGGGCTGCCCGCCATCTCGGAGAGTGGGCTCGCCCCCTATAATGATATAAATGGGGTTTTCCTAAGGCCATGTGGTGAAGCATGTTGTTGGTGATGGGGCACGTCAGATGCTGGGGGCATGTCAGGGAGATGCTGGGGGCATGTGAGGAATCTGTGATGGGGCATGTCAGTTGCTGGGGGCATATGGGGGGCATGTCAGGGAGATGCTGGGGGTATGTGAGGAATCATGGAGATGCTGGGGGCATGTGAGGAATCATGGAGATGCTGGGGCAAATGGGGGGCATGTCAGGGAGATGCTGGGGGCATGTGAGGAATCTGATGGGGCATTTCAGTTGCTGGGTGGCATATGGGTGGCATGTCAGGGAGATGCTGGGGGCATGTGAGGAATCGGAGATGGGGCATGTCAGATGCTGGGGGCATATGGGAGGCATGTCAGGGAGATGCTGGGGGAATGTGAGGAATCGGTGATGGGGCATGTCAGATGCTGGGGGCATATGGGGGGCATGTCAGGGAGATGCTGGGGGCATGTGAGGAATCATGGAGATGGGGCATGTCATGGAGATGCTGGGGGCATGTGGATAGCATGCTTCTCGGTGGGCAGACACTGTGTGCATTTGGGGCATAAGGTGGCATGTGGGGAAGATGATGATGTGAAGGGGGCATGTCACAGACATTAGTGGCGCTGAAGCATGTGGGTAATAACTGGGAGGAACTTTACATGGTAGTGCATCCAGCTACAGCAAGTTCTAGGGTCCATGTCCGGAGGGAAGGCTGGATTATACAACAGTGGGGTCATCCTGTCCATCTTGCTCTCACGTGTAAAGCAAAGAGTAGGTGGGAGAGGTGGTCTTTGTTTAGGGTCTATCCAGAATAGAAAGTAGGGAGAAAACATTCCCAAAAAGGGAGCTTCCACCCATATCCTATTGTGGATATTTGCATGTTGCAAAATGGTTTACATGAGGTGGATAGCTGAGGCAGCAAGATATGAGTATGGACACAGGGCTAATTCAGACGGTTATTGGGAATCTACGCGTGCGTAGGACCCATTCTGTGAGTGTGCAGAATGGATCTTGCTTTATCGCACGCAAGCCCTTGAATGCCTCTGCCTGATTGACAGGCAGAGGCATTTAAGGGGGGGGGGTCGGCCAGCGTTCCCGGAAATGGGGCGTGTCCGCCCCGGTTTTACAGGGGTGGCCAGCCCAGAGACTGCGTGGACGCATGCAGTCTGCTGGACTCACAAGCCATCCACCATTGACTACTGATGGACAAGATGGTGATCCCAGCCTGTGACCTCCGTTGCAGTGCTGGGATCGCAAATGCAGTAGGGGGTGTCATACACCTGCATTTGCATTATTAGTGCAGCTTTGCAATTGCGATCCTTGCTGAATCAGGCCCACAGACTCCTATGTCCTTTGCGCCCTGCCAGCAGGTAAGGCTGTCAGTTAATGCAGCATAGTGTATGACCACATAGAAAATTCTGCTTTACCTAGGAGAGAGAAAACTTACACAGAGCCAAAAGCAATATACTGTAGACATGTAGCGCCATGGGGTTTATTTACTAAGTGTCGGTTTGTAAAATCTGACACCTCTGTCATGTTTATGCCTGATAGTAAAAACACTGCCCCTCATACCACACGAACAGCATGTAGTAAATAAGCTCCCTAGTCTCTAGGAGAGAAGTGGGTTGTGCTGTCGTCCTCTTTCAAACAGTGGAGCAGAGAGGACCAGGGAGCACCAGAGAGGAGCAGAGAGGACCAGGGAGCACCAGAGAGGACCAGGGAGCACCAGAGAGGACCAGGGAGCACCAGAGAGGACCAGGGAGCAGCAGAGAGGACCAGGGAGCACCAAAGAGGAGCAGGGAGCACCAGGGAGGACCATGGAGCACCAAAGAGGAGCAGGGAGCACCAGAGAGGACAAGGGAGCACCAAAGAGGAGCAGGGAGCACCAGAGAGGACAAGGGAGCACCAAAGAGGAGCAGGGAGCACCAGAGAGGAGCAGGTGCTGCCTGTTTAGAGGAGGAAGTTGCATTACAAGTTATTGGAGCATTCGGAGGCCTTCATCAGGGGTCTTCACATAATGAGAGATAGCATCATAGATTACTTGTAGGTGGAAGGGATATCCCTAGCAATAGCGTAACCTATGATTTCTAAGGACTATGATTTACGTGGACTATGCACTTTTTCAGACTGTAATACGAATACCTCATGATCTGTATACCTAAATGTCGCTATTTAGCGTTGTAAGTCGCACAAGAAATAATTGCTTTCCAGACTTTGAGTGTGGTTCCAAAGCACAAAAAGTTATTATTCATATAAAAAGCATTTAGTTACACGCTGTGATCTGAATACAATTAGCGCAAAAGATTATGCATAAACAAGGTACAGTCGATACATACGCAGGCACTCTGGATCCAGATTTCCGGCATCAAAGGTGAAGCCTCCGTCAAAAGAAAGAATATGATGACTGACTACTGGAAATAGAGCGCCTGAATAGATACCCTTACAGAGAGTAGGCAATACAATAGAAACGAGTTGGCATAATCCCATTGGTGGTTCTTATTGGTTCTTCTGTCATAGGTCAGTTTGTACAATGGTAGTTCAGCCCTCCAATGGCTCTTTGTGTGTGTTTTAACTAATCAATAGACACTACATACAAAGTACATTCTAACACTTAATTCTCTATACTCCATAACTTGCAGACGCATGTTGCGATCTCCTTACCGATGGAACCAGATTTCTGCAAATAGACAGTGATTTAGAATTGTACCAAACATGGTCTGCTTATCATGTACTAAACCTTAGATATCAAAACATAAATTTTACATCATTATTAATAACTTTAATATAAACCATAATGTGCAGGAACCTTTTATGAGTGTGTGTATATTTATGATTATATGTAAGTATGTGTTGTGTGTCTACATGCAGCGTAAAAGGTGCGCTGTGTGCAGGGTTTGTGTTACAGTGTAAAACATGCGCTGTGTGTGTTTCTATTTATAATTGCAACTGTATATATATGTGTGCACGCATTGTAGATACCCATGTGATCGTTTAAGTGTATATATACATATATACCAATATATATATATACACATACATAACGTCAAACAGTAATATTACTTTGGTCTGAACTAAAATAATGACAGACAATGGAGTTTGTCCTTTGGAATTAGCTTTGGCAAGAAGTCTGATAACTTTAACAAAAGGTTTTCCTATGTTTATTCAGAATACAATTGTTAGTCCCTTTTAACCACATCAGCATGGAACACAAGGCCTACAATTTCTAACGATAGCTAAACGTCTGACAATTGTTTCTAACTCCACATTCAGAACACTCTCTGAGCATATCAGTGTCTGTGTTATACTGCAATTGCCACAGACATACTGTTTCTATATGCGAAGTAAACATAGTATCTTTGTGTATTCCAATTACTAGTCCCAGACATGTCCTCAAGACTTTGGTTGTCAGCACTGAATATATAAAGTCTTTAAATATATGTGTATTCATGATTATGTAAAGACTTTAACAGTGTGCAGTAACACGGCAAATGTACACAACGCTAAAATAGCGCCGTGCACAATAATATTATACTGACTACACCAGATGGCATTGTGCAAATATTATTTTTACAATTTAGGTCTCAGCCAACTATCCGGCTTCCGACAGTCCACCCTTGATAGCAAACAATACACTATCACACTGGTCTTACTTTTTATTTTTAGTCTTACACTATGGAATATTATTTAATGTTATATTATGGGAGGCAAAATGTGGTCATTATACCATCAATAATGTGTCCCTGGGAGGGACATAAAACTACCCTTATACGCACACCGTGGATCTTGGAAGATCATGGGAAAGATGTGGGGATGCATCTATCCTATAAAGGAAGTCTTAAAGGGGATAGGGACTTACATTATTTAGGATGTTTAAAATAACATTTAATAATACATTTCATGCATGGTTAAATCTATACATCATCTGATGTTACATTCTTGTTCAGGGTTGTAATGCAGTTCTTCCTTGACCTTGGTATCCATAATATCATTGCTCACCACCATCATCTTGATTTCTCTGTTCGCCCTGGTACATTTTCCGCACTTCAATACAATAGGAACACACCTGACACATAAGCCAATTACTAAGATGACGATCAGTATAAGGATCAGGAGTTTACCCACAATAGCAACCAGTTCCTGGACCCATTCTCCTAGGCCGGAGAACCATCTCACAGGGTTCAACCACGAGAACAACTCTTCTACCTTCTCTACTTCAGCCACTGAAGCATTATGGTTCTTCAGAAACTCCCATTTTAGCTGCAGAATTTCGTCCATCTTCCGGTCTATCACCTCCTTGGGGTCACTAGTGTTATTTGTGATATACGTGCAGCATTTGATACCAAATTGGGTGGCCAAAGTCACACAGTACCCTCCAGTGACAGCTGTTAAATAATTTAACACTAACCTATGTTGCACAAGTTCTTTCTTATAAGCTTGTAACTCCCTACCGGTATACCTGAATGTGTCATCATACATCTCGGTGATATTATCTATAAATTTAACAAGCCCTTGGATATATTTAAAATTTAAAGTACCCCGAGCGATTATGGTGGGATCTAGTGCTACCAAAATTTAGAAACCAGTTGTTTTACTAATCAAATGTGTAGCTGCATGTATGTCACCAGGTATCATGTTTTTATTGTTACAGTGTTCATAATGCGTATGAAGATATGGAGATGGTGTGTTTTTATGGATACCAAGCATTTCACCATGTGTAAGGGTCATAACCTCTGGAAGTATCCTTCCCAAATAACCTAAACCTTCGGAACTCGGAGAGAGCCACTTATACGCTTTCCTTCCACATATAAAATACACATCATCTGGGAGTACATAAGGGATAGAATGCATCATTATCGTCGAACATAATTCTCTAGCAAATAATCCTATTTCAGAATTTCCCATTTCACTAATACACGTGTCTGGTTGTACAACCCTGGCACAGTACCCTTCTGGTACCCTACCAACCATTTCCTTGGTGGAACTAAGGCCCTGATTCAGAGCCGGACGCTCTGAAAGAGCGCTCGCTCTCAACCAGGGCGTTTTTTGTTTTTATTTGTGCGGCCTCCTATCAGCTATTGCGAGTGGCCAGGATGATGGTCGCGATAGTCAAGACCATCGCGACCATCGGGCTTGTGACGAGACCCTTGTGGTAGGGTCTCGTGGCCGTAAGCCCCAGAGAGCTTCTAGCTTCTGGCTGTATTAGAGCCGGAAGCTCTCCCACTGACATCATTGGTGATGTCAGAAGGGCCGCCCACATATGGCAGGCATTCATTTGGGAACGCCTCAGGTTGTGAAGCCACCCCCCGGCCACGTCTCCAAAACGGTGCGAGCTGTCGATCAAAATTGACAGCCGCCTCCTTTTGGTGCGAGACCCGGAGCGACGGAGCGCTCGTCGCTAGCCGGGTTTCACGCATGCACACGTCGGAGCCGGCTCCGGCGTGCGCATACGCAGTTGCCAAACATTGACCCGCTCGTGAGCGCATAGCGCTTGCGAGCAAGTCTGAATCAGGCCCTAAGTCTATATCTATACCGGAAGCAATTACTGTACTGAGGGCCTCATTCAGAGGCGGTCAGAGGATACAAGCGGTTGCTCAGAAACTGGGCGGCCGTTTGTATCCTGACCGCCCGCCTCTGTTTCAGTCATTAGGCTGTGGGTTTACACCCACAGCTCTAATGACCGCTCGGGTGATGGTCGCGATGGTCATAGACCATCGCGACCATCGGGGCTTACGACGAGACCCTAGGGTAGGGTCTCACTTGTCGTAAGCCCCGGAGAGCTTCTGGCTCTGTCAGAGCCGGAAGCTCTCCACTGACATCACTAGTGATGTCAGTGGGGCCTCCCCCAAACAGTGCTGCCACCCCCCCGGCCTGCCTTCCAAACGGGGCGAGCTGTCAATCAACATTGACAGCTCGCCCCCTTTGGAAAGAGTCCCGCTACGACCGGCGCTGTCGGTCGTAGCGGGTCTCACGCATGCGCACAAGGGAGCCGGCTCCCTCATGCGCACTAGCCAAACATCGAGGCGGCCGTGCGGTCTTAGACCGTACGGCCGCCTCTGAATTAAGCCCTGAGTTTGGTCAGATACTCCCCCGATTGGTTTAGCACTCCTTTTTCCGACTCCACTCCATCAATTTCACCATCAGCTCCTCTCTCCGTCATCCATCATCCGTCACAGAAACCAGAAATCCCGAAACAAACTAGGATGATAAAAACTCTGGAAGAAGACACAGACATAACCCCAACACACCACTCCATTGCTGGAACAGTGATCTACAAATTTCTTTTTAGCTCAGGTGTCTCACTGCAACTTTTAACTCTCCCAGAACAAGCTCCCAATTGACAGGTCTACGTTATCTGTCTCGACTCCGCCTCGTATCTCCACCGGTTGGTTGACCTTTTTGCAGTGAGTGGAATGGACCCAGGTATCTCTCTCTGCCACTTTCAAGGAAGTTGTACTTGTCAGCAACACTTGATACGGGCCTTCCCACCGATCTGTCAGACAACCTGAACGTAAGAAATTTCTCATCATAAATTCTCCAGGTTCAACATCATGACAGTTAGTTTCAGGCATATCATGGGACAACAATTTCAATTTCTGTTGCTGCTGCTTCAACTGTTTACTCATTGTTATAAGATACTTTACAGTTACCTCGTTGTTACTCTTCAAATCTTCCTGCGGACTTATAATCAAATGAGGTTGTCTACCAAACAGTACTTCAAAGGGGGACAGATTGAGAGGGGGTCTGGGAGTTGACCTGATGCATTGAAGGACTAGTGGTAATGCTTCTGGCCATCCTAGTCCAGTTTCTGCCATGATCTTACTCAGTTTATTTTTAATAGTACCATTCATCCTCTCCACCTCGGCGCCGGCTTGCGGTCGGTAAGGAGTGTGAAGTCTACTATTAATACCCATCAATTTACACATTTTCTGGAAGACATCTCCGGTGAAATGAGTACCCCTATCATTTTCAATAATTCTAGGGATGCCGTATCTGCATACAAATTCCTGAACAATCTTCTTAGCAGTAAAGGTTTGATTCAAATATTCCATACAATCATGTGCATCAATATACCTGCAGAACTCACCTTCCACCAGCGACTCACCTCTCTCCACCCTTTGTGCATCCTGAGGCACATATGGTAAATACGTTGCTGGGTTTAACGTACTGCACCGTTTAATGGTGATGTTTGCAGGTGGTATTAATGCCAGTTCCCATTTTGTGAACCTAGCTGAGGAAACATGTCTGGTTTGGACAGAGGACCTCATTCAGAGCCAGACGCTATCAGCTGTTCGCTCGTACGCATTCGATTGTTTTAAACCACGCATGCATCCGGTTCTCATTGCGCATGTGCGGCCGGATCATTGCGGTCATTTTTCGTTCGCTCGTATACACAGCGAACAGGAAGTGACCTATGTCATTTGATTGACAGAATGTTCTGGTTATGGGTGGTAACAGGGGTCGAGATGAGAAAATGCAGGCTTGGCAAGGCGTTTTTTGGGCGTACATGTATTATCTTGTGCGAACGTCCAATGTGGACGCTATTTTGTACACGTCACTGTGTGATCCAATTTCCATTAAGACTGCTCGCTTAGCTTGTGGTCTGGTATAGTCTACCGCAGTGATGATGGTCTCTTCGTACTTCCCTGGACTCATCAATGGTGTTGCGATTAATCAAGTGAGGCAACAAAAACAATTAACTTTTAATTGCTAAACAGCTTGTAAGGTGTTTAGCAAATAGACCTTTTTTAGTAGCTAAAAACCGAACGCAGGTGAACTACTCAGCTGCTCATTTCTGGGGCATACAATCAATTAGCTAACAAATGTTTGTGTTTTTTGTGTGCTTTTTACATATTTGTAAGTGTTTATTTTTTAGGCAAACAATATTGTACGCATGTTGTTTTTTTTTTCATTTTTTTTTTTTGACAAAGAAACCAATCGTCCTTTTGTTTTTGGATAATTGTTAATTAAAACTCATAAATTGTTTTTAACCCTTGTTTTTTTTACAAAATATTAAATGTTTCTATTTCCGTTGTATTGTTTGTAAGTTTGTTAGAGGGATTACCTTTTAACCAGTTTGTAAATAAATCCACAATAGAATTATGCAAATTTGGTGCCAAAGTTTATTTATTTATTTATTTTTTAAAGTTTTTTTTAAAGTAAACATATTTTTTTTCAGGGAACAAAATGTAGAAATCATTTTGGCCACACACCAACAAAATAAGTGGCATTTGAACACAAATAAAACAAATAAAAACAATTCACAAGAAAGGAGAGGGAGGTTTTTGGCATGCAGGAATATGGGGCAAACAGAGATGGATTGTGGGGAAATTAGCCAGTGCTGTCATCGCCTTTTAGGCCGTTTGGCCGGGGGTTGGAGGGAGCCTGAATGGGTCCGGGAAGTCCTTTGGCTGGCCTGGCCAGAGGCAGATGTTGTGGCCTCTGGACTAGGGCTAGGCACATTTGGAGGGATGGCTGTTGTTGTGCCAGAGGTGGAGGGTCCTGATGTTCCGGCAGGAAGGGAGGCCGGCTCCAACATGTGCTGGCGAACGAGCTGCTCCAGGGCATTTGCTATTCGCACGTTGGCCCCAGTATTTTCCGCCAGGGCCTTAGCAATGGTCACGTTGGCCGCAGCACTTTGCTCCAGGGCGTCCGCCACCCGTAGCAGATTGGCGTCCATCCTCAGCAGAATCTCGGTGTGCTGATCCGATTTAAAATTGAGATCAGTGAGGAGGGCCACTGCCTGCGAGGGGGAATGCCATGGACTGTCTGTCACAGGGCCCCCAGCTGGATCTACTGCTTCCTCCCCTGCAGAGCCAGAAGAAATTCTGCGGCCAAAGCTCACCTCTGGAGCAGACTCATCCGCCTGTGTCTCTGTGAGAAAAAAGAGAAAAGAGTAAAATTATAATCTAGATATTTTACTAAACACATTTCTGAGTTGTTAACATTACAACATTTACCTGAGGCAACATGAGGAGCTGCAAAGTCTGGCATACGGTATCCATGTTCGACACGCCAAACACCTCCTCATCCTGCACACACCCCTGGGCCAGCTCCTCCAAATCTGTGAGCTCAAGTGACACAGGGGTGGGACCCCCACCTGTCCCCCCTGCATACCTAGCCCTATCAGCCAGTTTTTGTTTAAGCCGATATTTGAAGTCGCTCCATCTGTTGGTTCAAAAGTAGGCATTATTACTGCAGTATTTGGACCTGTAACCATTTTTGATTCAAATGTAGTTTTGACGTACCGGCGTTTGACCTCCCGGGTTGAACGTTCAAACTCACCCACACCATTGACAGCACTGGCTATGTCGTCCCACAGTTTCCATCTCTGGGTTGCACCCATATACTTTGGTGCCTGTGCCAGGTTGTCATTGCACATTTGGACCAAAACCTCCATCTCCTTCCTTGTGAATTGTGGCTGTCTTTTCTTTTTGGCCCTAGTTTGCCTACTAGGCCCAGCAGCCTCTTCCATGGCATCCTCCACACCTTTTTTTAAAATGGCAGAAATTATTAAAAAGTTAAATGTTTCCAAATGTAATGTTAAACATAGGCATTTTCACATCATTTTGAAAAGACTTACATGGCGCCTCTTGGCTAGTACTTTGCTGCTCTGTACTCATTGTGTTTTCGCAATGTAGCAGACCGATTTAGGTCGTCAGTGACGTTTTTAGACATGCATCAGCATTATTCGGCCGCATCATTCCTTGTGTGCTCCTATTGTCCGTCCTTAGTTTGAGCAGGAAAATAAAGCCTATTTATGGCTTGGTGTGACTCCATTCGAGGTGGCATTTTTGGATTGTTGGAGGTTTTTCGGTGTAGTGGTTTGTTCGTGCTTTGCTGGTTTCTGGAAGGAGTAGTTTGTATTTTTTTTGACGTTTGGTTTTTTTCTTACTTTGTTTCTTTACGTTAGCTTTTTTGCAGTTTTTTTTTTACTATTTTTAGTTATATTTTTGAGTAAGTATTTCCACAATTCCCCTTAAAATTTAATAATACATAGTTTACATTTTATTTTTTTTAATGTTTTTTTTTTTTCAGTTATTTTGGCAGTGACCAAGTGACTTTTTCTAACTTTGGGATATTTGTCTGTTTTTGGTAAGTATTTTTGGCTTTAAGAATTACCAAATTCGATGTGTTGGTCTTAGCATATGTTTCGTTAAGTAATGTGTGTTCTTTTCAGTGTAAAATCATGTCTTAACTTTATATGTAGCGTACTATTTTGCGAACTAATGTGTGTTCCCTTCTCTAAATTTTCCACAACTAGATTTGGCTTAATTCCTAGTTTATTAAATTAATCTAAAAAATATTTTCGTCTTTTGTAATGTAGGTTTCTTTTCACATGACACGACCCAGGCCTGTAAGAATCTTTGGTTTGCTTTGAAAAGATAAGTATATTTTTCTGAACACATTTGTCTAAAACAATAACTACCTGGCTTAACATTTCAGGTTGATGTTGGTCGTATTATATTGGCCATGGTTCCAGAACCCGACCAACCTCAACTTCGTCCCAGGTGTAGGCCTCGTAGGCGTGCAAGGCCCCAGATATATAGAACACGTGTCACCCTTTTTGGAATGCCAGATGATGAGGTGTTAAGGCGATACCATCTTCCGCCACAAATCATCATAGACACTCTCTCACTAATAGAGAGTGATCTTGAACGGCAAATTGACAGTCCTACAGCAATACCACCACTTACGCAATTAATGTCGGTGTTACATTTTTGTGCCTCAGGATCCTATCAAACCACAGTCGGAATAGTGGCAGGAATATCCCAATCCTCCTTTTCAAGGATCCTGAGGGCAGTGATGGAGGCACTTTTTAAACACCTCCATCATTTTATTAAAATGCCATTGGATATGGGTTCCCTTAATGTGGTGAAGGCTAATTTTTACCAAATTGCTGGCTTCCCACACATCATAGGGGTTGTGGATGACACTCACATACCACTTCAGCCTCCAGCAAGGCTGGAGGCTATATTTAGGAACCGAAAGCACTTTCACTCGATGAATGTAATGGTGGTATGTGATGCCTCCCTCCAGATCCTGTCCCTGAATGCCAAATTCCCAGGCAGTGCACATGATTCCTTCGTCATCCAGCAATCAGGGATTTGGCACAAATTAAACAACCTACAAGCTGGTGATGCATGGCTTCTGGGTAAGTTGACACCTTCTGTTGAAACCAAAGCAAAGCTTGGTACACAATGGTCCTGATTTTTTTTATATTTTTTCACAGGAGACAGTGGTTACCCTTGCATGCCCTGGCTGCTCACTCCTTATTTGGTTCCCACACCAGGGCCACAAAGTCAGTATAATTCTGCACTTACAGCCACCAGGCAGGTGGTGGAGCACTGTATCGGCCTTTTAAAAGGCCGATTCAGATGCCTCCACCGCTCTGGTGGCGACCTCATGTATTTGCCGGCTATGGTTTCCAAAATTGTGGTCCTGTGTGGGATTTTTCACAACATCACCATAAGGAGTGGTGTCCCAATGCAGCCAGAGGATGCCTTGCCTGTGGACGGCCCACCCAAGGTTGGTCGGAGGTCAGTATGTGGGGGGCCATACGCGATCAAGTTGTTGCAAGATTTTTTAGGTAATTATTTCAACAAATTTATTTAATTGACACAATGTAGACATGTAATATTTTAATGTACACTTTTAACTTGTTTTTTTTTTGTTTTATTCCCTAAAATGACCATACAAATCCATGCATACTAATTGATCCACAAAAATGACTTTATGTGGACACATTGGATATAACTTCGGGAACACTGATTTCTTCTCCTCATTTGTGGATTCATGTTGGCATGCTACTTCTTCAAACAGTTCCTGATTTTTTTTTTTGTGGGTTTTGGTGATTTTTGGACTTTTGTGTGTGTGTTTTCAATGTTTGAATTTATTGTGTCAATTCACTTGGTGTTTAATACTTGTGTGCATTAAATTTATTTTTTACGTTACCCAACCATTTCCATCGTCAATTACAACCAAGTGTAACCTGTTTAAAAAAATGCAAAGTTGCTTAATGCCTAATACTGTAATTTCTTAATTTGTAATCTTTAGTACCCTGCTTTGTTGCTCAAAACAAACCCCAAAAGTATTATGCTGAATCAGTATGTTGTACATTCTAGGCCTAAGCAAGTAGCTTTAAGTTTTTCATTACCCCCCCCCAAAAAAAATCTCTTTTGAAGGTTAATTCTACAAACCTAGTGGTATTGTTATGCGTTTAATGTGCAAGCTTACATACTTACTTGAGCTTTCTACAAACAAATGTACATTACTTAAAAACTCAGGGACAAATAGTAGACTTATGTAAGGTTCAACAATCTAAGATTTACAGACAAGGAATGAGACTTAAACAAATCAAAATAAACTTTATTTTTAGGGTTTTTTTGTGGAAAGTGAAAAAAATAGTGGCGCAGGATGGCCAAAAGATGGTCCATTGCCACCAGCATGGCAATGTCATGCCCCCGTATCTTGATTAATCCTGCAGCAATGGCCTCGTTATGCCTCTGTTCCTCTGTGGGTTTAAAAAATGTGCGGATTACTAAAATGACACCTTCATTTAGTTTATAACAACCAACCAAAATTTCAGACTATACCAAAAAAAAAAAACAGTTACCAAAACATGTCCAAAACAAAAGGATTGCAAAAAGAAAAGCTTAAATAACAAATAAGGTCTGAAAAAGACTAAAGAAAATCATAAAAAAAAATAAATAAATAAAAAATAAAATAAAAAAACAAACTAAGACATTTGTTGGTAGCGTAAACAAGAAATACACAAGTGTGAGTGTTTGGACATGTGTCATATGTGTAAGGAAAAAACATCCTTGACATTGTTTCACAAAGATATATGTAAAAAACTTTGGAACTACTTTACTATTTTGAACTGCACAGGCAAAAGGACAACATCAACCAAAATAACAGAAAAAGAACCAAAAACCATAGTTTAAAAGGTAAACATACCGGGAACATTGCTGACTGGGCCTGGAGCCCCGAATTCCACCTCATCAGAGGTGGGCCAGTGGCTGAGGGAAGTAGGGGTAATGTGGGATAAAGTGGAAGGTGAGGAAAATAGAGGGGGGGTTGGAGTGGAGGGGGAAGTTGGAGGGATGTTAATGTGAGGAGAGGGAGGGGACTGATGGGCAGCAAGGTCTGCGGTGGAGGGGAAATTTGGGGCAGAGTGGGCAGAGGATGTTTGGGTGGGAGTGGGGGATAGGGGTCGAGACACACGTCTGCGCCGTGTGAGTTTCCGCTCTGCCCCTAAATGATGGCGAAAACCATGAGTAATTACAATTTGCCTTTTAGTCTTTTGATTTTAACCCAAAAATTTGTACACAAACAGGGCTATACTGTAAACAAGCACACGCAAGTATGTCCAAATAAAACAAACAGGGCTATACTGTAAACATGCACACGCAAGTATGAGAATCCAAAAACAAACAGGGCTATACTGTAAACATGCACACGCAAGTATGAGAATCCAAAAACAAACAGGGCTGTACTGTAAACAGGCACACGCAGGTATGAGAATACAAAAACACAAATAAAAAAATAACCATACACAGAAACACTTACTATGAACTATTTGGAGACGCAAACGGGCCAGCAGGCGTGGGGATCTGCGCCTCAGATCGGACCACCTTCTTTCAAGTTGGCCGATATTTCTGCGGTAGCCGATCGAA
Source organism: Taudactylus pleione (assembly GCA_031769625.1). Lineage (NCBI taxonomy): Eukaryota > Metazoa > Chordata > Amphibia > Anura > Myobatrachidae > Taudactylus > Taudactylus pleione. Next base: position 52,968 of record JAUIMM010001037.1, on the reverse strand, counting down.
CGCAGGCGGCGCCGCACCTCCGCGTAGGCCAGCCGCTTGCGGAGGTTAGTGATGGGGCGCGGGTAATTTGTGATTCTCTGGTCCATCACTTCAGTGAGGACCAGGAGTTCACGGCGACAAAAAGCGGCGGCTCTCATGATGGCAATGATTTTTTTTACACAAAACAGTTTTAATAAAGGTTCTAGAAAAAATTTGATTGGCTAATGTACTTTGTAAATTAACAGGAACAATTTTATTGGTTATTGTATGAGTCATGTGACCTACACCCTCACAAATATAATGTGAGTTATGATAGGCTTGATGCAGTGACATGCGTAAGCTAATTTAAATAACAAAATTAAAGTATTTAAATATGCCTATAAAAAAAAAATGCAAAACAATACCAGCATTCTAACAAACTATTAAGTTCGAAAGACCATCCCCTTGGTCAAACCGTACTTATTCTGCGGAAGAAATGACACACACTAACAAGAATAAAGTTTATTGACAGTGAAAAAAAACCACGATTGCAAACATGTGAATAACAATTAAGGTAATTAATATAGTGATTGCCAGTAATCGATTCAAGTATGTTTGCAGAATGAAATAGCAGGCAATCGAAAACTGACAGGGCCACTTCCAGAATTGACTTGTGCAAGCGCTCAATGCAACCAAAGAGGAGACGGACGTTCGCTATTTTGAACGCTCGCTAGCTAGAGGAGGGGTTGGGAGAATATGGGGCGGAAGGTAAGCTACGAGCGAACATACGAGCGAGCGCTTAAATTTAAAATTTTTCACTCGTACGGCGGACGAGCGAACGGCCACTTGCGTCCGGGTCTGAATCAGGCCCAGAATTCAACAAAGCAGATACAGCATGGGGTGTATAAACAGTCATATCATGGCCTAATACTACATCCTCACTCTTACTGACCCATAGTGCAGTCGCTGCTACACTTCTTAAACACGTTGGAAGTGATCTTGTCACAGTGTCCAATTGTGCACTGTAGTATGCTATGGGCCTACTGGCATCACCGTGTTTTTGTGTGAGGACACCTGATGCGCAACCATTAGCTTCCGTACAGTATACATCAAAATGTTTTTCATTAGGTATTCCCAATGCAGGTGCTCTTGTCAGACTGTCCTTAAGATTAAGGAAAGCCTGAGCTGTTTCCTCTGTGTATATGACATGATTGGGCTTTAAGGAAGAGACTAAGTTCTGCCATGGTAAAGCCAAAATTGAACAACCTGGGTTCCATGATCTGTAGTATCCACACAGCCCAAAAAGGTATGGTTTTGCTGTTGGTTCTGCGGCAGTGTCATGGTCTGTATGGCCTGTATCCTGTCATTAGTCAGGTGTCATAACCCCTGGGTTAGGCAGTGTCCCAAGTATTTAGCCCTGGTCTGGCACGGCTGTAATTTGTCCTTAGCAACCTTGTATCCTATCTGTGAGAGATGAAGCAACAGTAGCTTAGTATCATTTAAACATGACATAAATGAATCAGAACACAACAATAAATCGTCTACATATTGTATTATAACAGATCCATTGGCAGGTTGAAAAGATTGTAAACAGTCGTGTAAGGCCTGGGAGAAGATACTGGGGCTGTCTATGAAGCCCTGGGGCAATCGTGTCCATGTGTATTGTAACCCCCTGTATGTAAATGCAAATAGGTACTGACAGTCAGAATGAAGAGGGACAGAGAAGAAGGTAGAACAGAGGTCAATGACAGCAAAGTGGGTTGCGGATGGTGGAATCTGCATAAGGATGACAGCTGGATTTGGCACTATGGGGAATTGGCTCTCAACTACCTTATTAACCCCTCTAAGGTCCTAATCTATAGCCGCTCCCCCCAGCCTTCTTCACTGGAAAAATGGGACTATTGGCTACACTTGCTGTACGGACTAAAATTCCCTGTTGTAGTACCCGCTCAATTATGGGATAAACCCCTATCTCTACTTCTGGTTTTAACAGGTACTGGGGAATTTTTGGAGCTTGCCTACCACTTTTTAGATTTACCATTACGCGTTACACCCATTGCTGGTACTGTCTTGCTGGTCACCTGTAAATTGGAAGGAGAATTTAACACTGATCTGGTCACCCCTGTGTCTACAAGAAAAGAATGTTTGTTACCAGCTATATCAACTATCATTACAGGTTCTTCCCTAGTATCCTTAGTTAACCTGACTGGCTGTAGACTACAGGTGTGACCTGACCCCTAGAGCTGACTGTCTTCCTCCAGTAAAGCATTTACTGCTACTATGTGAGCAGGTGATTGTTGGAACTGTCCTGACTGTGGTGGGTGCCCCCCTAGTGGGTATCCCAGTGTTCCCTGGTTTGGTGGTTCCCACTTCTAGCTTTCCAAAACCTACTTATGTATCCCACCTTGTTACAAATATAAAACCTTCGTGGTTGACGTGTATTGGAAGGTTGTTGTGTGGGTTGGGGAGTGTGGAAAGATTGTGGTTGTGTATGGGGATATGGGTTTGGAGGTTGTGTGGGATGGGTCTATTGTGGCCATGTGTGATAAGAGTGCTGCGGTGATATTTGCATTCCTTCCAAAGCTTGAATACTAACAGCCATTAGTTTCTCACTCTGCATATCTCTCTTCCTGAAGATGTTTTTATCATGTTCAATTACAGATTCCCTGAGTGTGTCTACTGTAACTCCCCTCCATCCAGGAAGTGAGGTCTGAACCCTGGCTTTTAGAGTGTCTTTAAGACCATCCATAAGCACTGTGATTGTCATTTCCCTATGGTGTGTGTTGTCCTTTATATCTTCTATACCTGTGTATTGGGTAATAGTTTGCAGCGCTCTGGTGAAATAATCTGCTGCAGACTCTTTCTGCTTAATTGTAAAAATTTTACTCCAGTTAACTACTACTGGAAAATAAACAGCCAATTGGGTGACAATGCGTTTTATGTTGTCCTGATTACCTTCATCAGTTATGGGACCATCTCCATTCACCACTTGGCTTCCTACTTTGAGTTTACTCCCAGCTGGTAGCATCTAGGAGTTCCAATAACTCCTAACCTTGCCAGCAGTTTCACTCCCACAACAACCCACTTCACAATCACAGTTTTATATAACCGTGTGGTTCGAACGCATTGTCCAAAGAACCTAACTGATCAATGGGCTTTGCGATTAATTGGTGTTCGAACCAAGAAACCCCTTAGTTTCTCGATAATCACAATGTACCTGCTTTGTACACTGGCCCAGTAGTTGGTACGGCCCCGTCAGGCACCTACTGAGTTTCAACCTAGGCTTAACAGACAGTAGCCTCCACTTTACACTTAGACTTAACAGACAGTAGCCTCCACTTTACAATCACACGTTTCAATTACATACACCTTTTCGGCGCAGAAAAAATTAAAACCTTTTCCTTAAATATAGCAGTGCAATTCAGAGGTTTAACAAGCAATCACACTATGAATACAATGGCCGTTTGAACATGTGGCAGCAATACAGGAATTATGCGTTCGCTATTGTGCGACTTACCCCCCTAACACAAACTTTTATCAATGAAAGAAAACAACTTTTCCTTCCTTATCCCTGGATTCCAATCAGTGCTCCTTGAACTCACACAATAACAGATATCGGTCTCTCAACATCATGTAGTAGCAGGTTTTCGGACACAGTGCGTCCGTTTCTGCGTTTGGCGCCATCCACCCTTTGGTGAGATCAATAACCATGTCTTACCGTGTAAATTGTGGTAGCGTGACCTCAATCTATGAGCACCCAACTATGAATACCTAATGATCTGTATATCTAAATGTCGCTATTTAGCGTTGTAAGTCGCACAAGAAATAATAGCTTTCCAGACTTTGAGTGTGATTCCAAAGCACAAAAAGTTATTATTCATATATGCTGTGATCTAAATACAATTAGCGCAAAAGATTATACAAGGTACAGTCGATACATACGCAGGCACTCTGGATCCAGATTTCCGGCATCAAAGGTGAAGCCTCCGTCAAAAGAAAGAATATGATGACTAACTACTGGAAATAGAGCGCCTGAATAGATACCCTTACAGAGAGTAGGCAATACAATAGAAACGAGTTGGCATAATCCCATTGGTGGTTCTTCTTGGTTCTTCTGTCATAGGTCAGTTTGTACAATGGTAGTTCAGCCCTCCAATGGCTCTTTGTGTGTGTTTTAACTAATCAATAGACACTACATACAAAGTACATTCTAACACTTAATTCTCTATACTCCATAACTTGCAGACGCATGTTGCGATCTCCTTACCGATGGAACCAGATTTCTGCAAATAAACAGTGGTTTAGAATTGTACCAAACATGGTCTGCTTATCATGTACTAAACCTTAGCTATCAAAACATAAATTTTACATCATAATTAATAACTTTAATATAAACCATAATGTGCAGGAACCTTTTATGAGTGCGTGTATATTTATGATTATATGTAAGTATGCGTTGTGTGTCTACATGCAGCGTAAAAGTGCGCTGTGTGCAGGGTTTGTGTTACAGTGCAAAACATGCCCTGTGTGTTTCTATTTATAATTGCAACTGTATATATATGTGTGCACGCACTGTGGATACCCATGTGATCGTTTAAGTGTATATATATATATATATATATATACATAACTTCAAACAGTAATATTACTTCTGTCTGAACTAAAATAATGACAGACAATGGAGTTTGTCCTGTTCACAGGTGGAGCAAGCTTTGGCAAGAAGTCTGATAACTTTAACAAAAGGCTTTCCTATGTTTATTCAGAATACAATTGTCAGTCCCTCTTAACCACATCAGCATGGGACACAAGGCCTACAATTTCTAATGATAGCTAAACGTCTGACAATTGTTTCTAAATCCACATTCAGAATACTCTCTCTGAGCATATCAGTGTCTGTGTTATACTTCAATTGCCACAGACATACTGTTTCTATATACGAAGTAAACACTCACAGTATCTTTGTGTATTCCAATTACTAGTCCCAGACATGTCCACAAGACTTGTTTGTCAGCACTAAATATATAAAGTCTTTAAATATATGATTATGTAAAGACTTTAACAGTGTGCAGTAACATGGCAAATGTACACAATGCTAAAATAGCGCCATGCACAATAATATTATACTGACTACACCAGATGGCATCGTGCAAATATTATTTTTACAATTTAGGTCTCAGCCAACCATCTGGCTTCGACAGTAAGGAGCTACAGTATATCTAAATAGACTTGAAGATGATATACAGAGCATAATTACTGACTTTTATGCAGCCTTTTCTGGGGGGGTGGAGCCGTATATGGCTGTAATTAGGCCCCACCCCATTTACAGGAAAACTCTGCAATTTGCGGGTCTGTGTGGAGGGGTGGGGCTAAATTATGTGAAATTGCATCATTATGCCCCGTCCCCCCTACGGACTCGCAAATTTCTCGGAGAATCTCCACATCCTGCCCACTTCACTAGGAAGTGGGTGCGATGCAGGAGATCTGCCTACTATTCCGGGGGGTGCGGGCATAGGCAAATGCAGGGGGGTTTCCGGTTCCCATTAAACCCCCCTCCCTAGCCCACACCATAACCACAATAGAAATAGTACTATAATAGAATATTACTAATGCTGCATGTTCTTTTAAGTATCTCAAACAAAATAATTAGCACCACCTGTGGATCTTTTAACGTGTCAGCCAGTAATAAATACACCTGTGCATCAACTAGGAGATCTAGAAAACATGCACTGTTAGGGGTGCACTGGTATAGACCATCAATAGGGTTGATTATTAATATCATGTAATAATGAGACCAATATGTAGATATATGTCCAGGGCAGTACTAGGCTCTTCTGCTCCCCCAGACTCCCGGACTTGCTCCCATACTCTAGAATGGAGCCCACATCTGAAACAAAAACATTCAGCTCAGGCAGGATGGCCCTACTGCTGAATTTAATGGCTTATTGTGATCACTGATCCTGTATATACTGGATTTATGACACTGAAAAGCTCAAAACACTTTGTATCAGGGGCATATCTATACTGGGTGCAGGGTCCAGGGGGGCCCCACAACGCACACCCTGCACCCATAACATACTTACCTCTCCGGAGTCCCACGTCAGAGTGGGGGTCCGGCACTCTAAAAATGACTGGAAAATGGGCGCTGCTGGCCGCCAGACAGAGAGGAGGGGGCCAGTGTCAGAGACTGCACACGGGCCCCCTCCTCTCTAGAAACGCCCCTGCTTTGTATGATGCATATTAAAGCTGGATAAGTGCAAATTATACACTCTTCATGGACTGGTCAATCTCGTAAAATTAAACATTCCGAAACCCCCCTTTAGAAACCCTGTGTTTGCCACTGGTGGGGGTACCCAAAAATTGGGAGCCTCCTACGACTCCTGTGAGAGTAGGTAAGTATGATACAGAGTTTTAGGCAAAAGGAAAGATCCCTTCTGATGTTACACATTTTAACTTGGTTTTTGAAAAAGTGGAAATGCACTGCCCCATCTGTTTTCCTGTGGGGGACAATGTGTTTTTATTTTTCCTGTGGGGGCCAATGTGTTTCTATTTTTCCTGTGGGGGCCAATGTGTTTCTCTTTTCCCTGTGGGGGCCAATGTGTGTGTTTTTCTTTATGTGGGTGTAATGTCCCATTTTTATCAGGAACCAGGTTCGAATTCGATCAGAAGGGCAAGCAATGTGTTTCCCTATTAACAGACACAATGACAGACATCTAAAGGTGCCCATTCACTAGACAATAACACCCTGTCCAATAGTGTTAAACGATTTTCCCTTGAATTTTCCCTCTGCAAATGATCGTTTTTGTAAATGATTTGCAAACGATTAGTAAACAATTTTCAAACGATTTAATGATAAACTATATAGTATGAATCAAATGGACAGCAGGGGCGTATCTATAATTGGTGCAGGGTGTGCGGGGAACATGGGGCCCTGGGTCCAGGGGGGCCCCGCACCACACACCCTGCACCCATAATATTACTTACCTCTCCGAAGTCCCACATCAGCATGGGGGTCTGGCGCTGTAAAACGACTGGAAAATGGCCGCGGCGGCCATTTTCCCGTCGTTTGCACATGCGCAGTAAGGGGAAAATGGCCGCCACGCCCATTTTCCCGGTGACCTGTGCATACATTATAGACTCTGGGCACACTCTAGTGCCCAGAGTCTATAACTCTGACACTGGCCGTGCACAGCTCAGTGCGCTGCCGGCCACCGGGCGGAGAGGAGGGGGCCCGTGTCGGAGACTGCACACGGGCCCCCTCCTCTCTAGAAACGCCCCTGAGTGACAGGTTTCAGGTGAGGGGTGTTTAGTGGTCAGATTTGGTTCTTGAGGGCTGGGCGGCACCTTCCTGAGGGAATAAATAGGTGGCGGCCATTTTAATCATTGCATTTATGCTCTTTGGATAGTTTGGTTTGGTTTATACCTGGAGAAGGGTGCACTTATGCTGGAGTCGTGCTTTTGGCTGATAGGGAGAGGTCTGAGAGATGGAGAAGGGTGCACTTATGCTGGAGTCGTGCTTTTGGCTGATAGGGAGAGGTCTGAGTGATGGAGAAGGGTGCACTTATGCTGGAGTCGTGCTTTTGGCTGATAGGGAGAGGTCTGAGAGATGGAGAAGGGTGCACTTATGCTGGAGTCATGCTTTTGGCTGATAGGGAGAGGTCTGAGAGATGGAGAAGGGTGCACTTATGCTGGAGTCGTGCTTTTGGCTGATAGGGAGAGGTCTGAGTGATGGAGAAGGGTGCACTTATGCTGGAGTCGTGCTTTTGGCTGATAGGGAGAGGTCTGAGAGATGGAGAAGGGTGCACTTATGCTGGAGTCGTGCTTTTGGCTGATAGGGAGAGGTCTGAGAGATGGAGAAGGGTGCACTTATGCTGGAGTCGTGCTTTTGGCTGATAGGGAGAGGTCTGAGAGATGGAGAAGGGTGCACTTATGCTGGAGTCGTGCTTTTGGCTGATAGGGAGAGGTCTGAGAGATGGAGAAGGGTGCACTTATGCTGGAGTCGTGCTTTTGGCTGATAGGGAGAGGTCTGAGAGATGGAGAAGGGTGCACTTATGCTGGGCCAAGGAGTGGCTGCTGCAGAGGATACTCTCTCTCACATGCCGCTACTGATGGGACTTCGTGAGAACAACCCTGATGACTTCCGCAACTATTTGGTGATGGATGACGTCACCTTCCAGGAGTTGAGTCTGGTGACGCTCTACATCCAGAGGCAGGATACAAGGATGCGAAGGGCCATACCCCCTGAGAAGAGACTGATCGCTACCCTGCGGTTCCTGGTGACTGGCAGGTCCCCTGATCTCAGCACAGCCCTTAGGTCGCATCATTACCGACACCTGCAGAGCCTTATTTATGGTTTTGAAGGCTCAGTATTTCAAGGTAATCACTATTTATATTGTGTCTAAATGTTATATGCTTCTGTGCAACATGTGCTGGACACATAATATCTGCTTACAGCTCCCCCTGTCTGTCCTAATATGTCATAGTACATGTGCTGTCCCTCTACTATATACTGCTGGGCCCAACTCTATCCCCCCCTATAATGTGCAACATGTGTTGGACACATAATATCTGCTTACAGCTCCCCCTGTCTGTCCTAATATGTCATAGTACATGTGCTGTCCCTCTACTATATACTGCTGGGCCCCACTCTATCCCCCCCTATAATGTGCAACATGTGCTGGACACATAATATCTGCTTACATTTCCCCCTGTCTGTCCTAATATGTCATAGTACATGTGCTGTCCCTCTACTATATACTGCTGGGCCCCACTCTATCCCCCCCTATAATGTGCAACATGTGCTGGACACATAATATCAGCTTACAGCTCCCCCTGTCTGTCCTAATATGTCATAGTACATGTGCTGTCCCTCTACTATATACTGCTGGGCCCCACTCTATCCCCCCCTATAATGTGCAACATGTGCTGGACACATAATATCTGCTTACATTTCCCCCTGTCTGTCCTAATGTGTCATAGTACATGTGCTGTCCCTCTACTATATACTGCTGGGCCCCACTCTATCCCCCCCTATAATGTGCAACATGTGCTGGACACATAATATCAGCTTACAGCTCCCCCTGTCTGTCCTAATATGTCATAGTACATGTGCTGTCCCTCTACTATATACTGCTGGGCCCCACTCTACCCCCCCCCCTTACATGTGCAACATGTGCTGGACACATATTATCTGCTTACAGCTCCCCCTGTCTGTCCTAATATATCATAGTACATGTGCTGTCCCTCTACTATATACTGCTGGGCCCCACTCTACCCCCCTTATAATGTACAACATGTGCTGGACACATAATATCTGCTTACAGTTCCCCCTGTCTGTCCTAATATGTCATAGTTCATGTGCTGTCCCTCTGCTATATACTGCAGGGCCCCACTCTACCCCCCCCCCCTTAAATGTGCAACATGTGCTGGACACATAATATCTGCTTACAGCTCCCCGTCTGTCCTAATATGTCATAGTACATGTGCTGTCCCTCTACTATATACTGCTGGGCCCCACTCTATCCCCCCCTATAATGTGCAACATGTGCTGGACACATAATATCAGCTTACAGCTCCCCCTGTCTGTCCTAATATGTCATAGTACATGTGCTATCCCTCTACTATATACTGCTGGGCCCCATTCTATCCCCACCTATAATGTGCAACATGTGCCGGACACATAATATCTGCTTACAGTTCCCCCTGTCTGTCCTAATATGTCATATTTCATGTGCTGTCCCTCTGCTATATACTGCTGGGCCCCACTCTATCCCCCCCTATAATGTACAACATGTGCTGGACACATAATATCTGCTTACAGCTCCCCCTGTCTGTCCTAATATGTCATAGTACATGTGCTGTCCCTCTGCTATATACTGCTGGGCCCCACTCTACCCCCCCCCCCCTTACATGTGCAACATGTGCTGGACACATAATATCTGCTTACAGCTCCCCCTGTCTGTCCTAATATGTCATAGTACATGTGCTGTCCCTCTACTATATACTGCTCGGCCCCACTATCCCTCCCTATAATGTGCAACATGTGCTGGACACATAATATCAGCTTACAGCTCCCCCTGTCTGTCCTAATATATCATAGTACATGTGCTGTCCCTCTACTATATACTGCTGGGCCCCACTCTATGCCTCCCTATAATGTGGAACATATGCTGGACACATAATATCAGCTTACAGCTCCCCCTGTCTGCCCTAATATGTCATAGTACATGTGCTGTCCCTCTACTATATACTGCTGGGTCCAGGGGCTGGCTGGGTCAGGGGGCAGGGTGCCATATGCCCCCGGGCTGGTACACTTTTCGTTCAGTGAGGGCTGGTGTCACTGCACATGCAGGACTGATGGACGGGTGACAGGCAGAAAGTGCTCTGCAGTCGCTCCAACAATAGAACCATCAGAGTGGCTGGGCAGCATTCTCTGCCTGTTACCCGGCTGTCTGTCACATCCATGCAGCTTGTAGCTGCACACTGAGCACTCCTTCCGAGTCCGCTGTGCAGCAGAGACTGTGCAATGGTACACTACCTGCTTCCTGTCTGAGACGAGTCTGTCAGTCCCTCCCTGCTTAAAACCCCTGAGTCTCCACCCCTGCTATCCCCTGCTACTGAATCTACTCCTGTCAGTGTGTCGGGCAAGACCCCGCCCCCTCCTCTACCATCTCTCACTGTTGTAAACTGTTTCCTGTCCCTGGCTATGGCTCCACCCCTCACCAGGAGACCCCGCCCCTCTTCTACCTTGTCTATTTTAAGCCACCTCCTGTCCCTGCCCAAGACCCCGTCCCTTCACCTGACCCTCTGACCCCTCTCAAATCTATCTTGTCAAATCTCATTGTGTACCTGGAGCTCTGCAGGGACCGGAAAGATCCTTCCAGACAGGAAAGTGTCGGTGGAGATATGAAATGTTTAAATTATATTTGTGGGTTAGGGTTAGGTGTTAGGGTTTAGGGTTTATGGGTTAAGGTTAGGGTTTAGGGTTAGGGCTAGAGGGTTAGGGTTAGAAGGTTGGGGTTTGGGTTAGGGTTAGGGTAAGGGATAGGGGTTACGGTTAGGGATGAGGGTGAGGGTTAAGGTGACTGTTATGGTGAAGTTTAGGGTTAGGGTTTAGGGGTAAGGGTTAGTGTGAGGGTGAGGGTTGGGGTTAGAGTTAAGGTTAGGGCTTGGGGTTAGGGGTTAGTGTTAGGGTTAGGTTTGGGGTTAGGGTTGGGGATAGGGTTGGGTTTAGGGATGGGGGTAGGGTTAGTGGTTAGGTTTAGGGTGAGGGTTATGGTGAGGGTGATGGTTAGGGTGAGGGTTTAGGGTTAGGGTAAGGGTCAGTGTTTGGAGTTAGGGGTGAGAGTGAGGGTTAGGCTGAGGGTTTACAGTTAGGGGTTAGTGTTAGGGGTTAGGTTAGGGGTTAGGTTTAGGGTGTTAGGGTTAGTGGGTTAGGGTTAGTGGGTTAAGGTTAAGGTTTAGGGTTAATGGTTTAGGGTTAGGATGTCAGGGTTAGTGGGTTAGGGTTATTGGGTTAGTGTTAGGGTATGGTTTAGGGTTAGGTTTAAGATTAGGGTTAGGGAAAAGGTTAGTGTAAGGGTTATTGTTAAGGTTAGGGGTTAGTGTTATGGTTAGGGTTTAGGGTAAGGGTTAGGGTAAGGGTTAGGGTAAGGGTTTTTGTTAAGGGGTGGGGATGGGGTTAGGGATGGGGTTGGGGATAGGGTTAGGAGTTAGGTTTAGGGGTTAGCGTTAGAGTTTAGATTTAGGGGTTAGGGGTTGAGGTTTAGGGTTAAGGGTAAAGGTTTAGGGTTAAGGGTTAAGGGTTAGGGTTAGAGTTTATGGTTAGGGGTTAGTGTTAGGGTTAGGGGTTAGGGTTAGGGTTAGGGGTTGGGGATAGGGTTAGGAGTTTGGTTTAGGGGTTAGCGTTAGAGTTTAGAGTTAGGGTTTAGGGTTAGGGGTTAGGGTATAGGGTTAGGGGTTAGGGGTTAGGGTTAGGGTTTAGGGTTAGGGTTAGGGTTTGGGCTAGGGTTAGGGCTAGGGTTAGGGGTTAGGGTTAGGGGTTAGGATTAGGGTTAGGGTTATTGTTAGGGTTAGGGATAGGGTTAGGGTTATTAGGGTTGGGGTTTAGGGTTTAGGGTTAGGGTTTAGGGTTAGGGCTAGGGTTAGGGGTTAGGGTTGCGGTTGGGGTTAGGGTTAGGGGTTAGGGGTTAGGGTTAGGGGTTAGGGTTATGGGTTAGGGGCTAGGGTTTAGGGTTGGGGTTGGGGTTAGGGCTAGGGTTAGGGTTTAGGGGTAGGGTTAGGGTTGGGGTTGAGGTTGGGGTTAGGGTTTAAGGTTGGGGTTGGGGTTAGGGTTTAAGGTTGGGGTTAGGGTTAGGGGTTAGGTTTAGGGTAAGGGTTAGGGGTTAGGGTTAGGCTTTGGGGTAAGGGTTAGGTGTTAGGGTTTAGGGTTAGGGTTTAAAGGTTAGGGTTTGGGGTTAGGGTTAGGGTTTGGTGTTAGGGTGAGGGTTAGGGTTTAGGTTTAGGGTTTAGGTTTAGATTTAGGGTTAGGGGTTAGGAGTTAGGGTTAGGCTGAGGGTTTACAGTTAGGGGTTAGTGTTAGGGGTTAGGGTTAGGTTAGGGTTAGGGGTTAGGTTTAGGGTGTTAGGGTTAGTGGGTTAGGGTTAGTGGGTTAAGGTTAAGGTTTAGGGTTAATGGTTTAGGGTTAGGATGTCAGGGTTAGTGGGTTAGGGTTATTGGGTTAGTGTTAGGGTATGGTTTAGGGTTAGGTTTAGGATTAGGGTTAGGGAAAAGGTTAGTGTAAGGGTTATTGTTAAGGTTAGGGGTTAGTGTTAAGGTTAGGGTTTAGGGTAAGGGTTAGGGTAAGGGTTAGGGTAAGGGTTTTTGTTAAGGGGTGGGGATGGGGTTAGGGATGGGGTTGGGGATAGGGTTAGGAGTTAGGTTTAGGGGTTAGCGTTAGAGTTTAGATTTAGGGGTTAGGGGTTGGGGTTTAGGGTTAAGGGTAAAGGTTTAGGGTTAAGGGTTAGGGTTAAGGGTTAGGGTTAGAGTTTATGGTTAGGGGTTAGTGTTAGGGTTAGGGGTTAGGGTTAGGGGTTGGGGATAGGGTTAGGAGTTAGGTTTAGGGGTTAGCATTAGAGTTTAGAGTTAGGGGTTAGGGTTTAGGGTTAGGGGTTAGGGTATAGGGTTAGGGGTTAGGGTTTTAGGGTTAGGGTTTAGGGTTAGGGTTAGGGTTTGGGCTAGGGTTAGGGCTAGGGTTAGGGCTAAGGCTAGGGTTAGGGTTAGGGGTTAGGGTTAGGGGTTAGGATTAGGGTTAGGGTTATTGTTAGGGTTAGGGATAGGGTTAGGGTTATTAGGGTTGGGGTTTAGGGTTAGGGTTTAGGGCTAGGGTTAGGGGTTAGGGTTGGGGTTGGGGTTAGGGTTAGGGGTTAGGGTTATGGGTTAGGGGCTAGGGTTTAGGGTTGGGGTTGGGGTTAGTGTTTAGGGTTAGGGCTAGGGTTAGGGTTTAGGGTTAGGGGTAGGGTTAGGGTTAGGGGATAGGGTTGGGGTTGAGGTTGGGGTTAGGGTTTAAGGTTGGGGTTGGGGTTAGGGTTTAAGGTTGGGGTTAGGGTTAGGGGTTAGGTTTAGGGTAAGGGTTAGTGGTTAGGGTTAGGCTTTGGGGTAAGGGTTAGGGTTTAGGGTTAGGGTTTAAGGGTTAGGGTTTGGGTTTGGGGTTAGGGTGAGGGTTAGGGTTTAGGTTTAGGGTTTAGGTTTAGATTTAGGGTTAGGGGTTAGGAGTTAGGGTTAGGGCTATGGGTTAGGGTTAGGGGTTAGGGTTAGGGTTTAGGGTTAGGGTTTGGGGTTAGGGTTTAGGGTTATGGTTAGGGTTTAGGGTTAGGATTAGGGGTTAGGGTTAGGGGTTAGGGGTTATGGTTAGGGTTTAGGGTTAGGATTAGGTTTTAGGGTTAGGGTTAGGGGTTAGGGCTAGGGTTTAGGGTTAGGGTTTAAGGGTTAGGGGTTAGCATTAGGGTTTGGGGTTAGGGTTATGGTTTGGGTTAGGGGTTAGGGTGAGGGTTAGGGTTAGGGTTTAGGTTTAGATTTAGGGTTAGGGTTTAGGGTTAGGAGCAAGGGTTAGGGGTTAGTGTTAGGGTTAGGGGTTAGGGTTAGGGTTAAAGGGTTAGGGGGTTAGGGTCAGGGTGAGGGGTTAGGGTTAGGGTTAGTGGTTAGGGATAGGGTTAGGGTTAAGGGTTAGGGGTTAGGGTTATTGTTAGGGTTATGGTTATTAGGGTAAGGGATAGGGGTTACGGTTAGGGATGAGGGTGAGGGTTAAGGTGACTGTTATGGTGAAGGTTAGGGTTAGGGTTTAGGGGTAAGGGTTAGTGTGAGGGTTGGGGTTAGAGTTAAGGTTAGGGCTTGGGGTTAGGGGTTAGCATTAGGGTTAGTGTTAGGGTTAGGTTTGGGGTTAGGGTTGGGGATAGGGTTGGGTTTAGGGATGGGGTTTGGGTTAGTGGTTAGGTTTAGGGTGAGGGTTATGGTGAGGGTGATGGTTAGGGTGAGGGTGAGGGTTTAGGGTTAGGGTAAGTGTCAGTGTTTGGGGTTAGGGGTGAGAGTGAGGGTTAGGCTGAGGGTTTACAGTTAGGGGTTAGTGTTAGGGGTTAGGGTTAGGTTAGGGTTAGGGGTTAGGTTTAGGGTGTTAGGGTTAGTGGGTTAGCGTTAGTGGGTTAAGGTTTAGGGTTAATGGTTTAGGGTTAGGATGTCAGGGTCAGTGGGTTAGGGTTATTGGGTTAGTGTTAGGGTATGGTTTAGGGTTAGGTTTAGGATTAGGGTTAGAGAAAAGGTTAGTGTAAGGGTTATTGTTAAGGTTAGGGGTTAGTGTAATGGTTAGGGTTTAGGGTAAGGGTTAGGGTAAGGGTTAGGGTAAGGGTTTTTGTTAAGGGGTTGGGATGGGGTTAGGGATGGGGTTGGGGATAGGGTTAGGAGTTAAGTTTAGGGGTTAGCATTAGAGTTTAGATTTAGGGGTTAGGGGTTGGGGTTTAGGGTTAAGGGTAAAGGTTTAGGGTTAAGGGTTAGGGTTAAGGTTTAGGGTTAGAGTTTATGGTTAGGGGTTAGTGTTAGGGTTAGGGGTTAGGGTTAGGGGTTGGGGATAGGGTTAGGAGTTAGGTTTAGGGGTTAGCATTAGAGTTTAGAGTTAGGGGTTAGGGTTTAGGGTTAGGGGTTAGGGTATAGGGTTAGGGGTTAGGGTTAGGGTTTGGGCTAGGGTTAGGGCTAGGGTTAGGGCTAAGGCTAGGGTTAGGGGTTAGGGTTAGGGTTAGGGGTTAGGATTAGGGTTAGGGTTATTGTTAGAGTTAGGAATAGGGTTAGGGTTATTAGGGTTAGGGTTTAGGGTTAGGGTTTAGGTTTAGGGTTAGGGTTAGGGCTACGGTTAGGTGTTAGGGTTTGGGTTGGGGTTAGGGTTAGGGGTTAGGGTTAGGGGTTAGGGTTATGGGTTAGGGGCTAGGGTTTAGGGTTGGGGTTAGTGTTTAGGGTTAGGGTTTAGGGTTAGGGGTAGGGTTAGGGGTTAGGGTTGGGGTTGAGGTTGGGGTTAGGGTTTAAGGTTGGGGTTGGGGTTAGGGTTTAAGGTTGGGGTTAGGGTTAGGGGTTAGGTTTAGGGTAAGGGTTAGGGGTTAGGTTTAGGCTTTGAGGTAAGGGTTAGGGTTTAGGGTTAGGGTTTAGGGTTTAGGTTTAGATTTAGGGTTAGGGGTTAGGAGATAGGGTTAGGGTTAGGGGTTAGGGTTAGGGGTTAGGGTTTATGGTTTAGGGTTAGGGTTTGGGGTTAGGGGTTAGGGTTATGGTTAGGGTTTAGGGTTAGGATTAGTGGTTAGGGTTTAGGGTTAGGGGTTAGGGCTAGGGTTTAGGGTTAGGGCTTAAAGGTTAGGGGGTAGCATTAGGGTTTGGGGTTAGGGTTAGGTTTTGGGTTAGGGGTTAGGGTGAGGGTTTAGGGTTTAGGTTTAGATTTAGGGTTAGGGGTTAGGGTTAGGAGTTAGGGTTAGGGGTTAGTGTTAGGGTTAGGGGTTAGGGTTAGGGTTAGGGGGTTACGGTCAGGGTCAGGGTGAGGGGTTAGGGTTAGGGTTAGGGGTAGGGGTTAGGGATAGGGTTAGGGTTAGGGGTTAGGGTTATTGTTAGGGTTATGGTTATTAGGGTTAGGGTTAGGGGTTAGGGTTGGGGTTATGTTTAGGGGTTAGGGTTAGGGGTTAGGCTTAGGGGTTTGGGTTAGGGTTAGGGGTTAGGGGTTAGGGTTTAGGGTTGGGGTTAGGGTTATGGTTTAGGGTTAGGGTTAGGGGTTGGGGTAGGGTTAGGGTTTAGGGTTAGGGTTGGGGTTAGGGTTAGGGTTTAAGGTTGGGGTTGGGGTTAGGGTTTAAGGTTGGGGTTGGGGTTAGGGTTATATTTAGGGGTTAGGGTTATGGTTAGGGTTTAGGCTTAGGGTTTAGGTATAGGTTTAGGGTTACAGTTTAGGGTTATGGTTAGGGGTTAGGGCTATGGTTAGGTCTAGGGTTTAGGGTTAGGGTTTAGGGGATATGGTTAGTGGTTAAGGTTAGGGTTAGGGTTAGGGGTAGGTTTAGGGTTTAAGGTTTGGGGTTAGGGTTAGGGTTTAGGTTTATATTTAGTGTTAGGGGATTTAGTAACCCCTAACACTAAATCTAAACCTAAACCCTAAACCTAAACCCTAACCCTAAACCGTAACCCTAACCCCAAACCTTAAGCTTAAGGTTAGGGGTTAGGGGGTTATGGTTAGGGGGTTAGGATTAGGGTTAGGGTTAGGGTCAGGGTCACGGGTTAGGTTTAGGGTTTGGGTTAGGGGTAGGGGTTAGGGTTAGGGTTTGGGGTTAGGGTTAGGGGTTAGGGTTAGGGGGTTAGGGTTAGGGTTAGAGTGTTAGGGGTTAGGCTTAGGGTCAGGGTCAGGGGTCAGGGTTAGGGGTTAGGGGTTAGTGTTAGGGTTTAGGTTTAGGGTTAGGATTAGGGGTTAGGTTTATGGTTAGGGTTAGGGGTTAGGGTCAGGGTCAGGGTTAGGGGCTAGGGGATAGGGTTAGGGTCAGGGGTTAGGGATAGGGGTTAGGGTTAGGGATTAGTGTTAGGGTTTAGGGTTAGGGGTTAGGGTTAGGGTTAGGGTTTCGGGTTAGGGGTTTATGTCAGAGTCATGGTCAGGGTCAGGGTTAGGGTTTAGGGTTTAGGATTTAGGGTTAAGGGTTAGGGTTAGCGTTATTAGGGTTAGGGTTATTAGGGTTAGCTTTATGGTTATTAGGGTTAGTGTTATTGTTAGGGTTATGGTTAGGGTTAAGGTCAGGGATAGTGGCTAGGGTTAGGGGTTAGGGTTAGGGTTAGGGTAGGGGTTAGGATTAGGGTTAGGTGTTAGGGGTAGTGGTAGGGTAGGGTTAGGGGTAGGGTTAGGGGTTAGGGTTTGGGTAGGTTTAGAGTTGGGGTTGGGGTTAGGGGTTAGGGTTAGGGTGTAGGGTTAGGGTTAGGGGTTAGGGGTTAGGGGTTAGGGTTTGGTTGGGTTAGGGTTAGGGGTTAGAGTTTAGGGTTAGGGTTTAGGGTTAGGGTCAGGGTCAGGGTTAGGGGTGGGTTAGGGATGGGTTAGGGTTAGGGTTAGGGTAAGGGATAGGGTTAGGGTAGGGGTAGGGTTAGGGGTTAGGGTTAGGGGTAGGGTATGGTTAGGGGTAGAGTTAGGGGTTAGGGTTAGGGGTTAGGGTTATTAGGGTTAGGGTTATTAGGGTTAGGGTTACTAGGGTTAGGGATAGGGGCATTAGGGTTAGGGTTTTTGTTAGGGTTAGGGTTTAGGGTTGGGTTTAGGGGTTAGGGTTAGGTTTTAGGGTTAGAGGTAGGGTTACGGTTATTGTTAGGGTTAGGGTAAGGTTTAGGGGTTAGGGTAGAGGTTAGGGTTATGGGTTAGGGGCTAGGGTTTAGGGTTGGGGTTAGTGTTTAGGGTTAGGGTTTAGGGTTAGGGGTAGGGTTAGGGGTTAGGGTTGGGGTTGAGGTTGGGGTTAGGGTTTAAGGTTGGGGTTGGGGTTAGGGTTTAAGGTTG